>CM022875.1:32504669-32532081 GCA_012654025.1 Pachypsylla venusta
AAATCTTTTTAAAAGAATGGTCAACATCAACAGAAAATAGAAATATAACAATAACTAAAATATATAACTAAAAACCCTAAAACTTTAGAAGAACAAAATCTGCATTCGGTGGTAGTCTGATGGAATGATTAAGGAAGAGAAAGTCTAGTACGGTTTTCCGTACCATTTATTTAGACTTCACTTTGCTCAGTCAAATACTAATAAATAAATGTCCATACCATCAAAATATAACAAGGCGCTCGCGAGTTAACGTAGAATTTAACAGTCGTTTTAAGAAAAAAATACCCGTGTAACTAGACCTTCCGTCGAATTACTTATCTCTTTGTCTGTGTAGGTTGAAATGTCGCCCGGAGGCACTAGTCAATATGTGCATGGTCTGTCTGGACTCGATAGCTCACAATATACCACTGTCAATACAGCTCTACAAAGTTCTGTGCCTGGACTCAAAGTAAAAAGGATAACATCTCCGAGGAAGAGGAACTCCAGTGTGAGGTATGGATATCGAACTACAGTATATCGATTAATTGGGGATCTGTATAACGATTAATCGGAATTCCCATAAATCTGTTAAAAAATGTATGGATATCGAACAATAATATATCAATTAATTGGGGCTCTGTATAACGATTAATCGGAAATCTCGAAGATTTATTCAAATAAGGTATGGATATCGTTCAACAATATATCGATTAATTGGTGCTCTGTATAACAATTAATCGAAAATCTCAAAATTATGTTAAAACAATGTTTTTGTGGTAGCAGCGTTTCCCTTAAAATACACTGTTCCCCTTATTTCTAGATTTAGGTTTAAAAAATGGTAGATAGATACAGATTGATATGAAATTACCGAAAAGGCTTTGATGGTCCCCAGCTGGAACTGTGATGATATGCGTCCCAGATCGTTCAGGTGTGTAGATAAACTAAACTACCAGGAAGGAGTATGTTGGCCAAATCGCCATTCAGGATGCTCTTTTTGTCGTCCGTCTTGTTCACAGAAGTAACTCTGGAGACCTCAAAATGTGTTTTAACATTGAAAACTGAAAACCGAAAATTTCAACTTCTTTAACTTCACCTTTTCCCAATTCTATTTGTGGTGGGCGTTGCCTTCTTTAATTCTAACATTCCACAACATTTTGTTCTGTGCCTACTCTCTTTAGATGTTCCCTTTCCTGGCACAGTAACTCTCGCTTGTTTCTCACAGTATCTTTAGAAACTAGGAAAAAAAAATTCCTATTTGAGGCTGGATGCTCGTCCTAACATCACACCTTCCGTATTTACACGGGCTTAGGACCGTCACCTAAGGGAGTTAGTTTGCTCCCCTTGGTGGCTACATTGAAATCGAAAATTTCATCCCCATGTAATACTTTTATAGAAAAAGAAAAGTAACTCGCGGGTATCTATGCTTCTGGATCCGTTCTGGTGTGGATCCATAAGCTGTTATTGGTTCTGTCTGAAAAAAACAAACAAAATTTTCATTCCGGATTCAGCCTTTGCCAATTTTTTTTTTTTTTTTGCTTAAAGTCTTTTTAACATATAAGGAAGGTTCTTCGAGATAGTGTTTTACCTTCCATTTGCTGGAATTTAAAAAAGCAGCTACCCACATTGACCTCACCCAGCCTGGGCTGAGAATTGCCATCATGAGGAAATGCGAATTCAGTCATCTAACAGGGACTAGTTTATTTAACGTGTTATTAACACTGACGTATCTATAATTTAATTTCCTTCTTCCAGAGACTCCGCTCATATTTCAATATTGAATCAAAAGACAGATTCTGTTGGCAGTTCTTTGTCAGTGCCAGCAAGAAAGTTGAAGACCACCTACAAGACTGAGGAAGAGGAAGTGGAAGGATTGACAGCCGCCATTCCCACTGGTGCTGTTGAAGGAGAAGAAATGCTGACGATAGCTGGCGAAGACGGTACTTTGTATCAGGTAAATGGATACAAGTATATCGGGAATTGGTATTCAGTGGTATTAGCTTTGGTGTACGGGAGTTGTTATGTTATTTAGAATTTTGGGAGGTTTAAGTTGAAGAATAATTTGTTTTACATAGAGTGATATAAAAATAGAATCCGGGTACTTTGGCTCAAAAACAGTTTAGGGTGTCGGCGTTAGTTTGGGTTCGACACTGAATTGATACTCAAATGTAAACAATAATAATGATACTGAAAATGGTTGGAGTTTCTAATTAGGTATAACCTTGATAATATTGCTGCCATAGGATCTCTCTTTCCTTATTCTCTTATTTCGTAGACCGTACACCACATGACTTAACACTCAAAGTGGTCCTTTAACTAAAAACCGGGTACTTTGGCTTCTATCATTCCTTCTTTCTACATACACATAGTGGTTAAACGTGTACGTGGTAAACAGGAGGGCATTCGTTCAATCCCATGCTGAGGTAGGATTTTTTTACCACTTAAAAATAGAGCTCTAAATGCTAGGTGGAGAAAATTACTTTGAAATTAAGCCCGCCCAGTGGCATAATTATTATCTCTTATGTATGAATCTGTGCTCATCCCATATTTTTGACTGTTGCAGGTGTCGAGTAGTGATCTCAATGGTTCTGCTGTATTGCTAACGACGGGCGAAGACGGTCAACAACAGTGTCTTTATGTAACGGACGAAAATGGTCATCCCACTATTATCCAGGCAGGTGACCAGAATGCACCAATGCTGTTGGACCAAGCTGTGTACAATGAGGCGACTGGAGCCCTCCAGATGTTCACTGACCAGGTAAGTGGGGTTTTGCCTCTTTTCGGTGGTTTTCGCGAATCCTACGTAAAAAGAGAAGGGTAAAAACTATCTTGGTGCCTAATTACATAAATTTTATGCATGGACACTTTCATGTTTTGTTTGACATCGAATTTACCTTTGGCAGTTTTTTGCCCCTTTTTGTCGTTTTTCACGAATTCTGCCTTAGAAGGAAAACAGTAAATACTAGACTTAAAATTATGTTCTTATTTTAATTGTATGTATTGCACGCGTTCGAAACTTTTAATTAAAATTAAATGTACCGTAGACCGTTTAATGACTCCTGTCTAGAAAGAAAACAAGCAGATGCCGGAGACTTTAAATTTGGTTTGTATGTAAAAAATTTCAGCCCATTAAAATACTTTCTTCTTCTTCTTTTATAGATGAGGAAAATCGTGTGATGTTTACACCATTTTTTTTTTTTTTTTTTTTNTTTTTTTTTTTTTTTTTTTTTTTTTTTTTTTTTTTTTTTTTTTAGTAAAAAGGAATCTGCTCCTGAGTCACTTTTCCGTCTCCCTCTATATTTTTTGTGTACTCTGATTGAGAATTTGTAAAAAAAAAAAATATTTGTAAATGCTTTTTCTTTGTTTTATTATGTCACAACTTTGGTGCTCACTGCAGCATTGTGGGATGTTTCCAATAGCTATCAATATCCAATGAATTTTTCGGGTCGGTGTACTCATTTATTCCATAGCTATTCAATGTCTTCTCGAGGCTGAGTGGGCTCCGGAACATCCAAACCAAGTGACAAATTATTGCCCCTGGATTTGAACCCGGTCTCTCGAGTACAAGACTAGTGCAGGAACCACTGAGCCATGTGAGCTGGTATTTAGAATTTTGTTGGCTATACATTATCTTATTTGATTACAGAATGGTATGGGCACTCAAGTATTCCAGCAAGATGAAAATGGTCAACTTCTTCCTGTTGATAATCCAGACGAAGTGTTGGCCCAAGTGCAAGCTCATCAACAAGAAGAGTTGCTCCAACAACAGCAAGAGTTGGCACAGCAACAAGAATTGGCTCAACAACACCAGGAGTTGGCCGCCCAACAAGAATTTGCCCAGCAGGTAAATTGGAGACATTGATTTCGTTTGTGTTCGTTACGACTAAATTAGTCAACGTTAAAAATGGTGACGTCACTTCTATCTTCGGTGACGTCATGAATCTTTGTACCCTTGACTGACAACCTTCAACCAGTTCGAGTCAGTCATCAGTATTAAATTTAGAAGCGTCCAGGTGAGGCATCTTTTTTGTGCTCAGTGTATTTAAATTAAACTGTTTTTTAAAAACTTCGGGTCAAAGTTTGTGTGTCACTTTTTATCGAAAACTTCAATGTGAAATTGAACCAGCGCTATAATGGATCTTTGATCTTTTATTCGCGATCTTTGGTATCGATAGATATATTATTATTGATTGTTGATCATTATTTATCGGAATCAGAAATACGACATTTTTTATTTCTCCGGGGTGTGAGTTTCTTCTCTGAGAATATTGTTATTGATATATATATATATATATATTTTAAAACTTTTGTCAGTTGGGGATCTTAATTCAGTCAGTTAAATTTTAGTATAATAATAATTTTAGTATTTCAGTATAATAATCAGTCCTTTTTGTTTTTAAAAGTTAGAATAAATAATTGAAGTCAAAAATTGGCCGAGATCAGGCGGTCACTATAATTTGAGACTACTTGTGTTCTAAGTCATACTGAATTGGGTATTCTCATGAAAAAATATTACATTTAAAATACAAAGCAAAAAAAAATGGACGTGCATTTAAAGATATTCATGCTGGTTTGGATGTGCGTTTTAAGATATCATGCTGGTTTACATAAACTGACTTCATAGATAGTGACTTGTGATTTTAACTAAATTATCAATTACTATTCTGGTCTCAAAAAATACTTTTCAAAAATATGGGTGCAAACGAGACGATATGAATACATCATCAATAGTTGTGAATATCTATCCAATTTTTGAAAATCTTTTTATGCAATTTTTTATCGATTTTTCTGAAGAAAAAAAAATCACGAGAATTATCAATATCAAAATGTTGTTTTCTGTATTATTTTACACCATTGGCCTGTGAGTCGGTCACCTTCTAGTATTGCCTATTTTCACTATGGAAGTCGAAAGTCATAATTGTATTGGAAGAAATCGCGCTTTCGGGGGAAAAAATTCAATGATTGATCATATGTATTTCAGGATCTGAACCCAGAAGAGTTGGCACAACAACAGGAACAATTGACGCAACATCAAGAGTTGACAGGAATTCAACATCAAATCACTCCTGACGGTGAAATCATTGAACACGATCCAAACGAGGAACAACAACAGTTTATTCAACAAGGAGAACTGATCACTGGAGACCAACAAGAGCTGTTGCAGCAACAGCAACTAGAAGGAGTGGCGTTGACAGAAGGAGAGCAAACTGGTGACTCATCAGAAGTTGTTGCTCAATTAGTAGAAGCCGGTGAACCCAACCCAGATGGTAAGATTTTTTTTTTATCATGCGAGTGTCCGACACTAATGAAAAATACTGCTGTCATAACTAGTGCATGATTTTTTTTCATCACCGACACTAATGAAAAATTCTGTCATTATAGTGCATGATTTTTTGTTCATCATCCGAGTATCCGACACTAATGAAAAATACTGCCATCACAGTGCATGATTTTTTTTTTTCATCATCCGAGTATCCGACACTACTGAAAAATACTGCCATCACAGTGCATGATTTTTTTTGTTCATCATCCGAGTATCCGACACTAATGAAAAATACTGCCATCACAGTGCATGATTTTTTTTTTGTTCATAATCCGAGTATCCGACACTAATGAAAAATACTGCCATTACAGTGCATGATTTTTTTTGTTCATCATCCGAGTATCCGACACTAATGAAAAATACTGCCATCACAGTGCATGATTTTTTTGTACATCATCCGAGTATCCGACATTAATGATTTTTTTTTATATAGCTTAACGTCTCTTTAACATTTGAGTCCGGCGATTTACCCTTCATTCACTGGAAACTTACAAACCAACTACTCACATTGACCTCACCCAGCTTGGGTTGGGCCGGGAATAGCCATCACCACGAGGGATCGAATCTATGTGGTCACCCACTAAATAAAACGTCGCTGGCGTTTCTTAACTTCAGTTATGAAACGAGATTTGGTATATTCAACCTGCCATTGACGCTGGCCCCACATGGGTTTAGTTTTCTGTTTTTCTAGTACGGACTTTGAGTGACCGACAGTAGTTAACGCCAAACTTCGAGGATTGCACCAACTTACACAATATTATTAAAATGGGTCAACACCAAAAAGTATTTTTCATTCCACTCAACATTCAGTTTAATTCAAGCAAACTAACTCGATTCGGGTTACATTTGACTCGACAAATGTCGAGTGGATCGACACAGGCAATATAATGTGATCGTACCTTTAGAAGAAAGCCGCTACAACAACACAACATGAAAGGTCAAATTGTTTGGTGTGATGGCTGGTCACGGCGGGGACTTTGACTTTAACTTTTGTTTTTATTTTGTCTTTTTCATTTCAGGCGGTCCAAGGAAAGTAGTTCTTTTGTTATCAGATGGCAATCTCATTCAAACGGAAATGCCCGAAGAACAGTTCGCAGCTCTAGAGTACAGCTGAGCATTTTTTGTCAAGTAGTAGAAATGTGTTGAATCCCCCCTCCCTCGTGCGTAGGTAGAGTATTGTGTTGAATTCAAAGGCCAGTTCTCTTTTTGGTTTTCGATCTGTACAGGATCTTTTCAAAAGTTCGGTATCATATGTTAAGGACATACTCCTGGAGGTAAATTTTATAATAAATCTACAAATCAATATTACCAGTCTTGTAATATTATCTTGTATTTCATCATGTACAAATCTCAAAAAATAAAAAAAATCTTAAATAATAAAAAAAAGGGCTCTGAGATGAGTTACGGCTATTTCATTCTACTCAGAACAAAAAAGTGGATTACGTTTATTTTCGCACTTGCAAAAATCGGTTTATTATTTTCAATATTGAACCTTTGGAATCGACATTTGGGAAAAAAAAAAAAAAATAAAAAAAAAAAAACGGCTGTAAAAACTATACCAATGTGACACTTGTTATATTTCTGGATTTACAACAAAAAAAAGAAGAATCTCAAAAAGTTGATATTTTATGTTTCAAGCTTCGTCCGCCGTAAGCGGTCCTTTTGTCACTTAGCGTTGACCAATTTTGGTGAGATTAGGTCCCAGGTGGTGTCGAATTGTGTGAAACTTTTCGTTACCGTCAATCACATATTTAGGGTTTCATCCTAAAATAATGTCCTTATTGTTTGACACCGGACTTCTGAAACACTCCTGTAAAAGTACATATATATATATATATATATTTATTGTAAATAACTTCGATTCCTTTAATATTATTCTTTCTATGGGTTTTCTGTAAATATTAAAAAAAAAAAATATTAAATTACCTTCTTGTGTACCGAAATAGTTGTCGTGACGCATGACCTACCACCCCGCGCCGGACGATTGAAAAACTGAGAAGAGGGAAAAGAAAATAGTTCCGATGTATTTAGCAGGGGCGGATACAAAGCGATCGGTGGGGGGGGGAGCTATGACGCTAATAATTTTTATGTGGTGTAGACGATATTTATGCATTTTCGTACAATTTTAGAAAAATGATACCGGAATGTGTTTTTTGTTTGTTTGTTTGTTTCAAGAATAAAAAAATCTGGCCTCTTGGGGGGAGGGGCGATCGTCCCCCCCTGAATCCGCCCCTGGTATGTATTAGTATTATTCGGTTCGCAACTAATCTCTAAGTTGGTTAAGCAAAACCATTATGAAGGTTAAATATTACTATATCTTCATCTTGACTTGACTAAAAATTGTATAAGATATTAAAGAGCTTGTAAGTTTCATACTCTTTTGAGAACATCATCATACCTACCGTTCGTGAAATACTGAAATCGAATAGTAGCTCTGAAGATGTTCTCAGGAGAATATGAAACAAGTTAGCTCTATGTAACATCTTTTACAATTTTTAGTCGCGTGAAGATATAGCCATTTTTAAGCTTCATTTACTTATTTATGTTAGTGTGATAAGCTCACTCTATACGAACTTTCACTAAAATATAGAAACACCAACCATGTTATTGCAACCTTATTAATATTACACACTGTAGGAGATTTCGAACTTCCTCAAGATCAACTAAAAACTCAGCGTCTATGGCTCAATGATAAAAGTACTTCAATTCCCGTCCGGGGTCTATTTTTCCGAGAGTAAATAAAACGTTTCCCAATCGGTGGTTTTGCTGGCTTAGCTTTCTTCTTTCTTTCCATTTCCGAATTTTGGTACGATATGACCGCTAAAGTTGAATCCCCTCCGATAATTCAACATTTTTTTTTTTTTTTTTTTTTTTTTTTTTTTTTTTTTTTTTTTTTTTTTAGAAAATGTAGGTATATATTTTTAAAATGGCAATCCGGATTTTTTTATAAATGCAAAAGTGATCACTTTTTGCTTATTTGATTATTTGATGATTTTGGATGTAAACCATATTTCGAAATCTCATTCGTTTATCATTCCTTTTTCACAGGTCCAAATTATTTTATTACATTGTGCTGTACACAAATAATGGCGAGCGTTAATTTTTTTTGTAAAATTTTATTTAACCAGTTATTTTTAATTCCGGTTGGCCAATTTATAAATTGGTCACCCGGAATTGATTTTTTCATTAATAATTTACTTTTGGTGGAATCCAAACAAAATAAACAGTCTAAAAGAAAATGTAAATATTTTATCAGCTTTTTTTTAATATTAAAGAAAATATCTGGCTTGCTGGACCTTGTATATATATCAGAACGAAGTGAGGTCTGGACTACTATTTTTCTTTAAATGTCTATTTGTCTCCCTATTCGTTCCACGATAAATCTCGAACACGATCACGGGATTAGTTTTTGGCCCGCTCGTGACGGTCTATTATTTGAGTCTATAGTTCACAAAACGACAAGTATCAAAATATTACTCCCATGACGGTATGTTTATATGTGCTGCTATTTATAACTTGACAACCTCAACTAAAGAGGTATTCCAAAATTATTTTCTTGGTTGCATCTTCTTATAGAAATATTTCCTATATTTTTACTTTCTTTATCCTATAAAAAGGAAAGTATTGTAATGGGCTGAAATTTTCAAAGTCGAGTTTTCAATGCCAATACACATGTTGAATTCCTCAAAACCCAAATCTCGAGTTTTAGCCAATGTTCCGTGTGTTTCTTGTGGGATAAGGAAAGTAAAAATGTGGCTACTGAGCAAATCAATTCTATGTGTATTAGTCTCCGAGTTGTTAAGACCATTAACTCTTGCTCTGCAAGTTGTGGGTTCAAATCCAGCCTGGAGCGAAAAGTTTCTGATTGAATGATTGAACCCGGTACATCCCTGGTACACTTTGTCGGGAAGGCATCACAACCTCGTAAAATTGATTAAACAGGAGCTGCGGCAACCTTGTTTTTAAATTTTATAATATGATGTGGCAAACTATTGTCTCTTTTATATCATGTAAAATAATTATATTATTATTATTTTAAAAAGACGTAAAGATCCCTCCCTTCAACTGGAACCGTAAACAGGTGAAATTATTTTTAACCGCGCCTGGAGAAACCCGAGATGGTATTTGCTCCCCAGTCCAAAATATTGAGAAAAGGAAAGACTTGATTGAATTTGGTTTGTATATCGTCGCGTCGACCTAATTAATTTCTTGTCTCACATTTCGTAAATTTTAAAATGTATCCAATAATGACAAAATTTGGTGTAAGTAACTCTCAACCCAAATATTTTCTAGATGAGTTACTATTTTTTTTCTTCAAGTTCTGGGAGTTGCGATGATTTCTATGGTCTTACTTAGACTTAGAAGAGACGACATTTTCTTGATCACAATATCTGATTTTCCCTCTTGATGTTTTTACATTGTGTGGGATTTACGAGTGCCTTTCACATGAAACACAAATGCTCTTTTTTTAAAAAAAAAAAAAAAAAATGGATTTACGAGGTTTTGCTGATCAGGCCGACAATATATGGTGTCAGTGGATGAATTCCAGGATATAGAGTTATGACGACAAATTTCAATCTCGTTACCAAATGCAAACTTGGTTCGATATTTGCTCTTTATTGTAGCTAGAAATTCCTACCATCGACTCTTCCATTGGACGGGAAATTTAATGGGTCGAAGCAGTTTTTATTTAATCTTTATTTTTAAAGCTAGAAACCTGGGATTTGTATTACTATGTTCCCTGAATCATTTAAAATCGATTTAGATATGAATGAATGTGTTTTTTTTTTTTTCTTTCTTTTTTTTTTTTTTACTAACATAAGTTATGGCTAGGTTAATTTCATGCTTCGCTGACAAGAATATTAATCCATGTTAGGTATAGGTATGATGCATGTATCTATATTAGCGAGGGAAGGTCATAACAACGTAACCTAGTTATACCTCATACCTTAAGTTAGTTAAAATCATATTCAACCATAACAAAATTGATCCTAGGAACATTTTAAAACAAGCCAACGATCATACCACGTTGAATACACCAGTTCTCGCAAGATCCTGAAGTTAAGCAACGTCGGGCGTGGTCAGTACTTGAATGGGTGACCACTTGGGAACACCACGTATCGTTGGTTCATTTTTCCAGCCCAACCCAGGCTGGGTGAGGTCAATGTGGGTAGCTGGTTTGCAAGTTTCCAGCGAATGAAGGGTAAGACCCCCGTCTTGAATGACCAATAGATGTTAAAGAGACGTTAAGCCAAATTAAAAAAAAAAAAAATAATAAAACAAATCTCAGGTTTTTAGATTCAAAAATAAAGATTTGATAAAATTTGATTCTATAGTAATCGGTAATAATAAGTTGGGTTGACAGTGGATTAGCCCTCTGATTAAGATTAACCTCGGAACTCGTGCCACCCTCACAAAAAGGTTTATTGGATTTTGTAAAATACTTTACTAATAGTATTTACATTAGGTTATTTTATAATTTCTTTATAAAACTGTAACTAAAAAAAATTGTAATAAAATGAAACTTTTTACTTTGTTTTATTTGTGAACATTTGAATTGATTCATCTATGAACCTTTGGAAACGTCACGGAAAGAAATTACCCCCCTCAAATTTTGATATTTTACGTTTGACGGCCGTGAGCTGTACTGCGAAAAAATGTTTGTGTGCAACACCATAAAAGGCAGTGAAGAAACATAATTAGACCCCAAATCGGACCTACATACATACCTAATTTAATTAAAATCGGTGAATGCTCAGTGGCAAAAGTGGACGGTTTGCTGAGTGAATGGTACGGCGGACAAACCGATTTTTTATTCGATTTTTAAATCCACGTACCTTGCCAAAATTAAAATATCAAAATTATTAGTCAACATTGGCAGAGGTTTTTTTTATTCGATTTTTCAATTTCGCGTATCGTATCTCGTGAAACGTAAAATATCAAACATATTAGTCAACATTGTCAGAGTTTTTTTTTATTCGATTTTTTCAATTTCATGTACCTCGTGAAACGTAAAATATCAAACATATGAGTGGTACGGCGGACAAACCGATTTTTTTATTCGATTTTTAAATCCACGTACCTTGCGAAACGTAAAATATCAAAATTATGAGTCAACATTGTCAGTTTTTTTTTTATTCGATTTTTCAATTTCACGTACCTCGTGAAACGTAAAATATCAAACATATGAGTCAACATTGGCAGAGTTTTTCTTCTTCTTGATAACAAATTATTTTGAAAGTAGAAATAAAAGAGACAAGAAATACTTAAAAATAAATAACTGTTTTATTTATTTTACAAATTATTATCCTAACATCTTAATTTTACACCAAATTAGAATTTATACAAAACACAAATTAATTACAAATCAATCAATTCATAAGAAAAACACATCTGCAACATAATGGTACAAGGCACAATAATTATTATTTATATATAAAAAAAAATAGCTTTTGACTTCACGTCATAAATTCTGTGTACCCAGTTTCATGCGATTCATCAACGAGGGGTCTTAAATGAAATTACTCCATTAGTGTAGAAAAAGAAAATGAGATATTTATTTCTAGTTGAAGTTAATCTTTTCTATGCCTTGAATTTCTTGTAACTCTCCAACTTTGGCCTAATTTTTTTTTTAAAGAAAATCTTTGTCCCTCGAAGTAAAACAAGTGTTTTTCGAATCTTGAAACCATAATCCAAATATGAGCTTCACTGACCCTTTTTTCAAGTTGTTAATCGTTGGAAGAACATTAATATTAGAGTCTTTTTACTTTCTCTTCCTCTAGAAGATAAAGTATTGTATTCGTGCAGAAAATTTTGACTTTTTTTATCCTATTTTGAAACTTTAATCTCAAACGGGCGGAGTTAAGACTGCAAAAGTATTTCTAAATATCAACTTCAACTAGGAATAACTCCGACCCCGTTTTGAGTGCATATCTCAAATTTCAAAGTACACTTATTTTTTTGTACCTTACAATTACAAAAGGGATAAAGTTTTTAAGATTTCAAAGTTCACCCTCCAGGGGTCTACCCTGAAAGTACATTTTTTTTACCTTACAATTACAAAAGGAATAAAGTTTTTAAGATTTCAAAAGTCCATCCTCCAGGGGTCTACCCTTAAAGTACATTTTTTTTTTTAAAAAAAAAAAAAAAAAAAAAAACATAGAATAATTTCACCTTTGGTTAAAAGAGAGGCGTTGCTTCAGTGGGTTTTTCCCAAATTCGAATCCGTCCTGAAGATACTGAACTTCGTTTCTTTTTTGAGGCATCTTGTTCATATTTGTCCTATCCGACTTCAGTGTTTTTCATCCTCGGATGGGTCAGACACACATTATGTCGTCGTATATAGTGTTCCATCCCGTTGAGAATTCTCAAAAAAATCAATTCCAAACTGTTCATTGATTTATTATTTTCAATAATGAACTTTTGGAATTGATCTGTCAATATACCATCATAATTAACACCTCGATATTTCGTCCTCACAATTTTCTTGTGAATTTCGCTCATACCTCCTGTCCTGTACGCGATAATTGACCCAACGGAGAGGGGTCTAGTTTGAACACCACAAGTTTTTTTTTGTCTGTTTGTTTGTCTATTTGTACCACGATAACTTTCGATAGTCTTATCCGATTTTGATGAAATTTAGAATGGACATTTTTTATAATATTAGTTTTTGGGCTATTTAAGTGAGGGAGGTCAATTCCTCCAGGAGTTGGATTTGTCGCTCGTAGTCGCTTCCAAAAAACGACCGGTGTTGATCCACAAATAGGTAAAAAAAAAAGGCGCGACCCTGGAATAATTAAATAATACTAAGTTGATCCAGGGGTTATCAGGCCCTGCATGCGCCACCAAACACCTTGTAGACATGCCCTGTGTCGTTCATTTTTGCCCTTCAGTATTTTATTGTAGGGTAAATTAATCGTTCTGTACTCTGTGAAGCTTAAAGTCAGTCAAAAGCTAAAAATGAAAAGAAAATAGTAAAAATAAAAGTTCAGAAATAAGAGACATGCCTGACCCGATTCGGTCCTCTGGTTCAAATGTCAATTGAGGAGTTCCATCTATCGTAAGGACTCCTTCTCATTTACTTTTTTTTGAGACCCTCCATCTACCCCTGGTGGGCGATTGAAAGGGGGCGCCTGATGGCTTTCGCCCCAGTCCCCCTTCTCATTTACTATACCTAGACGTATTAACGATGCAAGCCCCTCAGTAAAAAAATACGATTGTCTAGAAAAACTGAGGCATAAACATAGAAACATAACCAAGCATACCACACATGAAATAATCGAGAAAGGCAGGGCTTCTTTTGATTTCCTTGCAGCCAGAATAATATAATTCGAGTCGCAAAGAGGTCCAAACACAAAAACAATTGTTCTAGTTCTGATAATTTTCCTGGCTTTCAAGATTATGTTTTTGGGGGGTTGGGGTTTCATTCCCATCATTATTTGCTATCTGCTACCATTTGGACTGTAAAAGACAACCCCACCAGATAATACAGAGATTTCTGATTTATTGAATGAAAAAAGTGAAGGTAGTATTCATTTGTTTGTCTTTTTGTATCACAATAACTCTCGAACACCCTATCCGATTTAGTGTGGACATTAATTATATTCGTAAAATTAGCTGATTAGTTTTTGAACCTCCTGGGGCCATTTTAAGAAAGTGAGGTCTAGAGCTCACATAACTACTAGTGCCCCACTACAAACAAGTCACAAATGTGGCCCTATTGGGAAAACCGGGGCATCTCATGGTGACCATTTTAAATGAGTCCGGTCTATATTTCTCATAACTACTAGTAAAAGCTTTGTAAACAATTTCTTTTAACAAATGGAAGCTGTCAATTTTTTTTTTTTTGCATGACGTCTCTTTAACATCTATTGGTCATTCCAGACGGAAGTTTTACCATCCAGTCTCTGGAAACTTGCAAACCAGCTACCCACATTCCACATTTCGCTCACCCTGCTTGGGTTGGGCCGGAAAAATAGCCAGCATCACGAGGGCGCGAACCCACGTGGACACCTACATGGTACAACCTCGCTGGACGTTACTTAACTTCAGTAATCTAACGGTATTCGACGTGCGATAGACTCCGGCTCTGTCAAATTTGGTTAGAAGTTTTTTTACAGTTTACAAATCTACTAGTAGGTACATTTAAATACAGTGTCTAATCAATTAGAGTTGTGTTGTCTATACTTAAATTGTCCTCAAAGCTTTACAGACTAGTTTTGATTACCAGAATACTCATCGATGGGCTAGATTCTTCAAATGGGCAAGGGGTTTCACCACCAAGTACATTCGGAGACCAATATCTTTTGAGTAGGTCCGCCGGAAGCGGTGCGGTGATTTTGATTTCAAAATTGAACTTCATGTGCTTCGGTCCGGCGACTACTCCATTTCTTGCTGACAGTAAAGTTCTTTTAATGTCTTCAACTCGTCAATGAGCGCTTTGTTTTGATTTTCTAGAATGGCAACTCGGTTTTCCAAACATTTAATGTATTCTTTTTTCTTCCGCCTGCATTCTTTTGCAGCTTCCCTGGAAGGAGAAATGATTTGTAATTAATAGAGAACACATTTTCAAAAATGAGACAAATTTGGTGGTCCTGTAAAGAAACATATTTTTATTTTCAATTGTTTTGCTTTTGATTATCTTCCCATTTTTCCCCTATTATTCATATTGAACATGATTAGTGACTGCGTTTCCACAAATTTTCGGTTAATCGATAGATTGAAACCCGAAAAATTGGTTAATCATTAAAAAAAATCGATGTCAATAAATAATTTAATAGATGTTCGATAGCCATTCCTAATTTGGAGATGATTAGGTATCTAGAAAAACTGAAGCCCCTTCGGATATGCCATTTTTACAATCTGGTCAGGACTTACCTATTTTTTAACAGCCTCATTTCTCTTTTCCTCGATTGGTCCTCACCGTGTCCTAATATCGGACTTGTTGATAAATTTGGACTGCTTTGTGTAACAACTGAACAACAGAACAAAATAATAAATGATCAAGTGTGGAGTCCTGGCCATCTAGCGAACCCTGCTCGTGCTGTTTTAGTGGGAACTCTCCCTTCTTCCCATACCTTGGATGAGGTATTTTACCTCTAAAGTTTAAAGAAAATCAACTTAATTGGTTATTAGAATCTTACTTTGGGGACTGAGTGCTTCTTTGCCCTTCTTCCCATACCTTGGATGAGGTATTTTACCTCTAAAGTTTAAAAAAAGTCATCTTCAATTGATTATTAGAATCTTACTTTGGGAACTGAGTGCTTCTTTGCCCTTCTTCCCATACCTTGGATGAGGTATTTTACCTCTAAAGTTTAAGTCATCTTCAATTGGTTATTAGAATTTTACTTTGGGGACTGAGTGCTTCTTTGCCTCACAAAAAATGTGTCAGTCGAAAACGAAAAAAAGGTCTAATTTTAACACTAAAATTTTTGTTTGTCTTTTTATACTGAGATCACGAACAACTTATCCGATTTTGATGAAATTTCGTAAGGACATTATAATTCATTATGTAAATCCATACTTTTTCACAATTAGGTAACATTCTGAGGTCCGAAACTGGATTTTGACATCGCCAAACGATTGTCAAAATTTCTTTTATTTGTCTTTTAGTACCAAAATAAGAAATTTGGTATAGACATCCATTATATTTATAGGATTTGGATAAATTTTGTCCAACCGGGGCCGATTTAATACAGTTCAGAGAATTAGGTATATGAAACAGCACTATATCCCCGTAACATCACTATATCCTGTTCATATTCGCCCTATCTTGGCTTCAATTTTTGGCCGCCCATGGATAAATGTTGGCCATTTTAAATGAGTGAGGTGTCTAGTTCACATAACTACTAGAATTGTGTGGTCACTTGATTCCCTCTCTCTCCCGATGACATACCAATTTCACTAGGTACAAAGAATTGCCCATCTTGCGAATACTGGACAATGGTTCCTCCAGCAGAGGAAGCGTTGGTCATGGTAATTGTAGGGTCTCCTTGACTAGATAATTGGATGGTGCCTGCCGGTATCACTGAAACTGGAACACAAATATTATCTTCATTAACTTTATTCTTTCAAAATTGAGTATTTTGGTTTATTTAATCCTTTGGATGGAATCATCAAAAGAAATAGATACCACCCCAAAATACATCGAACAAAAAAAAAACTTTCTTTGATATACAGTGTAGCCACTTCTTAGCGTTCACCGATTTTGATGAAATTGAGTACGAGAAAAATCCCTTTTCCCAAAATACCACCACTTTTCCCTGATATCCTTTATATTTTTCCCCTTTAAATCACTTTCAAAAAGTGCCGTGCTCAAGTGAAATAGCTCATCAAGGCATGGTCGTAAAAACTAATCCTAATCTGTCTAATTGGGTTGAAAAATGTCAAAAAAGTAAACATAAAAAGTTGAAAACCAAAGAAAAGAGGTGGCCGGAGGGATATTGCAAATTGCCAGTTGCAAATAAGAAAGGTCCCGCGTGTCTGAAAATCCTTCGTTTCTTGTCCAGGATTCTCTTTGATATGCCACTTTCAATGAAATTTGGTATCACACGACCAAAATTGATTAAAATATGTTCTCTCGAAGGTCGTCAGTAAACCAGACATAGGAACGAATTTTAACCGAGTTGAGTGTGAAATATGCGAGAAAATGTTAGAAGTCTGGAATTTGGATGATTGGACCAGCAATAACTCTCCTTCCTATGAAGAAATTTTTGCCCAAAATAATCCTTTTCTTACCGTAGAAATAAATATTTTTTGTACAACTGGACAGTGGGCAGCTCAACTTACACGTCTTTTTTTTGTTCAAAGTCTCTTTAACGTGGTCAGGGTCATTCGAGACGGACATTTTACCCTCCATTGATCTCACCCAGCCTGGTTTTGGCCGAGAATAGCCAGCATCAAGAGAGCTCGAACCTAAGTGGTCACCCACCATGTAAAATCTCGCAGGACGTTGATTTACTTCAGTGATCTCACTTTAACTGTTATATTCAACATGCCGTTGATCACTGGCAGCTCAACTTACCCGTCTGGTAATGTGTGGGAAGAGAATGTGAAGAAAGTTCGCTGTCAAGGTTTGAGTCGTCGCACTCGGAGCCAGATGATTCGACTTTGGTGCCAACTTCTGCTCCTCGTAAGTCATTCAGTATTTTTCTATACGAAGGTCGACGCGATAGGATGTCTCTTCGTTTTCTTTTCAAATCGTCTTCGGCCGACAAACTGTCATCACTGCCGGGGTCAACAACCTGAGGACAAGTGAAGAAAAAAAAATAAATTTTGGTCGACAAGTCTTGAGAAATGGCTTAGAAAAAATACTTCCGAGTATTTTTTTGACGCTTTTTGGCGGTTTTCACAAATCCTACATAGAATCCCATGTAATGTCACATTGTAATAGTCATGAGACGTAAAGTGATATATTAAAAAAAAAAAAAAAAAAGTAAAAAGGGATGATCGAATTTGAAATTTGATGCCCATGCATAGAATACGCCATGAAACGTTTGATTGAAATCGAATCAACCGTTGGCAATTTTTGATCGCTTTTTGGCGGTGTTCACGAATCTAGAGTAAAAAGGGAACGGCAAGTGCTAAAGACTTAAAATGTATGTTTAATTATTATTATATATATATGAATATATTTTATTATATGCATAGAAAAAGTAAAAGGCGACTAAGGGCTGGGTCGGAATCAATATCTCTTTCATTCCCATGCAGAAAGCGAGGAGAAGCTACTGCATTATCCGTAAGGATTCTCAAGTCCAGCCCCACGGCTGTTAACCTATGATGATGATGAATAGAAATTTGGAGGTGCCACGAAAATTTTAGTTAAAATGAAATCTACCGAAACACGAGAAACACATATGACGTTATGTGCAGAACTAGACGAATTTGGGACGGCACCGGCGGAGTATTTCAGGTGGACTTCTTAGTATCATGACTTTTGAACATTTACAAAACCGACAGATATGTTAACCTACAACAACAAATAATCCAAAAGGTGTTTGAAATTAGTAACGAATTCGGTATTCAGCAAACTGAGAGTTTTTTGTAGTCAGAAGGGAAATTCTGTTAAGATAGACGATTTTCGAGGTCAAATCAAATTCTGGGACAATTTGAAAAGTCCTCTATTCCCCAAAATTTTACTTTTTTGTTTCAGTTATTTTGAACTGAGTTAACTCATTTTGTTTATTCATTTATTTCTCTTTGACTTATTCTCATGTCAAAGAGAAACAAGACCCCACCACTTTTTAATTCAGATAAACATTGAATTATCAAAATTTCCAAAAATAATAAAAAAAGAACGCCAAAAACTGAAATAAAATAGTATTTAGTACACTGTAAAAAATGTAAATTTTTGGGGAGTTGAGAAATTTTCAATTCTCCTGGAATCTGATTTGACCTTGAAAATGTTCAAATATTTTAACAGAATTTCCTCTCTCTTCATAGAAATTTCCTCACAAGTTCGATCATTTACATTATTTTAGTTAAATAAAAAAAAAAATTAGTTAAATAATTTATCTAAATTAAAAAGTGGGAGAGGTCTTGTTTCTTTTTGACCTCATAATTAAGTCGGAGAGAAATGAGAAAAGTAAATAAAATTGGTTCCCGAGTTCAATAAAAAGAAACAGGCTTACTGACACCTCTTGTATATGGAATCCCCCCCCCCCCCCAAAAAANCCCCCCCCCCCCAAATAAAAACTGGATATAAAAAACAACAACCTGTAGTGTTTGCAGCTGTCCTTGAGTAGTTTGAATCACAGAGTTGGGTTTGGACACCAAAATAACGTTGCCTTTTGTCAATACGGCCGATGATGGTTGAAGACTACCAGTAGCGGTCTGGATGACTGATTGTTGGTTAGCTTGTATTACAGAAGGTAGAGTCACTGTTACGGTTTGTTGATGAGGTGGGGGGGATGGGGCCAGTGGGTCATTACTACCGCCTCCATTCTCTTTTACCATGCCCTCCATGCGGCACTGAACACTGAAACCAAAATAAAAATGGTGCTATGTTATTGAGGACCAGTTGTATTATAAAAGAATAAATGCTGTTTCTTTGTATCATTATATATCACAACTTTGGTGCTCACTGCAGCATTGTAGGATATGGCACGCTGACACCAGTTCCCGTTAAATCACTGAATTTAACCATTGGTTAGCGAGCTTTTACTATGTGGGTGACCACGTAGGCTCACGCCCTTGTGATGCTGGCTTAACCCAGGCTAGGTAAGGTCAATGGGGGTAGCTAGTTTGTTTCCAGCGAATATAGGGTAACAACCCGCTGCGAATGATCAATAGATGTTAAAGAGACGTTAAGCAAAAAAAAAATGAATTCTACTTCTGCCGTTTGCTAAATTACACACAAAAAGTAAGACTCTCTATTTCTGCATAGAGCCAAAACTACTTTGAGCAAAGTTATCTATTTAGTCAATTTTAATTCATTATTTTCAATAATGAACCTTTGGAATCGTCACGAAAAAAGAAAAAAAATACCCCCCTCAAAAATGTTTCCAATGAAGGGAACATTGGTCGTTTCTCTCCTTTCAATAAGCTTTGAGATGTGAACTTTTTTAACAAGCGGGCCGTCAAATTTTGGTCCGAGTTGCACGAAAAACTTGTTTTAATATGTTTGTAAATATTAATAACTAGGGAATATCTTGTGGTTATAGATATCTTTTTAGGGAATTAGAATGAAGTCAATATTCCAGGAATATGTCATTGATATATGTATAAACACGTCAATGACCTTCGCATTTAATTTTAGGAACTATAGATTATTCATAATTAGGTAATAATAATTATAATAAAGGAATGTCTTTGGTCACTGTAGGTTTTTTGTTTAAGGAAAGATTTTAAATATTTTAATTTTCGTCGGATTGACTTTTTCAAATTTAGATCTAAATTTGAAAAAGTCGATCCGACGAAAATTAAAATATTTAAAATCTTTCCTTAAACAAAAAAACCTTACTCATAATTAAGGCATTCAGGTGACAGGTCGTGTCCCGCAGCATTTTGCTGTATCTTTGTGTGTGTAAATGAAAATTTTATCAATAATAAAAGATGGTTCCAGGATTGTATTATTATTCATTTGGTAATAGACTTTTACGTTTTGATTGAATTAATTGATAGAAAACTGAATTATCGTTCAGTATACAAAATTTAAATTCAACATTAAACACAGTAAATTTTAATAACATTTGAGACAGCCGAATGCTGGCTCGCGTGCACTAAAAATCGAGGGCGCGTGTTCGGCATGTTATGGGTTGATATTGAAGGATGTATCTAATTTTATCTCTGTGTACAAAGTCAATATCAATAAACAGGGCCGGCCCGTGGGTAATTTTTCACCCGTGCGAATAACTATTGCAGCGGCCCCCACCCGAGGAGGAACTAATTTTGAAAAGTCTTACTTGATAGGAAAATCATGGTTGTAAAAATAAGGTGGTATATAATGTTTTATTTGGACTTAGGTTGTCAAGTTATACAATTCGATTTTATTTAAAAGTCCTGAATACAGTTTGGACAAAACTAGAGCTAAGGAAGAGGGTGGGCGAGGTGAGGGGAAGAAGACTGGACGGGGAATCAGTCTGTGCCCAGTCGTCCAGTGGAAGGGCGATGTGTTATTGTTATCTTTGCCCTACAGTTACGGCGTGTAACTGTAGGGCAGGGGTAGGGGTGCAGTATGCCACCACACAGACAATTACGTCTTTTTGTCTATAATAAAATTATTATTATTTTATTTTTGGGGGGAGGGGAAATTTGCTCCAAACCCTTGGCGCCCTGAGCGGGCGAACGGCTCTCGGGCCGGCTCTGCCAATAAACACATTCGCACATGTTTCACATTCGCACATTGTGTTTGCAAACATACTGTACATGTACCTACGGAATGACGTAATCTTTGTAAAATGACTCACTGAACGAGAAGTATTGCATGCAACTCGACATACGGCACGCGGGAAAGGGAGAGAGAACAGGTCACATTTTTGATTTATTTCTTTAAAAGTTCCGAGACATTTTTTATTTTAAAATAAATACTTTTATTTTAAAATAAATATATTTGTGCGTAGGAACAAAATAAGTGAACTTTTAAATATCAAAGCTTAAAATGATGACCGTTAGGTATTCATACAGTGTGTCCCAGAAGTCTGTCCGGCGCCTGTATCTTTTGAACCGCTTGGAATTTTGGAATTCTGATTGATACTAGGGATAGAAAAGGGTCTATGGTTGATCGATTGGTGACATTAGAATTCCGGTTTGACCCTTTGAAGTGGTAGTTTTTGGAAAAAAAGATTAGGTTTCTCGAGAATTTCAAATGGACTGATTTTTAAATATAAAAGTTGAATTTTAAATGGAATGATTTTAAAATATAACAGTTGAAATAAAATGAGGAATAAGAATCAGGGGAAAAGATACATGGCCCAAATTTGTTACACCCTTTATAGCGGATACCATTTTGATTTTTGGCGTGAAAATTCCGAACGTTTGTCTTTTAAAAAATTTTAAATTTACTTAAATCATCAAAAGTTCATATATCTTTATCAATGTGGTAGACTGACAGGAGGTTAAAATTAGATCTTTTTCAGGAGGTTAAAATTAGATCGATTTCAAAATGACCATTTTGTGATTGTTTGGGACAAACAGTGGAAACCAAGATAGACAAGGAAACATTTTAGCAAACATTAACCTTTTCTATAGTGTAGGTTTGGAATACGAGTTATTTACCATGTTATTTCTATAGTCGAGAATGATGGCGTAATCATGATGTAACTTTTTTGTAAGTTTCCAGCGAATGGATCTTAAAACTTAAAACCCCCGTCTCGAATGACAAATAGATGTTAAAGAGACATTAACCAACAACAACAAAAAAACCTCATCCCAAGACTAATGGACACCTCATCCCAAGATCAATGGACTAGCCTAGAGCTAGACCTTCATCCATCAGAACCCTCATCTCCTTATTCTGTGCGCGCGCCAAATATCTTTGTAAAAATTTTCCACTTCTGATGATCTCTAGAAACGCATTTTACGCGATTGAGAATAGATCAATACATATATATGTAGATTAAACATGATTACGTCATCATCAGAAGTAGTTCCTAGTTCCACGACAATGCTAGGGTTTGTCAGAGTACAAGGTGAATCAAAAGTAAGACACAATCAATATTCAGTATGCATGCTATGGTGAATGTATCCCCATCGCATGTCTTATTGCTTCCCCAAGTACCAAACAGAGGAAGCCTTGTATTGAAAAACTCTGCCAATGTGACAGATGGATTTATTATTTTACTGGCTAAAAGAATGAACATCCCAAAATTTGATGTTTTACGTTGCCAGGTACGTAGGATCCAAAAATCAAATGAAAAAAATCCGCCCGCCGCGCCGTCTCCTGACCCAATAAAATGCACATCATAAAATATTAGAGTAAGTTAGGTCAACGCTTAGTGGCAAAAGCGCCCTCAGGGTTCCACACTGAAATTTTTGTAAAGAACCCTTATGTGACTAACAGTGTCGAAAAGTTTCCATGCATGATTAGACCGCAAATGGAGCCAGCGTCTATGGCACGTTGAATACAACAGTTCCCATTCAATCACAGAAGTTAAGCAACGTCCAGCGAGGTTGCACCATGTGGGTGTCTAAGTGGGTTCGCGCCCTCGTGATGCTGGCTATTTTTCCAGCCCAACCCAGGCTGGGTAAGGTTAATGTGGGTAGCTGGTTTGAAAGTTTCTAGCGAATGGAGGGTAAAACCCCTGTCTCGAATTACCAATAGATGATAAAGAGACGTTAAGCCAAATTTAAAAAAAAAGATCCCAAATGGGAGTTACATTTTATCTAGGAGCGGACACAGTAGGGGCGATGCCCCTCCCCCCCAGACCTGAAGGAATTTAATGTCGAAACACTTTTCTCAAATTTGGTTTATACGTCTGCCAATTGCTTAATCTGCGCACTCCAATTAGGACATGTGCATTTTGTTTTCCTAAATGTATGCCAAGATACATGCTATGCAATAAGATCAGTATTCATACGTCTGTCTGTGCACACTTTGAGTGGCAAAAGTCCCCATCACGCCGCACGGCACACAAATTTTATTCGATTTTTGGATTAAAATGTACCTTAAAACGTATAATATCAATTTATTCTTCCTCGTGACGATTTCACAGGTTCATTATTATAATTTACTAGCATCCCTCATTCGCGGCTTCGCCCGCGCATAAATAGTACACAATAATGCTTGTTGGTAATGTAGGTTTCAATTTAAATTTTATAAATCAAATCATTTGTAAGAAGGATATGGCTGATTTCAAAAAACAATATGATGAAGCCTCATAACTTGCTAACGAAAGCTTGAATCAAAAAATGACTCAGGAAAAAAATGTTTTATTTTCCCTCTTTTACAATTTTGTCTGAATAGTTAACACCTGAGTGTTACCACTCAGCAGAAACACCCTGTACACTGGTATTATGTTATGTAAAGTTTCCATGCTTTTTGGACCCCCATTTGTTTGTTACTAAGATAACTGACGTCATACTTAATCTTATCAAGGTTTTTTACATATTCACTATAGGTAGGTACTTCTAGTATAAAATCGTACACATTGACACAACTAAAAACATATTTTTTTTGTTAAAAAAAAATAAATAGGTCATTTTTCCTACCCAAAGTTTTTACGTCTATATGGATTTATCTTTAGAACCTATTTTCAATGATCAATACGATCTAGCAAACTTAACAAATAAAAGACAACGATTTACCATGTTCATCAGTTCTAGCTAAATAACTTAAGTTAAAGAACGTTGGACTTTTCGCACCTTCGGATGAGAACACCACGTATCGCTGGTTTTATCGGGGTTCAAACAGCCTCCTGAGACCATCATTTGATTGCGGGGGATCAATAGAAGAGTCTATGCCCTAGTTAACCTAGCAGTAAAAAGACGTGTCATCCCACTTCTTCCCATCATTAATTAACTTACGAAGAGAGCTCTATTTTTTTAAAAACATACACGGGGATAGAATTAAAACATGGCGTCCAGGGCACGCCCAATACAACTACCAATAAAATCAGAGTTTGAGCAAGGTCTAGCAAGCTTTTACACGGTGGGTACGACCACCTAGGTTCGATCCCTCGTAATCCTGTGTATTCCCGGCCCAACCCAGGATGGATGAGGTCAATGTGGTTGACTGGTTTGTAAGTTTCCAGCGAATGGAGGGCAAAACCTCCGTTACCCATTGACCTTAGATTTAAAAGAGACCTTAATTATGGAAAAAAAACTCTAACTACAGTAAGTAAAAAATAGATTCTTGAGTGCAAGTTAACCACTAGTTTAATACCAGAGGCATTTTCTGCCACTTAACACTTACAATTCTATTTTTATGTGGTCAGAAAAATTTCTGCCTCAGATTGAGATTGAACCCACACGCCCTTCTGTTTACCAGAACACCGATTAACCGAGTAAATACTCAAGTACTATTTTCGAGGACTTACATCAACTACCCAACCGTTTTCCTTTTTTAAAGATCATTGCGACAGGCGAGCGACATAAATTCCAAATCTATAAATTCCTGAATTACAGCATTATATTTCTGGCGGAGATCCTCACATGACTACAATTTTCGTTTTAGAGAGAGAAATTTACGCTTAGCTATCTGAGCGGGGTCATCTAAAACCAATGGGGGCTCAGAAAATGGAAGACGCACACAATACCGACCATCTGATTCGCGAGCATAGGTTCTCTGAAAGAACTCTTCACATATTTGGTCCTCATTGTTGAGAAACTGAGGTTTTGGCACCTCTTCCAATTGAAAAAATTTAGACATTGTCGTCTCTATTGGCCGTTCCACAAAAGCACAAAACGTAGCACACGACACTGAAGACAATATGGGCGCACTACACATTACCACATAACCTAAATGTGTCATTAGGGCAATTTGGAGCTTGCGGTGGACCAGTCACCTTGCCTGGTTCCATTAACTGTGAAAACAAAGTTACGCCAATTATACCATGCACAACACCTGGCTGGTGGAAATCATGGTCTGCTAGAGGAATATTCATCAAATATTGTAATTCTCTGGAGTCCAATTGAAATGAGGGTAAACTATCCACTATTTGATGAACGACATAAACTTCGGTTGAATATTTCACACTTCCGTTGGATAAACCGGAAAAAAACAAAATTCGTGGTTCCTTGAACAGCACAAGAAGCACCACTAATACCTCTAACTGATGCTGGAACCTTAAACAGTTCTCTTACTGCAGATCGCGATAAAAATTGAGATTGACTTCCACAGTCCAGGAGCATCCTCAATGAATGAGGTTTAAGACATCCAAACCGAGTTCTCTTACTGCAGATTGCTATAAAAATTGAGATTGACTTCCACAGTCCAGGAGCATCCTCATTGAATGAGGTTGACCATACGATCCAAAATATTGACTTGAGCTGTTCCCAAAAGAACTGTTTTTTCACATAGCCCTTTGACGGGCGCCGCATGCGTACACATCAAGAGCGTCTTGGGGTTCTTCTACAGGAGAAACAACATGTTCATTTGTCTGAACTAAATTACCTACGACACTGTTTTGAACCTTTGAGGGGTCCTCAAAATGAAGCAAAGTATTATGCCTTTTCCCACATTTGTTACAGTTGGTTTTTAGTTTGCAGTTCTGTACTCCATGGATGCTAGAAAAACAATTGAAACACCAACCTTGAGAT
This sequence comes from Pachypsylla venusta, assembly GCA_012654025.1. NCBI lineage: Eukaryota > Metazoa > Arthropoda > Insecta > Hemiptera > Aphalaridae > Pachypsylla > Pachypsylla venusta. The sequence continues at coordinate 32,530,663 of CM022875.1, forward strand.
TTGGCAAACGCATGACGTTGTTGCACAGTACAACTTTTAAACCTATCCGACGCGTACAACGCATGATGCTGCTTGTTGCAGAATTTACAAAAAATACCATGAGTTTTAGACTGACTAAAGCTTGGCCTATCTTTCACTACAAATGAATGCGTAATTTTTGGTTTACTTGCACTGGTAACTTAGGAACAACTGAAACCCCGAAAGTTACGCAAAACTTTCACATGTTCATTGACAAATGATGATTTATAAGTGACTGAAAATTGGATTTCTATACCCTTGGTGGACATCTGATATTATATATTATCGAGACGTCTCTGGGTCTATCTTAGTAGCCCCTATAAATCCAAAAATGAAGCCCGATAGGTCAGTGAGACCCAACCTTTCCAAGCCCTTTACTGAGATACAATATTTATCAATGAAGCTATTCAATTGATCTATGGATTCAGTTTTCATAGATTTAAACTCCAAAATTTGTTCTGAATAGTGCGATGCTAAGGCACGCTTGTCATTATACCGGTCCACAAGTGACCAAAACAGTTGGCCGTAATTCTCTCCTGTCACCGGGGTCCCTGAAAATAAAGAAAACGCCTTTCCGCGTATTTTACTTAATAAAAAATGAACCTTTTGATCAGCTGTAAGGCTCTGATTTTCGTAAATCATAGATTTAAAACTTTGATAAAAAAAAACTCCCATAGAAATAAATTTTCACCATCAAAAACTAGCAGATCTAGAACAGGTAAGTTCACTTTTGGTGCCTGAAAGCTAGCTTGGACTTCACTTGGTCTACAATTACCAGATTTTTTTTAACGTGTAATTAACATGACCATAAATTTCCAAAACAGATTCCACACATTTGTAATCTGGAATGTAATCTTTTTTTTTAATTGATTTCATGCACAACTGCTACAAATTTCTGTTTACAAAACTCTAAACTTTTACCTTTAGTTATAAATGATTTTTGACTTTGAATGTATGAAAAATATGACCCTTTCTTTGATATTAAACACTAGCTGTTTTACCCGTGCTTCGCTACGGGATACAATAGCTGATAGAATAATGAGGATAAATATGAATGTTCAAATCTGAAGAACAGATTAAAAAATAATAAATTAACTGCCCAAAAAAATAAAGCAAAAATATAATTGATGAACGCTACCTTCAGTCCCACGGCTGGCGCCCCATTTGGAATATTAAGAAATCCTTTCTTATTGCACATCTAAAACAAAAACCGAACCTACATACCAAATTTCAGCCCCCAAAAATTTACCGGTACGTAGAAGCAGTGATGAAAATATGATTTTCATATGTAAACTCGCTCCTTTACCCCAGTAGCTGGCGCCCCAGTTGGAATATTAAAAAATCCTTTCTTATTACACATCTAGAACATAAAGCGAACCTACATACCAAATTTCAGCCACC
>CM022875.1:32533448-32579830 GCA_012654025.1 Pachypsylla venusta
AAATGTACCGGTACGGAGAAACAGTGATGAAAAGGTGATTTTCATATGTAAACGCACCCCTTTTTCCCCCGCGGCGGGCGCCCCAATTGGAATATTTAAAAATCCTTTCTTAGTGCGCATCTAAGACCTAAGTGCAACCTACATGCCAAATTTCAGCCTCCTAGGACGTACCAGTGCGGAGAAATCGCGATGAGTGTTAAGTCAGTGTCTTTCTCTTTTATATATATAGATAGATAGAAGATAGATAGATAGATTTCAAATTTTAATTTGTTTAAATCAGGAAGGAAGTTAGTAGTCATAAGTAATGAAATAATATTTCAAAATTAATTTGTGTATCAACTACTAAATTTTTTTATATAGAGTTACGGAGCGCTTTCGCCCATTACGACATTATGTTTGACACAAGTTATGTTGAGTGAGAATGTCGTGATAGAATAAAGCGCTCCCTAACTCTATAAAAAAAATTTAAGTAGTTGATACAAAAATTAATTTTGAAATATTATTTCAAAATTTGTTCCTGCTTGGTTAGAACCTTTTTTCTAGGCATTGTGATATCCCCTAAATCAATCTATACCAAATTTAAATCCACAATAAAATTTCACAATTCACAATAAATTTCAAATTTACATTAAAAAAAAAAAAAAAAAAAAAAAAAAAAAAAAAAAAAAAACACATAAGAATTATGGCATTCGAATGACTTGGGTATTTATGGATTTTAGGGAATTCTATCAAAAATGGTAAAAAAAAAAATGGTTTTTTGCAAAATATTGCATATTTTTTGTAGAACTAAATTCCGTTGGGGGAAGGTGGTTTTTTAATAAGGACCCATAAATCGAGGCATGGCCGATCAAAACCTTTCCTAACCTCTCTGAGGGGGGGACGTTTATCTTAACGCTTCCCCAGAGAGGTTAGGAAACGTTTTGATCGGCCATGCCTCGATTTATGGGTCCATAAAAAACTCGTTTTTTCATGAAGTCGCCTAACAGCAGATTAACCAAAAGTTAGGCTATGTTGCACCCACAATCACCCACGCAATTTCGAGATGGTCTGATCGATAGTGTATATCGATTATACGACCTTGTCACTCGAGATATTCATGCCTTATTCACATATCGCCCCCAACAGAATTTAATTGTACAAAAAATATGCAATAGTTTGCAAAAAACCATTTTTTTTTTTTTTGACCATTTTTGACAGAATTCCCTAAATCCATAATTACCATGACTTGCATAAACACATAAAAGACAATGGCGTTTTGGACAAAACGTGGTACCAAGATCACAACAAATTTCACAAATTGTTGAAAGCAAATTATTTCAAGGCCGAAATGGTTATCTGCGGTCCATAGGCCAAAAAATGATGATTCATTTATTTCAATAGGAGGTTTTTTTACCCAAGTTTTAAATCTATGATTCACGAAAATCAGAGCCTTACATCTGATCAAAAGGTTTTCAGGGATCCCGGTGACAGGAGAGAACTACATTCAACTGTTTAGGAGGGTTCCAATTTGGCGGATCCTGACACCACAAGTTTTAATATGATATTAGTGACTGCTCATTTCTGTGATCAGTTGTATTGACGTAATTCAATACATCACACATCTTATAATATCAGTGATCGCTTATTTCTGTGATCAGATGCATTGACGTAATTCAAGTGGCACGGATGACTTCTGAACTGTTTACTCAGATAATAACATAATAGAAGTTTCTTTGATAAAACAAACGAAGCAAAGAAAATGTTCTATATTCCATATACTGAGTGTCCGGTTTAGTTCACCATTCAGGAGGTAGGCATATGTCCGCAAATGCTTCCTACCAGGGATATGAACGTCCTCGTGGTGGCCGGTTCTACGCAAAACCTATCAAAACCTCTTCGGTAACCACATACCTATCAATCTATTTCTACTATTTTTCCAAACTCCCAAAAGGGAGAGAACAAGAACGGAGATATGAAACATAAAGTGAAAATCAAGTATAAAACAGCCATGAGTCTATCCCTGATTTTTTTTTATCAGTTTAAAGTATTCAGAGCTCTTGTCTCAAGTTTCAAATCACTGGACAAAAAATCGCCTCTTTTTGGCAAATTTTTACGAAATTTCGGGGTCATAATCTGCACAGCAAACCACTCGGAATAACTTTCTCTCGAACATTCGAAATATCCAGACAATTTCCGGCTCCTAACTTTCATAATGTGCATGCTCGGCTGAAATAATACCTTCCGCCACTAAGATATACACAGATTATGACCGAAAAGGTGCCACTTTTTGTCAAATAAAATGAAACTGCAAACAGGACTCCAAAAAATTAAATGCTGAACTGGATCAAATTGGATATTACTTACTTAAAATATACAAGAGATGAACTTATGGTAGAATACTTAATTTTTCACTTTTCGATGAACGTTCAGTCCTTAATTCCAGAGTTGCGAGTTCCAAAGGGGATATTAGCTAAATACAATTTAGAAAATACTTTAGTTTGGAGATCACTTTTGACAACTTGCATTATTAAAAGAAATTTTTCAATGTTTTTACTAGTAAAACAACTTTAAATGATAACTTTCAAGTTACCTGTGATTTCCATTTAATGGACCCTCACAAAGTTACATCGTCATCTATAGACCCATTTACTAAAAATTTACCTATCTGCACTTTGCAGTGGTGGTTTTCCAGATGTTTTTTCAAAGAAATTGTTTTTTCAATGTTTTCATAAAATCTTGTCGAATAATAAAGAACATTAAATATGTAGATTAATTTCATTATTACTTCTGTGAACTGTGGACTTCACCCTCTTAAATGGTCATTATTTGGCACCAAGTGGAGTAGCCCAATAACTTAACTATGAATATAATGTCCAATTGTCCATATCAACCATTAAAATCGGACAAGGCGTTCAACAGTTATCGTGGTATAAACAAAAGAAAACTCGTGGTGTTAAAACTAGGCCTTCACTGCAGTTGATGAACTAAAAAATGTAAATATAAAAATAGTAGAGTAAAATGGACCCTGTATTAAAACTTAGCCTCAAAAAAATGAAAGTTGTTTTATACATTGGTATTGATATTGACTAACTGGACCAAGCGATATAAGCGTGTTCCTTACTAATGCAAACTCGTAGATAAAAGCAATTTTGTAAATGTTTACCAGGTTACTGATAAATAACAACTGGGGCATGTTTCTTAGCCAGGCACAAAATGGAAGTACCAGGCTTTGGTATATTTAAACAATGGTATAAAATGGAAGAATGCCTCCCCCCACAATTTCATATGAGGAAGCGAATAAAAAATATATTTGCTCGCAGTATTTCCTACTTCTACTGCACACAAACACTAGATTTCCAAGAGGTATTAGTATATATAAACTGGACCATATTTAAACTAGCCCCTTACCATGTAAAAATAAAAATTAAAGATAATATGTTTAATATACAGTTATCTCATGAAAAACAACAAATAGGATTAACATCCTCAAATTGCGAATTCAAAAAAACTGTTATCAGTAGGTAGAAACATTATCAAATAGATATCAACAAAAGTAAATAATAACCAAAACAAGCATAAAACTTTGTCATTAATTAAATCAACAGCGGGTTAATTATTTATAACTTTTAACATGGAAAATGGATTCACAACAATTTTTTGGCGAGAAAATAACAAAAATATTTTGAGTGTAAAAGAAAAAACAAAAAATATAATTATGAAGGTTTCCGTTTCCCTATGCGAGTATTTCAAGGTTACGCATATTATCAAACAAAAATAATTATTTTAAAAATACACTTTTAATCTTTTTCTTATATTAATCATCGACAAACCACACTGTAAAGATATTTATTTATGAAAGAATAATTATTTACCATTACATTCCAGCATTTTTATTCTTGATTATTTCAAACTAAATTTAAATAAAAATATATAAAAACACTTTTCTTTTGATAAGAATTGAAAACACTTGAAATTGCTAGAAATCTAAAGAGACAAGACGTTACATTACAATTCGATGACAAAAACATAAATATTATTTTTATTTTAAAACGTCTCTTGATAGTTGAATTCAAACCGTCAGTACTTACCGATTACGTTGATAACTCGTCACGAACTTTCCTGCGATGGGAATGGACAAAATTTTGTCCTACGTAGTATGCCACGTCAAAGTTGTTCGTCACAAAAAATGAATAACGTCATAGACAGAGCAGCAGGCAGCAGCGTTTTGTTTTTGTTTGTTTTTTAATGGCGACCGCCATGTTGGATTTTTTTTATCTTTGTCTCTTCAGTACTCATGTCCAGAATTGTGATAGGTAAAAAATTTGGTTTTGTACACAAATTTATACCAAATTTTGAAATGTGGTAATGCAGGTATTGATTGATTCTTGTAATTTCTTTACCTCTTCAGTACTCAAGTCCAAGGTTTAAAAAAGTACACACAAAACACCAAATTTTACAATTTCTTGTAAATGTCTTAATTTCCCCATTTTTGTTTCTATATCTCTTCAGTACTATAGTCCAAATAGGGGTGGCTAAAAACAATAAACTTATTTAAAATGTAAGTTTTAAAGGTTTTGTTATTTAAAAAACACTAACTTTTATAATTTCTTGTAATGCTGTATGTCGTAGTTTATAAATTTTTGTAATTCCTTCCTTTGTCTCTTCAGTACTTAAGTATAGAATTTCAGACCACATCTATGGGAAAACATTGAAAACACGATCTATGAAAAAATCAACTGGTTATCTGGAAAACCTCTCAGCACAACGTTACGAAGTGCGGAACCATGTGACTATTTGCCGTAATAGGAGAGTTGCTACAATAATTTTCAGATTTCTTCCCCTACGCGGAAGCCTTATTTTTTTAAAAAATAACAGATATCGCGGATTGTGGCTTGGTAATTAGGTACAGTTCTTCCGTTGTCACTTGTTATATACAAGATCAGGGCCGTCGATGAAAATGAACAAATTCTTAAGGGCCTCTCCAAAAACCAGGGCCCGGGGAATTACTTTCGGTGACCCTGTACAAAATTATGGCTGCTGCAAAATTAATAATCTTCCGAAGCATACTACATCAAAAGTTAACAACTTGGTTTGCAACAACTCGCATTGCGTTGTTGATACTTGAGAATCCTCGCGGATAATGCAGTAGCTTCTCCTTGTGTTCTGCATGGGTAATGAAAAGATATCGTTCCCGACCCTTCCTTTTACGACTGGCATGGCTTTGGGTGCATTGAAAGTATTCTTTTTTAGTCCCCCTATCCATATGGGACATAGAATTTGAATTCCGATCACTGTGTTTGGGCCGTTTCATTGTAATATACAACGGCTAATGAGTTCCTCTCACCAGACTAAGTCCATTAGTGCAGCAAATGTAAGTGAACCCCCCTTTTCAAATGACCTTAAATGTTAATAAGGCGTTAAATAAATAAATAAAAAACTCGCAACGCGGGCCGCCTCATTTTTCATCGCTGACGATAAATTCTTTCAATCCAGTTAGAACTTACCTACCTACTACCATAGTGAAAATACGACTTAAGATTGTGAATTGTGAGAAGTTACTTGAGGGTGACATCCTCTCGGGCTCGGGCCGAGACCAGTAGAGCTGATGGTGCAAAGTAATCAGCACATCTGCAATTAAATTAATTGACATGGCCCATACCAATTATTTGCCTACAAGATTAGATGTATGATGACAATTAAAAACTTTAGCAGCAAACAACTTAAATATTTAAGCTGCGTTCTCATACATTTGGCTACCATCGGAAGGAAACAATGATGCCACAATTGATTGTTTTTGATTTGAAATTTTGAGATTATTGAGACTTTGTTTTTCTGGTTGCAGGCCATGGTTTGGGGTCACTCAAGAAGAAAACAAACAAATTTCCACGAAACATAAAATAATAAATTATGCTGAATCCCGGGGCTATCACGTGGAAAAAAGAAAAACCCTCTGCTAATATAGCACATGGATTTATTATGTTACCCATGTCGACTCTAGATATTAACAAAATTCCACATCACCTCAAAACTTAATTTCACGTTTTAATCGTACGTAGTGGGGACTAATTTTAACACGATTTTTTTTGTTTTGTTTGTCATTTGTGCCACGATACTTCTCAAATAACTTATCCGATATGTCCCTAACCAAGCTGATTATACTTGGTAGGGAATTTAGAATTAGTTAATTAGGGCCATATTGACAGCGAGAAAGGCAGCCCTTTAACAACCCTTTTTTTTCATGTCTTTTTTGTCGCTTTTTAGCGGTTTTAAAAATTTTGCATAAAAAGAGAACGGTATGTGCTAGAACTAAAGTCATGAAATTTGTTGGTCAATTTATATGCATGAAAAATTAATGATTTGGGTTCTGAGGGGGACATCAAAACGTGTTTTGTCATTGAAAAGTCGGCGTGGAATAATTCAGCCTATTACAATAATTTCTTTATACAGGGTGGCCAATAATGTGAATATCTCCAATACTGTTGAATACATTCTGACCAAAATGTCACGATATCAAGGGCGACAGTATTGTGATGACCTTGATTGATCTGATATTTTTAACATAGTTGTATTCTCGATCAAATTTTACGTTTAATCTAATGTTTTTTATTTATTTTTTCCTTCAATGTCGGGAAATTTTCCACTCCCGAAGATGCATGTATGACGTATCAAATAAAAGGTCTCGTCATTGTGAATCAATTTTTCCCCTAAATTTCGGATATCATGCTCTGATATTCATTTATTAAAAAAATATATATTTAGATTAGAAAATCTAGGGGAACTGCAAATGCAAGACCCTTCTATAAAAAAGTTATTAGAAGCATTTGAAACCCCAGATAAGGTTAGTAGAGCCGTCAGAAGGAAAAGATTTCTCTTGTTTATAATATTCCTTGCCATGTTCGAGATGACGTCGTACAGTACTTCCCTATCTTAGTTCGGCGGAGACTGGGTGTATCGGCTTTACTGATACTTGGGATCAATGTTTATTAGGTTTAATCTTAATAATTAAATACAAATCAATTTTAATTTTATCTAATAGTTTATTTTTAAATAAAAACATAATACATTTATATTATTATATTAATACAGATTACTATAAATATAAAACAATAAATCAAATGAGATTATTATTTTATTACGGTCTAATTAATTTAAATCACAGGTTAATGAAATAGTCATAGACATAGAGAGTAAAAAAAATTAGTGTTTGGGGAGTGTGGGAATTAGTTAGGGAGGTACCCGGAATAAAACATAATCATTACAGTCAAAGGGATAAACGGGGGAAATATGAAGCCAGTTATTTATAATGTTCATGACTTTTTCGATTTTCTCAAAAATCGATTAAAAAATTGCGGAGTCCGGAACATGCACTCCAAGATGAGTCTGGTTTATAATCTATTCAATGCAGGATTTGTAGAGTGGGTTGGTTGGAAAGGAAAAAATACTTCAGGAATTTATTTGAGTGATTAGGAGGTAAACATATTAAACAATACCTGACCGGGGTGGGAGCGGAGTTCAGGTGGACTTGAAGGTGGCCGTTTTGTATTATATCTAGAAAACAGTTGATCGTAGCGGGAAATATATTCAAATCTAACTAAAATGGCTTGCTGTTTTAGTTAGTGCTGTGAAAATTAATACTGGCCGTAATCCTAACTTAAGGGAAAGAGCAGACTGCGTGCGAAGCAATGCGATATGAATCAGGAAGAGCTACGATTTTCAAGGCGAGAGGCAATGAGTGATCTTGCATCAAATCGCAATATGCCTTGTAAATGCATCAGGAGACTCGGGAGGTGCAAACACTCGAACTTGAGCTGTTGTTTTTACTTTTCATCGCAAGTCATAGCGTCGCCCCAAATCGCTTCACATGTTGTGTAAATAAAGCGAAAATAAAATAGCAAAAGTTGTGCATGGGAGAAATTCAATAGCGACGTAAGAAAAACCAGCAGTCCACAGCTACAAAACTGATTTAAAACAAGTAGCATAACGAATAGAACGGAAAGTGTGGAATCTTATGCAGTTACATGTGGTCAGCGGAGGACGCCACATCACAGATTAAGACTGTGCACACCAACCAAGACATAATTATTATTACCCATGTTTAGATTAGAGTATGCATACGAAGAACGATAAGTTTGGTCTCTATCGTTGTCGTTCAAGATAACGATATTGGTGTGCACACTCAATCAGCTGATATACTGATAGCAATACAAATCTATTTTTACCTACACTAGCGCTAGAGTTCTTCCGCCGCACGGATTAATCTAAGTTACTTCACTGTATATTCTATTCGTAATGCAAGAAGGTACATACATACAATGCTGTAAGATGAATAAAAATTAAACTTAAAATAAACTGAGTATTAACAGAAACACAGAATGGTTCACATATCTTTGTTATAAAAAACTAATTAAATAAAACAACGATAACTAAAAGAAAATTGAAAAAACAAACAGTAATTAAAATAATAAGATAAAAAAATAATAACAATTAAAAATGAGATTCGAACTCGAGATTCAAATCTTTTTGATACTCTTGGCGTAATTTCGAGAAATACTAATTACTAATTACCAGTTTTTCTTCTAAAAAGTGGAAAAGTTCGCAGGCTTTGTTTGTTTTCATAGAAAGAAGCGGATAAGCTTCTTTCTATGAAAGAAGCTTGTCCGCTTCTTCTTCTTCTTTCTATTAGATAAGGAGATTTCATAACGTACAGTAAATCAGTCAAATATCTCAGATCCTACTAGAGATACGAGAGTGATTCCAAAAGTTCGTGGGCGACCAATAAAGGGTTAATGTATTTTAGTTCTGACAATATTTTTACATGTCTCACACTGTCTAATAATAATACGAGGCAAAATTATCCGAATATTTTGATTATATTAATTTTGACTCTTTGTCTAGGTGCCGAGTACATTTTTACAATGTGTTCAGCTCCTCCATGACAACACCCCTGTCCACACTGCCGTAAATGAAAAGGCTGCTATGTGTGTGACTTCACTGAGATATTCAGCCCTCCCTGCAGTCCAGACCTAGCCCCTAGTAACTATTATTTATTTTCAAACCTGAAATTTACGTAGAAAAAAAATGGAAATGATGAAGATATCAAGTCAGCTGTTTTAGTCTTTTAACTGTGAGGATACTAACTATTTATTGACAGGCATGGAGATAATGAGGTAAAGAATTTTATAGTATTTTCTTTTCTTCATAATGGATTTACTTTACATAGTATCCCAATTTTTTTTTTTTTTTTTTTTTTTTTTTTAAAAAAAAAAAGCATAGAGATATTACCCAAAAGACGTAAATAATGCATGAAGTCAAGGGTAATTTTATTGAAAAATAAGACACATATTTTTCCCCCTTCTCTATCTACGTTAGACAAAGAACTTTTTGCACCACCCTCTTACAAATAAAATATACTAACCAAAGTTTCATGATATTATTGTGGTCACCTTGAGGATTCCTCTTGGGTGGACCTTCATGTATATTTCAAGTAGAGGCGCAATTAATCAAAATTTCTTGATGATAATCGATTTCATTATCGATGTTTTTGTCACCATTAATCAAAATCAGAGCGCTTTTTCTCTGAAGCTGGGCACCTTAAAATGACCCTCAATTTCAACTTGAAAGAATCACTCGATACTATAAAACTTTGGCCAGAATATATTTTTTTGTATCTCCAATAGGATCCAAGATATTTGACTGTTTCAGCCTGTATATGTAAGTAGTATTTTTTTTAGGACCGGATACTAGAAGTAGATAAGTAGCTATTTGAGAAACATATTAGTTACATTGAAAATACAAAGACACACAAAACAACATAAAGATTAATAACAATATAAGGTGAATGGTATAACAATCTGTACAATAGAAAAAATGTAGATAGGTAAGCAAGTTAGGTTTACATTAAGTTGCGATACGAGTATATATACACACACAACAATATGGCTAATTCATGTTTCAAAATCAGATCTGCAAAGTCCTCGATCCTACTATCACGTGACAATATTTCTAAATCATAGTTTTTGAAATTTTTGAGCACTGTCACGCACTAGTTCTTTCTCCATAATGTTTAAATCGAGAATGACTGGCGAGTGTATGAGTCAGTGCTAAAAATCGGAGAATTGTGCTCAGCCCTTTTCAATCCCACGACCGGATAAGAATTTTGAGACAAAATCGTACTGGTCGGATCAGAAGTGTACATGATAAGTATGCACCGGCCTGTAAGGTAGGAAAGATCCCAAACAATTAGCACCAGGAAGGTACTCCTAGTGTTCAGCTTTGTAACTAAAATCTGACTGACAAATATGGTAGATGAAAAATTTCGGAGATAGACGCAAAATATTATTCCATTGTTAAGGTTGACATAAACAATCCGACATATGACCAAAGAACATTAGTTTTTATCTGCCAAACACCAAACCGTGTGGGAGTTACAAAATATTTTGTCATAGGAATTGAAATGTTGATCATAATTGTAGTTAACATAGCTGAGATCGGCATTCGGATAATTAACTTCAATATTTGAACTTGACAAAGGAGCATAATTAGGGAATATTTTATTTGATCGTACAAACGTTATCTGACATAATACCTCTTGACAGAATTTCTGTTTGATCATACGTCGCGATTTACAAATGAATTTAATAAATTTCTTCTTAATAGTTCTTTTATTTTGAAACTTATCCGTCGAATCTGACTCTTTTAAATAGGTAGAATTAAATTTCTCTTGTCATTTAGTAGAATCATCTTCAAAATTAAAAGAATCAAACGCCTTTTTCCACTTGTGTAAAGTTTCATCCTCATTTATGTCCTTTTGGTTGTTGGTTGAGTCTTCTTCACTCTTCTGAAAGAATTCATCGTCCTCAAAAGGGTCATCCTCTTGTTTAAAGATGTTGATAGATTCTGATTTTTTCATTTGACTTTCTGTGCTATTATCTTCGATGAAAATTTTCTGATCTACACTTAAGAACACACTTTCATTTTCACTATAACTTGAATGACCACTTCTTCCATTCGTCTTTCTGTTATCTGCGGGTGTAAAATCATCTTCAAAAGGAGAGACGCGTTTGAAACTTAGTGTATCTAAAGGACTATTTGTACTTAGAATTGAATTCGATGTAGGAACAGAAGTTTCATAACGAATGGTAATGTCTGGTGATCTTAAACAACATTTAGGATCACATGATTTGGACTTGACATCTGGTGATTGCTGACTAGGGGGACAATTCTTTTTGTTGGGTTTGACTTCTGGAAATTCAAAGTGCGATGCAGATGAAGGAATGAAGTCGTCCTCAAAAGGTGAACTTTTACTTGATCTACGTTGTTTTGTTGGCTTTCTAAAATGCAATGTTTGACTCCGTCTAGTGTAATGTTGATCTACATCAGATTCACTCAGCTCATCATGACTATAAGGTTTTCTACGGTATGGTTTCTCGTCTTCACTTGCATCACTGTAGACAGGAGGCTTTCTTCTGTAAATGTCTTCAGATCTGTCTTCAAATTCCTCCTGGCTAAATTTCCTCCTCCTTGGTCGCTCATCTTCTTGCTTGTAATGTTTCTTAAGGTACCTGTCTCTCTCCTTCTTATCGTCGGACTCAGCATATCGACTCGCATAGTGTTTCTTTACGTATTTGTCTTCCTCACTATCGTTGTATGGACTATAATCATCATATTTCTTGTTTTGTTTCCAACTAGAATGACGCGGTCTCGGAGACATATCATCGCTTTCCATATACTCATCATCCCAAGGAGACTCTTTAGTATCTCTGTGATGTCTGCCACCTTTCCATTCTGTCCTTCTTTCTCTTCGTCCATCTGGTTCTTCTCTATACCTTCTTCTCCTGTCCTCGTTTTGTTTTCTTCTTTGGAATCTTTCTTTATCTTCCCAGCTTGTGTCAATACTCCAAGGTGAGTTTCCTTTTTTTCTAACTTCAACTTTTCTCTCCTCGTCCATTGAGACAGACGTGCTTCTAGATTTTGTTTTGAATTTTCCAGAAGTTTCCCAATCGGGTAGCTCAGGTTCAATTTCTTGCCAGGGTGAAGAATCTCGAGATGGTTTGGGCCATGGGGACATTTTTCTTCTCCGATCTCGTTTATTCTCGTAGTATTTTCTTTCTCTACTGTACTGAGAAGGATAAGGCGGGACTTCAGCTTCGTCATTATCTTCTTCATTTTCGTCGTCACTCCACGAGTGGCCATTTTCTTCCCAGTCCCACTTCTCATGTCGTTGTCTAGAATCTCTCTTTCTATCAAAATCTTTCCCAGGTTCCCACTTCATATCGTGAACGCGAGACTTTTTGGACTTTACTTTTACAGAGGATGGGCTGTTATACCTGTCATGGCTTGGGGATGTTGTGTCTTCTGCAGCAGACCACGGCGAAGTACTTGCTTCTTTGACACTCAAACTTTGTGGTACTAAATTTGGAAGTACTACATCTTTTGGTTGGCTTGTTACATTTGGGGATTCATCAAAACAAGCCCATCCACTCTCTTTTTGAACTGCTGATGTCACTTTATCATTTTCCAGAGGGCTTACATTTTCAACGTCTTCTTCGACAATCGTGGACTCAATAATACACTGGGGCTCTTTGAATATTGTTGTGGGAGATTCTGTACTTTCACTAAAACTTTGAGGTCGAGAGACATCAAGCAGATCCCGACCTTCTTCATCTTCCTCTTTCACCTGCAACTCCTCAGCAACGCTGTCTTCCTCTTTGTCACTCACAATATTCTGATCGTCTCCATTGAATGGCGTGAATTTAATGTAAGTTGTTTTGTCAGTCTGTTCTGGCTCTGTCTCATCCAGAGGACTGTCGTCCCGGTCGCTTTCCTTCTCCTCTGATTTGAACTTTATATTACTGAGCTGCATGTACGAAGTTTCATCGTCCAGGGTTTTATAACCGTTGCGTTTACATTCTTCGTTGTCACTACCGATTTCCCCTGTATTTTCTAAACTAATTTCGCGAAGTGCAGCATAGCGGTCTTCTGAGTGATCAGATGTTACCACAGAACTTTTTGAAGGTATACCTGGAGCGTCAAAGTTTGGACATTCATGAAAATTTTCCGATTTTACAGAACTGTTTACATAATTGCTATCTGCTGTTTCAAATGGTTTTTCCTCGACGAGTTCTCGAAATACAGAATATTTGTCATATAATGAAGGTTCGTTGGAAAATTTGCCTTCAAAATCTGCTACAAACTGGCCATTGTCGTCACCAAACGCATTGGATTTCCTTCTCACTTCGTCATCTTTGATAGCATCGCAGGTGGTTCTTTGATCTTCTTTAGATAAAGAGGCTATGTATTCTGTCAGTTCTCCTATAGTTAGCTTGGAGAGAGCAGTGGGTGACATGCTCAACGCTGAAGCTAACTCACTGAATCCTGTTTTGGTCAACTGACTCAGTGTCATATCTAGAGATGTTTTATTCACCAAGTTGGTGGAAGTAACGTTGCTTGGTGTCAAATAGTATTCTGTTTCAATAGAGGATGACGAGATCGAGGATTTCTTTGGTCTCTGAGGTATATAACTAGTATCAAAATCTGCGGACAATTTTGGTTTTCTAACAGGAACTGGTAAAGGCGGTGCTTCAACTGATATTGAAGAGGAACTTTCATAGTTCTGAATGTAATAGTAGTCGGTATGTCTGGAGGACGGCCTTGGCATGACACTAGGAGATTGTTTCTTTGGTGGGAGAGGAGGTGGTTTAATGGAAAAACAAGTTACTGCAGGTCGGGGAGGAGGCTCTGGGGCAGGAGTGGGAGAAGAGGTTTCCAGATTTCTGTTCCTCAAATATACACCTTCCATTACCGGAGACTGTCGATTTTCATCATTCGCATGGTGAGAACGACTTCTAAGTTTGGGACTACTAATTCTCACATTTACACTGCCAGACCCAGAACTTCTGTTTGTTCGATTTTTTCGATTTTTGGACAAAGATGGTGATCCTAGAGGTGTCTTATTTTCTGGCGGCAGTGTTACTTGAAGAGGACCCATATTTGAACCAAATAATTGTTGAGATTTTTTGAACGAGCGATCAAAAGAGGAAAAATCTGCAAACGCTGTGTCGAATGCATCATCAAAAGATCCCATCGTAAGAGTGGGTTCGGTTTCAAAAGGATCAATTTTTTTAAATGGGTCCATGGGATCGAAACTTATACTACCCTTGCTGTCTCGATGTTGAGTGTTGTCAAATTCAGAATATTCCCTACCGACCAAATCATTCAGAACTTGCTTTGGAGGCTTCTTTAGATCGGAGAAGAAATCTTTCTTGTCGATGTAAGGTTTCACTCTTCCTGTTCCTAAGGGATCTAGCTCGGTGAAAACGTCAAACAAACTCTCATTACACGGGTACTTTGATTTTGAAGAATCCTGGAACACAAGAATCAAAAAGGAGCATGGGTCAAATACGAACAGGATCTTGCTTAAGTGAACGAGTAAATAGATTCAATTCCAATTCATATGAAAAATATATTGGGATCTAACTGGACTTCTGATTATTAAATACTTATCCTTTTGCCACTTTTTTACTAATACTAGCAGACTCCACACGCTTCACTTGGCGTCTTAAGGGCATGGCCATTTTCGTGCTGCTATCATAGTTTATAGTTTGGTACCGGTAGTAAGATAAAGATTTCTCTAAAAATGATAATTAATCGATAAAAAAAAAAATATCCCATAAGGTTTGGTTCCGATTGATAATTTAGTTTTTTTAGTTACCATGGACAAAAAAAAATTACCTCTATCTTTTATTGACGCTCTTATTCATGGGAACATGCACATTTTTTTAAACTGAACGTCTCTTTAACATCTAAAGAATTTCATCCTCCATTTGCCGAAAAATTATAAACCAGCTACCGAAAATGACCTTACCCAGTCTGGGTTGGCCCGGGAATAGTCAGCATCACGGGGACGAGAACCTACGTGGTGACCCACCAAGTAATACTTCGCTGGACATTTCCAAACTTCAGTGATCTAAGGTGTATCCAACGTAGCATTGACGCTGCCTAGGGGACATGTTAATGTTACAATTATTAGGCTTACCTGCGTTGAATCGGGGAACGTATCATTTTCAAAAACACTTCTAGTTTCTCTATCGAACCAATGCTCTTCTTTTTCGCCTATATCAGTCGCGACACTCCCACTTTCATTACGATTACTTGAAGAGTCTTTACTAGAAGGTGGAGGAGGTAGTTTATTGATGGAAATTTTTGATGAATTTGATGGTTGTTGATATGTGGGAGGCGGAGAAAATGAATCTCCAAACGGGTCTTCAATATTTGATAACGATCTTGGTTGTAAAGATGAAGTCTTGTTGTCTTCCAGTTTGTTTTGATTCAAACTATTCAATTCGACTTCCAAGTCAAGCAAGTCAACGAAAGGTTTTAAAGATCGAGGCGTTTCTTGACTCGAGCAAGGCTCTTCTCGAATTGTTCGACGATTCAAAGTCATGTAATCAGATGTTACACATATGCCCATCATTGGTCCTGACTGAAACAAAAAAGAGAAAAACAATGTGTCGGTTTTATGCAAATGTTGCTTCCCAAAATAACGGAAATGTGGAAGTTTTGTGTTCATGTAAGGTTCCAAATTTTTGTCACGCTCGCATTTTGCATTATAGACATCTAAGAACAAAGTACCCCCCACAAAAATATAGCAAATGGGCATTCGGTCTAATTCACTGTAATTTTAAAGAGAGGAAGTTTTGGTGTAGATAAAAAATTTCAATGAGCCGAAGGTCAAAATTGGACAGTTTCTGACTCGTACATGGTGAAAGTGTGAAAATCAACCCACAGAGTTTTGTAGCCAAATCTGTTGATTTTTTTTCAAAATAACTAAAAGTAGCATGTCATAAGCCCGGAGAACGAAAATTTAACGGTTTTTAAGTTATACAGAGTTTCATCGTTCTTTTGATAGCGTTTCGGTCAATTTTTTGTACCGTTCTTAACAGTCCCAGGAACCCCCATTTCCTGTCTTTTTGTGCCGGATTATTTGGGTCGGTATCTGTCTCCAGTCAATTTCTTATGTCAATAAATTTTGACTTTCTGTGAAGCGCAAACATGACAATTTTTACGAGCCTTTAAGGGGACATGCTTGTCGACGTTTCTTGGCAAATCCATAATAAAATGATAATAAATAGAATGATTTCCAATCGACGTGACTCAATGCGTAGGTCCAAAGCAAAGCTATGTATTTGTAATTCTAAATACTGGCCCAGATATAAAACTGGATATTTCTCATAAGTTTGGTGACAATGACACTTCAGGCATACTTACCAACTCATTCCTGAGTACATCATTGTCAAAATTTTGAGTTTTCCTCAAGTCAAGGAACACGTCAAACAATTCTCGCATGGCATTTGAAATCTGAAACCATCATTTAATCGGCTAGATCAGTTTGGCTAAAATTTCAAGTCTCTACGTTTTGCCATCGTAGAACTACGTTGATTATCAGTCAGTCAGTCAGTATACCAACTGGGCTTTGCGTTTTATAAGTATAGATATGTCTCAGCAATAATGCTGATTTGAAGTTTTGCAATAGATGGAGGAAATGATGCTGAAGAAGATGAAAACATTTATATAATATACAATACATTGTATTAGTTAATGTGTTTTATAAGTTGTCTTATGCCTACTTTTTTCGATTTTGGTCATCTGAGGACCTCGGGAAATAATAAAATAAATGTTTAAAAATCGCCACTCAATGATTTTGTCTCCTCTCCCAACAAAAAGTTCTTCATTCTTTTACTCTGTTGTTTCCATCTTTCTACCGTTCATGTAGCTCGCGTCCTCCTTTTCTCATTCTCCTGGAATCCGGCGAACATTTTCACTTTTTCTCTAAAGGTATCGCGATTTACTATTTCTTCAGGCGTTATTTTCATTTCTGCTAATTTCATGGAACCAAGTAATTTTTTTTTTATCAAAGTAGTCGAATATCTTTTTCGTTAGCCTGTTCTCATTCATTTTTTTCAAGTGTCCATAAAATTGTATTCTTCTTTTACGTATTGTGTCTTTTATCTTTTTAACATTTTCGTACACTTCCCTGTTGCCCCTCAATTTCCAGATTCCCTCTCCCAGCTTAGGTCTTAGAATACGACTCACTATTTTCCTTTCTATCTCCTCCAATTCTACGTTGTATTATTTAATCCTATAACTGCTTATTTATATGTATTTCCGAAGCATTTTTGTCTCTTTCAGGTCATCCCATCGCGAGCCCGTTTTATTTTTCGTATTTTTTTGCTACATAAAGTTCAAAGACATGATGGAAAACTACTTACAACTTGGGCAGCTTTTTCTGTTTTAATTCCAAAAAATCTATGCCCGGAATCAGGACAACCAAAAATATATCCGAAGGCTCTTGGATCGGTAGGATCTAAAGCTATAAATGAGATCTTGTGTACAGGGTGGTGATAGAGGCAATCCTGAAAAATGAAAATTACCATTCCAGTATTTTGTTTTATGAAGGAAAGATTTTTTTATTATTTATTATTATTATTTCTTTTTTAAGTTTAAATTTTCGTCCTTTCACTTTAGAGAAAAATAAACATACCAGTATTTTGAGTGATCGAATTTAAGCAAGCGCCAGGTTTTGTATTTCAATATTTTCGGGGCGAAAATAGAATTTTGATGCTGGTCACAGAACAAAGAAAAAGTAAACCTATTTCAATCTAGTGATTCTGATATGGCGCTAATGAGAAATTTTGCAATATATATTTTAAAAGAAAGATAAATAGAGCCTCGTCAAGATAAAAAGAGCCAGCGTAAACGGCATGTTCAACATACCAGTTCCCCCCGTATGATCACTCAAGTTTTGCAACATCCGGAGAAATTTTACTTCGCGGGTGACCGTTCGCGCCCTCGCTTGTTTTGCTGGCTATTCGCGGCCCAACTCAGGCTTGCTGATGTTAGCTGGAATGAAAGCTTTCAGCGAATGGAGAGTAAGATTCCCCTCTTGAATGAACTTTAGATGTTGAAAAGACGTTGATCATTAAACCAAAAAAGGTTATCCGGCTAAAACTTTCTCACTTTAAGTTAATAAGTTGTCGCAACCAATTTTGAGATATAAGACCGTAAGTTGGCCAATTAGGTCGAAAAATAGGAAAATAGAACGTAACTCGAAATATTTTTTTTTAGTTCTCATAATTTTCCTCAGAGTTTCAATCTAAGATAAACCATACCCAATCTGGGAGAGGAGTTGATTGATTTACTGGTCTGATCTGAAACAATCCGGTTTGGTCTGTTTGTTGACAGTAAGTAATAAATTCTTCTTGATCTCCTGGCTCACTTTACATAAACCCCATTTCATATTATATTTTTGAGCACTTTTTAATTTCTGTGATGTGTAGTAAAATGTCATACGCTAAATAAATAATACGAGTATCATTGAATATATTAATTAAATAGCCGCCGAGCGGAGCAAGCCAGCTTCATTAAGTGACGGTCCCAAGCCCGTGTAAATACAGAAGGTTTGGTGTTAGGAAGGGCATCCAGCCTTTAGAGATCATCAGCAAAATGCGAGTTTCTATGGATACTGTGAGAAGCAAGCTATAGGATTACCATGCCAGGAAAAAGTTACAACTAAAGAGAATAGGCACCAAACAAAAGGTTGTGGAAGGGTAGAAAAAGGAAATCAGCGCCAACCCAAAGTAGAATTGGGAAAGGGTGAAGTTAACGAAGATTGAAGATATGGATTGATTGCCAAGAGTGTTTTGACGGGGAATTTTATACGATAAACCCACAATAAATAAAAACTACCTGAGAGGAGACCTCTCAGGCTGAACTTACCAAATTTTTTTCATCCAGTAGTCTGACGCCACTAATCGCAATGTTAATAACAATTCTTTGTTTATGTTCACCTGCCGCTCGGATTGCCATCTTTAAATCTCCTAACGCTTCTTGACACATTCTATCTCCCCGAGCGTCACTGACTTCCAGAACTCCTATCAGCTTGGCTTTGTATTGTATCCCATCGCCCAGAAATCTGGTTGGGTCATTTTTGTCTGAAAAAGAAAATATAAATTTCATGAAGATATTTTCGACGACGACATTCATGCCGTTGTCAGACCGACGGGTCTCAGAACTCTTCGGTTTAAAACTCCAGAATATTATATTAGAAAAGAATGGTAGGGTCTGCATTCAAATAAATAGTTTTATATTGTTTGATTGATCCTAGCTACACTGGTGGAGCAGCCTCAGTAGCTCATTTGATAGTGGCGGTGGATTTGTAATCAGGAGGCTGTTGGTTCGAATCCAACTCCATCCCGCCTCTTCGACACAAAATTGGAAATAGAATCTTTAGAAGAGGGCGCCTATTAAAAATATATATCTATGTATATATTTTATTTTATAATAAGATTTGATTAAATGCCAGATCTAAGTAGCAGCATTTTGAGTAACCTAGTTTAAAGCAGCCGTTTCATTTCATGAGTTGAATTGGTCCAGCGTGTCTGTTAACCTTAAATCTCTCCGATTTTTTTTTTTTTTTTTTTTTTTTTAAAATTTGCTTTAANTTTTTTTTTTTTTTTTTTTTTTTTTTTTTTTTTTTTTTTTTTTTTTTTTTTTTTTTTTTTTTTTTTTCATTTAGGGTTGACTTCAGTGCTGCAGAGTCGTAAAAATAATCTTCAAATCCTAACTCTCAAAATTTCCCGACTCAAAATACGACTCCTCATATTGTCAAAAATCTTTTTGTCAAAAATAGTAAACCTCCCACTCCATGGCCCTGGTTGACTTGTTAAAAAATGAAAAACTTACGCTTGCTGGGACTGGTCCTCTTCCGTAACGTCTGCATTATATTGATGTAAATATTTAAAATTATAAAGCGCACTCAAAAACGAATCTAAAGTTGAGATTGATTAAATTCTTTGCAGTAAGTAATCACAAAGAAATCAGTAAAAGAACATTTCAAAAACTTTTTCTTGAGTAAACAGGGTGGCTTAAAAATAATTTTCCTATTTCTTTTTTAATAAATTTCCTTTAAATAAACAAAAACCAGTTACCGTAAGATCACAAAAACCAAGCAACGTTCCGCGAAGTTCTACTTAGTCGGTAGAACGTACTGTTTCGTGCTCATCACAGACTGGATGAGCACGAAACAGTCAATGTGGGTAGATATACCAAGTTTCCAGCGAATGAATGGTAAATCCCCCGTCTCAAATGACCAATATATGGTATATACATTAAGACAAAAAAAGATGATATCGATTCTATTGAAGGTTCTTGAGGGTTCTATAATTTGTTCTGGTAATTTGCGAAGATGATATATGACAAATGTTCACCTCCAGCGTTAAAAATATGAATTCTCAGACAAGCGTTCCCGGTTCGCCCAATTTGAGCGTTATGCACTTTTTCCTGTTAAGGGGCTTTAAAAATCTCGAATCTACATAAACCATAAACATTGGATGCTCTAAACTCTAAGGGAAACATATATCAAGAATCGGAGACAATATGCTGCTGATGATCTCTAAAGGTACATTTATTGCTGATGATCTCTAAAGGTACA
Source organism: Pachypsylla venusta (assembly GCA_012654025.1). Taxonomy (NCBI): domain Eukaryota; kingdom Metazoa; phylum Arthropoda; class Insecta; order Hemiptera; family Aphalaridae; genus Pachypsylla; species Pachypsylla venusta. The sequence goes on from CM022875.1 coordinate 32,553,916, forward strand.
TTTATTGTATATCATCTATCTAAAACCCTCAAAAATATTCATATAGAAGCTGAATCATCTATGTTGATTTAAAAGAGTTATGAAAAGTAGAAATCGGATACTTTTGCGCCACTTTTTGGCATTTTTGGTTGATTATTTTCAAAATTAAATTTTTGGAATTTTGGAATTTGTGGTATCACAACATTACACGAATGGAAAATATGATTTTTTTTAAAGGAGAAATTTATAGCAATCCATTTATACAACTTTCAACTCTGCAATAGTATTATGATTTGTAACTAATTTTCTTGTGTTATTAAGGTAATTATATTGCAGTGATTGATATGGTTCTGGGAGCCAGTGTCTCCCAGAACAGCCTCCAAGAATAGATTTATGATGACGCTTAAAATATTTAACAATAGAAAACCACTTATTTGAATCTGCAGTCTCATACATTTCGCTACCATTGGACACGAAGATGCCACTAATGAATGAACTCTTAAAACACTTGAACAGTCTACTTGGACAAGAAGTTCATAATTCATCAGTCTTTCTGAGTGACGATTGACAAACGTGCAATGGAAATATATCCATTCAATTACACATGTCACTGTATCATCTAACGATTTTTTTTGTCGTGACGATTTCCGAAAGCAAGACACAATGTCAGAATTTTTATCGTAATGAGATCATTCTTTACTAATTTAAATGAATGTGCCAGACAAAAATGGTTAGGTATTTTTAACAAGAAAACTTTTTCCCTGATCGAAAATTCCAAAAGTTCATTATTAAAAATAATAAACCTCAAAATTTAATCAAAACATGAACAAGAAAAAATATTTACGTATTAAACGACATAATATCACAAAATAATAACTAAAATTAACTAAATCGCCTATCTCAACTAGATATATAAAATGAATAATTGACAATAGAGTTAAAAAAAATATATATACATAAGGTTCACTCCAAAGGTGTGTTAGCCTCCAGAACAAGACTCTTGTGACGTTTATATATTCAACATAGAAAAGGAGTTTTTTTTTTTTTTTTTTTTTNTTTTTTTTTTTTTTTTTTTTTTTTTTTTTTTTTTTTTTTTTTACATATTTTCCTTTCTTTCGTAATTTAATGGGGAATACAAAGTTTCCCTGCGCTCTGGCAATAAGTAGAGTACAATCAATAACAGTACATTCTTTTTTTTTTTTTCTTCTCTCAAAATGTTTCAAAAAATGACAACCTCCCCCCGCTCTCTCGACACCCCTTCCCCACCCCTCTTAATTTCAACCTCATTGTACTGTTACCCCCTCCACTCTGCTTCTACTTCTCTCCCTCCTTTCTATATGATGTAAATTTTGTAGAGAAATAAATACCGGCCAAATGCAGTTTTTTTAAAAAAATGTATACGAGTATATATAAAATTATTTTATATTTTTGAAGGCGGTCTATTCTAAAGATTCTATTTTCAATATTTTGTCAAAGAGTGGGGATGGAATTTGGGATTTGAAACAAAAGCCACGAATGCAACACCTCTACTATTAATACATACAGACTATACAGAGCCTGGGGAACAAAAATATGTTGCAGGTGGCTATGGCCGGCCAATTTGGGGGGGGGGAACAATCGGTGTCATACCATTTTCGGATGAAAGCTTCACGGTTAATGCGGCGTGGTCATTATCATGATGGAATAACCAATCACCTATGCACCAAAGATCCGCCCTTTTCATCCGGATGCTCTTCCTCGACCTCTTCAGGTTGATAGTTAGACTTGGAGAAACAAACTCTACCTGCAAAAAACCTCTGCAATCGAGTTGGTTCCAGGGTCGGCCATCTCACGTTTCCGCTAAAAACGCAGCGGAAAATTGTTTCAGCAAAATCTCACGGGCAAAACCGATACACTCACAGCGACCAAACTTCGCACATTCAACCAGGACAAGTCAACGAACTCCTTACTACACAATGGATTCTAACACTCTGCCTCCCCACCGTAACATCATATCGGTTACTTTTAGGTCCCCTATGTTTAAAGGGTTCAATACCAATGAAGGGCCCAGAGCAATTTGAACTTGCATATGTAAGTAATGGGTTCCACACTAAAAAAAAAAATGTTACTAACCTCTGTCACCATGTGGGAGTCTCTTTGGTGAAGCTGACAAAGATCGGAACGAATTTTTAAGTTGGACAAGACCTTTACGTGGCGCTTCTTTGAGAAGAGTGCCAATATGCAAAGGCTCTTCCGAGTCCTTCTTAACTTCAGAACTGGACGAGGAGATGTCATCGCGGGCTGCCATATTAATGACATTGTTTTAATTATCCTTCACATTCTTAAAATCTGCAACAGTAAAAACAATTCAAGTGTTACAAAAAACTCTACCAATTTAGATGACTATTATATAAAAAAACAACCCCCTCAAAATTTGATATTTTACGTTTCCAGGTTTGTAGAATCTAAAAGTCAAGCAAAAGATCAATCCGTCTACTGTAAGTGGCATTTTTGCCATTTAGCGTTGGCCAATTTTATTGAGACCTACATTTTTTTGTTTAGCGTCCCTTTAACATCTATTGGTCATTCGAGACCAATTCTCTGGAAACTTACTATCCAACTACCCAGCCTGGGTTGTGTAGGGAGCACGAGAGCACGGACCTACGTGGTCACCCACTTGCTTAAACCTCGCTGGACGATGTTTAACTTCAGTGATCTAACGGGAACTGGTGTATTCAAAGTGCCATAGGCGCTGACCACAATTTTCTTTGCCTTTTTCAAAATGTGATATTTTACGTTTCTAGCTATGTAGAATTGAAAATAATAATAATAAAAAAAAAATACGTTCGTCCGCCGTAAGTGGTAGTTTTTCCTCGGTGCATTGGCCGAAAGCAGTCAAGTTCAAAAAATGAATGGATTCTTATATTATAATATGAACGAGAATAGGCATAGCCAACGATCATACCACGTTGAATACACCAGTTCCTGTCAGAAGTTAAGCAACGTCGGGCGTGGTCAGTACTTGGATGGGTGACCGTTTAGGAACACCACGTATCGTTGGCTCATTTTTTCCGGTCCAACCCAGGCTGGGTGAGGTCAATGTGGGTAGCTGGTTTGCAAGTTTCCAGCGAATGGAGGGTAAAACCCCCGTCTTGAATGACCAATAGATGTTAAAGAGACGTTAAGCCAAATTAAAAAAAAAAAAAGTAGGCATACAGGGTGATGAAACTTGATAGGAATATAAAAAGTAGGTAGAGATGAATGTTTTTGATAGCATGCGTAATTTCACGACTGTTCTATTAATATAGAGCCAGGGCTGATAAACCCGTCGATCGCGGAGGGATTTTGGGTCGATCACGTCCAGAGAAATGAGATGACGCTCCACAAGTCTTTTTGTAGCAATATAAAGTACAAAATAATTGTGAACAAGGTTTACATCTAACCCAAGTTTACCATCTCCTTGAGATTGAGAACTCATAAGAAAGGTAATTTAGAACGTCATTATAAAGCTTGTTATGCTAAATTTGAAACGGATTTCCCAGCATTCAAGTCCGGAATGAACATTGAATCTGTAGCCATTCGATTCTCTGAGACAATGTAAAAATGTCCTCAAAGATGAAATCGTGAACCCTAGATCCCACATTCAACTAAGAGCAATGTCAACAAAAGAAAACTTTTGGAATCTGCTCTGCAGACATCCAAACCTAAGAATTAGTATCATTCACCCTTTGGGTCAAAAGTATTGAAATGTTACATTCACTCTTTGGCTCAACCTACCAGTGAATCCGCTTTTTCTTACATGAAGATGATCAAAAATAAAAACCGATCGAGTTTAACCGGGAGGAATATTTGAAATATTCCTTCTTTATTTTGAACATTTCAAGAAACCTTCGAAAAATAAATATAAATTTCATGTTCATACTCATTGTGTGTGGGAGGGGATCGATCGCGGCGATTATCTGAAACTTTATAGTAGATCTTCTCTGAATTATAGACAGTTAAAAAAAAAAAAAAAAAAAAAAAAAAAAAAAAAGGTGGCGATCTTTCAATTGTCAGACCGATCATCGTCAGACCGATGTTGACTTTTCACAGTAATCAAAATTCAAGCTCTATAAATTAAAAAAGTGATGTGGAAAACAACACGAGAACATATCGGAAGTTGCTCGATCTTCATAAGTAATAACATCTCATACACTGATACCCCTACATCTACTTTGAACACCGTAGAATCAACATCGCCCTGGCGTTGATAGTCCGAGTACTATTGAAAGCTTGCCTAATAATTTGTAGAAACGCTATTGTCTTTTTAAATATATTTTATTCATTATTTTTTAAAAAATATATCATTTCATACATAGATGTAAGACTACGTGGCCGAACTTTGTAACCTAGTTGATAAGACCATTGACTATTGGTCCGGAGGTTGTGGGTTCGAATCCAGTCCGGAGCGAAAATTGTTTGATCAAATTTTCCCGTTTCCGGAAAGCATGGCTGAGAAAAGTAGTGCACTGAAGTAATGCGAAAGAGGTTCGGGGGCATAACTTTTATTTAAAATTTATTTTTATAAAAAAAGAAAGCATCTAGGTAAACATAACGGCCCTCTAAAATACTCATGGTACTTTTATCACAGGTACACAAATAAAACGATTAACAACATATAAATATTTAACGTTATTTTTTTGTAGAAATTCACAATGATTAAAGATGGACCCCTCTAAAGTACCATTTGTAGTTTAAATGATACTTTTCGTTTATCTAATTTATATTTGTCAGGCAATGAATTTGGGTTGTCCAAACTATTACCACTAGATTGTTGTGTTGACATGGCATTTAGTGCAAAAATATTACGTTCTCAGCCAGAATGTCTAAGACAGTTCACACAGTACTTGGCAGTGTGCTACATTGAATTGGATAGAAGGCGTGCAGTATCCTGGTCAATTTTAATGTAGCTGTCCAAAGTTTAATAATAAAAAATGTAATTATTAATTAATAAAGTTTATTGATCAATTGTTTTGATATTAAAATGTAGATTGAATAACTCAATCTGGTAGCGCGGTAACTATTTGTCCATAGACTAAAAGGACCTCCACTCCTGAACGTTGGAAGGGAGCCGAACCGCCAAAATAAACTACCAATATAGACCCAACGATTATTTCCAAACTGCAAACGCAAATAGACACATTAGGTAACTGATACCGAATGATAAAAAAATATGAACTTTCTCTTCTTGTCACTCTAATAAAATGTTAAGGAAGGAATCTGCGTACAAAGTTAAAACTTAAAAAAAAAAAAGACACCTACCTTTGTTTTGATACAATATTATTTTGTTTGACAAAGAAATCACATGAAAAGCCGATATATATTTTCTTTAATTTAGGATGATTATCGAAAAAAAACTGAACACGAAATACGAATTTCCGAACGATATTAATAAATACGAGACTCACAATTATATCAGGGATTATCCTTATCCCAATCGTTTGATAAGTATTACTTATCAATTATCCGGACTCCCTTATCAATATCAGCTGGCTGAACTTAGCTCTGAATGGGTACACCTGCGGATATTCGAATTTGCGACTTCCAATTTCGAATTCGAAAAGGAAAACCAAATAATGTTCGTGAAGGCAGCAACAAATATGAAAAGTAAAAATAGACGTCATATGACCGAGATACATGGCTCTCACAATGGTTTTTTTTTTCATCGCGAGTCAAAGCGCGAGTCTGACTCCAAGGGAGAAGCGATTTTTAGCGAATCTATTGTTTATCGTTGTATTAGTATGAGCATGCAATCTAGACATGGCCGTATAAATAGTTTGTAACCGACACCAATATTTTTCATGAAATATGTTAGGAAACGTTTTTAAGGCCATGCCTCTGTGGCTTGTAGTGAATGTATAAATATTAACTTTTAAATAAATAAAAACAAAACACTTACCAAAAACACTATTTATAATTATTTATAAAGAAACTAGTTTCGAATCATTCGATTCATCATCATTCTAGTGGAGTCGAAGAATTGAAGTTGAATCAACAAATGAGTCAACTTCCATCCTTCGACTCGACTAGACTGATGATGAATCGAATGATTCGAAACTAGTTTCTTTATAAATAATTATAAATAGTGTTTTTGGTAAGTGTTTTGTTTTTATTTATTTAAAAGTTAATATTTTTAACACTTATAATTAACATGTTATTCAAAGATTTAAATGTATAAATATCAATTATGGAGATGAGATTTTCCAACGCATTACGGAAAAATATGTGCAGTTAAAAATTATGAAATTTAGGTCCGGTCCTACCAAAAGCCGAGTTTTGAAACACTCGGGTTTGGGTATAGTATTAACACAGGTTGACACAGTGTTAGATGAAACTCCCTGAAAACACGTCGTGGTAGGATCGGGCCTTAGGTCCGGTCCTACCAAAAGCCGAGTTTTGAAAGACTAGGTTTTGGGTATAGTATTAACACAGGTTGACACAGTGTTAGATGAAACTCCCTGAAAACACGTCGTGGTAGGATCGGACCTTAGGGGTTAAAATGTTTCTCCTTGGAGTCGGAGCCGTTTTGTTGTGACCAAACTAATATATAATAGCATACATCAGTGTATAATAGAAAGCTTATAGATTGTTAACGTTGGTGAACATGGCAATAAATTAAATTTGAATAATTGAAATCAGCTGTTTCTTGTAGCAAACGTCATGTAAACACGTCTACCGATATCGGCAATGTCTGGAAATATTGGAAAGGAAATTTACTGATTGCTGATTGTGATTGTACTAATCTCTCTTATCAGACGATTTTGACGAGCTGAAAGTTGTAAAATTCAATCTCTGTAGCTTGCAGTAAAGTTTTTCAATTTGGTTTTCATACTGAAGAAACAGTTATAGTGACTGTTCATTGAATCTTGTTTAAAGTTATGGCAGATATAGCTGAAGATTTTAAAGAAAACATTACAGAGGCTGTTAAAAATGCTACTGCTAAAATCCCAGCTACACCAGAAGGAATGGTTGTAGCTTACAGTAGTCTAGTAGTTATGGCACTCTTGCCTATATTTTTTGGTGCACACAGATCTGTCAAATATCACAAGAATCAAAAGGTAAGTTGTTCAATGATTTGATCATATGGTAGATTGGTAGTGGTAGCTGATTACTCAGAACATGTTTTTTTGAGTAAGTTTACGCACTGTATCAAGAAAGTAAAGATACCTACAAACTAGGTTTAGCATACTTATACCACGCTCCTTTTGTTTTTCCTGGCATTGCAAAACTAGCGTTTTGCTTGATATTGTCATTGGTTGCATGAGAGAGAATCTTGTCATTACAAAGGTGAACAGGGTTTTGAGAAGGCAGAGTTAACTCATGTTCGTATAGAGTTGTTTTTTATGTGTCTCCAGCCCAAAGAAGGTGGCAACTCCAATGGGATCTGACCTTAATGCTGACGGCTCCAGATTGGATATAACTGGAATACTGATGAACAGTGCATTATCTGTAATGTACAGGAAGATGAAGATGTGTACCACTTATTATTTAAATGTCCCCATTATTCACATATAAGAGATTGCTATCTGAAAAAATGGCTAGCTGGAGGTCAGATTTCAGTAAAAAACATTGTTGAAAACCCATCGAGACAAAATATAAATAATATATATTTTTATATTCAGGCGCCATTAAAATTGAGAGCTTTTATCAGATTAGGAAAAATATGATTTAAAAACGTTTACGAAGTACGCGTGCATGATTATTATATGGGTAGTTTATTTGTTAATTTTTGGTAACGCATGTTACATAGTAATATTGTTATATTTTATAGCGTAAAATTGTATTTGTATTGAATGTATTTTGTTGCCAACCTATTGTAATATTTAAAAAAAAAAAAAAAATACAATTATTTTATTACTACTACTTCTACATACACAGAAGGCAGCGATCAGGTACGTCTGGGTTCAGTCTTGATTTATATGACTGTAGCACGTTACTCCACCCAGAGCGGATTCGAGATAAAGTTTGTATTTGGTCTGGTTAATAGCTCTCAATCACATCGATGATAATATCTGTGCGACTTTTCTATGAGTATTTTTTTTTTTCTTACAGGAGCAAGGTGATACACCCGAAAGTATGACTAGAAAGGATGCTGCTATGTTTCCCGTGGTTGCTAGTGTTGCACTTTTCAGTCTTTATATCGTATTCCAAGTAAGTTCATTTGAATCTATCCTGCTCATGTATGTATTAAGGATTTTGGACCAACCATTCAATCGCCGTGGATATCGAAATCTATTGAAAATTTCGGGACCAGACAGATACTATTATTTTTTTTCTGATCAACTAACCTAACTTAAAATATGATTAATAGAAAGTAGAAGGTTAATTTTCACGATTAAATGGTGGGAAATACGAGAAAACTCAATTTTAAATGTTTAATTCACAATTTTATTGCTTGAAAATCGACGAAACTTTGGAGAAAGCGCAAGAGTTTTTAGGGAGCGACTTTATGAGAAGAACAAGTTTAATCGAGGCATGGCCGATCAAAACGTTTCCTAACCTCTCGGGGGGGGGGGGACGTTCATCTAAACGCTTATATTGATAAAATAAACAAACTTGCACTGGACTTTTTTCATATTGGTACAACTATGTCTGCTTCAGTTCAATATATTCAAATAGTTCAATAAATACGGAAGAAAAAAATTTTTTTTTTCAAAATAAATTAAAATTGAAGTGAATTAATTAATCTCCCACCCCTAAAACGTTTAAAAAGCCTTTTTAAATTATATTAAACAACATTTTAAGTTTGTAACTTGCTCCAAAAAAAATTAATAGTATCTGTCTGGTACCGGAAGAAAAAGTTTTTTTTTCAAAATAAATTAAAATTAAAGTGAATTAATTAATTTTCCACCCCTAAAACGTTTAAAAAGCTTTTTTAAATTATATTAAACCACATTTTAAGTTTGTAACTTGCTAAAAAAAAAAAAAAAAATAATAATAGTATCTGTCTGGTACCAAATTTTCAAAGCACACATCTGAAAATCAGAGACAAAAACTGTGCTGTTCCTGCCATACACGAGAGATTAAACTGTGCAGATTTATTGTTGCGTGTATGGCCGACCTTAGGTTATTAACATCTAGTCCGGCGTCCCGAGATAAGCATAATGTGCTACTCAACCCAACCAATACCATAACTTTCCGTGATGGACACGGAAAGTAAGTCTTTAATAATTAGATACGTGATTCTATTTTTCTAACTTACAGGAAATAATTTTTAAAATATGTTCTCAAAATGGAAAACTTTTTTTCTCTCAGTTTCTCCTCTTTTTGGATAGAGGATTTAATATGAGATCAACAATAATAAATTAATAGTTTCAGGCTTCTTAGAATATTGGTTAAACTTTGACGTCTCTTTTTGAGATATTCGACATTGTTCCTTTTCGCAAACTTCCCTCCATTTTAAATAAGACAAATGAGGATATTAAATTCGTTTTTGATTTCAGTCTTTCTCAAAAAATTTGATCAATCTATTACTGACCGGATATTTCTTCTTGTTAGGAGTTCTTGCTCTCTGCTATTTATTAAGGTAAGTTTTATGGTATCACTTTCAATTTGAACATTGAAATTTAAAGACGACCTAAAAAATCACGACCTAAAAAAAAAATGTTTTGCAAAAACCGCGATTAGTACTATCAGTAATGTTCGTGTCCAGTTTGTGAACTATCTGAATATTATTTTTATCTAGAAGAGAAAAGAAAAATAATCTGGATACGGCCTGTAGCATAAATAGAGTATCCGAAAACACCAAAATGAACAAAAACTTCATTAATAATATTTTGTCGTTAAAGTGAGATACTATCTACGAGTATTGCCGTAAATAACCTCCCTAGTTAATGAGGAAGAGGTTAGGAAACATTTTGGCAGCCATACATCTCATTTGTTTGTCTAAGAGAGTTTCAAAACTGAAGTGTCGTTTTTGAGACTTAATTTCTATAAACTTAGGCTGTGCCATTTGAAATGAAATGTGCTCCAATGGCTAACTATAAAGAATTTTTTTTGAAGGAAGGAGTTCATAAAGAAATTTTTTGGAAATAATTTTACATATATTGTGGAATTGGTGTTAGATATATGATCTTAGATATCTAATCCCTTAAGTAATCGACGCTTAATGTCTGCGCCTGTTTTTTTTCTTTCTATTTATATTTCAAAGTTATCTACTGCTCTACTTAAATACTGTTTTTTGCTTAAAGTCTCTAACATCTAAAGGTCATTCGAGTCGAAAAAATATTAAAAGAGTACCGTATTAGTTTTTATTTGTCCCTCAATTTTGATTTATGTATAGACTTTTTCTGGAAATAATTTTAGACTGTTAAGAAGAATAATACGATATATTTTTTTCCCATTTTTCAGCCCTGTGATTTCACCTCTCATCCCAGCTCTTATACCCAACATCCCCTTTCATCTCAAATTTGACCGTGGAGCCACGGAAGAAGAAAAAAAAGATGGTGGTTCTGATAAACTTATCATTTTGGATTACAAGTTTACATCGCACGAAATTGTGTGTTTCATTGCTTGCACAATTTTTGGATCTTGGTATTTGGTGAAAAAAGTAAGTCTCTCGTATTATTTATAGAATGTCCTCACGGTGGCGGGTTATACATAACGGGACGATCTGGAACGCCTGCTATCTTATTTCCAGCAAGGGACTATTCAAATCTTTTCGGTACCTAATACAAACCTAAGAAATGTAAATGAATAAAGAATATTTGACTTTATGTTCTACAATCTATATATACAAGGCAATGTCCTGAGTGACTGATCAACGTAGAGCCGAAACTATTAATGCCGCAGAGTTGAAATTTGGCAGGGACCTTTGTTGCACCATGTAAGTGTGCACTAAGAAAGGATTTTGCAAAATTTAAATTTTAAGGGGTAGAAATCGCGAAAAGTAAATAATCTTCATGAGAAATACATTGGAGCGAGAGAGATACATGTATATACATACATACATACATACATACAACAGCGTACACGCCTTCTTTCACAATTTTTAAAAAAGAGAAAAAATACTATTAGCATGGGAACGGCTTTGCCTCTTAAGGCGTCAAGCTATAGGTCATAGCGCAGCACGGGCGAAACAGCTATTTTAATATATTATTCGATACGCGTATTTCGGATTTTACTTGATAATGGAGTAAAATCCGAAATACGCGTATCGAAATAAATCAAATAGGTAATATATTAAAATTGTAGAACATAAAGTCAATTGTTTTTAATCATTTTCATTTTTTGCATTTGATAGTTCTACCAAATGTCCCAAAGGTTTTCTTTCTTTATTATAAACCTGTTTCTACCATTTTTAAAAAAAACTTGAATCTATAAATGGAAAGAACGGGTTATTTCGAGAAAAACACCACTACAACAACATTAATTGAGTATTTTATATATATCTGGGACTTGGTAAAGTAAGAATACATATCGACTAACGATTCATTGAAATAATCTATTTTATTAAGTTCGATTAATCAATGTTAGTAATTTCAATTAATAGAATCATCAAAGTTTTGTCACTATTTTTTAAGTGTCATTCAGAGTGGGGTTTCTCCGAAGCTGGACAAATTTTGACAAACAAAAGGGAACGCCTAAATGCTGATCTGGCCAGCAAACTTCTTTTTTTAAAAATCATTGATGAAATTGTTTTTTATCATCATTCCTTTTATTTATTTTTTATTTGAAACTTCAAGTTCCACATTTTAAATTATTTTCCTCTTGATCAACAAACATCCCATTATTTATATTGACAATGACTATTAATTGCTTTTTTACAAGTTTCCGAGTGTGTCCGATTATATGATAATAATTGATATACTGAGGCCCAATTAATCCATTATTCATGTTAGATACACATCCCTATTTTAAAGGAATATAAGCTGCGTGAATGGATTTAAAATTATGAAAATATCCTAGAATTACTGAGATCATAATAAAATCCTACATTAAACTTCGACCAATGTGGCAAATCGATACTTTTCTTAAAAAAAAAAAAAAATACTTCAGGGATTAGGCCAGGGGTCGGCAATTAATGTTTAGCGGGGTCCGGATGAACCAACAAAAAAAATCGTCGCGGTCCGGACATATTTTATATTATAGTACCGGCTCTCATGACACACTGCTTCATGCACTCGTCTTGTACATGGGAGTCCCGGGTTTGATTACCGGCGGTGACACAACAATAGCAACAATATCACCACCTCAAAAAATACATTCTTTCAATAGCTTGGATTTGAAAAGACTGAGATAGTGGGTTCGACATAAGAACCAAATAAAAAAAAGCTAAAGAAAACACTTTTTAAATGATTTGAGAAAATGACTTTTATTAAATGTATTTGGTACCAAATGACAATAAAATAGGGATAAGTGTTGTAATATAAAAAAAAGTAAAAATTAACGTAGGTACCTTTTACCAAACTAAAATTGGAATCCTGGCCATTTACTCGTCCTTTGTTTCTTCATTATCTCTGCTATCTCTCTCTCCCTCCCCTCCCTCCCCCTCCTTCTGAGTTACTCAGTTTCAGTATAAACAAGGTAAGTATATTTCTCATGTACCTACCTGAAATAGTTTATTTTTCTACAGTTGGATCAATTTTGGAACAATATCATTTAAAAAAATATTGCCACAGAAAAAAAAAAAAAAAATCTAGAAGGAGAAGGAAAATATTGGTTTTTTTTCAAACAAATAGAAATATGTCCGCGGTCCGGACATTTCAGCTTCGCGGTCCGGATCCGGACCGCGGTCCGCCTATTGCCGACCCGTGGATTAGGCGTTTGCCCAGGGTTCGCTTCTTGTCCTGAGATTTTTTTTTTTTAAAATATACTTTTGACATTTTCTAATACTATTTTATGTGTTCAAATACTCAAAATAATCAGAAGAAAACCTGGGCCTGCTGGGAATTGAACGCTCTGTTAGGCATTGAACCCTGGTTAAAAGCGCTCAAGTCCTCACGATGGCCGGTTTTACGTACTAGGATGCCTTGGAATGCTTACCATCAGCCAAAGGCCATAAAAACTATTTGAGTAACTTCATATCAACGTGTTTCTACCATTTTTAAATGGAGGAACAGTTAAGGGGAACATAGCTACAACAACAGCAACAACAAAAGAGCTCGCTTTTTAGTATTTTCGATTTTTCTTTCAGCACTGGATCGCCAACAATTTGTTCGGTCTAGCTTTTGCCGTAAATGGCATTGAGTTATTACACTTGAACAATGTCATGATTGGAGTCATTCTGTTGTGTGGTCTTTTCATTTATGACATTTTCTGGGTTTTCGGAACCAACGTTATGGTCACAGTAGCCAAATCATTTGAAGCACCAATCAAATGTAAGTCAAATAGTTATATATTTCGAGAAGAAAATTTATTTCTTGTATTTACTAAAAAAAAAAAAAATATGGTTAACCATTTTAAAACTGTGACAACCTATGTTCGCGCACTCGTGATGCTGGCTAATCTCGACCCAACCCAGACTGGGTGATTTCATTGTGGGTAGCTGGCTTGTAAATTTCCTCCAAATGGAGGGTAAACCCCCGTTTCGAATGACTTAAGATGTTAAAGAGACGTTAAATCAGAAAAAAGCAAATCAGTCGACTGTGTGAGAATTGTTCAGATTTTCACAAAACCAATAAAAAATTCTGTCGATACGTTCTACTCATTCTACACGTCCACACTTAAAAATATTTTTCATCTCGACATCTTTGAATTGACTTGATTCGGGTTACTTTAGACTTGACAAATGTCGACCTGCATAATGTGGACGTACCTTAAGGACTTTCAGTTACCCTAAAATGCTTGAAATGGTAATTTTTTTAACTTAAGAAATGATTTATTTGATTTTTAATTTGTTTGTTTTGTTTCCTCAGTGGTATTTCCCCAAGATCTTCTGGAGCATGGCGTATCTGGCAGTAATTTTGCCATGTTGGGTTTGGGAGACATCGTTGTGCCCGGAATATTCATTGCACTTCTTCTTAGATTTGACTTGAGGTAAGAGGTTGTTCAAAAATAAAAATAGCAAAGCAAAGAGGAGACCTATTTTTAGTTAAGCGCTCACCTCAATTGGGATCAAATAAGATAACCTCAATTGTAAAGGTCAAGCTTTGCGGACCAATGTCTAGCTGGTCACCAAATGGTACCTTCATAGATAATATAAAAAAAAAATTGGCGAAAGTGCCACTTCTGACAAAACGATTTGTAATGAGGTAAAAAAAAATACTATTATATCTTCACTGGACTATAAAATTATTAGGATGTTAATTAAAGTTGACTAGTTTCATACTCTCCTAAGTACATCATCAGAGCTACTAGTGAGTTTAAAGACTGTCATTCCATACTCAGTATTAGTACTCAGGAGAGTACCAGAGTACTTCATCAGAGCTACTGTGGAGTCAAGTAAAGATATAGCATTTTCTTTACCTTACTATGGATTTACTTGAAATAGTATCCCAATTTAACAAAATTAAAGGACTTGCTTTATTTTCTTTAGGTTTCCTTATTACAAGGTTTTTTAGGCGAGATATGGCCGTAAAAACGTTTCCTAATCTCTCCGGTTGGGGGTGGGGGGGAGAAGTACAATTGTATAGTAAAAAATATATCTTTTCAAAGATTGTTTATGTAGCTTTAATTTTAACAAATAACATACATAACTTCGAATCAACAACAAAGTCATTAAGGAACCCCTTGTAATACAAGTACGTCACATACTCTTGACCAATTTGATTTGATTTCAGTCTGAAGCGATCATCCAATTTATACTTTAACACCGCGTTTCTCGCTTATTTCTTGGGCCTCCTGACCACAATATTTGTCATGCACGTCTTCAAGCACGCACAGCCTGCGCTCCTTTATTTGGTACCAGCGTGTTTAGGGTTACCTTTACTTGTAGCTTTGGTCAAAGGCGATTTGTCTGCCCTTATTAAGTAAGTACTTATTTTTAATTATTTTACTGTGCTCAGGGGTTATTGACCGCTGACACATTACAATTTTGGAAATTTGAATATCCCCCTCCCCACATATTTAAAAATATAAAATTAAATTAACCGGAAAAAAAATACTCCATCAATTGGTAACAAACCTTTTTTAAATGATTGTGGGCAAAACGGAGAAGGACATAGGCTAGTTTTTATGTCGATTAATTATAATTTTTAGAGAGACTTTTGTTATTGTGGACATAGCAGCACCAGGGGTACGGCCATGTATCTAAGGCAACAAGCGAACCTAGCTGAGTCTGCTAATATCATTTAAAGACAATTTCATAGATAATCATTGCTTAAAAAATCATATATATGTATATGCGTCGGTTTGTGGGTTATCTCATTTTATAGGAAGATTTTATTACAATGTCCCTAATTTTGTTTTTGCTATAAAAGGACATAAAAAAATAGTGTGATATTTTTTTCTATACGTGCTACCAAGATCTCATTCCACAATAGTCTACAATTGAATATTACTTATCATGTACTTGTAATTTTATATAATTTCGCATACAAATTACAATGCTACTTATTTTACTTGTATTTTATTGTGAGATAGGGATAGCACGAAACTGCTCAAAGATTTATAAAAATATTTTGTAACTTTCAGATATGAGGACCATCCGTCTGCTGACAATACTCCAGCAAAATCTGTAAAAGACAAAGACTCTGCTAGCACTTCAGAGAACAGCACCGCGGACAGTGCTGCTGCAGATTCCAAAGAATCAGGCAGAGTAACAAGACAGGCTGTGAAGAATAGAAAAAAGGAATAGAACTCAAATTGGGTCCTCCCTGAGGAGGGAGAGAGATTTGAATAATGACGAAGAAAGAGTGCAATTAGGGTAACCGTCCGTCTTTGGCAATAGCAAAACTGAAAGGGTGTCGATGTGGCCTTTCTTGAGGACCAAAAGTATAAATCAATCTCAAAATACTCTTATTTTTTTTTTTCAAAAATGTTTTATTAATGGGGTAGTTCTATTTAATATTTTAAAGTTGACGCCTCTGGATTCTCCCCTGAAATTACCAAAAATTTGAAAACCAATAGAAAAACATTCATTCCTCTTTAGAATAATAGAAATATTTACTTTTAATTTTGATACTAAACAAAATATTTACCAAAAACACCATTTATATTTATTTATGAAGAAACTAATTTCGAATTATTCGATTCATCGGTAAGCGTTTTGTTTTAATTTAATTCCTTTTGAAAGTAAATATTTTTTAACACTTATAATTAACATGTTATTCAAAGATTTAAATTAATAAATAAATAGGTGTTTTCGATTTTTTCAATCTTTCTGTAGATATTGAGCTCGGTTCCTTTTATTTTTGGGATACCTCGTAGATAAGTGGTTAGTATTACCACAACATTCCTCTAATTTAGACTTATCCTTGGACCATAGATAGTAACCAATTTAGCCACATTTTTTGAACTAGTACCAACATCCTCCAGATCCTGATTTGGTGTCTGGATCTTGTATTGTTTTTTTCTCCCTCTCCTCTTTTTTATTTTTTATATTGACTTCTTCTGATTTTCGTGTAATGCAATTTGAACGCTCTACAAAATGTATTTAGATTTTTTATACAATTTGTAATCATGATATAAAGAGACACGAGGTATGATCCTTCGGTGTCTCATCATTTTCTGTCATTATGTTATGGGTGACCTTTATAGTCAGGGGGTTTTCCCTGACTATTTGTTAAAGGTAGGATTTCTCTTTAAAAAAATGAAAAAGAGAGGTATTATACTTTTCTTGGGGCGCTCACTCCGTAGCACAATTAGGTCACAACAGATCTAAACATTGGTCGCAGTGATACTTGCAATCAGTCTCAATAGAGACCTGCAACCAGTTTTATAATAATAATAATAATAATGGGGTGCTCGCAGATAGCCATATTTCTAAAATGGTAAGTATCTTTTACATATATGCCAGGAAAAAAACAAATACACATAGGTTAAAGGAATCCCCAGATCGAACAATGAGCGGACTCCCATAATAACATGTGTATTATTTTCTTCCTGCTATCCAATATGATAAATAAGTATGCGATTGTCTGAGACCATCCCTGAACTATGTGACAGGATCTCGTGTTTTTCCTTGTATCGCATGTTGACTTCATAGGAGACTGTAGTTCTCCTTAATAAAAGAAAAGTTTATTTTTTCTAAATAAGGTTGTTCAATATCTTTCATGTGTTAAAAAATGTTTGAAATGCAGAGAAATAATAATTTTGTATTTGTTTTTTATTATTTTTTTTTTTTAATTGAGCGTGGGTAGTATGATATGTTTTATTTTATTGCAGAAGGTGTTTTTAAACAGATCTTCAACTTATTTCAGAAGGGGTCTAAGTAGAAAAAAGCCAATTTTACAGGAGATTAAGAAAACCGTTTTTTTAATAGAAATATTTTACGTTTTCTTTTATATCTTGCATACGGCTTGCATTAAAAGTTTCATTCAATTTTCATTTAAAATAAGACATAAATGGGATATTTTATTACCTCTAAAAAAATCTCCAAAAAAAGGCATTCGTTTTTATACTTATAAGGAACCGTTTCAATCAATACTGTAGAGATTTATTTTGAAATGGAACTTACGTCTTTAAGAAAATATTAGAAATGCATGATCTATTTTGAAATGGATGCCTGCGTCTTTAAGAATACATTAGAAATGCATGACATCATCAAAGTTGGCTCTTTACAGCATCACAATTGGATCTCTACTGTATTTACTTTGTTCCAAATTCAGTAAAATAGATCAAAGTCTACTATAATGATCCCCCATGGTATAAAAAAAATTAAAGGCAGTATAGAAACAAAATTGGTTCTCTGAAGAAGGGAGCTCTCTAGCGAAAACTGTAAGAACTAACTCAATTCTGATCATACCATTAGGCGCGCCTTGATTCAGTAAAATGTTTGTGGGATCTTTTTAGTTCTTTATCTCAAAATGGGTACATTTTCGGACACATGATCATACAATAGTTTTGTCTTGTTTTTAGACCTATTTCATCTGAAATCAACCCTAGGAAGATTTTTCCTCTGTTTAGAAACACCCTGTATAGAAATATGTTTTATTTACAAAGAGCAGGTTAGGTCTGCTTTACTTGGCACCTTAGCTACACATCATTTCTATTTATAATAATTATCTAAGTTTTTAGACCTTTCGTCCACTTGGAGCGGAAAACTGCGAACTGGAAAGCAACGAATTAGAAGAACATCGTACAAAACCGCACGAATGCCTACCGATCATTGTCTGAGTAATCGTAGAAGGCGAGATGGTTTTTTAGGAACGGTTTCCATTTTTCACTCTCACTTTTTTCGTACTTGTTTTTCCCCCTTTTTTTATTCAATTTTATTTTTATTTACTCACTACGCTGGTCGCTAATATCCCAGTCGGTATATAGTCTCATCAATCAACCGCCTCCATTGGCTGTCTTCTGCAGTCACACACACATGTTAAATTTGTCAAGATAATTTTTTACTCTTATCTTTCCTTCTGTACTTAGGTCTTGCTACCTACTAAATTTAACGAACGTTACGGCTCTAGTACATGCGGTCCCCCTCGAGCCACGTGTTTTAATCATTCGTGCGCTTTTATACGAATTTGATTTCTCAGCTTTCCAATCCAAGTGTTCGAGAGGCCTTAGTTAACGTTGAGTTACGTTGATTATCAGTCTGTCATAATACTGACTTGCTTTTTTTTATATATAAGTGTAGATTCTGGAATTCACATTTTGTGTTTCATTTTAAAATTTTAAGAAAATGATTTTTCACTTTTTTCTTATCACTTATAGATTAAAATCCGTCTAAATTTTATGGAACAGATCATACTCGATTCAAACTTGTAGATAGAAACAGAATGGAACAGTGCATAGGTTCAGGTTACCCTATTAGGACCGTCCAGCTTTAAATTTTCCATTTCTTTACTATCTAGATTTTTTTTTTTTAATTAAAAATCCGACGTCTTACACAATTTTTTTTTTCCCATTTTTAATTAAAATAAAATTTATAAGATGCCAAAAAATAAATAAAAAATATTTTTCGTTTTCCATAAAAAAAATCATCTTGGTTTTTATTCAACATTCTTGGCTGTTTCCAGTACCAGAGTTCCATAATTAAGTTCTAGTACGGAACCCTATGTATGTGACTCAAAGTGACGAAAAGTTTCAGCATATATTCATACCCCAAATGGGATCAACATACCAAAATTGGTCAAAAAGGATAAACGCTAAGTGGCAAAAAATCCATTCATGGGGATCGAATGCAATAGTTATTCGGCGTTAATATAATTAGCTGAATAGTTGGTTGGCCTTATTAATGCTATTTTTCGGCTTAAATGGCAGGGCAACTTGGCTTAAAGTAAAATATCTGGCCATGAGTTCCCGGATGGGCTTTTCAAGCAAGGCGTTAGCTTGGCAACAGTGCATATGACAATTTTTCTCAAGGTTTTTAGATCGAGTTTCTGAGGGGTTACTTTCTCAATAATTTTGGAACATCCTTACGGTTTGGATAATGTCATTGTACTATCAAAAAGCATAATATTTGGCGATAACAAAGCCCCTTCGAATCGAACTCCCATTTTTTCTTTTCCGTGAACTGTAGACCTCACTCACTTAAATGGCCACTAGTTGACCCAAAAAATAATCAATTCCATGAACGCAATGAATATCCATGCAAAGTTTCATCAAAGTCGAAGAACACGTTCGAGGGATATCGTAGTAAAAAAAGACAAACAGAAAAATCGTAGTTTTAAAACTAGACCTCACTTGGTTTCGGTCATTTATAGGAAACCAGTTCAATATAAACACTCGTCCGGCACGTATTCTCTTATCCTGTTATTGAGGTCCAGATCTACAATAATCAGTCATGCATTTCTATCGAACAGTGCCAATATTTGAGATATCTCCCATCTGATATCAATCATCTCGTGGCACCTGATCCATTGTCAGTGTTACGTTACGATAAAATCATGGAACTGTTTTCAAGAATTACGTCCAGTTTAACTAACAGTCGTCAGACCTGACGTCATGATGAGGGGAGTCTGTTCCAAATTTCAAGTTTCTTGGTGATGTAGTGGGGTGATAACGAGTCATTGAGGCAGTATGTCTTTTTGCGAGTTACCTGACTTAATTAAAATGACCGCCTTTTGTCCCGGGTGGCCATACTATTTTACAAATTTCTAGGTTGTAAGGTCTACATTCAAATAAAAGGTTTTAATGTCATCTGTATAACGGACAATAATTTTGTATTGATTCTAGCTCTACTGGTACTAACGGATTATTACATTATCAGACCCAAAGGTATCACACAATATGTCATGATGCCAAATTTTGTCATTTTTTTTTTGTCTTCAAACAGTACCTAGCAGTGTGATCGGCAAATGTAATTGATTAAATTCGCTATTTGATTGCTTTGATATCAAACACAAAAGTGACCAATATTTGTCTAAATAGTCTGATAGGGTCTAAACACATGACAAACACGTTTGTAATGTTTGATCGTTTTTGAAAACTATTTCATTAATCTTACCTTTAAAAAATATTTCTGATGCGTTTGTGGACACCCAAGTCCTCAATTATCGAAAAAACACAAGTGAAGAAAAACGAAATCAACTTTCGATCTAAAATCGTATTGGAAAAATAGAAAATATCAAAATTATTTTTATTACAGATAAATATTTATTTGTTATGGTATAATACACAACAAAATTTGAAAGCAAATGATTTTGTCTGAAAGTCTCATCAAATAGTTTGATAGGGACGAACGCACTAATTCAACAAATATACAAACTTTTGAATCATGACAATTAATCGTTTGATACCACCTTGAGATTAGAGTAACCCAGCTGAAATCAGTCGCTCCATATACCAAACAAGGGGGGTGGCAGGTGGTCGGAACGAAAGGTTGGCGACCTTTTGTCAGAAAAAATTTGATTTGTTACCTCGAACCAACCGCCTCTGAAGTCCTTTCCTTCAGAATATCTTCGAACATCAGTTGTTAATATACGATCCTGAATTAGTTTCCATTATTGAATCAAATCACCTCGGATTCGGACCTAACAATCATTTCCATTCTAATTCTTCTATGACTAAACAATAGGTCCAATGTACATCAGGATGACTAGAATTGGTCACGCCTTACATTAAATCCAATGGAACGTGGTGTCTTTCCACATTAATAATAACAAGTATGAGATTACATCGATCTGAAATATTGGGCACGAGAGGAAAAATCAAGATTTGTCTTCAGAAGACAGAATAATCTTGCACAGTTGCGAATAACACTTTTTTCTAAATTAGATAATCTTGATTTTTATCTAATTTGGAAAAAAGTGTTATTCACAAATGTGCAAGATTATTCTGTCTTGAGAAGACAAAATATTCTTGCACAGTTGCGAATAACACTTCTTTCTAAAGGAGATAATAATCAAGATTTGTCTTGAGAAGACAGAATAATCTTTCATATTTGCGAATAACACTTTTTTCTAAAGGAGATAAAAATCAAGATTTGTCTTCAGAAGACAGAATAATCTTTCATATTTGCGAATAACACTTTTTTCTAAATAAATGGAGTCGATACGTAATATTAATAACACTTTTTTTCTAAAGGAGATAAAAATCAAGATTTGTCTTGAGAAGACAGAATAATCTTGCACAGTTGCGAATAACACTTCTTCTATTGCATTCTATGCATAAAATTTATATAAATAGGCGCCCAACATTAATCTCTAGCACTTACCATTCTCTTTTTAGGCGAAAACCGCCAAAAACGGCATTTTAAAGTTCAACCAAATGTGTCTTTTGGAAATCAATGCATAAAAGTAATATGAATAGGCACCAAATTTTAAGCTTTAGCTGTTACCGTTCTCTTTTTAACCGGTAAAAAGAGTCGAAAACCGTCAACCGTAACTTCGATTTCAACGAAAAGCTTCTTGGTTCGTTCCTGGCATAAAATTTTGACATAAATATATGTGAAATTTCAAGTCCCTAGCATTTACCGTTCTTGAGATATCTGGTTCACAGACAGACACACGGACCAATGGCTGAAACTCGAGATTTGGGTTCTGGAGACCTCAGAACGTGTTTCGGCATTGAAAACTCGACATCGAAAATGTCAGCCCATTACAATACTTTCCTTTTTATAGGATAAGGAAAGTAAAAAAAATGGACGGGGATTTTTCTTTGTCAAAATATTAAAAATAATAAACCAAAATCGATTTATTTTTCTGCTCGATTCCAAAAGCTCATTACTGAAAATGTGAATAAACCAACTGGTGGGTAGGTACACTACTCTTTAGTCATTCCTCCTAACACAGGTAGCCAGTTAGGTCCAAGTATAAGCAGGACTTAACCGCTACTTGGTTTATTTATCAGTAACCAAAGATTTGATTTGAACTCTATAATATCAATCTTTCTATTCCAAAATCAATTCGTGGGAAACGAGTTGGTTTGTTGAAAATGGTCACGTACCAAACCAAGATATCCGATCCAATCAAAACCAATCCGATGCTATGAAGCTAATATTGTATTTAACGTCTCCTTTTCATTATCAACATGGTTTTTTTTATCTATTCGGGGTGAAAGAGTCTTGACAAAGTGGCATTTTTGTTTTGTACGAAACGGGGCAGCTGGAGTAAAAGCTATCACTGGAACTCTGAAATTAATCAGGGGCGAATACAGGGAGCCAGTTGAGCGGGGTGATTGCACTTATCGTTCCCCTGCATCCGCTTCTGTAATTAATTTGAGTCGTCCTCGGGCCAAACTAGAATTCAAAATAGTACTTCCTAATAAGGCAAAAATAAATTACCCCCCCCCGCCAAAAGATGGGATGTGCCGCAAAAATTTCAAAGGTTCATAATGAAAAAAAAAAAATGAAAAGAATTGTAAAGATGTTAAAAGTTCACTCAATTCGTTCACCCCTTCAGACATCATCAGAGCGAGTGAGAATACTGAGAAAAGTATCACTAGCTCTGATGATGTTCTCTAAGCAGCTGATGAGCGAATGACCCGAAACAAAGTTTATGAACCACACTTTACATATTGGACATATATATATAAAAAAACAGATAGCATAGGTTTTGATGGAATTGCCCAGCCCAGGTGTTTACAATATTGAAATCATTTTCTGTGTATAAGAGAAAAGTAATTAGGAAATGTCACACAAACATACAGACGAACCTATGGAGGTAACTCAACTTTATGAACCTGGCCATAAATCATGTCAGACACTAATGAGGGTTCCATGAGGTGATATGATGTTGGGGTTCAATAAGAATATTACAATGCTCTCTCAATATTGAGGGAATGGATTAAAACCTTTCATCAGGCCCATATCCAGGATTTTATTTCGGGGGGGGGGGTCATGCAAAGGTAGATTTACTATATAAGGATTATAGGAAAAATCAATCCTTTTTAAAAATTTCGGGGGCGGGTTTGAACCCTTAAAACCCTGCCCCGTATACGGGCCTGCCTACCATGAATATAATGAATGTGTTCATACTGGCTTTTATCAATATCGGATAAGGCGTTTGAGAGTTATCTTGGAATAACGAAACGTTTATGGAAAGATCGCAGTGTTAAAACCAGACCTTCAGATAGTTTGGTGAATAATTTGCTGAGGCCAAAGTAATTCACAATCTGGCTGTTTTTTTCATTTTTTTTTTTTTATATATATTATTTTATAATGAACCTTTGGAATCGTCACGTAAAAAAATACCCTCAAAATATGATCGAGATATGTAGAATCCAAAAGTCGAATAAAAAAAGAAATCGTTTGTAAAATTAAAATAATAAACCAACGTGTCACATTTTCAGAGTATTTCGAGAGTCCTGTGACCGACCACTCGTCACTCCACAGTTCTTTTTTTAGTAATGCGAACGTAAATAATGTCCATGGATCTTTCATCAAAATCGGATAAGACGTTTTAGAATTAATAGTGGGAGAAACAAAAGTTTGAAGAAAAATCAAGTTGTTTAAATAGATCAAACCGATATGATATAAACGCTAATCACAATTTGAAATTTTGAGTGAACAACAAAGTACTTTATACCATTCGTATATATTTATTATTAAGTACTTATATTATTTGAAATTTAATGTTTATACGAAAATTGCATTGAAAGTATTGTTGCGTGCATTGTGCATGTGCATTACACTTTATATGCATTTATGCCTGAATGTCTGGTGTCATCTAAAACGATTTGTGTTGTTTGGAACTAGTCAATTATGAGCTAATAAGTATTGAGCTATATTACAACAGAAATAATGAGATAGTTTTTCAGGACCGAATGATTTAAGGTTACTAATAACAACTGTATGCTAAATTGCATTGGGGTAAAATACAAAGGTCTTATAGCAAATACTATCTAATTTTCTTCTTTAACTTCACTCTTTCCCAATTATTCTATTTCCCCCTACCATGCCACAACCTTTTTGTCAGTGCCTTCTTTCTTTATCTGTATCTTTCCTGGCATGGTAACTCTAGCTATCTTCTCACAGTATCCATTTTTTTAAAATTTGTCTTAACGTCTCTTTAACATCTACTGGTCATTCAAGACGGGGGTTTCAGCCTCCATTCGCTGGAAATTTGCAAACCAGCTACCCACATTGACCTCACCCAGCCCGGGTTGGGTCGGGAAAATAGCCAGCATCACGAGAGAGCGAACCCACGTATACACCCACATGGTACAACCTCGCTGGACGTTGCTTAACTTCAGTGATCTAACGGGAACTGGTGTAATCAACGTGCCATAGGCGCTGGCAACACAGTATCCATTGAAACTTGAAACTATGTAAAATCTAATTTTTTACTGATGATCTCTCATCGTTGGTTTGAATCAGATTCTTTTTTAATGGCTGGATGCCCTTCCTAAAACCAAACCCTCTTTATTTACACGGACTTGGGACCGTCACCTAATGAAGCTGGCTTGCTCCTCTCGGCGGATACATTATGATCTAATCTAGGTATACCACGGAATTTTTGACAGAATCCCTCATTTTTTTTTGACAGAATCCATCAAAATTGCTCTTCGGACCCTATGGTGGATATACTTATTTCTTTTTCGAAATTATTTACAAAATCACAAGAACTTTGTAATCATTGAAAATTTATAAATTTGAACCCTCTACATATTTGAACTAAGCCAGCGTCTATGGCACGTTGAATACACCAGTTCCCGTTAGATCACTGAAGTTAAGCAACGTCCAACGAGGTTGTACCATGTACCATGTGGGTGTCCACGCTCTCGTGATGCTGGCTATTTTTCTCAATCCAGGCTGGGTGAGGTCAATGTGGGTAGCTGGTTTGCAAGTTTCCAGCAAACGGAGGGTGAAACCCACGTCTTGAATGACCAATAGATGTTAAAGAGACGTTGAGCAAATACTCGTAATAATAATATTTAATCTAGAATAGATTGTGTACACGAATGGACGTCCGCTCGGAAACAGCTCGTTGTTGGCATTTCTGGATGAACTCGCGTAACAAGCCTGTAATTTTATTCGTCTTGGTAAAATAATCGGGAATAAGTTTATATGAAAGTAGCTGAGTACCCGAACTTCGTTTCGAGAAGATGAGGGAAAAAAATGATATTAAATCTGACTCCCACATTAATAATCATATCACCGAGGTACAACCGTTTAAACGCGATCTGAGTATGCACATAGATTACATATTACATACACGTTTGTTAACCTATATGTAGAACATGGGGAGTAGTAACGGGTTGTTAAACTGTGTAGAACGAACTTTTTTTTTTGGAACCTAACCCAATACTACTCCCAACACGTTGTACCCAACAAACTATTAAATTATATCGGCATTGCAATAACTGCTTTTGTACATAATTTTATTTAAATCAAACAAAAATTGGAAAATTGGCCGTAACTCGAAAACGGTTGGAGGGCTTTCAACTCTGATATTTTTTCTGGGCTCCCGATATTTTTTCTGGGCTCCCAGTCTTT
>CM022875.1:32585281-32607987 GCA_012654025.1 Pachypsylla venusta
GGGGTACTTTATTTTTTTCTCGTGACGATTCCAAAGGTTCATTATTGAAAATAATAAACCAATAAGACACAGTTATGCCACACGATTCTCCATCTAGGTTAGGCCACGAACTTTTTGTACCATCCTCGTATGTCTTCACGAAGTATTTTCTGCAGTTAATTAGTTTGTTCTTGTTCCTTCACACTTTTTTATCTTGGGCAATTGTCATCCTATTTCTTTTTTACAATATCCATCTTGTTACCTACTTGTTCCAATAAATATGTTTTCCTCTCGTTTCATGTTAAATCTTTGAGTTTCAAATCGATTTTTAAATATTAATATAGGATCTACGGCACTACTTATTTTATTTTTTACATAAATCAACGACTTTAATTTTCGATTGAAAGTTGAATGGGATATTTTGTGAAATACTGGAAACACCCTCTCCTCTGTGGCTCGGTCCTCGACACCAGTTTCTGGTTCTTGTAGGTGTCTAATCAATGCAAACACAATTCCTACGCGATTATACCTATTATAAATTCAAGCTTGTTATGAACATTCAGAGAGCTATAAGTAGATAGATACCACTATAAGTGTTAATATTGAAATATAAGTGGGCTGCCAAAGTTTGGATTTTGGTTTGTTTTTCTGACATAATAATAGATATATGTAAAAATGTGAACGTTTTGAAAAATTGAAATCCCATAAATAAGGTTGTCGACGAACCGTTTCAAATGAACTTATATGTTGATGAAGATGTGTTAAGCAAAAGAAAAAGTTATCAACGTGATGTTGATGAAGATGTGTTTAGCAAAAGAAAAAGTTATCAACGTGATGTTGATGAAGATATGTTAAGCAAAATAAAAAGTTATCAACGTGATGTTGATGAATATATGTTAAGCAAAAGAAAAAGTTATCAACGTGATGTTGATGAATATATGTTAAGCAAAAGAAAAAAGTTATCAACGTGATGTTGATGAAGATATGCTAAGCAAAAGAAAAAGTTATCTACGTGGGCGGTCAATTCTATTTTTTTCGATACCAATTAATCGATTCATCGGGGTTTAGTTAGGTGAGGTCAATTTTGATAATCGATTAATTAAATTTGCGTTTTCCCGGGAAGATTGAACGATTATTAGTGTGCGATTAATTCTTCTGCATTAATCCTTGGTTTCTATTTTGCACGGAACGTTTTTGACAGAGTGTCTAACCGCATTGACTCACCTGTTTTTGCTTTCATTTGCTAGAAACATAATGTTTTTTTTTTTAAATGTTTCATTACCGTTAAGTTAGCAGTTAAACTTCTGGTTTTAAGTTGTCCTCCATTTCATATTTCTACTTTGTCCCAGGAATGAATAGGTTGGTTTCCTGTTGTCTTTCCTATTGATTCATTATATTCAAAAATGAACCTTTGGAATTGTCACAAAAAAGTTTAAATAATCCGAACGAAGCTTACATAATATTTTAACACCATCAGCTCAAGTAGACTCGGGTCGTAAGGAGGTCAACCCCAAAAACCTTCTCTTCAAAGAAGAGCCGGAAAAAAATATCTTGTATTACCCAAAAATATCCGTTCGAAAAAAGAATCCATCATTCAGCCAATATAACTATCAACGAACACAGGCGTTTTTACGCGATACGCGTATGTTTTTTTGTTATATAGGTAGGTACGCACAGGTCGGACAGAACAAATTAAGAAATTATTTAGTTGAAGATAATTGCTTCTAAAAAGTGTTAATATCTTTCCAAATTGTAGAGCAACGTTAAGGACATAGCACGCTCCCTAATGACGTGACCTCAGACCTCGTCAGGTTGGGTGGGCTGAACAGACTTCTATTGTTGGATCCATTATCCGATGGTAGTGCTGGCACGTGAAATATAAAGGGTTCATATCCGGATCCTGTTGATGTTGGTTTAATAATTTTACTGATATTGACTTCAGGTCCATTAAGTCACTTCGGACGGTCCAACGTGGACGGTTCAGCTTAAAAGTCACTTCTCCCTTTACTACATTCGATTTTTTGCGCTTTAAGTTGTATACACAGCCAGCGTCTATGGCACGTTAATTACACCCTTTCGATCACTGAAGTTAAGCAACGTCCAGCGAGGTTGTATCATGTGGGTGTCCACAAAGGATCGCACCCTCGTGATGCTGGCTATTTTTCCTGCCCAAACCAGGTTGGGTAAGTCAATGTACGCTGGTTTGCAAGTTTCCAGCGAATGAAGGGTGAAACCCCCGTCTTGAATGACCAATAGATGTTAAACAGACGTTAAGTCGAATTAAAAAACAAAACAAAAAGTTGTATATGTAGTTTCAAAAAATCGAATGAAAAAATTCCGATTACAATTTAGGAATAAGCTCGTCTTGAAGTCTTCTCCTGACAAAATATGGCACCAAGGAACTCCGGAAGCCTATCAATTTAAATACAACCCCATTTGAATTAAAAGTTAAGACTTGTTAATATTAATTAAATATTGATACCCTCATAATTAATGTGAGGCTTATTCTAAATAATCAGCTCCTTTAACTCTACGGATACGTTCTGAAATGGCTAAATATTATAAGGAGATTTATTTCAGTCGCCTTCAAAGGACGACCGGGGTAAGAACTTGGTTATGAAAAAATATGTGCTCCAAAATTTTGAAATATTGAACGCGCGCCACCACTGATGTGAGTAACAATTAACGTAAATATTAATCTGGATAAAAGCATACAATTTGTCAGACCATGGATGATAAGGTTTGGGGATATCAAAACAATCACAATTGTATTATGTGAAAGCTATAATTAGACTTTGAGAATGTTACCTACAGCAGAACACAAACTACACCAAATTGTAAATTCTGTTTTGAAATTATGTGACAATATTGAAAAGGATAATTTTGTAACATCGGTCTATTTTGGGGGAGTCAGCATGCAGAATCATGCAATGGCAATTTTAACGAGAAAAGTGACCGCTCCGCTGGCAAAATACTCATTTTCCTGGTTGGCCAAACGAAATCAGGTTTATTTCAACACGACAAAATATCTTTGTCGGTTTCCCTTTTTGTACCACGACAACTCTCGAACGTCTGCGTATTCTTGATTGCGGCAAAATCGCTCCAAAAATTTTAAAATGGCATCTTCTGGGATGATAGCCACGGTGTTGGCACGCATGATGACTGGCATCCCAACTCTCTCCGTGATTGGAATGGCTGATTCTATTGAGAGGTGACTGAGCAATCTGAGCATTGTTATTAGATACAGATCAATCCATGCATTATAAAATATGTACCGGATGACTCAGGGAGCCAATTTGACCATCTATCCATATGGAACTAGATTTCAGGAATAGTCTTGCACCAGGTGGAAAATCAACAGGACCAGAGATTACTGCTCCTCAGAAGATATCACAACACCAGGTCTGTACCCAGGACAGGGTTTTAAGGGTTCAACCCCCCTCGAAATTTTTGAAAAGGTTTGATTTTTCCTATAATCCCTATATGGTAAAACTCCCTTTACATGACCCCCCCCACCGAAATAAAATCCTGGATACGGACCTGATTTTCATGTATGTCAGATATAAGAAATCCTACCGTCATGCGACATACTGTTCACAAACATACACACGAATCAGTAGATTAAACTCGAGATTTGGGTTCTGGGGCCCTCAGAACGTGTTTGGCATTGAAAATATTTCCAATTATGCCTTATTAAATTCCATAGCGAATAGAAATTTAGGGTGACACCCGGGTTTTTCTTGGCGTTGCAAAACTAGTGTTATGCTTGATATGATTAACCCTGACTCAGGGGCGGATGCAGGTCTTCAGTTGGGAGGGGGGTGGGGCGGTCAAGTGTTGAGCTCAAATCCGATGTAATATTTAGTACTTATTAAAAATGATTTTTTTATGAAATAAGTCTATACAAGATGTTCAAGGAAAATAGCTTGACTATTAACTAACAGACTTCACAATTAGCCATATTCATTAATCTGTAATTTTTAGAGTGAATATTTCAACCACGAAATTGAAGCATGAATGCGTTTTCTTTTAAACACAAATTTCTAAAGTCTATTTTCGAGGGGTGTGGGGCTAAGCTGGGGGGCGATCGCCCCCTCCCGCCCTCCCCTGACTGGCTTCCTGATATTTCAGCAGTTTTTTTAAGAATGATTTGGACATCACATACTTTCTGTACAGATTCATATACTGCAGGGTGAGGCTCGGAAATGCCCTTTTTTGAAACTCTTATAAAAACAAAAGTATTATAGACAAAGTAAAATAGTTTTACAATTGAAAGAAAAAGGTCGGGATTTTATTTTCAGTATGGCCGCCATTGTCGATACATTGGTGAAGACGATTTTGGACACTTTTTGTGTACACGCCAACTCCAACATTTCAACGGAGATTTGTTCAATTTCTTGACGAATGAATATCTTTAACTCATCAAGATTTGTTGGACAATGTTTGAAAACTTCTGCCGTCAGATAGCCCCAGAGAAAAAAAAAATCACAAGGCGCGAGATCCGGTGAGCTTCTCGGTTACAGGTAACAGCTGTTGCTCGAGAACCATCTTGTAGGGGTGGAAACGAAGATCTTTGAGAATAATTCTACGCACACAGTGCGATCAGAAAGTCCAAGGGCGATTGCATGTTTACATGAAGAACACTGGGTGGAATTCTGAAACGAACTCGGAATGCACGCCGTGTCGCCACAATGGAATGTCTGTAATGGAAGTATGCTTCCACTACAAAACATTTGTGTTCTTTGGACCACCTCATCTTTCTTTGATAGAGGGGTTTGAAAAAATTACGAAGAAATTAAACTTAGAGGTGAAGAAATATTCCACAAAAACGGAAAAATGTAAACTTGTGTTATCCAAGAAAAAAAAGCTACTGGTTAAAATATTTTCACAAAATCATTTTGTGAAAATATTGCGATAGAGGAGCATTTCCGAGCCGCACCCTGTATTATATTTTTAGTTTTATGATTGTCTAATATGTAGATACGAATGTAGCCACCGAAGGGATGAAGTCATTCAGGGGAACAAACCAGCTTCATTAGGCGACGGTCCTAAACCCGTGTAAATACAGAAGACTTGGTGTTAGGAAAGGCATCCAGTCTTTAAAAAACTCTGCTTCATACTAATGATGAGAGATCATCAGCAAAAAGATAGTTTCTACGCCTTTTCAATTGGTACTGTGATAAGCAAGCTTAGGGTTACCGTGTCAGGAAAGGGTTACAGCTAAAGAGAGTAGGCACCGATCAAAAGGTTGTGGCATGTTACATTAAGGAAAGCAACGCACACCCCAAATAGAAATGGGAAAGTGTGAAATTGAAAAAGAAGATTGTCCATATTAGTATATTAGTACACCCCGTATATTGCTTATTCATATTATTTCTTTATTATTTTTTGTTGTTGATGTAGATGTTGGGAGAAAATAAAACGCTCGTGCGCGAAAATCAGATTGGTGCGCGTGTCTATCATTGTGGCGTAGACATACACAAACAGATTGCTAAGATGTATTGTATAGGGAACATTGATGCCGAGCGCCAATTTAGTGGTTTCCAATGTTTTAAGTTTGCATCATTATCGTCTTCAGACCACTCAATTTATATTCAGGGTTAGTGCCTCCCCTAATTGACTCCATCGATGTCTAATAAGGAAAGCATGTGACCAGATTGTTCCTTCAGTCTTCTTGCATACCCGAATAGAATAGAAGGTGAGGGCATTTGAAGCGGTGGTGTATAAACAGGGAGGTTTCGGAGTTGGGGAGTATTGAAATCGGCATATCAGCTGATTGAGTGTGCAACAATGTCTCTATCGTAAACGACAGAGGCAACATTTATCGTTCTTGGTGCATACCAAATGCATACTCTAATCTAAACATGGGTAATACATAATAATAATCATGGCCCCCTGCGAATGGGGATTGCTCTACCATTGGTTTACGGGGAGGGTGGCGTGGAAATAAAATACCTGTCGTGGAACAAAATCCTGATTCAATCCAAACGCCTAAATTAAATTGTGTAAATTCTTCCTGTTCAATCATTGCTCAACATCTTCGCCTTCCATGTCTTCCACCTGTCTTCCATATAATGCATGATCAGCACATAGGCACTCTTCAGTCCTTTTATTGGGATGTTGAGTTGGCGTATTGGTAAGACGCTTTGACTGGTAAACTGTGGGACCTAGGCATAAACCCAGATAACCCATGGAATTTGAGATATTTAAACCCAGCTAACCCATGGAATTTGAGATATTTACCACTATTGGAGGACATGGCGTCCTCAGAATAGGATATGATTCCTAACCTTTCCACCACTGTTCTGTACTCGCGTGTATACACCATCGAATCTACCTGTGCTCTAGTCCTGATTCAATCCAAACGCCTAACAAGTTGTGAGACTCAAAGGACCGAATCAGATCAGCTCCACTAGCACTTTCCAAAATGGAAGTTAAGTAAGTCTTTTTATTTACTCCAAAACTACTTACTTATAATTCTTCAAAAACATAATATTGTGCTTTAACACAAATGAATGATGTATATGAGATGTCTTTTCATAAAATAGTTTCTGAGTTGAGTTTAATATTATTGTCAAAATAATTACTTTTTTGAAATGATTATTTTTTTGTCTTGTCTAATAGAAGCCGAAAGCAATTTCCAAAAGTTAATATTGTTCATTTCATTTTGGAAAGACATTTGGGGAACATTAGTGATGTCTGTTGTGAGTGTGGAACGAATGGCTATTCCAAATGTACCTAATATGTGAGTGTGTTTGTCCTGGGCATCATTTGTCATTATTTTTTTTCGGACTATTCCAATATTGTCAGAAGTATACTGGGTCCTTACATACTTATCGTTGCTCACTCTACTTGCCTCTGGAATTGCCTTCCCTCCCAGACAAATCTAGCAACGCCAGATATTCATTACGGACAGGGCTCTTTTGTTTGTATATTAGGTCGTAATGTGTACAAGTTCTCTCCAGATGGCTTCATGCTAGGAAATGATCGTGAGTTTTAATCGACCCAAATTCAGATTTTTGATCATCTTCATAACCCCATTATTTTCCGTAGCAGACGATTAAGGGATTCTCAGCTTAAAAGTGTTGGTCGGCTCCAGGAGATATTGCTATCTAAGGTCGAGTATGGGGTCTCGGACTAATTGTTTCCAGAGCTCTGTTTTACGATTTTCAGGAGGGGATTTAAACTGGTTTGTGTTCTGCAAAAAACTTCTTCTTGATTGTAGTGTATGTATTGTGTAATATGTAAAAGGGGTGTCGGATATCTCTGGTTTGAATTTAAACACCGTTCTTCTTATGCCTGAAGGAAGTTACCAGCCAGTTTTTAAATTTTGTCGATAGGGGTATGCTTGAGACAGACAGTGATTATACGGCATGACCCAATTGAATTGGTATCATCAACTTGAATTGACTGATTTAAGTGAAGATCTAGTTTTTACTGAACGATTTTTCTTTTGTTTATCTTTTTGTACCACGATAACTCTCGAACGCCTTATCCGATTTTGATGAAATTTGTTTTGTCACTTTGTACCACGATAACTCTCGAACGCCTTATCAGATTTAGATGAATTTTAGTTTGTCTGTTTGTATAACGATAACTCTCGAACGCCTCATCAGATTTAGATGAATTTTGGTTTGTCTGTTTATAATAATAATATTTAATTTTATTTAATAATACATATAAATAAATACAGAGGCTTTTCCTAAGCTAATTTACTTAGCTTCTAAGAAATAACGATATATAACGATAACTCTCGAACGCCTTATCAGATTTAGATGAATTTTGGTTTGTCTGTTTGTGTAACGATAACTCTCGAAAGCCCTATCAGATTTAGATGAATTTTGGTTTGTCAGTTTGTACCACGATAACTCTCGAACGCCTTATCAGATTTAGATGAATTTTGGTTTGTCAGTTTGTACCACGATAACTCTCGAACGCCTTCTAAGATTTAGATGGATTTTTGTTCGCCTGTTTGTATAACGATAACTCTCGAACGCCTTTTGAAATTTAGATGAAATTTGGAAGGGACATTCATTATATCCATGTGTAGATTTAGCTGAATTATCGTGTGACAGAAAGACAAATAGATAAAAGAAAAGGCGGCGTGGAGTAAAATCTAGACCTTTAGTTCGTTCCGTCAATAACAATCCAAAACCAACTTCTTGGTTCGGCTCCATCCAACATACATATAGAAATGATAGTGCATGACGTACCCTAAAATGGTAAACACAATCAAGGAGAATATTAATATGGTGAATGACAGATCTATCTGTTGAATAGAGAACAGATTAAGCAAAGCAAAGCAGAGAGCATGATTACATTGTAAGTACTCATACAAATGTCTGGTAGCTACCTAAGAGTAACAAACCAATTTATCTAAATCAAAGAAATGGGACCTCCCAGTACAAAAAGAAAATATCATTGTTTAGGTGTAACAGCTCAGAAGATAATTGATGGCTATTGTAACCATGTTGTTAGATTCCTACAAGAAGTAATTAACTCAAGTGGGAGCGTCACACAGATTTCTGAACTTGGATGGGAATTTGGAAACAAATTTAGAACTCAACAATGATATCTACGCAGAGTAAAATATAATGATTCCAGAAATATGGAAAATGAATGGAGAGCTCGGTGTCATTAATGCGATTTCTCAACTAACATGGTACATTGGAAACAAATTTAGAACTCAACAGTAACAAATAAACAGAGTAAAATATGATTATTCCAGTAATATGGAAAACGAATGGAAAGCTCAGTGTCATTGATACGATTTCTCAACTAACATGGTACATTGGAAACGATTTTAGAACTCAACAGTAACAACTAAACAGAGTAAAATATGATGATTCCAGAAATATGGAAAATGAATGGAAAGCTCAGTGACATTGATGCGATTTCTCAACTAACATGGTACATTGGAAACAAATTTAGAACTCAGCAGTAACATCTACACAGAGTAAAATATGATGATTCCAGAAATATGGAAAACGAATGGAAAGCTCTGTGTCATTGTTGCGATTTCTCAACTAACATGGTTCATTGGAAACAAATTTAGAACTCAGCAGTAACATCTACACAGAGTAAAATATGATGATTCCAGAAATATGGAAAATGAATGGAAAGCTCAGTGACATTGATGCGATTTCTCAACTAAACTGGTACATTGGAAACAAATTTAGAACTCAGCAGTAACATCTACACAGAGTAAAATATGATGATTCCAGAAATATGGAAAATGAATGGAGAGCTCGGTGTCATTAATGCGATTTCTCAACTAACATGGTACATTGGAAACAAATTTAGAACTCAGCAGTAACATCTACACAGAGTAAAATATGATGATTCCAGAAATATGGAAAATGAATGGAAAGCTCAGTGTCATTGATGCGGTTTCTCAACTTGGATTCCTCCCGGTAAAAATAGTTCCATCTATTTTGTTATTTACTTTACAAATATCAGAAAATCTTCCACAGTCGAGATACAAACCAAGATTTGACATTAGCATTCGATAATAAAAGAACTACTTTTCTTGGACCAAGTCAAACAATTCGACCTTTTACCTTATGTTGTTATAGCGACGCTCCTCTTACAATCAAACGTTCTCTCCATTTCCAGGTTTAGGTTTAAAAAATCTGGTGTGAAAATCGTACGAGTTTCCTTATCTATAAAAAGAAGAAAGTAATGTTTTAGGCTAAAATTTTTGATGTCAAGTTTTCAGTGTCAAAACATCCAAGGGACAAATCTCGGGTCTCGACATCATAAATCATAAGTTCGAATGTTGAATTTCTCACTTTAATTTATTTTTTACTTAATCGTGACACTCCTGGCTTTAAAATGTGCGAAATCTCCACTGAACGTACCGTGTCACATATATTTCCCGTAATGCGTGGGGACATCCCATCTCCCTATTTGACACTCGTACGAATATATTCACCACAGATAAAAACGTTTCCAAACCTCTCTATTTGGGTATAATATGTCATTTTGTACTATTTTTTATCCCCCCAACCACTGAGACGTGAGGAAATCTTTAAATACGGTCCCCCTTCGATTACATGATCTCTTTATGATCTGCCTAAAATAGGCATATTATGTAGATTAGAAATGTTTCACCAAATGAGGGAAAATATTTTTTAGGGAAGACTTTTTTTTCTCCCCGGAGTCGACCCCGTTTTTTGGTTTATTATTTTCAATAATGAATCTTTGGAATCGTCACTAGAAAAAAATACCCCCCCCTCAAAATTTGATGTTTTTCGTTTCAAGGTACGTAGAATCCAAAAATCGAATAAAAATATCCGTTTGTCCGCCGTACGCCGTGATGGGCACTTTTGCCACTTAGCGTTGACCGATTTGGATGCAATCTGATATGTAGGTTCTATCTGGGGTCTAATTGTGCCCCAAACACTTTCGAAGGCACCGATAGCGTTTTTTTTGCTATTTTAGCGGTTTTCAGTGTTGCTGTCTAAAAAGAGAATGTTAAGAGCTAGAGATTTGAAAGTTGGTATGTACGAGTCAAATTTAGGGTCCAATTACGTTCCAAGTGGGGGGGGGGAGGAGAGTATTTTTTTAGCCGGTAAAATAATAAACCCATATGTCAAATTTTCGGAGTTTTTTGTGTGTGTTCAACTGTTTGATCTTAGCTGACCTCTGATTGTTTTGGGCTTTAAAAAAATCATCTAATAATTGTCTAATTACTTAGTTTCAGTAACATAACCTGGGATACATTACTGATTACGTCTAGGCGGACTGAACTTATACGCAATATTTTATCAGCGAATACACCACCCTGATGAATTCCTTTCACACATTTCTAGCTTTTGGTGATGTCGGTTTCAATAAAATTGTCTTTCATTTTAATTGGTGCATTAATCTATCTTTTCAAGTCTCTCACCTGAACAGTCCAAAGTTGACGAAGACAAATGGGCTACCTTTCTTGACAAAAAGGTTGACAAGGGTGTTAATTGACTCATCATTATATGTCACCCCTTTCAATCTCAATGGGGTGCCAAAGATATCATTAAGGTGCTGTAATTCACCTGTGAGGAGATGATCATCATGAGAAATTCTTTGTTAGGACTTTAATTTAATGAAATTTCTTTTGTGGGAACAAAAGATATGATGTGGTAATTTGGGTCGAATGTTAGGGTATTGTATATTAATATGATTTATTTGTGTTGGATCAGCACGTCAATTTTGAAGGACAATGATGTTCCTTAGTCCCGGTAATAATACGTTTGAATCCTTTAGCAATATATAAAAGGCAATGTACTGAATGACTGATACTATTAATGCTACAGACTTGAAATTTGGCAGGGACCTTCGTTGCACTAATCTAAGTGTAAGTGGCAGACCCAGCCTAAACTCTGCTGATTTTAGCCCGGGTCTGCCACCCAGCCTAACCTCGCGCAGCCTTCAACAGGTATTTTTTTTGAAACCTAACCCAATATTACTCCCAACACGTCCTACCCAACAAACTTGGTGTTCAATTCTATTAAATTATAGATAAAAACCTATTCGCAGACCTACCGAATGTACATTTACACATTTATTAAAATCGGTTAAGCCGTTTTGGAGGAGTATGGTAACAAATACCATGACACGATAATTTTATATATTAGAATATATAAATTGGGGAAATCATCCGCGAATTCATTGTGTAGGTAGTATAGATGACTGTATATTAGTGGAGACGCCACATTACAAATTAGGAATACCGGTTGCTATATTTATCTTTAATACATAATATAAAAACAAACTCGTAGAACAATATTTGTCATAGATTAAAAAGATCTAAAATTGAAAAAAAATATATATATATTATTTATAATAATATAAAATAATGAATAAATATATAAATAAAAGAAAAGAAATAAAAAATAATGTTATTATTTTGTGGGTTGGTCGTCATCGACAAACAACCATCGCCCTCTACAAAATGGAGCCTAACATGATCAAGCATGGTGAACGTATCTACCAATAACTAACAGACCACGCCTCACTATCCTCTCATTTGGGATAACCTCTAATTTTTACAAACTCAACAATTTGATACTTTTTTGCTATCAGTTTATTAATTTTAATACGAAAATATTATTTTTTGTTTACAAAAAAATATAAAAAAAAAGTTTGCAAAACTTTTATTAAAAATAATTAAATTGAAATTCTCGTGAATTTTTATTTTAAAGGTATATTTTTATTAAAAAAAAAAGATATTTACTTATAAATGTTTTAAATCCTTTTGTTTTCAGTGCGTTTCTGGTACGTCAGTTGGGTTTTGAAATTGACCGGTACTTATGTCTCGTGCATTTCTGTTTTTGATTTTGTCATCATGATTAATTAATATCTCTTTAAAAATGTCATTTGAAATGGGAAAAATAGTTTAGTTCGATATCAAGATCGAAATCTCTCTAAAAACTAATAATTAATAGTAACGTTCGCTTCTACTTGATGAGGTACAAGTCATGTGGACCAGAAAATTACTTTTGTCTTTATATAATAGTAAGAAGCTGATATTTTATGGTTCATTGACGCTCTTAATAGTCATGGGAGTATGGGCATTTTTTTAAAAAAAATTAACGTTTCTTTAACATCTAAAGTCATTCAAGATGAGTGGTTTCATCCTTCATTCGCTGGAAACCGGCTGCTCCCATTGACCGGACCCAACCTGCGTTGGGCCACGAAATAGCCAGCATCACGAGAGTGAGAACCTACGTGGACACCCACTTGCTAAAACCTCGCTGGGCATTTCTTGACTTCAGTGATGTATCAATCATGCTATCAATTTTATGTGAGAGATGTCTAATACAGTTACTTAGTGCTGAATGGTGTTTGGGCATCCGTGTACATAGGAAAACATTGTTTCTAACTCACCTAATTGTTAACTATTTGGACCCGGGTTGCCAAATATATCCCACACACTGATTCCATAAATATAATGAATTCCCATATAAAATTTCATCAGAATCGGATAAGGCGTTCGAGATTTATCCTAGTACAAAAAACATACAGACGGTGTGTCGTGTTAAAGCTGGAACTGCTTTCATCCGGTGAATTAGGGAGAGCACACCAAAACCTCACGAGGTCAGTTGGAGTAACCAAACAAAAAACGTCATACATGAAATCTTATTTTCGATTAAATTAAATATGCCATAGATATATGACAGCCTAATTTGGTGCAGTATTACAGAAATGCATATGAAATTCATACTTACTATTCAGAGTGGGTACTACCCAAAAATTGGTATTAGGATTTCCTTGGTATTGACACGGGTTTACAATACTAAATACTTTATACTTTGCGCATTGGAAAACAATTGGGGTGACTAAAATCATTGATTGACCAATTGGGGTGACTAAAATCATTTTATAGTCTTTTGAAAGCGACTACAGGCTTTGAATACTCCTAGAGTTGTATTTGTAACTTGAAGCCGCTCGAAGTAGCGTGAACTAGGAGTAGCTCGTTGTCTCTTCCAAATAAAGACCACCCTTATCTGATCTACACTTTCTAAATACAACGAATTCTTGTCAATTGGTGGTAAGTACAAGTTTAGGGGAAACTCTTTTTGCTAACATCAGTTACCAATAGGATGGACTGATTCGACTATATATTAATTGATATTGGTGATAAGTACAAGTTTAGGGGAAACTCTGTAGATAACACCAGTCACCAATAGGATGGACTGATTCGACTGTATATTAATTGATATTGGTGATAAGTACAAGTTTAGGGGAAATTCTGTAGAACACCAGTCACCAATAGGATGGACTGATTGGACTGTATATTAATTGATATTGGTGATAAGTACAAGTTTAGGGGAAATTCTGTAGAACACCAGTCACCAATAGGATGGACTGATTCGACTGTATATTAATTGATATTGGTGATAAGTACAAGTTTAGGGGAAACTCTGTAGCGTAATATTGAATGATTTTACTACCCTTAAATTAATATAATTTGTACGGTGAAGCAATACCTCATGTTTGTGTACAAACTATTCAAATCAGTAAACAGTAACCGAATGAATTATGACACATAAATGAAATCTCTAGAACTCTTTATAGCACTACTCATAAACCTAAAAACCTTAAAGACTAATATAATTTTATTTTAAAAATAAGCTTAAGACTAATTTTTATTATTTATCTTATACCTAATAAAAGTTAAATTTTAAAATGAAACATGCTCATCAGTGAACTCAGTGTGTAAACTTTTTGGTTTAAAATTACTAAAATGTGCCAAAATATCTTCAAGAAGACCCAATGGTTGGACTAGTCATGATTTTTAAACAAACACAGATAATCATTTTAGGATAAAATGCCGAGACCGTGCAGAGAAACTTATGGAGATCAGAAGCCTCCTTATTCTTATATTTCTTTAACTGCAATGGCAATATGGAGTTCTCCAGAGAAAATGCTCCCATTGTCAGATATTTACAGATTTATAGCCGATAGATTTCCATACTATAGGAGAAATACACAAAGATGGCAAAATTCTTTACGTCATAATCTTTCATTCAATGATTGTTTTGTAAAGATACCTAGACGTCCAGATCGACCTGGTAAAGGTGCTTATTGGGCACTTCATCCTGCGGCTTTAGATATGTTTGAAAATGGTTCATTTTTAAGACGAAGAAAAAGGTTTAAACTTCCTAAAATAGATCAAAGTATTTTAGAAGCAACTTATCCTATATTAAAGGCTGAAAATTTTACTAGTATTAAAGAAACAAAGACAGAACCTCTGAAACCTACCACATTGAGTAGTGTCAAGAAGTCGTTCAGTATAGACAGTATCATCTCGTCTCAACCTTCCTCCTTGCCCCAGTCAATTCCACAACCAATATTTTCTCATTTTCATCCTCCGGTATGCTTGCCTCCACCGATTATGAATCCAAGTTACGCCGCAATTTATGCAGCTGCTTTACATGGTTTGTTGCGACCTCCTCTTCAATTGTTACCAGGAAGTTTCTCACCTCTTCATTTGGCACCGCCTATGGGTTCACCTTTATTGGAAGTTGTAGAAACATCATGTTCGTCTACAGAGTCTAATCTGCAAACTTCAGTCACAAGTAAGTCAAGTTTGTTTGTCATTCATTTCCATCCACAGATGTTGGCAGTAGCAATTTGTTAAATGACTGACCAATGGGTCAGTTGTGAATATACATATGAATGAGATATCTTGATATGAAAATATTAACAGGAATTATACTGGTTTATTATTTTAAATAATTAACGTTTAGAAGTGACCACAAAAAAAAAAAAAAAAAATACCTCCCCCCTCAATATTTGATTTTCGAAATTTCAAAGCACACAGAATCCAAAAATCTAATAAAAAATGTTGTTCGTCCGCCGGCTCCGTACGCCATGAGCGGCAGTTTTGCCACTTTACTGATATTGATGAACTTTGGTTGGTATAAGATCCCATTTGGGGCCTAATTGTTTCATTTTTGTTATTTTCGGTCTCATGTATGAGGACAGTACTAAAATTTCAATATTGAACCATTTTTATGTTACAAAAATTTTGGGCACAATTAAATCCTAAAGGGGACCTTTCACCAAAATCGGACAACGCTAAATCGCAAAAGTGCCATTTACGGCATGCGGCGTGGCGGACAAATGAAGTTTTTATTCGAAATTTCATAGGTATCTTGAAATGTAAAACGTAAAATATCAAAGTTTGAAAGAGGTATTTTTTTCCTGTCGTTTTCTAAAATTCATTATTGAAAAAATGATAAACCAAAATAATAAATTGATCATAATAAGTATAGGCAACTATAATCTTCTCGCTTATTCGGGATCCTGGATATCCTAATCTGAACTCGCTAAGCACTTTCAAATTAAGCAATAAAAACAAACTTGCATGCAACTGATAGATGCAATTTCATTTCAGATAAGCAAAGTTTAAGTTAATAAAATAAGTTTTAAATTTCAAAGTATCCTTGGATAATTAAATTGCCTAAGAGTATATAGTTTATTCAGAGATTAGAAGATAGTTTAAAAGACACGAAACATCTGAGATTTTTTTTAAAACATCACATTAAGGAGAAGAAGAAAAGAATAATATTCAAAATTGAAAAAAAAAACGAGTTGGTCAACACAACGAGAAGAATATGAAAACAAAATCCAAAACCATAAAACGCCCCCAGATAACACTCTTCTGTGTCGGAACAATATGAACACAATTTATTGTTTTTGAAATTTTCTATGCTTAAAAGTATTAACACGTTTTTTTCTTCTTCTTTTACCCGAAACTTATGTACTCTGATAGAATTTTTGGGTTCAGAAGGATTATTAGATTTGTGGTTTTAACCCGTTTATAATTCAAATACCAATAAAAGTCATTGAAGTATAAAAATTGAAATGTATACGGAAAATGATCACGAATTTCTGTCAGCTTTAAACCAAAGATGGAAGATCAGCAGCAAAATAGTTTATCCGTAAATACTATAGGCCATGTTCCTTTAGCGATGCGAAGTGCATATGCCTGGAATCTGTGAGGAATCGAAGGTTCCCGTGCCAGAAGGTATACGGCTCAGGAGAGAAGTCACTGAACGGAAAGTTTTGGAATGGTAGTTTCGGCATAGTAAAAAGCAACGCCGAACCTAAATTTATAAAATTTAGGTTCGGCAACTGTGCCATTTCTCTAAAAGTGGAAACTGTGCCATTTCTCTAAAAGCGAGCACTATCGGAGATATCGTTGATAAAGATATCGACATGTTTGTTCCAACTAATTCAAAGGAAATAATTGTGAAATCGCTGAAGCTTTCAGGATAGGAAAGAAATCAATAAAATTCATTTTTCTATTTCGTAAAGAGAAATTAACCACGAAAACCCCGCAGTGAGCGCGTATAACTCGCGGGTTAATTGGGAACTAACTCAAACCAAGAGTTTTTTGAAAAAACAAACTTGTTCTCCATCATGTCTCTTCAACTTCCGAGAAGGACTGGCCTGATCACAAAATAGAAAAATAAATATCTTTCTAGGTTGTCATTAAAATATTCCACCCATCCAAAAAATATTTCTCGCATTATTATATATGGATTTAAAATCCTCAGCAAAATATTGAGTTAACAGAAGTGAACGGCTTTATTATTGCCACATATATAATAATTTATCTTTCATCGCACACCACATAAAATTAACTTCATTGTACAAAAATCTCTTTTTTTAGGTAAATAATTTCAAAAGAATAGGTACCTAAATATCTGTATATATAATTCTTTTCATTTGGTCCCCCGAACATCCAACTCGAAATGAAGACATCCTTCTTTTTCTTGAACGACACCAAAATTGTGTCCGGAACTGGGGAGGAGTAAATGGCGTCCTTTTCATTTTTTTTAAACTTGCTTTTTTATTGGCCGTCATGAATTAATTTTGGACGGTTGTACATACGCAACAGAGGCATTGTCGCAAAAACATTTCCATACTCTCTAATTGGGTTAAAAATTGCTAAAAAAAAAATATCAAAGGACGCCATATACTCCTCCCCGGTTCCACCAAAATTCCATTTTCCATCACTTGTACATAGTTCCTTACTAAAACTCTATATTCGACCAAGCTCCTTCACATTTTGACATGACGGGTTCCGTCTCTACACTCTGGATCAGTGTTCTTTCTCATCATCATTATAATTATTTTCACATCTGCCCAGTATTTGGTTATTTTTCCTCAATTTCATCAAAAGTCGACCAATTTTGAGGTGAATGTAGCCAGCTAATATACTTTATAGCGTGTTTATTTGCCTAAAGCTCGAAAACTCTAAATGCTATGTGAAAACCATCTCCCATGTCAAAGATACTTATTTTAAATAAATTTTAATTAAACTTATGATTCTCATAGCGGCTTTGTACAAATAAAGATTAGATCACAGATCATACAGTATTAAGGCATTCTCCCGGATCTTCTCAAGATCCAATTTTCTGGTTTGTTAACAATGTCTTATCTTTTCTCAGCTATAACTCCTTGAAGAGGCAAGATAGTTTATCCCTCTGACTATTCCTTTGGATGTCCAGTCCAATTTAATTGTCCTGTCCTGAAACCTCATAAAAAGACTTCTTTGTAGCCGCAAGGTGTTCGGTATCCTAGCTCGAGTTTTAGTAAATGTAACAATGTTGGACTTTGGGTTCATGGAAAACGGAATCCATAAA
Source organism: Pachypsylla venusta (assembly GCA_012654025.1). Lineage (NCBI taxonomy): Eukaryota > Metazoa > Arthropoda > Insecta > Hemiptera > Aphalaridae > Pachypsylla > Pachypsylla venusta. The sequence continues at coordinate 32,603,404 of CM022875.1, forward strand.
GTTCTGTTCCTTTCAAATCTCGTACAATAAAGCTCTAAACGAGTCTACTCTAAACGGGAATGTTAAACTGCTAAATAAGTTGAACTTTACAACTTCCAAGTAAAAGGCCTCACTGATTAATTGTCTGAGCCAAATACTAAATGGATTCTAATTACCAGTTGTCTTATACACCTGAAATCCCTGTCAGTAGTGGCAGTTGAGGCAGTAAGATTTCATTAACCTTGTCAGGGTTTCAATGTTTTTCTGTACTTGTTGCACCATCAATGGGTTAAACATCACAATTGAAAAACAAAATTGAAATACCACTAATTATTAATTTTCAAAACCCCCGTCAATGTGTTATTTAATCTGTTTCAACTCTTAATCTCAAAAACCCCACAAACCTGCCTGTAATAAACGTTTCTTTCTAGATTTCTAAAATTCTACCCTTCTCTATGTGTTTCCTCCTTAATTCCTGTTATTATATTGAATTGTAAAATGGATAAAAATATCAAACCCTTCAAAATATCAAAACCTGCTTTTCTATTCCAATGCCTCTTTAGATTCTTAACTTTACAGATATTTTATGAAGCATTTCTTATTAGATTGGGATCCGATGTAGTAAACACTGCATAAGGTTCATAGTCGCTATTTTATATTTTTTATTGTTTTCGACAAGGCTTATTTGGTTATTTTTAAAGGCTTTTATTTAACTTACTATGTATGTATGTTTGTGGTTAAATCTTAGAAATTAAATTTAACCCACTTCCCATTGTCCGATTTTATTCATTATACCCGTGACATTGATGATATACCCGTACCATTGATGACCCGTCGCATCGCGTTGTGTTTAGATGTTTAGGTTTATTATTTTCAATAATAAATCTTTGGAATCGTCACGAGAAAAAAAATACCCCCCTCAAAATTTGATATTCTACGTTTCAAGATACGTAGAATCCAAAAATCCGTTTGTCTGAGCATTGACGGATTTGTATGAAATTTGGTACATAGGTCCCATCTGGGGTCTAATTGTGCCCTTTTGGGTGCAATCGAAGGCACCGTTGGCGGTTTTTGTCACTATTTAGCGGTTTTCAGTATTGCTATCTAAAAAGAGAATAATAAGAGCTAGAGATTTGAAATTCGAACAAATATTTTATCTTTAGACGAATTCGATTATTATACTTTGTCAAATAGGTCGCTTTAATAGATTTGTAATGTGGCCTTCGAAATGTAGCCTCCACGGGAAACAAACTTCATTAGGCGACGGTCCTAAGCCCGTGTAAAAGGTTTGGGCATCCAGTCTTTGAAAAACTCTGCTTCAAAATAATGATGAGAGATCATCAGCTTAAACGAGCTTTTACACAGTTTCTATTGATACTGTGAGGAGCAAGGTAGGATTACCCTGCCAGGAAAGAGTTACAGCTAAAGAGAGTAGACACCCAGCAAAAGGTTGAGACATGATAGAATTATGGAAAGCAGTGCCGACCCGAAATAAAAGAAGAAGAAGAATAGCTTTGTATTTAGTTAATAGAAAATGAGATATATTGGATATCGATTAGGAATACTTTTAATTTACGCTTATTTGCCACTTCTTTAATAAATTGCTCAGAGGAAGCATTTGCTTTGCTTTATGAATTCTATACTCAATATCTTGCATTATCCTACGTATTTTAATTATAATTTTTTGAAATCTTAACAGGTCCACAGTGAATTGTAATTGCAAACAATATGCCCATTGTTTTCGGTAAAGACATTACGAAAGTTTCCGAGTGTGTGTGTGTATGTGTGTGTGAACTGATACATATTGATCTTTATGAAGTTCTCTCAATATTTTAATTAATGAATTAATTAAGAAATTCATCTACCTACAAGAAGTTCTTTGTATTGGTAATGCACAACATAGTTACAATCTGATGTTTGATAACTCTGATATAATACGTACTTCCTACACATTGACAATTCAATTCATTGTACGATTAATATGTATGTATATGTTACTGGCAACGCATGGAATCCGTCATTCTACAGAATGCCTACAAAGAATGTCAATGTATAAGTAAATAATAGTCCTTATTTATACTACCCGAATAAGACTGAAGAATCTCTCAAATTCATGAGGATAAAATTCCATGGGTTGGCTAGATTTGAAACCACGCTCTATTATTTACCAATCAGATCATCAATTTTTCATACATTGACTATTAGGTATCTTGCAGAATGACTAAAATCGTTTTATTCAAAGTATACTTATAAAGTTATTTTGAGGCATGGTCGTAAAGACGTTTCCTAACGTTTTTACGGCCTAGAGGGGGAGGGGGGTGTTATATTCAGACGTCAAAGTAGGTGCCCTACATCACAATGTGCTTATAAATTATTTTGTAGATACTATTCCTTACGATTGTATTTACTACGCACCTCCCTCCAAACAGTGAGGTTAGGAAAAGTTTTTCGGCCATACCTCGTTTTAAAAACTTCTCTGTATCAAGAAAATAACTATTAAATCAGTCCTATGTCAGATTCACATTCTATACTATGACTAATAACAAGTTAAACATTATATAGAATGCCTAGAAAATGTCCTGGCAAAGTGTAAAATAAAGCAATTATTTTATACTTTGACTAAAAACGCCCCGCATTCAATAGAATGTCTGAATTATAAACACTGACGGTAACATATACAATTGCTAGCGGTTTGCAATCCTGCAAACCTTTGAATTGCAGTATAATCTCGCACCAGATCCCGCACAAATATTATCCATTCATATATCCATGCTGGTATTCAATCATATATGAAAAACTTCCATCAAACATCCCTGCATTATCTTTGCATATTCTCGAACAATACGACTGCTCATGACTTTATTAAGCTGCGTCTACACTATGCCGCCCGGAAAAGCCGAACATGTGTATAGATGTACCGCCCGGGTTTGCCGATAGCCGACCCGATTCCCACCAGCTCCATGCCGATCCAGATCAAAGATGACGACGCGACATAAAGCCGCCCGGCATAATTTAGACACATCGGTAATGCTGGGCTAGAGTCCCAGCTTTTCATTTTGATTTCAAGAGTTAACTAGAGTACCTAGCGTGAATTTTTTTTGGGGGGATCGCTTCCCTGCGTGACGTGAAAAAGCTGAGCCGCGTGCCGATGATGCGTCTAAATATGAAACACAATGTGGACGTGCCAGCACCGGCACATAGTGTGGGCGCAGCTTTACAGGCTCTTGAACTGTCCATTTGATTCGTTTTGGATTTCCGCTTCTTTCCTACCTTTGATTGAGAGTCAATTCAAAATAATTTAATTCTTCCACTTTTCCTAATTGATGTTCTTCTATAATTGTATACAGCTTTGTCCAATTTTTCTATGAGGCAAAAGACATTCATTTAATTTCGAGGGGGCCCAATAACAACCATTTCTTCTGATTTTTCAACGGGTAAAATATTCTATCAGTATTGCCATGATTTACAATACCTCGAGAATAGTTTTGATTGTTCTGAGAATGTTGTTTGTTGTTTTTATTTCAACTTTATGAGCATTATTTTAACTTTAATTTGTGTTGAAAACATGGAAGAGAATATTTTGCGTTCATAAAAAATATACTTGTGGGTTCCCAAAGATGGAGTTCAGTTAAATAGTACCAATTTTTGGGTAAGCTATTGAGGGTAGTAAATTCTTGACCCAATGTTAGAAGCTCCGGAATTAGAATGTATTTCAGGGATTTTACTCCTGAGGTCGGAAGTGCTGGGAGCGCAAACTTAACCGTCAGTAGTTAATTAAACGATCTCATTAAAGACCAAAATCAAACATTTTACGTACTACCTATAATATTTTTCATACCGTAATTAAAGGTGCCCCCGGAAAGGCGATTTAATAAGTGTTCACCTGTTAGGAAAATCAAAACATTTAACAAATATGGGGGCTATTTGGAAATTAGGAAAGGCTTTGTTTGTTGAAGTGAAAACGTTAAAATCCTTGAAATGGTAGGCAGGTGTTTTTGGGGCAGAATCATTGTGTGCAAAAAAAAATCATGGTTAAATTTTGATGAATAAAATGTAACTTTCAAACTTTGTCTTTCGGTTTAAAGGCAGTCCCTTGGGAAGACGGGTGTCTTTCTATTTCTTCTTTCATGAAGAATTATTGTGGGAGCAAACAAGATTCATATTTGTCAGAAATTTGGCCATCTCAAACTAAGTAACATAAGTATCAAAATATTGTTAAAAATTTAATTATTTAACCATTTCATATTAGATATTCTATTAATAACTTTAAAAACACTGCCGTTATTTATGACGAGGATTTACTTAATTTTTACTTCATCCCGAGGTTCGCTTAGAAGTCTAGACGAAAGTCGAGTGGGAGTAAAAAGTAAGTGAATTTTGGTTTTAAATAAATATCGGTAAGAAGTGTTGGTAGAATAGAATTCCTCTCTTCTTCTTTCTTCCTCTATTTCTCCTCTTTTCCGGTAATATTGTTAAATTTAAAGTTACATAACAAAAAAAATAATTGGTACGGAAAACCGTACTAGACTTTCTCTTCCTTAATCATTCCATCAGACTACCACCGAATGCAGATGTTGTTCTTTTAAAGTTTTAAGTTTTTTAGTT
>CM022875.1:32610249-32672048 GCA_012654025.1 Pachypsylla venusta
GCCCCATGGCTCCAAATATTTTCAAAATTCAAAAATGACCCAAAATTTTGAAAATATGGCCCAAAAGCAATATGGCCGAATATATTTGATCTTTATTTTGGCCTTTGGCTTCCCGTCAAACGATTTTTTGAGACAAAATATGTCTAAAATTTCTGCACGAATACAATACTTTATATTCTATGGAAGAGAAAGTAAAAAAAAAAAAAAATCCAAGTTTTTGAACCAGACTATCTTAGTCTGATGGCCAACAGGTTGGAAACCCTTCTACACGGAACTTATTCCATTCTCTGTATTGTTTACATGATACCATACTCTAGAAATAGTGTGATTAATTGTAGATTATAGACAACAACAAAGTGTTGCTTTTCACACTACAAAACATCTCTAAACATCAACAATCAATTATTTAAAGTTCGCGCGAGACGTTTTCAATCTTGACACCTCGTAATTATTTTTAAAGAAAGAACTTGTTCAACATTAAAAGTGGATTTTTAAAGTTTCTGAACGAATTTAATATTCAAAAGACGTTAAAGTTCATCACATACATAAATATAAGGAGAACAGTGAAACCGAGATGGAGTAGAATCCAAGGTGTAGACACATTTTTGTTCTTTATAGAGGTTTCTCCTTAGACTACGAGAATTAGATTTCAAGTCCATCACATACATAAATATAGGGAGTACAGTGAACCCTGGATGAAGTAGAATCCAAGGTGTAGACACATTTTTGTTCTTTATAGAGGTTTCTCCTTAGACTACGAGAATTAGATTTCAAGTCCATCACATACATAAATATAAGGAGAACAGTGAAACCGAGATGGAGTAGAATCCAAGGTGTAGACACATTTTTTTTCTTTATAGAGGTTTCTCCTTAGACTACGAGAATTAGATTTCAAGTCCATCACATACATAAATATAAGGAGAACAGTGAAACCGAGATGGAGTAGACTCCAAGGTGTAGACACATTTTTTTTCTTTATAGAGGTTTCTCCTTAGACTACGAGAATTAGATTTCAAGTCCATCACATACATAAATATAGGGAGTACAGTGAATCCTGGTTGAAGTAGATTCAAGGTGTAGACATATTTTTGTTTTTTATAGAGGTTTCTCCTTAGACTACAAGAGTTAGATTTCAAGTCCATCACATACATAAATATAGGGAGAACAGGGGCACTGGGCCTCCCCGGGGGTCCAGGGGCCCAATATTTTGTTTTTTGAAAATGATTTTTTTTTATCTTTTTAGCGGTTTGTTGTTATGACACCAGCCAAGGGCTTTTCGATTTTGAAAAGTATTTTTTAATATTTGATTAAGATATTTTTTCTATAAATGATTACAACACTAACGTGAGTAGGAGAGGTCCTCGGGAATGTTGTCCCCACTCACCGGACTTGGCTCCATGTGATTCGTTTTATGGGGGTATTTGAAGTCGGTTGTTTACCAAACCCCACCTGCCTGTCTCGAAAATCTCAAAGGCCGTATCAAGAAGGCCTGTGAGGACAACACCCCTGATTATACATTTTAAAAAGTGAGGCGTGAGTTCCTGGCCCACCTATACCATTGTATGGGGGTCAACGGGCAGCACTTTGATTAGCTCATAAAGTGATTTCACCTTGCAATTCGTGAACGGTAAGTCCTAAAGGGATCAAGTTTTCTGCAATGAAAATCGAAAAAAAAGCACCAAAGGTTGGTGTAATTCCGTCCTGATTTATTAATTAATCAAAATTCTCGTGAAAACACACCAGTTGTTTTTTTACTAAATCGTTGTCCGCGAAGTGATTTGGGATCATAAAAAAATATTTCTAGGCCTTTTCACCTACCATTTAGGTGCGACAGCAAAGAATCCATTTTCTTGTTCCACCCTGTAATTCGTGAACGGTAGATCCTAGAGAACGGTTTGACTTTGATGAGAACGATTTAGTAGAACACAGCTGTTGTGTTTTCACAAGATTTTTGATTAATTAATAAGTCAGGGCAAAATTAAATTTTCGGGCGATTTTCATTGCAGAAAACCTGAGCTCTCTAGGACTTACCGTTCACGAATTGCAAGGTGAAATCACTTTATGAACTAATCAAAGTGCTGCCCGGTGACCTCCATACAATGGTACAAGCGGGCCTCAAACTCATGGCTCACGTTTTCATATGTATCAGGGGTGATGTCCCCAGCACAGGCCTTCTTGGTACGGTCTTTAAGATCTTCGAGAGAGGCAGGTGGGGTTCGGTAAACAACCGACTATAAATACCCCCATAAAAAATAATGGCATGGAGTCAAGTCCGGTGAGCGGGGACAGCATTCCCGAGGAGCTTTCCTACTTACTCAGTTGTTTTGAAAACTTTGGTTTAAGAAGGCTCGAAATCTGCGGTCGAAGTGGGCGGGACAACCATTTTGTTAGAACACTATTTTTTACTAAATCACTTATTTGGGATCATAAAAACTTATTTCTAGGCATTTTTACCTACCATTTAGGTGTGGCCGCAAAGGCATTTTTACCTATCATTTAGGTGTGGCGGGTCATTTTCACATGTTCCACCCTGTAATTCGAGACCGGTAGAACGTATGAGACCTTTAAAACAAGGTGTCACTTGATATACCTTCTCATCTAATATTTTAAAGCCGGCCAGGACCCAACCTAAACAGTTGATCGAGGCGAAAAATTTTTTAGTCAAAAATTAATCCTCCCTAAAATCTAACGGATACGGGATTTTGCGTTTTCTTATATTTTCAGCCATTCTTGAGATACGGGGGGTGGGGTGAGACTTTATGGACACCCTGTATATGTGTACAGAAAAAACTGTATTTCGTTTTTGGGGGGTACTTTTAACCTCTCGACCAGACCTTTTGGTTCAGGGGTTATGCTCCTGGGGTCTCATTCTCTTATCTTGCACCGGGGCCCCCACATGTCTAGCTACGCCACTGCTGATCATCTTTATTATTATGTTCTAGGTTGGTAGGGTCGGCATTTAAAGAAATTGTGATCTGCATTCCGAACATTATTTTTCTTAAATGAGAACAAAATATTTTTTTACGGTCTAGCTATGATTCAATACCAGACCAAAGCAGTATTTGTTGAGTAACCCAACTGAAACCACTTTGAAACAAACAGGGGTCGTCGGAACGAAAGATCGTCGATCTTTGATCGGAAAAATTTCCCGAGTGAAATCTCTACGTAGAACCAATCTCTTGTGAATTCCAATTTGTAAACCGAAAATCTTGGACCACTCTGTATGAATGAAGACCAACAATAAAACACCTGTATTAGAAAATTAAAAATGGTCTTAAAATAATAAATGTGAAATAATTAATCAGAATGCAGACTGGCTAGAAGTAATAAATGGAAATAGATTTTTCAAGATTTCGGAGATGACCGTAAAGCAAACAAATGAGACCAAACAAACAACTCCTGACAGAAGATAGTGGTCCTAACAAATGAGCATGATGTGGCACAAGTTTGTCCAGGCGTTGCTTAGGAATAATTCAAGGAGTACTAGAGTAGATGATAAGGCGGAGTAAACAAATGAGACAAAACAAACAATTCCTGACAGAAGATAATGGTCCTAACAAATGAGCATGATGTGGCACAAGTTGGTCCAGGCGTTGCTTAGGAATAATTCAAGGAGTACTAGAGTAGATGATAAGGCGGAGTAAACAAATGAAACAAAACAAACAATTCCTGACAGAAGATAATGGTCCTAACAAATGAACATGATGTGGCACAAGTTGGTCCAGGCGTTGCTTAGCAATAATTCAAGGAGTACTAGAGTAGATGATAAGGCGGAGTAAACAAATGAAACAAAACAAACAATTCCTGACAGAAGATAATGGTCCTAACAAATGAGCATGATGTGGCACAAGTTGGTGCAGGCGTTGCTTAGGAATAATTCAAGGAGTACTAGAGTAGATGATAAGGCGGAGTAAACAAATGAAACAAAACAAACAATTCCTGACAGAAGATAATGGTCCTAACAAATGAGCATGATGTGGCACAAGTTGGTCCAGGCGTTGCTTAGGTTAAATCAAGGTGCACTGGAATAGTTGATAAGGCGGAGTAAACAAATGAGACAACTCCTGACATAAGATATTGGTTAAACATCATCTGGCACAAATTGGTCCAGGCGTTGCTTTGGAACAACGTAAGGAGTACACACCTTACTTGATAAAACGAAGTACTTGAGTATCCTAAGTTCGAATCACCAAGGGACATGGACATCATGATTGAATCTTCATAGTTGCTCCCAAAAGTCCACGACAGAAATTCTATCAGATAGCCCCTTCCGTCGACCCACCACGGCTTTTTCTGGACTAATCTAGAGGTATGTTGGATTCGCACCTCCGTAAAATGGACATCTTTTACTGATTGCAAATGTTTCAATGGGGTACTTTAAAGCGCATTTGTTTTGCCCTAACACCAAAATGGGAATTACCTATCTAATTCTTTCTCGCCATTATATAGGAGACACCAGTTCCCATCAGATCACTGAAGTTAAGCAACGTTGGGCGTGGTCAGTACTTGGATGGGTGACCGCTTGGGAACACCACGTATCGTTGGCTCATTTTTCCGGCCCAACCCAGGCTGCGTGAGGAGGGTAAAAGCCTCGTATTGAATGACCAACAAATGTTAAAGAGACGTTAAGCCAAATTAAAAAAAAAAAGTAGACACACTCAAGCGATTCTTCTATAGGTTCCGCAACCCCCCAACATAAGGTTTGAGAGAGGGGGAAATGAAAACCCAAAATCAAAATATTTGGGAAATCAAGAAAAACTGATAAGTTGACATGCTAGAAAAATAATTAAAATACAAAGTGTCCCAAAACTCTGAGACCGCCTGAATATCTTTTGAACGGCTTTATGTGGAGTTCTGAAATTTTGCATCGTATTATACCCCAAATTAAACCACCCGATGGTGTGACCAATTTTTCGACAGCGGGTCCCAAGTGGTCCAACTTTTGTTTTATAAATACGAACCCCCTTTTTGTGATACATTTTCAGAAAGACAATAGAAGTAGAAGTACTTTACTTTGCAAAAAACTTTACACGTCTAGTGTGTTTGGTTTCCAAGATATGACTTCCAAGAGTGTCTAAGACTAATCGAATTATTTCTAAAAGTAGGGGAAGTGTCTAAAACTAGGCGAAATATGTCTAAAAAGCAGGGTCCTCAACATTGGTGTCCTATGCAATCATTCAATATCCCATTGCAATAAATTCGCCTAGTTTTAGACACTTGGAAATTTCATATCTTGGAAATTTCAAATGGCCGCCATTTTGAAACCAAACACGCTAGACGTGTAAATTTTTTCGCAAAGTACTTCTACTTTCTTTCTGAAAAGTACAAGATGGGGCTTCGTATTTAAAGAACAAAAGTTGGAACCGCCCCTGAAAAATTGGTCACACCATCAGGTGCTTTAATTTGGGGTATAATACCATGCAAAATTTCAGAACTCCACATAAAGCTGTTCAAAAGATATTCAGGCGGTCTCGGAATTTTGGGACACCCTAAGCTACTTATTGTTAGACACACTAAATATTTCGATTTTATTTATAACACAGCGCAAAATATCAGCACTCAAATTTTTTGAAAATATTTAATTGAGACCCTTACTTCCCTTTGGGCCTATTCAAAAATAGATTTTAACAAATACCCCCNCACTTTTTACTACTTCCATAAAAAATCTCTTGCAAAAGATACGAGGTTCAGAGTTGAATAATTACTGCTCGCAGTTAACCTGTGTCCATCTCGTAATTCTAGATCGGTTTATGTGTCGACTGCACACTTGTAAAGATAGACATTGCTCTTGGGGAACAACGATTATTATTTAATATCTTATTGATGTATTTATAATGCTCACCAATTATCTTGTTCGACTCTCTATTATATAGAGATATATCTCAATGGAATAGTTTTCTGTCACATTGACCTCAAAGTGGAAAAATGTTTTTTTTAACAGCAGTGCCTTTAATCCCTGAACAGATTTATTGCAAGAAGCAATGGTTCAAAACTCAACTGCCACAAAATATTCAATAAATCCTTTGTAATCTAGAAGGAAAAGTGCTTACATTGAAACCTGGATAAAACAGAAGTGGATAATGGAGATGCCTATTTAGAGGAAAAGAATGACGTGGTTCCTTCAATTTTTACACAAAAAACTCTCCAAGAAAGAATCACTATTCTCCTCGAAACTGGTCCGCCACCTCTGTAAAGAAGAAAACTGTTTCTGCGGACCACTATCTCCCATCTATTTTATGTATTGGTTTATTATTTTCAATAATGAACCTTTGGAATCGTCACGAAAAAAAATACCCCTCCTCAAAATTTGATATATCAACTATCTCCACAAAGATGAAAGCTAGATTGTGGAAACTCTCTAAAGAAGAAACTTCTTTAAGGAGATACCCCAAGGGGCTATGAAAGCAGCGCGATTTTAGACAAGAAAAGACATTATGGCTGAAACGACAGCTGAGTTAAATTCTATTCCGAAAAAAGATATTTGTAAATGCTCCCCACATTGGCGACACCACTGGGATTAGTACCGGGGAGACTTCAGCAGGTTTCTTTTGCCAGCTACAGGTTGGATACTTTTCAAGCATACCTCGTATGTTTAACCACGATGATCTTAGTTGTGTAACAGCAAAGGTCGTCTTCAAACCCTTAGGAAATTGGACAACAGAATGAAAACCCCTTGAATTCGGTCCTGGTTAATATATTAACTAAATATATTGACTGTTTATTTACTAACAGAAGAGTACTTAGATATTTTGTTAAATGTAATGCAATTAGTTCTTATTATTAACACTTGTGACGCGTCACGGACAACCGAACCCAAGATTGTATCTAAACCAAAAAATTATTAATGGCGGATCATTCGTCAAATTGTGATTAAATTTTAACTAAAAATAAAATTAATAGAAGATGAGAGAAAGTGATTTATCATTGAAATGATTTTTATTTAATGATTAAATCGTGAGCATGGATTGATGCTAGTTCTGTTCATGGGGCCTAGACTACAAAAACTTTATAAAAATTGGCCAATGTTAAGAGGAAAAAGTGCCATTTATTCGGAAGAGTTTTTGGATTCAACGTACTGTTGGGAGGTTTTTTTTTTGTAGAGGATGGTTCTGAATTTTTGAACTTCATATCTCGGGAACGACGTATAATCAAATTGAATAAACGGGGGTTCTCATGGATTTTAGAAAAAATTGAGAACTTTGTCCCTTGGATTTTTCAATGAGGACCCACAATTTTGGAAATCAACATAAAATTTCAAATTGATTTTAATATTCAGATTTTCCTTTTTATTTTCTAATATTTGCTAAAATCATTCTGTCAGTAATGACTAGAAATACAAAAGTATGACATGAAAATAAATAGAGGGTTCATTGTGAAATCAATTTGAAAGTTGGGGTGGAAATTCGCAATTTTACCACTTTTTGCCAATTTTTAGCAAATCAAATACATGATTGCTAAAAACTGCTAAGAAAACTGTTTAGCTATTTTATCTTGAAACTCGAAACAGTTCCTGAGACACGATTGGTTCAACAATTCAGACCCACAATATAATGATAGCCAGAGTTAACATCAGTAAAATAATACAGTAACCCTCTTTACTGAATGGCAGAGTTTAAAAAAAGTTATCTGAAAAGCACTTATTCTCATTTCCCTGTTTTCTGACTCACTTTTCTATGTATAACATTCTTACAATTGGCGATTTTTTTTTTGTTATTTTGGCGATTGATTCAGTGATTCATTATGATGCAAAGGGTTTTTCCGAAATGCTGTCAAAAATAACGCCAATACTCGGAGAAGTGTGTGGAATATTACTTTGGGTGTGATTAGGGTTCCAACTTCCAACTCTCCAGCTATGGCAGATTTTTTTACCGGATAAAGTACGAATACTGTTCTAATAGACTCCAATGGATTTTAATCGAGTTAAGTATTTTTTTTCTTTATAAAAAAATATTCCCCGGAAACCGCTTTCGCATTACTCCAGGGCACACTTTTTTACAGCCATGCCATTCCGGAATCGAGAAAATTTGATAAAAATATTTTCGCTGCCGGCGGGATTCGAACACACAACCTCCGACCGTCATTTTATTCGTCATGAATCCAAAATTTTATATATTTGTTGAATAATTGAATTTCTTATATATAATTTGATGAGACAAAAAAATATTTGCTTTCAAATAATTCTGTTATGTATTATATCATAGCAAACAAATATTTATCTGCAATAAATATAATTTTGATATTTTCTATTTTCCCAATACAATTTCTGATCAAAAGTTAATTTAATTTTTCTTCAATTATGTATTTTCGATAATTGAGGATTTGGGTGTCCACAGACGCCTCAGAAATATTTTTTAAGGTAAGGTTAATGAAACAGTTTTCAAAAACGATCAAACAATGAAAAACGTGTTTGTCATTCATTTAAACTCTATCAGACATATTAAGACAAATTTTGGTAATTTTTGTAAAAAAGCAATCAAATAGCGATACACACTTTTTGGTACTGTTTGAAGTCGAAAAAATGACAAAATTTGTCATCATGACAAATAGTGTGATACCACCTTAAGGCTAAATTTTTTATTCATTCTTGAATTTAAACCACACTAGGGTACAATTCCAGCTGAGCTACCGTAAGGATGTTAGGGTAATATACAAAAATACAAATTTCAATCAAGTTAGCGGCTTCTTCCTTGCACCCCCATTTTTTAAACCCTCCGCTTTATATATAATTACGTATGTTATGTACTGGTTGAAGCTTCAGAGCCCAAACATTTTGATTAAACCTAAATTTCAACGTTCGTCTCTTTGATTAGAACATAAACAAACGAGCTAACTAGAAATTATAGTCTAACGTAGAAGAGATTCGGCACATCTCAAACATGAGATTTACCTTAAGGCGGTAGTTATTATTTTTAACGTGCCAGTTCGATTATTCTACTCTGTGTTTATTTTCTCGCCTTAAACACCTCATAGTTTGTTATTATATATTCTTAATTTTGAAATATATATATATATATTTATTTTAGTAAATTAAATGTACACCAAACACCAATCAAAATATCTTTGCTTTATACAGGATGGTTTAAAAAAAAATGAAATTACAGTTATGCATACTGGGGCATTATGCAATACAAGATTCATTAACTAATACGGACCTACCACTATTTTACTATAAACTGCAAGTTAAGATTACTAGACTTGTAATATTCGCATACATATTACAAGCACACAAATATAAACCTAATACAGGGTGCGGCAATTAGTTCTTCCACATTTGAAAGAGCTGGTAAATAAAAACGAAATGAGATATTTGAAAAATTGTTTTGTATTCTGAAAGCTTGTGTATATGTTTTTTAAATAATGTCGTCCAAATGACGGCCTTGGCGAGTGATGCACATTTGGAGTCTTTCGCGAAAGTTTCAATGACACTCGTCAGGATACCATTATCAATTAGGATTATTTCTTCCAGAATTTCCAGAAGACCTCAGCCTTGAGGTAACCCCACAGGAACAAGTCACAGGGATTCCGGCGAGCGAGGGGCCTACGAAATGTCATGGCGTAAGGAGATTAAGTGACCGGGGAACATGGGCCTTAGCCCCATAGAGCCCAAAATTGATGATGTCGTCCTAAAGTTGTGAACCCAACTCAAAATTGTTTTTCGATCAGGAACTAGATCTGTGAATGCAAATAATCGATTATTTTTTTTAAAAAAAACATCTTGACAACGAACGTACGATGCTTGCGCGACCAAACCATTGCAACATGTAAAAATTAGATGTAATTTTGTGTTGAATATCACAAACCCCACGCTCCTTCCACTATTACGTCCCCTCCCACGATTTTTTGAAAAGTGGGAGAACTAATTACCGCACCCTGTAGTTGATTGATAATTACGATCTTTCCGGTGTGTTCAAAAAGGAAAAATAGGAAATTTCTATCTTAATTATTAGTAAAAATAAATAGCGGTTTCATCCTGAATAATTTTAAATATTTAGCACTATTGAAGGACATGGAAGTAGCCGAGATAGTCAACATTTATTCCGGAGTCTTCAAATTGGCGTTATATGCTACCCCACCCTTCCACCACCATCACAGGACACGGAAAGAAGATTAGTGGGTGTGAACACAACTTTGATTAAAGAAAGCAAAACTTTAGGACACTTGGTAGAATTATCAAATACAATTTTAATAGGTATATTATTCGATACGCTCAGATTTTACTCCGGATTTTTGACAATGGAGTAAAATCCGAAATAAGCGTATCGAATAATATATTAAAATTGTAGTGTTTTTTAATTTGATCATTTTCATTTCTTGAACTTTGATTAATTGCAAACCCAGGAAAATTGGCTTTCACCCTCGAGAAAAATCTTACGCTCGGCTGGAACATTATGGTTACCATTTGGTGGTCGTAGATAACATACAATTTCTTTCACATTCTCAGATTTAGAAAGAAACAAATTGAGAATTCACCTCTAATTCGAGGGTTAGATCTGTCCAATTTTGCTGATCCGTTTCGCACCACTTGTATATATTTTACTGTCCACAAAGATTCTAGTTCAATTAAATATTTTCATTATTTATCACTTTGTAATTGTCAATGAAGACGTTAAGTGATTAGTATAGAAAACTGGGCACATCCACTAAAAATAGTATTGAATCAAGAGTGTTAACTTTGGCGCATCCACAAAAATAGTATTGAATCAAGAGTGTGAATTTCGGCGCATCCACTAAAAATAGTATTGAATCAAAAGTGTGAACTTGGCGCATCCACTAAAAATAATATTGAATCAATTGTGTGAACTTGGCGCATCCACTAAAATTAACTAAATTATTTAGTCTTGTGTGTCTAATATAAAGAAAACCTCACGCACATTGAATCCTGGCATGGAAGTTAGAAAAATGATGGTTATTTATACATTCGCGATTTTTATTCAGTAACAATTTATCTAGAGATGCAGTGGATACCATCGGACACGATGATGTCACAATTGATTTGTAATTAACCGATTTGTATCTACAATCACAAAATCTCTACACATCTTCAATCACAAAATCTCTACACAATCACAAAATCTCTATGTTTACACATCAAGAACTAATTTTATTCTCTGTCTATCCCGATGGGTTTTTTCAACACCACCCTAATTCTGTTTTGACTAATACTGCCTGATACTGATAAAATTAATACTAAAAAAGATTTTACCGACTTGTTTTTTAAGTCAGAACGTATGACCATCATCAAATAAGAACCTCTTGGGCAACTATTTCTTGTACTGGGTTCATTGGAAGACTGTTTTCCTAGAGACTCCTGAAGAACGCCAATTGGAATGATTATCACGTTCACTTTTTGGATGAAGAAAAAGACAGTGCGTGAAAATTAATTAATACTTAGGTAAAAGAAACTTTTCTAACATAGATAATTTTATCGTTGAACACTATCCTTTACTTTCGGTATCTTTCGGACTTTAACGATAATCCCCTAAAAATAGGTAAAAACATGACTTTATGAATTTGCACTGGCTTAGGACCGTCACCTATTGAAGCTGGGTTTCTCCCTCGGTGAATAAAGTTCACAGAAATATTAGTATAAATTATTTATAGATATAAATTCCAATCTACTTTTAGGCACCTTCGTTATTTTCAATGCGATGATTGCAGCTATTAATGATGATAATAAACGCATGATATTTACCTATACAAAGAATCTTTGAGAGCACCCTGTCAATTGTGATGTTGGCCGAGATCTACTATTAGTTTGTAGTATTTTGAGAGTAAAAAAATAATATTTTATAGTAAAATACAAACGGACAGACCTAATGATTAGGAGCGTGATTACAAAATATTTGTTTAGGAAATATTTAATAGGATGCAACCAAAAAAACCGATCACAACACACGAACACCGCACCATGTTTATATAGGGGTATCTTTGTGTTCGATGACCTTAGTTGAGTAACTGGAAGGTCGTCTTCAGGACATGACGAACTTCGGCCAAATACTCCTGTTCTCGTATCTGGAAGGGGTATGCAGGACACAAAGTGATTGCAGGAGATAAACAGCCGGCAAAGAAGGTATGCGAAACCCTATTCATTGGTAAACTAGAAATCGGTATCAACAAAACTTAAGCATGAAATTCGGTTTGGCATTGAGTGAAATAAAACAGTAGATATTTTTGGACGGAATCTTCTGGACAACGACACAGCTTACAGATTACGGGTCTTTATCGCCTTATTCGAAAACAAAGTAGAATAGTCACTTGAATAATATCACTGTGGTTTCTAACTTATTAAGGAGGCAGATTGCTAAATAATGTTGAAAGAATGATGCCAACTTGTGAATAAAGGTCGCAAATAGAGGTCAGTGAGGTGTTTCCAAATTATGAAATGAGAAGAAAAAAGAAAAGTTGGGAAGGGAAGAACAAAGCAACAATATTATAATTTCAGAGATATCTGTGACAAAGACTTGGCTGAAACTTTGCGAAGTGGTTTCTAGGGATGAAAAATATCCTACGTTTTTCTCCTTTATGCCCAAAATTACACAAAAATGTTTGGTACCGACTTATAAGGAAGTTTTTTCAGTTAGCTTTGCGCCTTAGACACGTTTTATCTTAATATAATCGTAAGATTTTAATGATTGATATGGTGGCTCTGTGGGCCCATGATGTCAATAAATTTATAAATCAAATGATATGAAACCCATTAAATAATCGTTAATACATTAATTTAGGCAACAGGTATCCGTCAGTAATTTGGAATGGCTTGCAATAATAACTAGTATTATCAACTTTTGGGTGCGGCATCGGCAATTCAGTTGGTGACTACCTAATAATCAATCCACTTGTGTATAACCTAGAGGCATGGCCACATATTTAGAAAAGAAATTTATCAAAATTATGTACTCGGGTTCAATCTGTGTTGAAAGTTGTTTTCGATCACATTTCTTAACATTATCTCATCTTATCTTTTTCATCATTATTACATGAGTTCGTGGTAAGACGATCTGACTGGTGTTGGTTCAAACCTAGCCAACTTATGGAATTTCAGCCTCATGAATTTGAGATATTTATCACTTGCCACATTTATTCCGGTGACCTCAGAATATTATAATATAACCACCTCTTCCACCACCATCAATTTCCGTGTCCATCTATTGAGTTTTATCATTATCGTTCAAACATCGACGCATGACCGTTTGTACTAAGGTATCTACTAAAATTTTAGCACAAAACACCTGCCAAATTTCTTATTCTATCTACATTTGGATACTACTCCACGTACCTGAAACGCAAATTGTTAAATTTTGAGTAAGGGTACTTTTTTCTCGTGATGATTTCATATAGAAAAAAATAAACCAAAACATATTTTGTTGCCAATGACTAACTTTCTTTAATTTTAAAATATATATCTTGTAATATATTATACAATTTATTGACTTATAATTGGTACAAGTGTTTTACAAATTTCTGGAACAAAATTTAAGAGTGTTTCAAGCCAGCGTCTGTGGCACATTGAATAAACCAGTTCCGGTTAGATCACTGAAGTTAACCAACGTCCAGCTAGGTTGTTCACGTGGGTTCGCGCCCTCGTGGTGCTGCTGGCTATTTTCCTGACCAACCCAGACTGGGTGAGGTCAATATGGGTAGCTGGTTTGCAAGGTTCCAGCAAATGGAGGGTAAAACCCCTGACTTGAATGACCAATAGATGTTAAAGGAACGTTAAGGCAGATTAAAAAAAAAAATTTTAAAAAGAGTCACTAATTTTTGATTGTGGAACAGTTTGTAAAACTTCGTGAAACGGGCCACACATATATGAAACTACATCTCTCCTATAATATTGTTTAAACTCCAGGACTACATTCGGTCCGTCTGATCCGAGAGCTACCAGTAGAGATTCCTGCATCTTCAATATGGTGTACGCCCAGCCCAGTATTAATTATAAAATTCTTCTATTAGGTTATAAAAACACGAGGAATCTTGTTAGGGTTAGTAGTTGTTCGCTTTATTTGTTGTATTTTCACCGACACTTCTGGACTGGTATTATCAGAATATTAAATTGTTTTATAATACAGGGTCCCGTACTAGTGGAGAACTGGTTCAGTAACTTAGTTTGTAAAATCATGGATTATTGGTAACCCGAAGAAGTACCCATTAATCACGTTGTACCTCATATGTTTAGTGGAAGCGCCATATCACAGGTTTTTTCTAGGTGGATCTGGGACATCTAGCAACAATGGCAGAGGCGGCAGAATGAATGTTTGCCCCCCGCAAATTTTCACAAAGGACTCCTAACTGTCCTACAACTTTAATTCCATACATTTTTGTCGTATCTAGAATCGCGTTCCAGATAGTCCAGGAAATGTAGATTTTTTATGTTTTTATTTTTTGCAAATATCTTGAGAACGGTTATTTATATTGAAACTTATTTATAACAGATTTATCGTAAGTGTTATATTTTCTGCAAGTTTATTACCATATATATTTTTGAGAAATAGATATATAATAAATGATTTAGGTAAATTAAAAAATTTGTTTTTTGTACTTATCTCTCAAAAATGATCAGAGATATGACAAAAACGAGTGAACCTAGCCCAAATTAAATGTAATTGTGGGTTCAATTATATTCAAAATAAAATTCGATAAAATTAATCTTCTCCAACTTTGCAAAAAATCCAAAAATGAGCATAAAATTAAAGATGACAGAAGCAGACAAGAAAAAAATTCAGCAAGATGTTGAACTTTATCGACAATTTTTTAAATCTACAATTCTTAGACTATTCCTGTATCTCGAAAACGGCGAAATATATGACATCGAAAATATAACCTTAAATCCAAGAAAGTGGTGGCCGTTTCCGCATTTCCTCCCAAGACTTTTTACAATATTGGTGAGGCAGGCCTAATCTAACATTTTCAACAAAATATAGAACTATATTTCTTGGGCTACTCTGCACCTCCGCGGAAGTCTTGAGAAATTTATGTCAACCCAGGGGCGGATCCATTTGGAGGGGGCGAAAGGCCTAAAGCTTAGAACACACTGCGACCGATCTTGACCGGACCCGACCAGATCGGAGCCTGACCTCACCGGAGTCCGGTAGCACGCCCCAACCTGGCCGGGCCAGACATAATCTCTGCTTGTTCAGTAAAAAGTTAGTTTGTAGATTATTTTTGTTCATTTATTTTCACATATTATTACTACTTTTATCAATATTGTGGTTTTTGTAAAGGAATTATGGCATCCAGGGCCCTTCTATTTCTTGAATTAGAATCAGATTCAGATTCTGATTTTGAATTTATAACTTCTTCGCTCTCAAAAAAAAGGAAGATATGGGTGACTCCATATGTGAAGAAAAAAAAACAGAGGTGCACTTATTTTTTTAAAAAAGTGTCGGTATCACCATGCAAGAAAGGTAGTTTGGAAATTGAGTCATGTCAGCAACCCATACACAGCGGATTCGTTCTGAACTCAGGAAAGCGACTCAGATTGGATCAAGTCTGGTCAGGTCTCTGTGTGCGTACTTTAATATATTTACCTTATTCGAGTTTTGATACTGAGTCGGGTCAGGTCCGGTCCGGTCGCAGTGTGTGCTTACCTTAAACGTCTGCCAACAATATAGGTAGCTTCCTCACATAAAAGTGTGATTTTGGAACTTGTATTCCAACTTAGACGAGGATGGAATTAATATGAAACTTGTTTAGATCAAAGTGTTTGATGTCGTTAATATTTTCTAGAGAAAATTATGAATCACCAACATGAAGTTAACAATAGAACTAAAATAAACGTCCGAAATAAAATGAAAAAAAAAAAAAAAAACCTTCTTGAAATCCATAAATCCAAACTACTTAAGTTTTTATTATTTTTGTAGCCAGCTACCTGATGACAGTTTTTTTTAATATGCGCCCACCATAATGATAAGATTAAAAATTATTAATAATAATATATTTAGATACTGGCTATTATTTATTTTAAGAGTAGGTGGCCTGAACAGTATGTTATTATTATGTTGGCTAGTATTTTTTTTCTCGTTGATTTTCATGAATAAACATAATTTGGTCGTTTATTTTCAAATATAATTTATTATTTTATAGTAGCTGGCTTTGCGGAATTGACATAATTAAATTTACAGGGTAGCTTACCTTGATTCAGTATATTATTTTCTTCAGAATTTTTGGATTTTAATCTTTGTATGAATACCGGTGGTGAAGAAATCAAGCGAGGTGACCCTCAGCACTCTTGGCAGTAGCCAGCAGCATGAGAACTAAGAAGTGTGTGTGGAGGTAGATTTGGCAGGCTAGGCCTTACTAGATTGAGCCTGGGTGGAGAGAGAGGTGTTGAAATTGAATAACAAATATATGAAATTCAAAAATAAGAAAAAGCGAGCAGTTACAGTTTAATGAGAAACTACAATACAGAGTGTCCCAAAAAATGTAATCCTTTTAACCACGTATACTAGAGCTCAGAGGTCACTTAATAGTCATGCATTCCCTCCGCGCAACAGGACTGGACAATTTTTTAAACCTCCTTCCAAGAGCATTTACTGTTGTGTGGGTATGGCAAAGTGGACTTTAAAAATGGGTTAAAAAAATTAACCCCATGGCAAATTGGACTTGATTTGTTCAACAAGGACACCTGTTATTATTATTTTTTTTTTTCTTCTGAGTGCCCTTTTCAACCATGTTTGTTATCAAAATTATTTTTGACAACACATTTGATCAGCGGCCTCTAATCAAACATAATGATTATTTGCCATTCATCCTCTTCTTCTTCGTGTGGCACCATCGCCGACCGAAGTTGGGCGTTCATTATTGTAATAGAATCCTCATCTAGTGAAGCGTGTAGACGTTACACGTTTGGGCACCCATTAAATTTCCTCAGATCTGTCTGCCAGGACATGCGGCCTATTCCCGGTGGTCTGTGGCGTTTTAATTTGCCATTAAGGACAATTTAGAATGTCGATTTATATGACCTAAATATTCAAATGTCCTGATTTTAATGGTGTAGAGAAACTCTGTTTTCTTAGACATTCTATTGTTTGTGACATGATCTAGTTATGATATTTTCAAGATAAGTTTGCAAATATACATTTCTAGGATCTTCGAGCTTCTTCTCTAAAGCTTGTGTTAGAACCCAGCTTTCCATGCAATAACACTCACCATCAAGAAAATTAAAAATAATTCCCATTGGCAAATACCAGTTTTCAATAGAAACTCTCAAAAAGCAGTTCCTAACTTTAGATTTGTATACCGGGGCAGGTTCAACCAGGTCTAACTCTACAGTATGCATGTTGTATTTAATAAAAGCTCTTTTGAAACTTGAGTTCTTGCAAACGCCATAATCCCGTAAATGGTCCTCTTGAATTGATGGCGATCCCAACTAGTTCTTAAATTAATTATAGATCCAAGAGAAATCAACATAATCAAAGTTTGATTATTTAGGTTCAAATAATCAACTTACAAAAAACATTTTAAGTTTGTATTCTTGTTGCTTCTTAACAGAAATGCCCCCGAACTAATTCCAAGTAAGGTTCAAGGGAGAACAAATTATTATTATGGACGTCCCATAAGAAAAAACAACTTTGAACCGTCAGATTGTAGTATGAACAAATTAATTACCAAATGTCTTAGGGGCTCACTGGATTATAATAATTAAATCAAAATCCAGCCAGCCAGGGTAACCTAGATCAAAATCTAAAACCTTATTCACATCAAATTCAAAAATAAAGAAATCAAATACTTACAATGTGTTTATAATTATCTTAATTAGTCCATATTAACTGATTATTTAACCAGTGGTTAGAGTTCGGGACAGGTATCGGATATCGCATAACAATACAGAGAAATTGTTTTTACAAATTAATCGATTATCCTAGTATATCGATTATTATCGATTGATAGGAAAGCTAGAAAAAAAATCGATAGTCATGATCGATAAGAATTACACCACGTTAGTAAAATGGTTACTGCCAAATATCAAAATTTTTGGAATTCTATGCTGAAAAAACTGGCCAAATATCAAGTTCGTAACTTGACAAATAACTGGCCAAATATCAGAATTATAACTTGGCAAAAAAACTGACCAAATGTCCAGTTGGTAACGTGCCAAAAAACTGACCAAATGTAAAGAATACCTTCTTGACAAATAAACTGACCATATTTCAAGTTGGTAACTTGTCAAATAACTGGCGAAATTTCAAGTTGGTAACTTGACAAAAAACTGACCAAATATCAAATTGGTATTACATAGAGAGCATTGAGTGTAATAATAAAATAAATTCAAGTATGAAATGGAAAGCAGCAATAATAAACTTTGCCTCAATAATGGATATCACTATGTTTATGGGCGGAATTTTTGGAAATAGTGATTTAATTGGAACTAGTATGAGTATTTATTGGTTTATTATTTTCAATAAAATTAATATTTGAAACCGCCACGAAAAAAAAAAATCCACCTCAAAATTTGTTGTTTTATCTTTCAATGTACGTAGATTCCAAAAATCGATTTAAAAATCAGTTTGTCCGCGGCTTTCGTAAACTGTACACCGCACTCTGTCCACCGTGATTAGGGTTACCAGTGGTCCGGCCTTGGCAAGATATGTCCTGCTATTTGTATGATTTTTCTGTTTACTTTTGAAAATAATGAAAAATGACCTGTTATTTCTAAGTCACGCACAAACCCGGCCTGTTTTTTTTTTTTTTTTTTAATTTTCTTTCTTTTCATGACCCTCTTTTGAAAATTTTCATTTGGTAACGTGATGGCCACTGTTGGCCGCTTCTGCCACCTAGCGTTGAGCTGAAAAAGATTTAGATTTCGATGAAATCCTATTCCTAAAACTTTAGTAAAATATTTGACTGACGTTTTCGGTACACAATAATTAGAGTTGTGATCTTGTACTTCCAGCTTTAAGTCAAAATTGATGTATTCAAACTTGTAAAGACGTTGTCTAAAGAAGAGTCCTTGATATTTACTATAGTTGTGATTTGGTAGTATTATACTTGAATTCTCAAGAGCATCCCACATCTGATGTTTTCCCCCATACGTTTTGATGACGGTTAATTATAATTTTAGACAATTTAGTATCTAATTAGACAAAATAATAAAAACAGAATCGAATAGAACTTCGTAAAAATTTATGATCTGAAACTTGATTGCAAATTTCAATGCGAACTTATTGTAAATTGGCAGACTGATTTGCAAATTGGCATACTGATGAAGAGATTTCTAATTGCAATCTTAATCTAATAATAAAATACCCAGGATCCAAACACCAAACGAATCAGAAATATTATTCAAAACTATAGCTGTTTCGCCCATGCTTCGCTACGGCTTATAGCTTGGCGCAATAGAGGCGTGGCCGTTCCCGTGCTAAAAAAATCGGAAAAACTGCCATAAATCGAAAACGGTTGGATCGTTTTTTGCAAACTATGTTCCAAATTAAGGTTTAAAAGGCCACCTAAAACTTTTTCGCTTTGATTTGATATGTTGTCGCGACAAAATTTAAGATATTGGACCATGACCGGCTAAAATTGAAAAATCGGTCCTAGCACGAAAACGGTTCGACATTAATGAATTCCTATATTTTTTCTGGAGTTTCGAATTATGGTTTTGGGAGGGTCCATTCTCATCAATTTTTCGATATCTCGTACCGTTTTGGCAAAACAATTAGTGATACAGTTTTATTATTATAGATAAACTGAGGTCATGTGTTGTCAATAACACCAGTTGTAGGTCAGAGCACAAAGGAAAAATTGAAACATAGAACTAGTGATTCGATATGAGCTGTAGATCTCACTCATTTAAATGGCAACACCGGGAGGGGGGGGGGGCTCAACAAAGCNGGGGGGGGGGGGGGGGGTTCAACAAAGCTCCAAAACTGATCCGCTAATTCTCTTAATTATTATGAATCTCCATGACAAATTTCATCAAAATTGGATAAGACATGCGAAACCTGCATCGATAGCTCAGTGGTTCAGCCCTCGCCTGGGTGTGAGTTAAATCCCCAACAGACACACGATTTGAGTACATCACCATATAAAAATAGAGCTCTAAGAGTTAGTTGGTAAAAAATGCCTCAGGCATTAACCTCGCCCAGTGGTAACCTTCCACTCAAGAGTTTTTTTTTTAGTAAAAGAGACGTTAAACCAAAAAAAAATTGAACATACGCGCGTTCACTGATCACCACGAGCACTTTCCCCTCAGTGTTCACTGATTTCAATTCAAATTGGTAGGTAGCATTTGGGGTCTTAATCTGAAACAAAAATATTCGTCACTGTCTGCCTCATATATAATAATGTTTTTATGCTAAAATTCTAGTACTTATGGTAAAGCTTTAAATATTTTGTATCTTTTTTTACCTTCCCCAATTTTTTTTCCCCCGAATATCAGAATGTGTCAATCCGGCACTGTTAGGCAATGTGTTTGGTCCAAGTAAATAGACTTTACATCATCTGCTAAGATCAGATCAATATGCCCCAAATAAAATAGGTGCTCCGAAACCATTTGGGTATCCTCCGCGCTATCTACTAACAAATAATTAATATCATAAGAAGCCCCCATTAATTTCAATCATGTAGAGAGGTATCATGATTTATTAACATCGAGGTGCTAGCTGCCTCTATGATGAGTCCGAAGTCTATAATTTTAAAATGCTCTTCGTTGGCTGTTAACAATCTGTTCTGGGCTTATGAAATGTTTCATATTAAAGGACACTTGGCGGTAAGTATACAGGGTGTACAAAGAACACGTAATCCTACTTATAGTAGCGCTCAAATAAAGGCCACTTTGCTGGATGAACATGGGTATGGATATGCGCCCTGTCCGTGCATCAAAAGCTTGCATTAACCCAAATGGGGGTCATTTTGAACACTCCTTGTAGTCATTTGTTACGTTAGAAATTGTCAAATTTTGTAGAATTAAATAGAATAGTAGTGTTTAAAGACGTCTCCGTGGCAGAGTGCGCATCGCACTCGGTTTGCACCATAGAGGTTCCTGGTTTCGATTCCTGGACGGGTCGAAAATTTGATAAAGGTTTTTTCAAATTTTCTACTTGTTCTGGTTGTGGTTGAGGGTAACTCAGCCTCCTGAGGACAATTGAGTAGCTTAGGTAATAGCGACAAGTACTAGTAGCATTATAAGGACATTGCTAAAGTGTAGCTTAGGCTTAGTGATATTGGACTGATTGTTGAGAATACCTTGTAATGCTATGATGCCTACTAAAATTGTGACATAATAACTCAAAGAAATATACATTTGTTTAGTGTTTACCATCAAACATTTCTACTTAAAACATACATAATTCACACTCACTTAAGTTTCGGGGCCCCGTTCGAAGGTTCGTTTTCTGGGCTTTCTTTATGTTCATAGAGTGAGTGCTTCGAATATTCAATGATACTTATATTTTGATTAAAGAAAGAAAAAAAAGTTGTTTTAACCTTTGAGAATCCCCATAACTCGGACCTGAGATATTGAGATGAATGTCATGGTTCCGGTGTCATTTGCTCTCTTGGCCTTCGATAGTTCTTGTTGGATGACCCTCTGGAGCTTAAGTAATCCAGGCATTCAGCGCGAAAGTACCCAAACTTAAAAATAAAACATTTACGTTTGTTTAAAAAATTTACACAGCAATTATTATTATTTTTTTTTTTAGTACGGAACATTTTTCATGAGAATGATGAAATTGACTTTTATAGGACCATTTGGAACCCAAATGAGTTTGTATACCACATTAAAATTGACTCATTTTTCATTCTGTGTACCTTTGAAAAAAAAATCGCATTCATTATTGTAATTTGGCAAAATTCGGACCGTTTTTATGAGCTTTCAAATTGAACTCCCCTACGATATAGTGAACGAGTTTACCACGTTGAATACATCAGTTTCTCATGTCAACCAGATCACTCAAGTTGGGAACACGTTCGAAGAATCTAACTAATGTTGGGTCACTCATCCTTGTGAGGACAACTGTTTAGCTGTTCTGTATTAAAAGGAAATAGTTGAAAAGCCTATACAATAGTTGTAAAAATATGGTGTTTCTGAAATCCTCTTTAAAAAAACCCTCTAGAAAAGCTGTCGTTGATTACAGAAAAATGATTGGAGAGGCACCTAGTTATAAAAATGGGTTACTTCCCCAAGCTGTTCCAAAAAAAAAAAACTTCCCAGAATATCTGCTGACCTGTGATAGCAGTCATATCACGACATTAGAAACTCATTGAAGACACGAGTTGCAAAATAGTTAGTTACATAATATCGCAAAGAAATGCCATGCCTCTCAGACGCCAGGCGAAATACTTAGATTACAGGCGGAGCTTGCTCGTACAAACATAACACAGCAGCAATTTCAAATTCCGACTGAATGATTCTGTCTCTCTCTCTCTCTCTCTCTCTAATGTGAAGGGAGATGTTAAAAACATTAACGCAAAGAGATACATACAACTCAGATCGATACAACTTTTGGAAACATGAATCTCATTAGATTTTATTTGAGTGATCTTAAACTAAGATATTGATTGACCTAATGGGTACATCTGGGATGGTAATATCGCCGCTCTTGGGTCAGGTAGTAGGTGCTCAACTAAACGATCGATCGGTCGGATTCGAGTGTTGCCTATAATTAGCTTCGGATGGGATATACAACAAACATATTTGTTGCAGGTTAGTTTGTTTGTCGGTAAGAGAGGTGGGCGTGACTCTTTTTTCGCAGCTGATAGATATCAAAAATAAGAAACACTTCTTTCTTGTTGCTCGTTGTATTTTTTTACACTTACTTCCTCTTTAATTGTGTTTGGATTGAAAGATTTTTAATTCTAATTTCAAAGCATTGTCGTTTTGATAATTGGTCGAATAATTTAAAGAAATATCCCAGCTATACTCAAAGATTCCCCTCAGTAATTTTAAGTGCACAAGTTCAAGCCATCATTTTTTTTTCTTTCTTTCTTTTTTTGGGCTCTATAACATCTATTGGTTATTTAAAACGATGAGTTCTACACTTCATTCACTTGAAACCAGCTACCCACATTGATCTCACCCAGTCTGGGTTGGCCGGAAAATAGCAAGAGCACGAGAACCTATGTGGACATCCACTTCGTAAAATCTCGCTGGATATTGATTAACTCAGGTCATTTAACGAGAATATTTTTCGACAGCTTGACGATGCCGTTGAATCTCGATTATAAGATATCAGTTGTCTTTTCGAAGACCCATGATATGTTTTTGTTCTCAAATATCTTTTGATAATGAACATTTTGTTTTTAATTCACGATTTTTTTTTTTTTTTTAAAAAAAACATTTGTTTTTGGTTTCACAATAACTCTCGAACGCATTGTCCGATTATAATGAAACATGTTGTAGACATTAATTATATAGAATTAGCTGATTAGTTTTGTGTCCTATTTGGACATCCCAGGAGTAAGGTCTACAGTTCACAGAACTAACAGTTATATAAGTATACCTTGCGTGTTACTTTCGGTCGAAAGAAGCTTCTCTTATTTCCAGCTCAGGGTTTGCGAGATCCCAATCAGGATAACATCAAATGTACACCTCATAATGTCCTCTGTTCTTACTTTCCACTCATTTCGTTTTGATCCGTCGCCTCATTTGATATCTTTGGTTGGTAAAGTTTTCTGAAAGTCTTCAAGCACGATTTGTTCATTTATACCTTCAATTGAATCTTTGTTGTATCCTCCATCAATATTTTCCAGGGCCAATTCGGTTTGTCTTGTTTTCCTTTTTCTTAGTTCTTGTGGCCTCGAGTACTCCATTTGGTAAAACTTTTTGAGGGTCTTTCTGTTCGGTACAGTTTTCTGCAGATTCCCTCAGAATCTCGCGTTGTAAATTTCTCCCGTCTCCAGCTGTTTCCCTTCAACGCCCTCTTTTATAATTCCCACCAAATTGCTATATCTCCATTTTTGTTTCCTTCGTTTTCTTGCTATGATTTATAATACCCTCGTCTGGTAAAGTCTTCCGAAGGTTCCTCATCTTGATATCCATCTTTCTTTCTTCCACATATCTTCCATTACAGTTTCCACCCATATCATTTTTGGGCCGTCTCAGCCTCAGTTCAGTCAGATTTTCTTGACACGATATATGACCGACAATTTTTCTGAAGGTTCTCTAATAAACCATTTTGTTCATTATTACTAACATCTGTTTGTTCCACACATCTTCCATTACAGTTTCTACACATTTCGTATTTGGCCTTTTTAGACCTCGGTCCCCCTTGAAAATTTTATCTTTCCCTTTTTGCCAAAGAGTTCTGAAGGTCCCAGAAGAAGCCCACCGTCACAACTATTTCTTCTTCATATCCTTTCCCTATATTTTCCAAAAACTTCTCCATTTGGTCTTTGACCTATCTCATCCCAAGTTCCCTTGTCTATTCCTGTTATGCCACAACAGTTTGGTAGAGTTTTCAGAAAGCTCTCTAACAAATATAAATCCATCTTATTCGTTTCTATTTTACTTACAACCAGTATATTCCTGTCATGAACTTTTGCTTCGTGAATAATCGGTTATCGATAAATATTTTCGGCTCCTTTTGATGTATCCTATAATTGGTAATTGCGGTTTATTATTTTTGTTTTCTTCTTTTTTTATGAAGCAATATTAAATATCTATCTATCTCTTTCTCTCTCTCTTTACCAATTTAACTTCTAAACTCTTTCAAAGTATATTCATCTTCGTTTCTAAATGATTGGAACCTTATTGGTTATAACGTATAGTATACACTATTATTGACGGATTTTTATAAATTGAAATTTATTTTTATTAGGTTTTTATTTTTGACAAAAGATTGCCATAATTCATTGATAAATGTTAATAACTAATATTGATCAGAAAGTTTTCTTTGAGTATTATTATGGTTGTTAGTATCAGTGTGCCGAATAAGCTCTGGCTGAAGATGGTTAGGTATAGTTGATTATATGCCTGGGCAAACCTGATTTTATATTTCAAAATCAACTTTATCTGCTAATTTTAATCATAATTGACTGCCTATGGGCAAAGTCAATTAACGAAAAAATAGAATTTTAGTATTTGCTGATATTTTGGTAGAAATTGGTGATATTAAGGCAAAGATACGCAAAATAGCTGAAATATTTAATAGGATACCTCTAACAATTTTTGAGAAAAATTAGAGTTTTAGTATTTGCTGATATTTTGGTAGAAATTGGTGATATTAAGGCAAAGATAGAAAAATAGCAAAAATATTTAATAGGATACCTCTAACAATTTTTGAGAAAAAATAGAGTTTTAGTATTTGCTGATATTTTGGTAGAAGTTGGTGATATTAAGGCAAAGATAGAAAAATAGCAAAAATATTTAATAGGTTACCTTTAACTGCTCTAACAATTTGTACCTCACAATCAACGAATCAACATCCTGCCAGAGAAGAGGTGCCACTGATACAAGGGTAAACCGTTGTAATCTGACAACAGCGTTGTGTTTCTTGCTTCTCCACAACTAGTTCCCACCTCGCTCCGACGTTCAGTTTTGGCTTAGCAGCCATTAACGATGGAAGGAAAAATTGAAGTTCCCGCCAACTGAAGGATGTGCATGGAGAAAAGTAGTAGTGATCCCAAGTCTTGTCCGCGATCGAATCAAAAATTCCTCCCTCTCTTCCCGATAACGGCGCAAAAAATTGGGAGCACTTTCATGCGGTTTTATTTACGTGCCTTGTGATACTTTAAAATATCCGTCAAAATTTTGTCGACACTGGTCTTAGAGACGTCCGTATTACTTCGGACATATACGACGATCCACAATCAGATGTTCCTCTACATTAGTGACTGTGTCGTCCGAGACAAACAAACGCCTGCGGCGCCTCTTCGTGTACGTTTATACGGCCTTCTGCGAAATTCTTACACCACTTTCGCATGTTTTATATCCATACACCTTTCTACATACTCATCGGTCATTTGTTACGCTTTGTATTAATTTTTTTCCTTTCATCGATAACGACTTCTAAGCAAAGACTGAGGAGGGGACCGGCCAGAATACTAGTGCGTTAAGCTAGAAACTGGCGCTATTAATCGAATTTTATTTCTTGGAACAATGGATTAATCCAACTCACTTCGCATTTTATTTCGTTGGAAAACAGCTGATTGTTCCTTTTTTTATTTACCAATTTGCCCACTAGAGGCAGCGTTCTCACCTCAAAAGATGGGACTGGAACAGGGGAGGATTGTCTGGCAACCCTTCTCAAAAAATTTAGTTTTTTTTTTTAAAAAAAAACCTGCTTTATTGACCGTCATGGATCCATTTTGGACGGTTGTACATACGAAACGTCTCCTAACCCCTCTAATTGGGTTAAAATTGGTAACAAAAATTGGCCAGACACTCCTCCCCGGTTTCAGAACCCTCAATGTGTCACTCTACAAAACTAAACAGAGGGAAAAATTCAAAACAACAAACATGAATCGGAACAGTCAATCAGAATGGGGACAAAAGTAAAGAACAAAATGGCGGATTTGGGAACCAAATCCGCCAGAAACTGGCGCTCAATTGTTCCAATTGGGTCACAATTGTTCCAATTGGGTCACATTGTTCCAAGAAATAAAATACGATTATTATCTACCTAAATTTACGGACAACCCTCATATGGCAATTGAATACAATGAACAAATATAGATTCAAGAATCCAACCCTATCCCTCCACCAAGGAGACACCACTGATACAGAACCAGTTGTGCCAATTCATCTATCTATAATAATAAAACTCAATGAAACGATAAATGTGTGTGTGTGTGTGTGTGTGTGTATCAGTAATTGTTTAGCCAAAACGGTAAGAGATATCGAAAAATTGATGAGAATAGACCTCTCCAAAACTATAGGCCTAAACACCAGAAAAAATATTAAAATTCAAAAATGTCGAACCTTTTTCGAGTTACGGCCGATTTTTCGATTTTTGACCGAATTTAGCCGGTCACGGTCCGATATCTTAAATTTTGTCGCGACAACATATCAACTCAAAGCGAGAAAGTTTTAGGTGGTCTTTTAAACTTTAATTTGGAACATAGTTAGCAAAAAATGGTCCAACCGTTTTCGAGCTATGGCCGTTTTTCCGATTTTTGTAAGGGGAATCATGGAATACTATTAGCCTCCGATTTTTGAAAGGGATATCGTAGAATACTATTAGCACGGGAACAGCCATGCCTCTAATGCGTCAAGCTATAGGCCGTAGCGAAGCACGGGCGAAACAGCTAGTCTAGAATAAACATAGATATCAGGATCCCATCCGATACCTCGAGCAAAGCAACATCACTGATACAGAACCACTTATGCCAGTTCCTCTTGTACATACGTAGATACTAAAATCCAAACCAATCCCCCCCCCCAGCAAGGAGACACCACTGTTACAGAACCAGTTTTGACAACTTTTCTTGTATAAACATAGATAATAGAATCCAAACACATCCCCCCAGCAAGGCGACAACAGAACCAGTTTTGCCAACTCTTCTTTTATAAACATAGATAATAGAATCCAAACCCATCCCTCCAGCAAGAAGACACCACTGATACAAAACCAGTTTTTGCCAACTCTTCTTGTATAAACATAGATACTAGAATCTAGTAAATTACATCTAAGTGCCAGGTATATGTTATGTTGTTAGTAATTACTAGTAAAGAAAAATGCTATAAAAACTAATATCTGTGAAACTTCAACAAAATGTTCTAGCGATCCGCATCATTCTAATTCTAATGAGATTACTAAAGACGTCTTTAATCACTATTTTATTATCTTGTTCATCAACAAGAGATCTTCAACTTATCGGAGAACGAAATTACAATAAAATATTAATGGCACATTAGCGCGGAGTACTTATTAATAGCTGATAATATAACTTGTGGTAATGAAAGTAGACGAACAGTATATATTTATCAATCATGATATGAGTCTTGAAAGTTTCGCAAAAATATTGTGAAATAAGTTAGCTATGGATATTTTGAAATATTTCGAAATAAGTTAGCTAAAGCAGTAAACCCATTTGATTGATTTTAGAGAGTACCATACTTTGGGCACTCAAAATTTCACTAATCTCTGCATCAATTTTCCACGTATCTATTACCAATTTTCGATTGAATTATATGTTTTTTTTAATCAATCAATATTGACAATCGTTTCCGATGGTAAAAAAAATAGACTCTGGAGTGGAACAATACCACTAGGCGAGTTAATGAGGAAAAATCCTGACTCTGCTGGGGATTGAAACCACACTCTCCTGTTTACCAGGCGAGCACTTAACAAATGAGCTACCGAGGTAGTTTCCGATGGTAGCCAGATGTATGAGATTTCTGCTGTAAATAAGTTGTTGTTTGTTTCTTAAATTTTTAATTTACATAATTCTAATCTTGGAAGCTAATATTTTGCATGGACACGCAGAATGACTGAAATATAATTACGTCAGCAACATAATAATATTACAGAGTTGCTTTCTGTATTATTTTAAACCATGAGCCCAGGTGGACTTGGCCCGTGAGGATGTCATCCTCAAGTTACATCTCTCAATCTGAAAAGTATTTTCCCATGGAAGTATGGACTTTTCAATCATGTAATCCATACTTCCATACTAATATTATAAATGCGAAAGTAACTCTGTCTGTCTGTATGTATGTTACGCTTTCACGCTTAAACTACTGAACGAATTTTGATGAAATTTGGTATGGAGATAGACTAAACTTTAGGAAAGGACATAGGCTACTTTTTATCGCGAAAAAAAGGCGCCGAAACTATAAACAGCCATGCCTTTAAGGCGCCAAGCGAAGCGGGCGTATCCTGCTAGTAGGTCATAATTGGATTTGAACATATTATTTAATCGGATTTTTTTGAAAAAAAAGGAACAATTTTTGGGGCCAATTTTAAAAACAACAATGGACAAAATCCAATAGAAGATGATCAGGAGCAAACGACCTGTTCTAGTACAGTGGTTAAAACGCCTAATTGAAAAAACAGGCTGAACAAACAAACAAACTATTTATATAACCAGCAAGAGAAAAAACATGATTGAATAGTTCAAGCGATGTACTAGACGACACCTACAGCAAACTAATCAAATTAGACAGCCATGACTGAAACCCATTCGTCAAATGAGCGACACGCAATTTAGTTAGCTCAACAAGAAAATATAATATCTGCATTGTCCTAATGTCACGATTCGTATTAAGCATCGAACAGCTTCTGTGATTGTTATGAGATGGTGGCGCGCTGACGGTGCACAAGAGAGAGAGAGAGAGATGTGTTCATTGGCAATAATTATTATTATATTTAACAGATCATTTTCAAGTGATAGGATGTCTGGAACCTGATCAGTGATAACCAACTAATGGAGAGCAAAACATTTCCCAAAGAGAGAAACAGTTAGCAGATTCACCATGTTTTGCCGTATGAGTCACAAGTCTTCTTCTTCTTTAACTTCACCCTTTCCCAATTGTATTTGCGGTTGGCGTTGAAACTTTTCTTTTACATGTCTAATTAATCCTCTGTCTTCAACTTGCCAAAGAATACTATTTCTTCCACTTGTCTAAGGAACCCTCTATCTTCCATTTTTCTAATGAATCCTAATGTCTTCCACTTGTCTAATGAATCCTATGTCTTCCACTTGTCTAATGAATACTATGTCTTTCACTTGTCTAATGAATCCTCTGGCTTCCACTTGTCTAATGAATCCTCTGTCTTCCACTTGTCTAATGAATCCTATGTTTTCCACTTGTCTAATGAATCCTATGTCTTCCTCTTGTCTAATGAATCCTCTGTCTTTCACTTGTCTAATGAATCCTATGTCTTCCACTTGTCTAATGAATCATATGTATTCCACTTGTCTAATGAAATGAATAGACGAATCAGACTGGCTGCCGAGTGCACAGCACTTGTTTCCCATTCAACAAAAGAAACTTACCAACACCATAGAGTATTCTAATTAGCAGTCATAAAAAGTAATTCATTCATTCCAGTAATTCATAATAGAACATATTGTTAGGCCATCCACCATATTCACATCCTTTGATGATTAGGTGGAATAGATATAGGAAACAACTTAATCTTTGTTAAGTTCGCAAGAGAGATAGTGTGCACTTTTTTTAACGATAGTCATTCTCATCAGCAAAGGAAGCGAATGAGAGATATAAAAGGATGACCGTATCTGAGCATACCAGCATAGGTCCAACTAAAAACTCAACCTATCTACCATCACCATTCGTTTGAAACTAATTTTTTTTAAGAGTCATGCCCCGGAACCGCTTTCGTATTACTTCAGGGCATTCCTTTTCACAGCCATGCCAATCCGTAAACGAGACAATTCGATCAGAAAATTTTCGCTCCGGGCGGGATTCGAACCCACAACCTCCGGACCAAAAGTCAATGCTCTTGGCTACGAAGATCGGCTAAACTGAATCTAGAAATTTTGAGAGAAACACCGGTACAATAAGAAGATGACAGGATAAAGGTAATAAATACTGATGGATTTTAAGGAGCGCGGTAGCGCCCCGCCCCGCCCGCCGTGTAAAAGAACAACCGTAGCTTCCAAGATTATATTATACGATACAACTTGGGATGATTTGTTTTACGTATGGGGCGAGCTTAGAGACGAATGTAAAGTTTTTAACAAAATCGGTCGAGTCAGATCGGAGATATATAGGCTTCTGGAAGGTACACTTTTTTTTCTCATTGCCTATACGAAGGTGATATCATATGAGTTATTTGAAATTTGTTTACCTCAAAGGAAATTTTCTAGCTACAAATAAATTGTTTAGCTCAAAGGAAATTTTCTAACTACAAATAAAAAAGAACAGACATTTTTTTTTGGCTCTTGGTCACTTGGCGCATATTTTAGTTTAATATTTTATAGCGTAGTATTATAACAAATAGTTAGTAGAGAAGCTCTCGTTAATATTCAGTTAAAGTTCATCTATTAAACGTACCAACGACGAATATGAAGAGAAAAATTTAGAGGATCAGATTTGAATGTTAAGATACCACAAACTTGTCGTTGTGGGCTCGCATTTTGTTAGATACCTTTGGAATCTTGATATTAGACTTGGGAATTACACTGTATAAGACAACAACATAAAAAGAACTTCAATAGAAATAAGAGCCAATATGCGTCGGTTGAAGCTCTATCACACAACATTAAATTTTATTGCTTGACATTTATATCTTATTTAATTAAAATAATTATGATTGCCAACGAGTGTTAATTTAATAATTAATCAATTAATTAGCATTCTCTTTTTATTATCTTTATCTCTCAGTGTGAAATACTTGAACTTATCTTATCCTGCCAGATAAATAGTGCGCATGATTAGAGTTTACATTCAGTTGTAACTCAAAATAAAATTTCTAATACATATTATTCCTTGAGATTTTACCCGCAGCTACATTATGATCAGTTTTATTTCCTGATAGAAATCTTAAGATTATTCCTTGAGATTTTACACGACTGAACTTTTGTTCAAATTTTATATGCACATTTAAGACACCAAAGTGTTCATCATTCAATGTTTTTGAAATCAATTCCACTTCTTCCCTAGGAAGCGTTTGAAAATATTTCATTTTTGATTTTGTGCATTTTCTATAAATGTGTGATAGTCATATCCTCTTCGAAACTTTGTCAATCTTTCCTTTCAATGTTCCACAAAACAAATATATATAAATTCTTGTGTCACTGTTTTTGTTACCATACTCCTGGCTTAACCGATTTTAATGAAATTTTGTATGTACAATGGGTAGGTCTGCGAATAGGTTTTTATCTATAATTTAATAGAATTGAACAACAATTTTGTTGGGTAGGACGTGTTGGGAGTAGTATTGGGTTAGGTTCCAAAAAAATGGGTGTTGAAGTCTGCGTAACTCAGCACTCAGCAGACTTCAACACGCATTTTTTTTTTTTTAAACACGTTCTACACAGCTTAACAACCCGTTACTACTCTCCATGTTCTCTCATCTTTTCGAAACAAAGTTCGGGTACTCAGCTAGTCATTATTATAAGTTTCCCAATGATTATTAGAGACTAAATTTTCAAATGTAAAAGCATATTGGATTCATTCAAATATTATGAGTATGTTATTCTAGTACACTCATTATGCAAAATTAAATATTTTTCATTTATGTAAAAAAAAATGTAAATGTAAATTTCTTTATATTATTATGTCACAATTTTTGTGGGTATCATAGCATTAAAAGTTATTCTCAACCATCAATCCAATATCAATATAAACTTTCACAATTTTCTTATATTGCTACTTCTTGTCGCTATTACCATAGTTACNTAAGCGTCATATTTATCAAAAAATATTTTTTTTCCTCTCTCTCGCTTTCTATTTTTATATTTATTGCATGGAATTATTTTAGAAAAATATTAAATGAGTCTCGTTATTATTATTAATAATAAAAAGAATTAGAAGTATAAGGTCCATATCAAGTCCGCCGAGAACACCTCACCATCCAATCACCTGAGCATCCCCACAATTTGTTGATATTCCTGAGTATTGATATTGGATACGGGTTTAGGCTTTTCTTCAACCTAATATTAGGTATCTGTGTCTTTTTATTTTTTATATATTTATATTTTTTATATATTTTATATATTTAATTTTTATAATAATAATTTAAAAAAAAAATCTATTCATATAGTGATTAGCTAGCGTCTATGGAACGTTGAATACACCAGTTCCCGTTAGATTACTGAAGTTAAGCAACGTCCGGCGAGGTTGTGTCCACGTGGGTTCGCGTCTTTGTTATGGAGGTTATTTTTCCGGCCCAACTCATGCTGGGTGAGGTCAATGTGGGTAGCTGGTTTGCAAGTTTCCGGCGAATGGAAGGTAAAACCCCCGTCTCGAATGACCAATAGATATTAATGAAACGTTGAGCCATTTTTTAAAAAAATATAGTGATTAATCAATTTAATTAAACTTTTAAATAGAATTTAAAAAATGCCATTTAAATACACCAAATATTCTATAATTAATTATATATATTTTTACCTGGCATTATGATTAAACTATTTATTTAATTGTGATGTCTCAGGTATTCTATTAATTGAAGTTTATTTTTGATGCATTAATTAGATTGATAAAAAGAGTACGTGTAAGATATATTGATACATTTAAAATTGAAATTGTGGTCAAACGAAAAAAACAAAAAAAAAAAATCTTTAGTTATTATTATTTTTTTAATAAACATACATACAGAGTGGTCCAGAAAAACGTTGCAAAAATTGAATAATTTCCAACAATCTAGTTGTATACGTTTTTTCGTTCGGTTTTAAAGATACCGAAAATTTAGTGTTTTTCCCAAAAGCAACGAGGCTTCTCTAAACGAAAAAACGTATACAACTAGATTTTGGCTTATAATAAAGAAATTACTTGCAACATTAACCAAACTATTGACAAAAAAAAAGGGAAACTCCTTAACTAATTACATAAAAGTAAATAAATATATAAAAGTATATATATATATATAAAATCGGTTTTAGCCGCGAATTTTAAATTCCCTCAGATTTCCATCTTTTTCCAATATTTTTACAAAAAAAAATTGAAAAATAGACATTGCTAGTTTTCTATACCCGTGTAGGCGCAACACATCCATCACTAGTTGTCCATAAAATAAAACCTCCGTCACGTTTTGAAAAACGTGCGCCAATTTAAGAAAACGTCCGTGCCGCTAAAAACCATCGGTCACTTTGAAAATCTATACTGTTAAAAAAGCGTCACATTCTGTTAAAAACGTCCGTCACGTTTAAAAAACGCCCGTCACGTTAAAAAAGATGTTGGTTTATTATATTCAATAATGAGCCTTTAGAATCATTACTCCCCCCCTCAAAATTTGTAGATTACGTTTCAAGGTACGTGGAATCCAAAAATTGACTACATAAAAATTCGTTTGTCCGCCGTGATGAGCACTTTTGCCTTGTCTTTTTTTTTAAACTCAAAAACTTTTTTTTAAAAACTAGTTTTCGTTGTGGGTTTATAATTTTAGTTTATTTTCTGAGTATACAGTATGTCCCAGAAGTCCTGCCCGGTGCCCATAACTTTTGAACCGCTTGGAATTTTGGAATTCTGTTTGTTTCTAGGGATAGAAAAGGGCCCATGGCCATTCGAATGGTAATATCAGTATCCAGGTTCGAATCCCGGAAGTGGCTTTTTTTGACCCAAAGAGTCGATTTCTCTGGAAATTTAAATGGAATGGTACAAATATTTTTTTGAAAAATAAAAGTGTCAATAAAATAAGAAATATTCCCATTTTTGTTTTTTCAAGAAAATAATCATGGGCGGAGCCAGAGGGGTTCAAACCAAAAATTGTTACAACCTGTATAACGAAAACCGAATGTTATTTTGATATAGAAATTCGTTAAGGGTGGCTCAAAAAAGGTTTTCCATCAAGTAATAAAAATAACAACTTTTAAGTTTTATCAGTGCCGTACGTCGGGAAAACCAAATCTCGTATTTCTACGAGAGGTTAAAATGACGACTTTTAGAAAACGGCCATTTTGGGTTAGAAGGTCTGAAGTAAGTATAGATTTATATGGTTCCTTATTGAGGCCACTCCCCATTTTAAGTCTTAAATCATATACTTAATTCAGACCTTCTAACCTAAAATGGCCGCTTTCTAAAAGTCGTCATTTTAAGCTCTGGTAGAAATACGAGATTTGGTTTTCCCGACCTACGGCACTGATAAAACTTAAAAGTTGTTATTTTTATTACTTATGTAGATAGAAAACCTTTTTTGAGCCACCCTTAACGAATTTATACATCAAAATAATATTCAGTTTTCGTTATACAGGGTGTAACAATTTTTGGTTTTGAACCCCACTAGCTCTGCCCCTGATTATTTTTTTGAAAAAACAAAAATGGGAATATTCCTTATTGACACTTTTATTTTTCAAAACAATATTTGTAATAAAATTACAAAATAATATTTGTAATTTGAAATAAAAAATTTCCAGAGAAATCGACTCTTTGGTAAAAAAAAACCACTTCCGGGATTCGAACCTGGATGCCGATATTACTATTCGAATGGCCATGGGCCCTTTTCTCTCCCTAAAAACAAACAGAATTCCAAAATTCCAAGCGGTTCAAAAGTTATGGGCACCGGGCGGGACTTCTGGGACATACTGTATACCATATACCTAGAAGAATTTGAATAGGTTAAAGAAATTAGAAATGATATCTGTAATAGAATATATATTCTTGCGTCATTTAATCATTTCTCACATCATCCATGGTAACTACAAACAAACCAACTCTTTATTAACTATATACCTACTTCCTTAGTTTTCAATTAATACAATTGACTCTGATTAATTTCTTTGTTAATTGAGAATTTTAATTAAATATAATACCTAATTGATATCAATAACGACAACAAATAATTACCCACAATTTGTTTTAACAAAAAAAAAAAAATTAGTATTCGAAATAAGCGATTAAAATAAAACCGTTATCAAATCAGAATGACACCGAAAATAAAGTGTTTGTAAAGGGTCAAAGACAGGAAGATAAGGAGCAAAAGAGAAACAGTAGGTAAGCGAATGAAATACTTCTGGAGAAGATGAAGCAACAAACAACATTATGTGGAATTGTTAAAATGGTTAAAGGCAACAATAAAAGGAATATAGTGATCAAATGAAAAGTTCGAAAAGCTCTTTAATTATTTAAAATTTTGACAAAACTGAAGAGCTATATACGACAGTAAATAGAGGTTTTCTTTTCTTCAAATTTTTATCAAAATAAAGAGTTATGTCAAAAAAAAGATATAAAATAGCTGAAACTTCAACTTGAAATAATTCCGGCTCTGTTCTGACTACATATCTTAGGGGGGTAGTTCTTTTTAAGCTTTCAAGTTTTACCCCTCTGATGGCTCAATTGAATGTGCCCGAAATTTGAAAACCACTCGGAAAATTTACCCATGTTGACTTCCGCTTCTTTTTTTGGACTTCTTGTTTAATCATGTTAACAACTTCTTAGTCCATAGGTATTGTATGGTTAAAATTTTCAATGTCTTCTTTAGAGCTGCCATCTGTGCTACCATCGAATACGCTGATGTCATCTTATATTAATACATTTCATGCATTTCTATTTGAATTAACTTAACTTATTTCTAAGCATTCAATGTTTGTCTAAAGCGTCAACAGAATGGATTTAGTGGACACGGACAAGCCCCTGAAAGTGAATAAATAATATTGTTTGTAAGAATTATAAGTTAGTTAAATAATGGCAACATAAAAAGGACGTACAAGGTTGAAAACATTCATAGCATTGGCCAGTGGTGCGGGATGGATGGGTGATCAGCATATTATGAAGTCAAAGGAAGAATTTCCTAGATTCTAAGGAGGCATCATCATATTCAATGATATCTATGTAAATGTATACTTCTGTTTGTCATTATATCACAAGTTTGTGGACATCATAGCATTACAAGGCATTTTTTTAAACAATCACTAGAATATATAAAACTATACTTAACCTCATAATGCTACTACTTGTCGCTATTACCTTGGCTACTACCTTAGCTCTTGTCCTCGTGAGGCTGAGTTACCCCCAAGCACAATTGAACCCAGTAGAAATTTCAAAAAAACTTTTTTTAAAATTTTCGACCCGACCAGGATTCAAACTTGGTACCTCCCTGGTGGAGTGTGATGCGCACTCTGCCTGGACAAGATTCAATGATATCTAAACACATTCACGCGAAGAAGTAATTTTGTGAACTGTCATTCATTGAATTGGACAATATGAGACACCAAATAACCCGATAAAGACCAAATTCTATATGAACTAAAGACCAAATTCTATATGAACCTAGTAAATGTTCATATACCGAGTTTTTTCGATATACGACGAGATGTTCGAGAGTTATCGTGGAACGGACAGACAAAGTATACTTATCTTCGATTTGGAAAAAAAACTTAGTGATTTTGAGTCAATTCCGTAAAATACGCACATCACAATGCGCGGAAATGGCTCAATTTAATATTTCATGATGCTTGCACAATTTCTGAAAAAATCAATGTTGCCCCTTATTGTTTGTATTGATTTTTAGGTTTTAGTAGGCAAATGGTACATTGGTCTCCAGATGACCATCTGAAATGTAATTCTAACCTTTAAGTAACATTGTAATGTTAAACTACTAAACATATTTCTATATTTTGAAACGAAAATCTTCGGAAAAATCGAGAATTTTCAAATAGGTTTGTTATTGACGAGCTTATTTGAGGTAATTAAACGCGTGTGTCGTTTTTGCAACTATTTTAGAATTCGATTAATTTTGAATCGAAAATACTAAAAAAAATATATACAGAGTGTTCGAAAAGTCCAGAACGGATTTTTTTATTTTTAACGGCTAAAGATGGAGACTCGAGATTTTATATGTAGTTTTAACAAAAAATAATTTATTTTTGGTGTAAATCAAATTTCTACAGCGTATCAAAAGTGGGTAAACAGACACCAACTTTCGATTTTTAAATTGAAACCCCTATTTTTTATTTCATATTCAAATTTTACGTCAAATTCTACACACAATCGACTCCTCACTCGATACTTTGATCAAACGGATCTCTGATCAAACCCGCCCAATCATTGATTTTTCTTCGGAATAAAAGTGATAAAACCAAGAGTGTAATACATCAAATCAGTCAAGTTTTTTGTGCTGAATCTCGTGGTACCA
This sequence comes from Pachypsylla venusta, assembly GCA_012654025.1. Classification (NCBI taxonomy): domain Eukaryota; kingdom Metazoa; phylum Arthropoda; class Insecta; order Hemiptera; family Aphalaridae; genus Pachypsylla; species Pachypsylla venusta. The sequence goes on from CM022875.1 coordinate 32,647,884, forward strand.
TTGGTTTTTTCATTTTTTACACTTTTTATACCTAAGGAGGCTAGAAATTCATTTTTGGTTGATGTTCAAATTTCAAAAATGAAATTTTACCCTCCTTCGGTATAAAAAGTGTAAAAAATAAAAAAAACAAAGGTACCACGAGATTCAGCATAAAAAACTTGACTGATTTGATGTATTACACTTTTGGTTTTATCACTTTTTTTCTCAAGAAAAATCAATGATTGGGCGGGTTTGATCAGAGATCCGTTTGATCAAAGTATGGAGTGAGGAGTCGATTGTGTGTAGAATTTGACGTGAAATTTGAATATGAAATAAAAAATATGGGTTTTAATTTAAAAATTGTGTCTGTTTACTCACTTTCGGGACACCCTGTAGAAATTTGAATTATCCAAAAATATATTAATTTGTGTTGAAAGTACATATAAAATTTCAAGTCTCTATCTATAGCCGTTAAAAATAAAAAAAAATGTGTTCCAAGACTTTTCGAACACTCTGAATATTGGCGAATAAGCTTAGTTGCATGAGATTTTGGTTTTTTATTATTTTCAATCCCCTCAAAATTTTATATTTTAGGTTCCACAGAACTTATGTAGAATCTAAAATTTTGGAGGGGTATATTTTGAGCCAATAAAAAAAAGAAACCCATGTGTCCCATTCTAATTGTCATTGCAAATCCCAATGGATTCATCTCGTAATTTAGTTGAATTCTCCATTTCCCGCCAGATTTGAGGTAAAGTTGGACATTGTCATTTCTCGGTTGGAAAATATACCAGGGTTGTTTTCATGCCAGCATTTTCTTCCTCCATTCTGTTCAGCATTGTTTCGTCTGAAACATTCTCTTCCAATTCCAAATTTTCATCATCGTCATATACAACTGGTTATAACGAAATGCCCCGCCACTGCAAATACATTTATTTCCATTTCTATTTGAACCGGAAATGGTCGGACATTGTTTATTGTTTTTTGTTTGGGTGTTTCTTCTCCTATGCCAGATATATATTTCATACGTGCTGCCATCAGCAACTTGATCATTGTTTCTTTCATTCTAAATGGGTTTTTATTTTAGTTTTTGCATATTTTATGTATACCTACTTTGCAATGAAAATATTTCTTTTAAATTTATGTTTAAGAGTGTAGAGAGATTGCTGAATGCATTTTTCAAATAGCCCTTGTTAAAGTTAAGGTGTCTGTGAGTGTTTGATGTCGCAATTTTAAAAAAAAAAACTATTTTGAGCAAGCGTCAATAGCACGTTGAACATACGATTATTAATATTTAACTTTTCAGGAGAGCCAAACAACATTAGAACCTCTCTTTATTGGAATATAAAATACAAATAGTACTCAAATTTTAATAAAAATTGAGTGAAAAATACTACCACTCAAAAAACACGTTGTTTCACTTAAATAATTCTCAATTGAACTAAGCATTGGAATAATTTGTTTTCTCTGAAATTTAATAACACCTCAGATAAGTTGCTTTATTGTATTATTGTGTGAGTATATTTTGATAAAGACTAGGCATGGCTCACACTTATACTCGGAATCCCATTCTTTCTAGAGAGGTTGTTATTTCTCATCGGATTCTCATTCTTCAGCAAAATCTCTAATTACATCGTTAATCCTGTCGCAGACTACGATATTAACTATATTAATAATATTGAACTTGTTGAGTGTATGTAGTCATTATAATATCTTTTCTTTATTTTGGGACAAATAAAGATAGACGAAGAAAAAAAATTGATGCAGTATCACAAAATAAAGAAAAGATAATATTAATAATAACCAGTGAGGTACAACATTACACTTACCTTTCATTTGAATAGTCTAGGTACTTTTGGTCTTTGGACACACTTGTATTATCTTCTTTTTCTCCATATTTTCCCCTGCTTCATTTTCTGCTATCCTTTCCTATATATTTCCCTTGATCCTCTATACATATAATATATCTTTGCTTCTTCTTACTTATACCTCGGTTTTTCATTCTATTTCCTTCGTCTATTTTTATTTCTTCTTTCTTCTATCTATCAGTCTGTCTGTCGTATTTTTATTCTACTTCTTTCACTGCAACTTTTCCCAAATTTATTTGTGGTTGACACCTTAATTGATTCTTCTTTTCTAAAGGCTTCTATCTAAAGCTTCCTTCTTTCTTAAGTCCTCTTCAACCTTATTATTCCATGTTAGTTTTCTCTTTTTCTCCTTCCCTCTATTCTCTCGATATGTCCAAACCACCTCAATCTACCCTCCTTTACTCACACAGTCCAAACATTAGAGGTGTCTTTTATTTGTTCCTCCTACATATTTTATTTGTTCCTTCATTTTCACAATCAAAGTACAGAGTTTTTTTTCCTTCCTTTTCAATCTGACTACATATCGCCCTGAGTCATCAGTATACTTTTATTTTATACGCCCATCTGAGAGTCAAAGTTTTTATAATTTCCAAAATTAAGGAAAAACACAACTGGATACCTCTCAGATGTAATTTAACTCCATACCTATTAAAAGTTTTATAACAACACACTGGCACTCTATATCACTACAAAAAACACATTCTATAAAATGATGTTATGCGCAAAATAATAAAACTGTGAGATGATAACAATAACGACCAAAGAAAACATTTAAAATCAATTCCACCTTCTTACAACAACAACAACAAGAACACACTGGCACACAACAAAACATTAAAGAATAAGCAAACATTTAAATTGTATGTTAACTCTGCAGTATTGAAATCTTAAATAAGAAACGTTCCTAAATCAAAATAATGAATATCATTTTCACATGAGAATAGGTAATTGGAAATGATAGAGGAACATGGAATAAGATGGACTAGTTTTGTTTCCGCTCAAAACAATAAACATTTACATTGGGAAATAATAAATAATACATAAATATCAAATGAAAAATAGAGAAAACTTCAGGTAGCTTTCTATGTTAGGCCAGACTTGAGGAACGAGCGCAGAAGAACCTTCCACCTTTTGACCAATGCTAAAGATAAACAGGAATAGAATTATCAATATGCTAGTTACTTTATAATTACCCATTACCCTGGTCCTGGTTACTCTTTATGGAAGTATACTCAAATCGTACCCCCCAAATACTGTATACTTCAGAACATCTTTAAGTATAATTATCTTATAATTTTGGGATGAAGTTTCTCTAATTCCTTGCGATATTCTATTGAATATAGCTTTATTTTAATATTCTCCTTATTTCCAAGGAAAAAAAAAGTTAGAAATCTGACAACTAAAATAATTATTGTTAAATTGTTTTTTGAATCAACATCTCGCTTAATAATGTTAATAAAATGAGATCTGAGGATGATGAGAAAGCATATGGGCTGACTAGACGGCTTCTCAAGACCAATCACTGGTCCGGTGACGGCTGTTGGCATAGCGCAAAATGCTTGGAAAAGGCAGTAAATGACGACCGGTTCTTTGAAAAACAGTTTTGCTGAAATTTACTGTACAGAAATTTTATAGTTTGATGAGAGATGCTAAAAATGTGGAAATCGGGTGTGCAATAGTTCTTTCTAGTGGACGCAGATCTTGGAATTTCGAATGGGTAGGCCGCCATAATTAATAATAATAATAAAATAACAACATATCGCCCAGAATCACAAGATCTTCTGATTGTTAGGATAGATCCAGAGGGGAGTTTCCCTGAATCCCTTCTTGGGACAGTCATTTATTTCAATCCGCTCCTGAAATCCAAAGAAACAAATAAAATCAAAAAAGAAAGAACAAATCCAAGAAGAACAATAATTGTTAAACTGTTTTCTAAATCAACAGAATCAGAATCAAGACTGTGAGATGTTGAGCGTGCAAGACGTTATATTTGTGATGGATAATTGCTTTTCAGTATTTTTATTTTATACACTCGAATAGACCGAGTCCAGGTGTGAGATTGTGGTCGAATTGATCGGACACGTACCTTTTATTAGATATTAGGTTCTTTTTTTCTCACATCTGGTTCCTTTTGATATGAGAGAGACTACATGGGATTATCAACAGACAGGGTCTGCACAGAGATTTCTTGTTTTAAATTCAAATCTAGAACCAAAACAATGATTTAAGTGCGTTCCAGCGGTTTTGAAGCATACAAATTTTCTGAATGTTTGCTAAAAACGGTTGGTTTTTCTAAAATAATAACGTGGTTGAATTGGGATACGATTACAAGTAAACCCCTTGTTATTAGCTATTGAAGCATAGGAGCGAATACAAGTTTCCAGTTAAAGGGGGGGGGGGTCGAGGCTCCAAATTACAATCGATACGGAAGTCAGTAGTATTTATAAGCATTAAATTCGAGGAAAGTGTTTCGACGTTCAATTTCTTCAGATCTGGTATCTGCTTCTGTTAAGGCATCAGCCAGATAAAATAACATGTTTTTTTTACCATTAAATATCACGTGTATTAATTTAGATATAAATATCATTTTGGTTACCTATGCAGGACCGCTATGCGTTTAATACAACAAAAATATAGTTCTTCAAAAATATAAGGCGCCCATTTATAAGAGCTTGCCGCAATTTGGAGCCCTGGACGACCACTTCGTTCGCCCCGTCCTAAAACCGTGGCTAAGATGTTATATATGTATTAATGACATAAAACATATTGTATCTGATATTTTTATTACACTTTTTGTTAACGATACCTTAGGACTGGTCATCGAAAAAAATAGAGAGGGATTATTGTCAAAAGCAGTCCTTGAGTTAAAAGATAATATGGCCAAATATTTTTCGAATTAAATCTGATCAGAACAAATTTTATGCCATTTGGACTTCTGGGAACCCTCACTAAATTTCCGCTATTTATGAAAACAAGACCAAACCAATGAAATACATTCTACAACTTTTTGGGTTTATAATCGTGCCAGCATGTTGATTACATAAGGGGCAAATTAAACTCGGGTACCACATTTACAATCTCTGAAGTTGACAATCGGATAAACAGCATAAATCACGGATCACGGAAAGTGATGTTGATAGAAGGGCTGCTTAAACTCTCTCAATCAGGCTTAACATCAATACACAAAAAGAGACCATTATGAATTAGGTTTAAGGATCACAAATAATAGGGTGCTCAATGAAATCACCGTCCGTCCGATTTCAATAAAAACTTGTGACTTGTGAGCTATGTTTTCACCGATTGAACCCTGTAGTTGTTCAGATTGGAGTAATTGTTTTGTTTTTATATCTTTTCTTATTTATTTAAGTTTATTATTGCTTCTATCTCTCTCACTCCTGGCTTTGATTATGTGGTATTATACATTATTAAAGCATGGGCAATGTTTATAGTTCCATAGTCTGAATATAAAGAACATCATGTATGACCTAAGAGAGCACATTCTAGATTCCTGTAGACTTATGCCAACTCAGTCCAACATGGACCTAATTGTATCATATGCTATATCATCCGAAATGTTCTCTCCAATGGAAAGCATGGGCAATGTTTATAGTTCCATAGTCTGAATATGAAGAACATCATGTATGACCTAAGAGAGCACATTCTAGATTCCAGAAGAATTCATATGCTACTAGCTGTTCCGCCCGTGTTTCGCTACGATTCTTATATTGATATTTTTGTTTGTCAAGGAGAATAGAATTGGGGGGGGGGGGTTGTATACACCCTGTATATTGCAACCTTTAAAAAACCAAGATTTAAACCTTTCGCCAGGGACCTTAGAGGCATGTCCGTTCTGACTCATTAGTATTTTCAAAATTTTATTTTGACCGTTTCCGGTTTCGAACACGTTACTCTGGAATGACTGGCCCTACCTTTGCAAAAAATGTCCTAAAATAAGGACTACGCGGCCACCTATAATTTCTCGCTTTGAGTTGATATGTTGTCGCGACAAAATTAAGGATATTGAACCGTGACTGTCCGATTTTGGTGAATAAATTAGAAATTTAGCCGTAACTCGAAAAAGGCTAGACCTATTTTAGTTCTGATAATTTTCCTGGGGTAGTAGACCTTGATTTTGGGGGGAGAGGGTCCATTCGCATCAATTTTTCGCTATCTGCTACCGTTTGGCCTGTGGTATTGTAACAGACAACCCCTACTATATGGGTATAGGTACATACATACAAATTTCTGATTTATATACTCGTATTAAGATATGTTCTTTCTAATGGAATCAGTGTATCAGTTATAGGCTCAACACTCAAAATCGTTCATTGAGCGAAAAATCCGCGATCTGGAAATTTGCAAAATTCTTCAATGGCTCCATGTTTTTAAAGGTTTTATTTTCAGTGGAATAGTCTTTAAAACATTTCATAACCTTGGGGAAATACCTCCTTTTTAAAAAAAAAAAAAAATAATAACTTGCTCATTTGCCAAATTTCGGGGTTCGAGCATTTCGTTTCGCGAATACCATATCGGGATGTGACCGTTTCGAATTCGAGGTCTGAGCCTAAAATACCGATTCAAGAAGATATTAAAATCAAGTGGTACCTTTACCTATTATAGCAACAAAAAATTAGTGGAACACTCATCTTCCATTGATTTATTATTATCGATAATGAACCCTTGGAAACGACAAGAAAATATTTTACCCCTCCCTAAAAATTCGATATTTTACGTTTTAATTAACATGAGTGCAAAATCCAAAATACAACTCGGTTTCGAAAATTAATGACGCATTAATGACGGCTCTGAAATACCCTTCTATACCGAATAAAGTTTTTTAATAATTATTTTTAAATGTTTTATCTTTCATATCTTTATTGCTGTAACGGGTGAAGTGTGTACACGAAAAGACAATGCAAACCTTGTGTACCTTTTCAGGTAATTTATTAATTTACATAAATTTAGAAATACTTTTAATTATTTGATTCCTAGGTTAGGGCTTCTTCCTTGTCTGGTTTAATAAAATATATTAACTTCTGTAATTTAATAGAAAAATATAAATTCCCCCTGAAGCTATAATAATTAATCTATCTTCTATGAGCAACATTAGTGGTTTGACTATTTTTAAATAATAATTAACTGTGTAACTAATTAAATTAAAATTAAACCTATAATATAATAATAATAAGTGTGGGATAACGTATGTCGCACCGAAAAAGGGTATATTTTCTAAAGAACAGATATCCGAAATTTCGGGGGTAGCAGAGGTTTTTGACAAAGGGTACAACTTAATTTGGATATTCATAATATTTTCATAGAAGAAGAGGACCGTAACAACGATTTCCGTTGATTATTCAACGGGAATAACGCAAGGAAAATATAAAAAGCGTCCGATATGCCAACTAAAATATATCGAGATCTTCTGAACCCTGAAATATGTAATGTTCAGGGATAATAAAAGCCATTAAGTATGGCTTCTATATCAAAAAAATGATGAAGTAATCTCAGTTTCTGGGGCTGAAGTTCGTGCGTTTTGGTTTATTATTTTAAATAATAAAGGTCTAGAATCGTCACAAAAAAATTACCCCCACTGAAAATTTAATATTTTACGTTTCAAGGTACGTAGAATCCAAATCGAATAAAGAAAATCCGTTTGTCTGCCGTGATGGGCACTTGCGCCTTTGCCATTTAGCGTTGACCGATTCGATTGAAATTTGGTATTATAGGTCTCATCTGGGGTCTAATTTTCTCCAGAAACTCTGTATATTTGATTGGGAATCGAATGTACTGTTTGCGGGTTTTTCATTAATCTTGTCTAAAAAGGTAATGGTAAGACTTGAAATTTAATATGTATGTCAAATTTAGGGTATAATTATGCCCAGAACTTTTAGGGGGGTATTTTTTAGCCAGTAAAATAATAAACCCATGTGTCTCATTGGCAGAGTTTTTTCAAACGGCACTCTTGTCAACATTTCTCTTTATTAATTCTGCCTAAGGCTTAACAAAAAAATAAAAAAAATCGGGCTGGGCCATGATTTGGTCTGAATGCCAGAAAAGTCTTCCGGATGTCATAAAAATTTGGCTTGCGACGAATATTTTTAGATGCGAGCAATACACAAACTGGTCCGCTAACTTTCTGAGACTGATGATTTCTGGTCGAGCTTCTGGTCCTTGGTACGAAGAACGCTAAAACCAGTTAGTGATTCTACGGATTTTTTTTAGTTGGAAAGATCAATTATTACTTGTCGTAGAAATGATAGTACCTTTCAAAAGGTCAAGCACAATAAGGGATGTGTAATGTGTATTACAGTTGGAAAACAAACTGGTCTCTAGAGTGTAAAGTAAATATTAGTCGATATAAAGTTAATTTATAAAATTTCCCAGGAGATTAGAGTTCAATTTTCATAATATCCGCATTAATACCTATTAGATGTTGCGTGTCACATATTAAACTGAGGATACTCTCTGTCAACCTTTGCGTGACTTAACAAAGGCTTGGACAAAATATCATAATCTCAATTAGAAAAATTAATCTTTGAAGGTCTTGAAAGTATTATGTATGACAAATAAATGTCTACATAATAGGTCAGGACAATATGGATAACAGCTACCTCACCATAACTATTGTAACGATTAGATCGTTAATCAAAAATTGACGAAATTTTTTATGATTGTCCGAACTTTGATCGATACACTTATATAACATACTCGTATATGTCAATACCTTAACTAATGGTTGGTTTGATTTGGCCCAAATGGTTGATTTGATTTAGCCACCTTCTAACACCGTCCAAAAGTCTCCAAGCGAGTTCTCAACGCACCAAAAGTTCCTGCACATCAATGATCTGAGGAGAAATAGTCAAATGGGTTACTCAACGTGGTAATTTTTTTGGCAATTTTATTTCTGCTATTGTAAGAAAACGTTGTTACAATTTATTTATTTATTATTTTCCATTATGAGCCTTGGCTGGAATCGACTGCCACGACGACCTCTTCACCTTCCTCATGATGGCCGGTTCTATGTGCCGGGATGATCTGGAACGCATCACAGTTACAGCAAAGCACTATGAACATTATTTCGGTAGCCCCATATCAAACTGTTTCTATCATTTCTAAAGGAACATAAATCTGCATTAACGGCGACTCAATTTAATAGCCAAAGCCAGCATCTCTGACACGTTGAATACACCAGTTCCCGTTTGATCACAGAAGTTAAACAACGTTCAGTGAGGTTTTACCAAGTGGGTGTACACGCACGTTTGCGTCCTCGTGATGCTGTCTATTTGCTGGCTATTTTCGGCCAGCTCAGGCTGAATGAGGTCAATCCCCGTCGCCAATGGCCAATAGATGTTCAAGAGACGTTAAGCCAAAAAAAAAATTATAAATATTTTTTTCAATTTTCTTTGGGACACATAAGAGCTGCCCCATGGGCTCCTTTAAACCGGTCCGCCTCTGTGTGTATGCTGGAATGTATGCTCCTCCTACTTATCTTAGCATACATTGTTTCTTCTGATGTTAAGATAAATAGCTCTTGAGATCAAAGAGAGAGAATGATGGAATGTGGTCTGAACGTTGCGTTGTTTATTGACTTGGTTGACAACAATATGTCCGTTCAGTCCAGTCCTTCTTGGATGTCCTTCAGCAAAGTTGTTCCTATTTTACATTATTATTATTATCGGGTACTTGACTTGGAGGAAGATGTTATTTATAATATTGTATATTAATTTCCTGTTTACTTCCTCAGGAGACATAACACAAAGTTTAATCACGTAAACCCAAGGCCGTACAGAGGGGGGGTCCATAGGGTCCAGACCCCCCCGAAATTTCATTATTTTTTATGCATGACATTGTTAGGTGTCATCATCATCACCACCACCACCAAAACCAACAACAACATTAACAACAACAACACCATCAACAACAATATCATCATCAACAACAACATCAACATCTTAGTATTTTACATGGAAAATTCGACTTCGGTTGGCATATCTTCCCAGTAGGTCACAAAATAGAATTGATTGTGGTTTTTCGTGCATTTTCCAACGGAAATCCAATGAAACTATTATCGGACTTACGAGTAGGTACTATTCTGGAATTGGAACCGATCTAGTGGATAGGTTCTAATTCCAGAATAAAGTGGAAAAGGCGTGGGTTCGAGTGGTATCTAAATGCATGGATTTTTATAGTGGATTAATTCTCTTGTTTTTCGCTTAATGAAATCATGATTAAATAAAGTGACTCGAAACAGTCTTAGCAGTACCTAAAGTGTGTACACTTGTCTCTAGAATTCGAACTTGGATGTTCGATTCCTGAACTTCCGAGTTTTCTTCTATCCTAAATCTTCTTCTCTTTTCAGTTTCTGGAATAAAGCAGAAAGAGGTTAGAAGGTAGAAAAAAGAATATGAATATAGCGATACTGAGAAAGAAGGATAATAAAGCGATATTGAGAAATAGGAGGAGTGATTTTGAAGAAAATGAAAAACCAGATTGAGAAAGAGGAAGAGAGAATGAGCAATAACAAAACTATCGGTAGATGTTTATCAATATAAAAAACTAATTAGAACAGCTACCATTTCCAATATTACGACAAGACTCTGCACTGAAGAATATAATCTGGATCAAACAGTTGAATTTACTAGTCATTATTCTGAGAACAGACCTTACTGGGTCAAACAAAAGTCTCCACAAAACGGTGTTCGTTATTCTAAGATCGAATGGAATTTTCTTCATAAAACTGAAATTAGGCTCATGAACATAGAGACGGATTCGCTTCTCTTCCTAGCTAGAGGCTTTCAAACTTGTCCAAAAAATGCCTTTTCGTTCAAATTGTGTATTTAGAAAACTAGGTACAACAACCAATGAACCATTATTTCCAATATCTACCTTTTTTCTTTTATTTTCGTCCTCCTTCTCAATCTTTTTTTCCAGGACCGCTAAATTCTCAATCATATTCTTTATTCTCTCTCTCGCAACATCTTCTTCTTCTTTAACTTCACCTTTTCTTGATTCTATTTGGGATTGGCGTTACCTCCCTTAATTCTATCAATGCACAACCTTCTGTTAACGTCCTCTCCTTTTTCCATCCACATCTTCTCTCAAGTATTCCTCCACCTTATCTTTCCATTTATTCTTTACATTATTGGTGTACCTCTCTATCTCTAGTGTTGCCGCTTTCTTCCCAATGTAACGTTCATGCCTCCTCTCCACACGACCAAACTACATCAATCTACCCTCCTGAATTTTCTTTACCGCTCTGTCTCCCTCCCCATTATTCTTACTCTCTTTCTCCATTTCTCTACTCTTTACCAAACCACGTCAATCTATTCTCCTGAATTTTCTTTACGGCTCTGTCTCCCTGCCCCTTATTCCTACTCTCTTTCTCCATTTCTCTGCTCTCCTCTTTCTCCGTTTCTCTACTCTTTACCAAACCACGTCAATCGATTCTCCTGAATTTTCTTTACGGCTCTGTCTCCCTCCCCATTATTCCTACTCTCTTTCCCCATTTCTCTACTTTCCTCCAATCATTCAATTGGAATTCGTCCTAAAGAATCAAGTCATGAAGGTCATCAAAGAATGAAATGAATTTAAAAACATTCCTTCTCTTTCAAGAGCCTGATTTAGTACTTTTGCTAAAACGTCACTTTTAATTATTATGTCTTTAAACTTTTAAGATACATCTACATTCTAAAACCATTTATGAACTTTAATGAACAATCCGACTCCCCTTCCCCCACCGACCGACTGAACGACCGCTCCTTCCATCCATTCTAAAAATAAAACAATTATTAATGAGATTCTTGCCTACTAGCAAAACACAAGACCAACTTGGTATTATTAAAAAAAGAAAAAGAAAACATATTTAAATAAAGAAACAGGTTGCATATCGAGACGGAAAAGAAGAAGAAATTAAATCGAACACTGGTGGGATCAATAGATAAATAAATTCTAAACTGAGTAGCTTTTTATTTACGATATCGGCGCAAACATAGGTGTACACACACTTGTTCTGACTTTGCCACGAGAATGTCGTTATCTATTCTTTGCGTCGGTCGTAAATAAATTAACAATCAAATTGATTTGATTTGCATTGCATTTGCAGCTAGAGGCAATTTACATTTTAAATCTCAAATCTTGATGTCTGACTGTACGCCTACTTTCGTACCTACTTTGGAACGGCCATACATTTTTGTATTGAAATTAAAATGGTGTTGCAATTGAGTTGTGCTGGAAGAACCAGTCTTTTGGTATAAATGGGTGTGGGAATATTTAGAAATTGGCCAACAAATAAATGAGACATTAGATTTTGTTTGAATTTAATTGGATCGTTTTAAGTTTTGGGTGAATAACTCATTCAAATATAAAATACACTTGGAATTAATTTTGGTGAACTTGCAACAATTATTATTGTGAATGAAAAAGATTTCGTCGCGTATAAAATGCCTTGACTGGATGTTCTTCTGCGATGGACGCCTTTGAGTACCGGGACGACTTCTAATGCATAGCATAATAGATTTAGTCAGAAGGACTTCAAAACCTTTGCGGTAACCTCACACCAACTTTAGTTCTAAATTAAAAAACTACCGTTATTTATGACGTAAATAAGTAGAAAATTCTGTTAAATCGAAATTTCTGATATGAGAGTAGAGTCGATTTTGAGTGAACACCTCTCTATATTGGGTCACCTGGCGTTGAAAAGTAGCCATTTAAGTGGGTTCTACAGTTCACAGAACTACTATTTACATTAATCGGATCATCCGATGGATTCTGCATGCGATTTCTGATATCGGTCATAACGCTTATGTACGCAGACAACATTTTTCTCCTGTTCAGAATAAAAATCATTTTTCCTCCAGCTTGGAGTGGACCGAGAATTGTCGGCAACGCTTGAACCTATGTGGTCACGAAAAAGTAAAACCTGTCTAAACCTAACGCAAATTGGCGTATTCCACGAACCACTGAGGTTCGTGGAATACGTCGATTTTGAGTAAACACCTCTCTATATTGGGTCACCATTTATAAACTATAAACTTTAATTTATTTATAAACTTTGATTTTTATTTATAAACTTTAATATGAAACCTTTGATTTATAAACTTTAATATGATTATAAACTTTAATATTAAAACCTTTGATTTATAAACTTTAATATGCTATATCACGTGGAATATTCAAACTTATCTGTTAAGTTTGAATCCCCCAATATTGTTCAATCTGCGAAGAAAAGAAAATATTTTAATTTGACTTTCTGCATTTTGCTACCAAACCGGTTGTTAGTGGTCGGGAATCTTTGTAACTATTAACGTAGAAGTCGAATGGAATTATTATTATTTTCCGATTAACTCTCAGAGGTTCTAATGAAAGTTAGGTGTTTTTGTTGTAGCAATCGATTAACAAAATCTAATATTGATATTATCAACGGAGAATCTCAAGATTCATTTTATATTATACTCGTATTAGGGAGAGCTGGTTCTTCAAATGTAAACTTGAGAATATATTTTATACAAATATACTGGGTACCTAAAATTTCTCCCAACGAAGTGAGGTCTAGTTTTAATATGCTATATCACGATAATTCTTGGACACTTTATCCGATTTCGATGAACTTAGGTGTGGACATTCATTATATTTTTAGAATTAGCTGATAAGATTTTGGGCCAACTGGGTCCTCGTGGTGAGTGAGGTCTATAGTTCACGAAACTATTAGTGCTTACTTTGAATTATAAACTTGGAAAATGCGTTTCAAATTTGGGTGACTTTTTACTGTTCATCCGATTTTGATGAAATTTTGTTTCGACATAAACTTTGCACAGTTTTTCTTCATGATTTTTTTGTGAGATTGTATTCCATATAACTGTGCTACTGAGGTAGACTTTTTGGTAAAAGAAAACGATTTGAATAGCAAGCCATATGTGAATTGTCTTCGGCCACACTAAGTTGGCTCATCCACACAAGAAGATTTCAATGCACCCTGTATACATTCATATTTATAATAATAATATGATAGATTGCCTCGGGCAAAAATATTGATATAAATCTTGAGTCGAGCAAATTTGTTATAGAGTGTTAGGTAAAGACACCGCCGCGCCCCCCTACCGGGCCCTTAGGTGTGAACGGAGCACTATCAGTGCCCAGTTTAATGAGATTTTTACATTTCAAAAAAACAGTTGTTTACTTTGGAATGCAAAGAGAAAAGTGTTTTATAATAATATTCTCTAGATGGACTATTATCAGAGTACAAGCAGCATGCGGTTAGAAATATTATTTATCGCTTAGGACTCTTTGAATATTGCGAGGGGGTTACCAAACGGATCACCAAACAAGTCTATTGGAAATGAAAATAAAGAAAATTATTGAGTTCTGTGTGCTGGAAGAAAAAGTGGATAGACACCAAATTCTTGTTTTCGATGATGGGTGATATGAAATTTGGTGTCATTTTTTTTTAAAAAAAGGGGAAAAACCTGAAGTGCTATTAATATTTGTTTGGTCTGTGTCTGTATTCAAAAATGATTCTACATAATATTATGAAAAGTACTCATTTTTCTAAGACTTTCGCAGAATCGTGACCGTAAGGCAAAGGTTCGAGTTGAATTTCGCCATAAAGGTCGTTTTTTTTTNTTTTTTTGATATTCTGCACATACTCGACTATATACACCGTGTGGCTCACTAACGAATTTTGTAAACACATCTTCAATTTGATTAAACTACCGACCATATTTAGGGGCACCAATTTATAACAGTACCTACACCCTGTATATATTTTAAGCATTACACAAACATGGAGTCATCTCTGATAAATTAAAAAAAAAAAAAACACACACACATTTTATTGTAATGTTTACTTGAATAATTTACCCGCCTGAGTGATTCACTCATTCTAATATAATGTGAAGACTGGGAGGGACTTACTTCTCGTATAATGCGCACTCAAGATAATAATTAGCATTGGCAACCATTAAGAAAATTGACATTGCCAGAAACACAAACATATACAAGATACAGGTTGGTTGGTTTCTGATTAAGAAAAACGTCTGACAAATAGGAAATGTATTCACCCTTTATTTGTTTTAATATCAAATAATCCATGTAGGTTACTCGTTTCGGCACGGTCAGCTTTAGGACAAGCCGAACGGGGCGGTCGCCCAGGGAGTCAAATGTCGGCGAGCTCTAACATTTTTTTGGCTTAGCGTTCCTTTAACATCCATTGGTCATTCGAGACGAGATTTTTAACTTTCATTCGCTAGAAACAAACCAGCTCCCACATTAACCTTACTCAGTCAGGATTGCATCGGGAATATTCAGTATTTCAAGGAAACTAAGTGGACACTCATCCTCGCTGGACGATCTAAAGAACAGGGCCAGCATCACGAGGGCACGAACCTACGTGTCACCCACTTAGTAAAAACTCACTGGGCATTACTTAACTTCGCTAATCTAACGGGAAATGGTGTATTCAACGTGCCATACACGCTGGCTAGTCCATTAATTTAAAATATTCTTCAACATTTCGTGAAGTAATGCGAAAGGGTAAGCAAGCTTCTATGGCACGTTGAATACACCAGTTCCCGACCGATCACTGAAGTTAAACAACGTCCAGAGAGGTTGTACCATGTGTGTATCCACGTGGGTTTGCGCCCTCGTGATGCTGGCTATTTTTCCGGCGCAACCCAGGCTGGGTGAGGTCAATGTGGGTAGCTGGTTTGCAAGTTTCCAGCGAGTAGAGGGTGACACCCCCGTCTTGAATGATCAATAAATGTTAAAGAGACGTTAACCCTAATTAAAAAAAAATACGAAACGGTGCATTTCATGTACG
Organism: Pachypsylla venusta; assembly: GCA_012654025.1. Taxonomy (NCBI): domain Eukaryota; kingdom Metazoa; phylum Arthropoda; class Insecta; order Hemiptera; family Aphalaridae; genus Pachypsylla; species Pachypsylla venusta. Next base: position 32,663,544 of record CM022875.1, read on the forward strand.
CTTAGGGTGACATTCTCTCTAAAACAGGTCTTTTGTTGATGATTACACATACTTTGGAAACGGATGGATGCTAGGTTATGTCCAAAATTTGGATGCCATAGGTTGAAAAAAAAATCTTATAAATGAAAAATACTGACAGTCCTCAAAATTTGAAGTAGAATGCAAATATCGAAAAAAATCTTTGACCACACAAAAATTTGAAAAAAATATTTGGGGGATATACACCACTCGACCCCCCTCCCCCAGCTTTGTAACGCCAAAGTGTTATCTGAAATTTTCGTTAAACTGAATTAGATCCGAGTTCCGTCGAAAATTATCGACTTAGTGTTCGTATTTTCGGTGTACACTCAGCCTCTTCATGACGATTGAATAGGTACTTTAATGTGTAGAGACACATAGTGGCAGCATTATCAAAGTAGAAAGATCTGGTTTGGTGGAAGATTGAACCTATTATAATTAGCACATGACACTTTTTAGTAATGATGTGATTCATTTAATAGTGACATCGTCGTGTCCAATGGTAGCCAGATGTATCAGACTGTAGCTCCAAATAAGTGGTTTTCTATTGCTTTAAATTGTCCATTTAAAGCAATAGAAAACCCACAAAAATTGTGAAGAGGCCGTTGGGTCTTATACAAAGTTTCCATATTTATAATCATTTTATTTTCACAAGTACCTAAAGTAACAGTAAAATATATATTTCTTATTCGAGTTTAAATTTTCTTTTGCATATTGTGTTCATAATAAGCATAACATTTTTGGATCATTTAGTTTGGACTATAATGAAATCTTATCTATTATCCGCCAGGTTTGCTGACTTGTTTATTGGATCAGTTATCTTATTATTAGATATACCTTTGCTGAGATTAGACATTCACATGCATAAACCAATTACTGAGCAATAAACTATAAATAAAAAAAAATAAAGAAACTATTAAATGGAAAAATAGAGATAATTTAATAAGGTACCCATTTACATAGGTGTTATAGTAATATGTGTAGGCGAGAGTGGAGTAATATGGCATAGGTAGAGTATAAGAAAGATGACCAATATAAAAACTTTGTTAAAATCTCTAACAATTTAGCATCATTATTAATTTCTTTTTTTGTGGAAAAATATTAAACTGGCGTGAGATAGACTTCATTCTGCATTGGCCCTTATCAACGCCTTTCAAGAACAATATGAAAATTTTAGGTGGAATCAATACATAAATATTTGATGAGCTCCCCCGCAGTTAAAAACAAAAGGGTTTATTACTAAATACAGAGATGAGATGATAAGAACTCTCAGATTGAGCGTCAGGTATTGCCTCTTCAGTGGATGGGGGAACGTAAAAAGAATACGTCCAAGGCACTCAAGTCCAGTCGTAGTCATGAGAAGCTCATGAGAAGTTGGCATTATCGGTAAGGATTTTCAACAACTCATGGATAGTTGTTGCCAATCAGCCCTATGGCTGATAACGATAATGATTGCTTTTGGGGAGATAATTGTGTACGAGCATCATTATTTCGGGCCATTTCTGAAGTTTGAACAACGACAAAAATATTTAGGTTCAAGGTGATGGAAGGGGCTGGGATTATCAACATCTAGTCCGGTGTTCTCAGAGAAGCATAATAGACGTGTTGAAGTTCCAAAAACCTTTGTATGTCACTGACGGTGACGCCCAACTTTGAACAATAATTGGACATCATAATTGTGAACGTTAGTGAACTCCACTTTTGACTCCCACATATATCTCGAAATGCACTTGTATATGTCTATGTATGTATGTCTGTCTGTTTGTTACGCGATACAAGCCACAATTTTCATCCGATGTGGCGAAATTTGGTATACATATTTAGACATGAAGGAATTTTGCTGTATAGTTTGGGGGCTTTCCCCCCCCTCCCCCCCCCGGGAGGTAGGGCCCTCAATTTTTTTTTTAAATGATTTTTCTCTTTTTGGCGGTTTGTTATAGAAACGTAAATTTTGATATGTGATGGCTGGTGTTAAGGGCTTTTCGATTTTGAAAAATTTGATTAAGATAATTTTTTCTATTAATGAATACAACACTAACGTCAACACCGGATCATATTTATCCACTAGTACATGAGGCCTAACAACATTTTTTCTATTCGATTTTTGGCTTCTGCGTACCTGGAATTGTAAAATATCGAATTTAAAGTTTTCTTCTTCTTCTAAAGATTCGTTTTTGAAACAAGTTTACGTGAGTATGGGAGATTGGATAACCAGATAATACCCACTTGGTAGAACCTAAAATTTCTATTCAACATTCATACCATATTTCATCCAAATCAGACCATGCATTTGGGAGTAAGGACTCACTGTGAACTAATTTTATAGTTGATCTAGGATTTCGGAGGTACATGGTTCCCCTATATTTGAAATTCCTGGGTCACCTCATAAATTATGAAATTTCAAAAGAAATCTCCGCGTCCATAAGTAAATAAGGTTGAAAGAACTGTATGCCGTTCTGATAATTATTAATTTATCTTACGCTTGAACCTTGCTTGGGCTTTGTCCCTACGATGAATGTAAATCCATCAGGTTATAGAAAAGAAATAACGTCAAATAATATATCAATAATAATATGTCTAAGCAGTCTAAGGTGTCTACACCAAATGGAGGCCAATACCGTTCGTCATAATGGAGGATTCTCCTGGAAAAATCTTACACCCAAAAAAGGGCGTTTTCTCCGAGAAATTAGTTTAAAAATAAAGAGAAACTATTTTCAACTAAATAATCAAAATATTAAATAATACACAAATAACCAGATCACTGAAGTTAAGCAACGGTCAGCGACTGTGTGCGTAGGTTCGTGTCCTACGTTGGAATTCCCGTACTAATCCAGGCTAGGTGAGGTCATTGTGGGTAACTGGTGTGTAAGTTTCCAGCGAATAGTGTGTAAAACCCCTTCTCGAATGACCAGTACATTTTAAAGAGACGTCAAGCAAAATAAAACAAAAAAATATCTACTTCGGAAATATTTATCCAATTTTCAAAAAAAAAAAAAAAAAACATGCATTTTTTATATTTTGTTCGCTTTAGATAAAATAATCGTGAGAATTTCCAATTTTAAAGGTTCTTAATATCAGTTTTATTAATATTTATCTTTTCTTTGTCTGATTTCAGGTGATTCATGTAAATAATCAGCATTGCTGAGTGAAGAGTGTAACATGTTCCTGTACAGAAAGCTGATCAATTTTCAATAAAATTATATGTTCCTACTAATTGTAAGATAAAAAAACGTCCCTCCTTTAATTTTTATCTAAAAAGAAAAGAGATGAAATGGGGGTAATAGATTTAACTCCACCAAACGTGAAGTTAAAGCGTTTTTTAAAGTTTGGTTCAAACAGCACAATAATACTGGAATGACTTGTCCTATTTTGATGAAACTACGAGTATGTTTTATTTTATTCAGACTAATTGCTGATTTTCTCACCTAGGTTTAATGCTGGGTGTGAGAGCATCCGGCAAAACATGAGGAGATATACCAAAGTAAGGGTGTAGGTACACATATAATATCGATATTTTCGAATATCAATATCTCAGGCATCGATATTATATTTATAAGAAAAAAATATAGGTATCGAAATGCTATTCTGCTGATTTGAAACCGAATTTTTTGCGTGTTTTGTTTTAACTGATGTCATTGAATTACGTTTTTTGTTTGTTACCGCCGCATTTATTTTTTTTTCTTTTACGCATTCCGGATTTTGGCGTCGCCTGCAACCGCATCCTTCGTTTCCGTCTTAAAACGGCCCTGGGTATACAAAATGTTAAATTCAACTGAGAATAGCTCCAGCTCTGATTTTAGAAAATCTCAAATAGGTATATCTCAAAATTAGAATTATTTATTTGGTTTATTATTTTCAATGATGAACCTTTGGAAATTCAACTGAGAATAGCTTCGGCTCTGATTTTAGAAAATCTCAAAATTAGAATTATTTTTTTGGGTTATTATTTTCAATGATGATCCTTTGGAAATTCAACTGAGAATAGCTCCGGCTCTGATTTTAGAAAATCTCAAAATTAGAATAATTTTTTTGGTCTATTATTTTCAATGATGCTGAACCTTTGGAATCGCCACACAAAAAAAAATACACCGCCCCCATAAATTTAATATTTTACGTTTCAAGGTACGCAGAATACAAACAAAAAAAAAACGGTTTTCCGCCGTACGCTTTTACTAATACGTTGACCGATTTCAATGAAATTTGGTATATAGGTTCTGGCTGGAGTTTATTTGTGCGCCAAAGGGCACACAGTTTATTTGTGCCCGTTAGCGTATTTTGCCTCTTTTTTGCATTATGTATTACTTTCGTAGTTCTATTTAAGATTCCGTAGGACTTTTCCTGAAAGTGCCTAAAACATGAAACCCACTAGTATTTTTTTCAGTCCAAAATGTTGAAATACGTTTTTCAGCGTTTTTTGAATTTTGAAGCCGTTCTCAAGTTAATTAACCGCACTGGTTTATCAATAATATAATACGAATGGGAAGCATTAAATTTGTTTATTTGAATATTAGATTTAGTTATTTAGCTTTTGTTTATACTATAATTAATTTCTAGATATAAACTGAATAAAAAAATACAAGCAAAATAAACTACTTGATGTGAATTCAAATCAACTTCTTGTAGTTTCTTTATTGACCGAACGAAAATTATAGTCTAGTTTTAACTCTAAGATTTTTATTTAACATCTCATAACACGCTCCGTTGATTTTGAGGAAAGAGCACGCGGACCAGCATTATGCGGCCCCAAATGTTCATAAATATCTTCTGAGGTCAATATTTCTTATTTTGAATTGAAATTTTGTGCATTCAAGGATAATTTTATTAAGTTTTCTATCAATCAAAAAGAGAAATTTTTTTACAATTGTGGAACCATCTTTTTTTGATAAAATTTTTACTCCCGTCATCACAAAAAGCATAAGTACAGCAAATTGCTGCCGGGCACGACCTGTCACCTAAATATCTTAATTCTGCCAAAACACAATCCCGGAATATTGACTTTATTCTAAAAAAAAAAGTAAACTATTAACGAAAAACAAATACCTAACTATCACAACAAAATAGCCCAGCTTTACTGACATACTGTGGTAGAGAGGGTCATAACTTTTATTATTTATAGGGGCTTGAACATATACGTCTCCCTAGTATTGGGGAACAAAATATCACCGAAAAACCTGATCCTCGGATCTGGTATTCCCAAGGACACACGTTCAACTAGATTTTGATGCTTGACCGAACCTTCACAAATTCTCTTCAAAAATTAGATTTGTCCATCCTACCCTCTAGTCTCCTAGGAGTCAAGTTGAACCCATACTCAATGTAGTGTGGGTAGAGGGGATAAAAAATATTTTCTTCGTTGAAAAGTTTCCTAACAAAGCGAGTCTTTTCTTGTCCAATGGTGATGAAAATTTAGTATCCTGGACATTTTTATATGTTCATAGAAAAAGCTTTTTAGGACACTCGGTGTATTTAGTGTCCATCAGTAAAAAATGGAGTCCTTCCCAAGCTGCTCTTGCGCTACGGCAACTGAAATAAATTGGACGGCCATATTTATTTACTTTATCTTCAGGATATAGCAGTGCGTATATATTATACATCTTCCGATTAATTTGTATTTACAGTGCCAGGGGGTAGGTAGAGGGTTGGGGGGAGGGGTAGCATACATCAAACACACACATTGGGTACCTACGTCTATACATCTAATGCAAACAGTGCCACACGAAGAGCTAATTCAAATGAAGGAGAGGGTATTTAAACAGGTAAGTAACTATTATTACAGCAAAACGCAAACATCACTCCATCAGCAACGTCAGTGCCGGGGGGACACTGAAAATCATGTGGTGTCTTGGGTAAGTATACAATGTGTAGAATTTTGATTTTGGTTCATAATTTTCGAAATTGAACTTTTAGAATCAAGCAGGAAAAAAATTAGCCATATTATCGGGTCGCGAGCGCCTTATGCCCCCCCTTCGTTCTAGGAAACAATTAGACTCTAAATATTAACCAAATTTCAAGTCGCTGGGTCTTACCATTCTCTTTTTGACAAGATGAGTGAAAACCACTGAAAAACCGACAACTGTATATTCGGTTGCACTTAAAAGTTTCGGAGCACAAATCACAGATGGAACCTATATACCAAATTTCATCTTAATTGGTCAACGCTAAGTGTCAAAAGTGCTCAACACGGCATACGACGGACAAACTAATTTTTTTACTCGATTTTTGGATTTCTACGTAAGTACGTATTTCAAATTCTGAGGGAGCAATTTTTTTTATTGTGACGATTCCAAAGGTTTATTATTGAAAATAATAAACTAATAAAGGGGAGTTAAAGTCCTACTGGCAGAGAAAAATATTGGGGTGCATTTTGGGGCACAAAATTTTGCTTGAACAATCTTTAATTTTGAAGTGACATATAGTTGTCAAATTTCAAGTCTTTGGATGTAGCCATAAATTTAGTTGTCAAAAAAAAAAAAAAAATAGTAAATTGACAAATCCATTGGTAGAGGAAGAAATATTCTATTTTTATCCGTTAATAATTCTTGTTTTACATAAATTGGAAATTCCTGACTTTGGATTGAAGGGCCTCAATGTTCATAGCTCCACCACTGATGAAGCAAAGCACCCTCCATTTCATATCTCGTGACAGGGTATTAAACTTTATAACTTTACTGTTTCCCTTCTCCTCTACCTACTAAAGCTTTATCGATAAAAAATCAACTTGAAAGTTAAGCGCAACATATTACAAACTCATGTTAAGCCAGCATAACAGAACATGCTTGCATTCTTGTTTTCTTTACCTAAAGTCCTTCAATATTGTTTTCGAGTGTAACACCGTCAAATAGCTGATAAAAAGCTGTTTCCGGATAATATAATGTAAGATGACACCCTTCAGAAACAAAGAATATTTCATATTTTTCAAGGATAAATCTCTTTTCTGAAAAAAATAAGATATTTTCTACCACCTTATAGCTCTATATTTATGTGGTCAAATTAATGAAAAATATAATCTTTTCATTAATTTGACCAATCAAAAGCTGAAACTTTTCAATAAATGGAAAGTTTCAGCTTTTGATTGGACTTTCTATATTCGGCTTGTTGGTGCAGTGGTAAGACGATCTGACTGGTAAACAGTAGGGCGTGGGTTCATATCCTGCCAACCCATGAAATTTTATCCTCATGAATTTGAAATATTTACTATATAATAATAGCACGGTGCTATTAGCACCCCAAAAACACCCCCAAAGGGAATCTTCAGTTCTATTCGGATAGTATAAATAAAGGACTATTATTATTTTTGTCCACTTAATTCCCGCTATTGCGATATTCACTCTATTCTATGATAAGATAGTAGGGTTGTTTTGCTTCAATAACAACATATCACAAAGTATTTTGCTTAAATTTTTTTTTTGCATGATATCTCTGCCAGGCAAAGGCAAGATGGATAACATTAGGCCGAGCGAATGGTCTATTGTGTTGGCATGACAAGTCTGGTCCATTTCCTGTTTAACGTACTCCGGCGAGGCGATGGACTATTATTATTTTTATATGAAAAAAGTGATGCATGGCTGTATAAGCCCCCACCCCAGAATATTCCGGGTCTTACACTAGATAAATGGAAAAAACAATATGGATTATAACCATAGTATGGTTATACAGGTATGTTCAACCCCCTCCCCCTCGAATTTTGGGCCAGAACCGCTCAGATATGAATGGCTGTAAAAAAAGATTTCCTAACAATGATCAAAGGATGTAGAGTAAAAGATTAAAGAAAAACGTCTGGGTAAATTTGTATGATGATTTTTTTTTTCAAGGGAAAAAGGCCCTTAATTACAGCCCAGAGCAACCGAAAAAACATTTCGAGTGCTTTACGAACGCCAAGTAAAAATCTCCCTAAATAAACGATATAATATCCCAGAATTTTAAACAATAGGATCTGAATTAAGAAAGGGCTCATTTGGATTTTAAACTATTATCACATGATGAACAAAAATGTACAGGGGGAAAGAAACTAGGAGACAAAATGCTTGAAATGCTCAGCTGCCCTGAATTTAATGCTCGTAAAAGTAATTACAAAAAATTACGAAAATTGCAATTCTGGGGGGTGTCCTCCATTGAACATGTTTGTGGTTTCAAGGAAAACATTTTCCTTCTGTGTCACAATGTATATTATAACTTAACTAAAGCTACATTAATATACAGGTAACATGTTTGTGGTTTCAAGGAAAACATTTTCCTTCTGTTTCACCCTGTATATTATAACTTACCTAAAGCTACATTAATATACAGCTAACATGTTTGTGGTTTCAAGGAAAATATTTTCCTTCTGTTTCACCCTGTATATTATAACTTAACTAAAGGTACATTAATATACAGCTAACATGTTTGTGGTTTCAAGGAAAACATTTTCCTTCTGTTTCACCCTGTATATTATAACTTAACTAAAGCTACATTAATATACAGCTAACATGTTTGTGGTTTCAAGGAAAA
>CM022875.1:32673915-32683977 GCA_012654025.1 Pachypsylla venusta
TAATTTGATATTTAACGTACCCAAAGAACGGAGAATCCAAAAATCCATTCTTCCAACGTCCCCGTATACCGCACACTCTCCACCTTGCGTGGTACTTTTGCCACCTAAAATTTGGTCTGTAGCACTCATTTGGTGTCTTTTTTTTTTATTTATTTACTTCATTTGAAGAAATAATAATTTATTTTTAATATACAAATTGTTTTATTTTAATTTATTTAAAAGTTAATATTTTTTAATTAACATTTTATTCAAAGTGGCTGTATGGAGAAATCCCATAAAGGGAAAATCCAATGCCAATACCCAAATTTAAACTAAAAAAAAACATGTTATTCAAAGATTTGAACGGAATAAACTCCATGTCCTAATTTTATTTTGGCAGAGTTTAAATCAATGTTCGAATAATTTTGCGGGCTGGTGTATATTGAAAAATGTGTAAGATAATCATCTACAAGATTTACGCGTTCCTATTATTGGGCTGGGCGCCATTCGATAATAAAAGCTTTGGATATGTTATTAGAAGCTTTATTTTGACTTTAATTAATTAGTCAATCTATCATTGATATCATAGACTGATAACATAATCTATTATCTGATTTCTGATCGAGTATGATTAACTTTCTAGCAAGTTCACAGAGGTTAAAAACAAGATCTATGATTTTACCGGCTTCTGACTTCAATCAATCAATAGTGGCTTCATCGTTTCCGATGATAGTCAGATGTTTTAGATTGCAGCTCTTGAGAAGTTGTTGTTCAGGCCAAAGTTTTTAATTTACAAAATAAATCTAATCTGGGCCCCCAAAACAATGTTAAACACTGAAAATTGTGAAATGAACAGATTCAAAATATATACCTATGATATATTTGAGGGTCCCTGATGTCAACACTTCAGCTGATACATTTTCCGATCCTTCACAAATGTTTTCCTTTAGAGAATGCAATATCTGCAATTTAATAATTTAGAATCTGAACTCTAGGTATTAAAAGCAGCCACAAGTAAATATCCGTTCAAATCGGGCGATCTAGGGGATCAATTAAATCATCAAAAGGGTAAATCAGGCGGCTCTAAAGACAGTTCTTTGTTATGAAAGTTTGACAATTCAAACCAAAAATGTTTTATGCGCTATATAGCCATTCTGCTCAAACCACACGCTTTCCAAACCCAATTCATTGAGTTGAAGCAAAAATAAAGTAATTACTCGTTGATCTAACATTTCTTTCCTGCGTAAACTCCGCAGCGAAAAGTTAATTTTAGACAATGTAAATGTTTTTTATTAAATATTTGTAGATGGGACTGAGTCTCTGAAGAAACAGACATCAGACTTTATCAGCTGAATTTAGGGCACATGCAATCCGAATAGTTACTTGTGCGCCACCCTGCATACTTACAGCAAATAAAGGTTTAGCTTCTTGCAATAAAACCATCAACCAAGCAATATCATTCCAGTAGTGTAACCAACTAATTTAGATAAATTATTTAGGATGTTTGTAGTCATAACCAACTAAGATAGGTAGGGGAATTTGCGAGAAGAACCGCACCGAACGACGTGAAGCGTTAAACAAAAATGCCGAGGAACAAAGATTTTGCTTCTAGCAATAAAACCATCAATGAAGCAACACTGATTTTTTTCCTTAAAAAAAAAAGAAACAATTTCAGAAAATTGAAGTTCGACATTGTAAACTTGTAATAGGTCTGTGAGATTATCAGTTACATTGAAGTGAGGTACAAATATTTGTAGTAAGGAGTACAATTAAGGCTCTTACACGTCTTACAAACACCTTCTAGCAACCAAACCGCCTTTAATTATATCTCTGGTTGGTTGGGGTCTATTAAATATAGATCCATTGCATGTTCGGTCCATGTTTGTTTTTATTAGTCTCCACTCTAAAGATGTAACCAATTCTGTGCTAGTGGTTCCACAGAGTGTTCAAAGAAGAATTTTAGGGCAAGGTCAGGAACAAGAGAAAATTATCCGATGTCAGTGACGCACACAAACGGGGGTTTGGGTCCGGACCTATTTTGATTCGGGGGGAGGGTGACGAATGAAAAAAAATCAAGTTTTTATGCGCATTCATTTCAACTATTTAGTGGAATNCCCCCCCCCCCCCCCCGCTCATGTTTTATACGGACCAGACTGGCGATTTTAGGGATAAATATGACTGTACCAAACATAATACGAATATCCAAAATTGTCTACCCCCCATGTTTTAACCGAAACATACTGGCGACTTTGAGGATAAATACGACTGTACCAAAAGAGGACACTTTGCCATGCACAAACATAACCTCAACCGCACTAGACTGGCTATTTTAGGGATAGGTATGTACTATCTTAAAATCTTGAAGATTTCAAACCTTCACCCACCATGACCTGAGCAGATTGGCAATTTTAAAGACTAATATGACTGTATTAAAAAAATACTTTGGCATGCACAAACATGTACCCTCAAAATCAGGGAAATTTCATCAAACTTCTTCAAAATTTCACCTCGAAAATTGGATAAAATAGATAGCCTTACTATAATTTAGATATACGCCCCCATCCCTAAAATTCAATCCTGGCTATAGTCCTGACGGTTAGTCTTACTACTTAAGATGAAAAGTCGATATGAACAACTCCCCCCCCCCCGAAATTCGCCACTGTCTGACGTTATATTTTATTTCAAAAGGCCGTGGCTCATGTTCTATGTTGAGCAGAGCTTCCCAAACTGGTGTCCCCCTTTGGGGGACGTGAAGGCAAGCAAAGGGGGGCGCGAGACCATTTGAATTATCATCATTTAGTTAAAATATATGTACACAATTTGTTTACAAAGGTAATTTTCTTGAACATGATGTTTGCATTCAGCAACACATTAGCGTTTTGATTGAGATAGCATTCAGCAACATATTAGCGTTTTGAATGAGATAGCATTCAGCAACACATTAGCGTTTTGAATGAGATAGCATTCAGCAATACATTAGCACTTTGAATGAGATAGCATTCAGCAACACACTAGCATTTTGAATGAGATAGATTTCAGCAACACTAACACCCATTCATAATTTATAATGTAAAGAGGAGGGGGGGGTGCGTGGGAGACTATGATTTCAACGAAAGGGGGCGCGGTGCCAAAAAGTTTGGGAACCCCTGATGTGGAGTCAGCTGCTGTTGGGCTGTGAAATTTCTACGCCGCGCGCCGCTCTCTTCATGGCCAAAACTGTATTCGTCGGAAAAGTGCCCAGCTCTTCCGACATTTCAAATGAGGGTCAGTTTCCACCTGGCTGTCGTGACAGAAATTGATGCAATTAAAAACTGACGAGAGGACTATACACGAGTCATTCGAACACTACTAGACAGCAACTGACTTTCCTAAAGTAATTTGAATACTCCCCATAATCATACAGCTCTCAGCATGCCAGTGTAGCAAACCTGAAAAATGTCAAACCGAATAATATATTTTGTGGACGTGGCCATATGAGAGCACCGTCTTGGAAAATATTTTTTTTTTTCCAAGATGTGACGAAAATTTAGTGACATGCTTTACGTATGTCCCTCAAAGTTTTTTAAGTTTTTGGGTGTATCGGGTTAACATGCATTTTAAATTATTTGGAATCTAACCCAAAATGACTTCAAACACGTTCTACACAGGTTGACACTCGTGTATCTATATGTGTGGTATGCTCAGTTTACCAAATACATTTAGCGATATGATTACCAATGAATAAATCACATTCATTCTCAATTTTCCTCATCTCCTCGAAGTTTGGTTAGCTTCATCTCATCTTTTATATTTCACTCTGTGTACAAGATAGTTGGGTAGCGATTATTGTTATATCTTCAACAGAGTCAAAGCTATGTGTATCATTATAGTGGTTGTTTTTTTTTATTTCATTAAAAGAGTCTTCTTTAGCTTGGCGTAAAATAAACTCCTTGTCGGCACCTGTCAATATTATCAGCAAAGCAACACGTCAACATTCATATTAGAAACATCACGGAAGTTCTATGAAAGGTGTTGAAAACATTATAAGATAAACATATACTTTACCATTGCCGATGATGGTGATGGCTTTGCAAATAATTCTGATGAAATGAGGGGGTAGTGATAATTATATTAAAATAGTCGAATTGAAATAATTAAAGAGAAACCATTTTGGTATTTGAAGTAACCAATGAGAAACATGTAGGAATTCGGTTATTATTGGATCTAGCCATACGGCGGATGGGCCCCAAAGAGCTTTGGATATTTTGACCTTGATAGATATTTCGACCAATTTGGATTTATTATTTACAATAACGAACCATTGGATTTAACATCGAAAAAATATCACCCTTGATATTTATTACATGGTACTAACTATCCAAAATTGAATAAAAAAGACCAGTCGTCTCCACTATCGTCATCTTAACATCTAAAGTCATTCAAAGTGGGGGTGTTATACCCCATCCGCTAGAAACTTACAAACCAGCTATCAATATTGACCTTACCCAGCCTTGGTTAGGATGGAAATATCCAGCAACACGAGGGTTTGTCAAACCTGCTTTGTCATCACCCAAGGACACCTCACTAAACTTTCTTAAACGTTGTTGAACTACTGAATTCAACGTATCATTGATGTTGGCTGGAGTTTTGAATTATGTTGAACCTTTAGAATTGACAAGGGGGAAAAATAAGTTTCTAAGGTTCAAAAATACAACAAAGAAAAATCCGCTGTGATCTGCATTCTGTCACTTGGTCAATTGCAATGAAATTTGGTATGTATTAGGCTATTAGGTCCCATTCGCGATGTAAATTTGCGTCGAAATTTATCGTCAATTTCAGTCACATACTCTAGTGTAGTGTTTCATGCCAGTGGTCCCTATTCAAGTCTTGTGGGATTAATGAATAACTATGGAGATAAATGAGCATAGCTACCCAGTGCCAGCATTTTATTTAATTGGATATTGATAGAAAAATCCTAAAATACTTCAGTGAGCAAAATTGTGACATAATAACACAAAGTAACAGTTTTATTATTTATATTTCATTAGGCATATTATTGTGTCCCATATTAATATTTTTCAAATATTAAATGTCGCGAAGCTATACTAGGTATCTACTGCCCTAATTGGAAGAAGCTGCCTCTCGTCAGTATTTGAAAAGTCAAAGGCCTCATAACCATAACTCCGCAATGGAGACAGCAGCTAAAGACGACCTTATGCCCGTAAGACATAAACAGTAAACGTGACGCTTGAGCTATCTTGAGGATACTATCATCAAACATCAATTATAGACAAAAAGACAGCTGATGAAATAAATAACAACAAAATTATACTTTTTGATATTTTTATGAAAACTTAAATATTTGAATATAGAGGGATGCTCGAGATAGATATGAAGATAATGATCAAGGAAGGAGAGAGCTAGAGCAAGATATAGAAACGATTATCACCAACACACTCTAAATGTAGTTGATCAGGGCTATAATAATATTAGCAACACCTCTGATACATACACCTGTCTTACAGTGTATTCAGAGAAGACTGTTGTCCCGTGATGTCGATCAAGAAGAGCTAGAGCACGATATAGAACCAACACACTCTAAATGTAGTTGATGAGGGCTATAATAATATTAGCAACACCTCTGATACATATCCTGTGATGTTGATCAAGTGAGGGCTATATGAAGAATCACAAGCACACACGTCATCTAAGATGTGGATACCTACTGTTGTCCTTTCAGCATGTTCCCGGTTTCATCTAAAGGTCCATTTATATACGCATCATTAAGAAAGACTACACTCAATGTTTGCAGGCAGTATTTTTTAGGGTGCGGGTTTGAGATCGAATGAAATCGATGTAGGAATGCTTTCAAGGAAGGTGGTATTTTTGCTCGACACATTTATTTTAATTTTGTTGAAAAAAAAAATCGACGACAATCTGGCGACAACATGCGATTGAACATCACCCCCAAATTAGCTGAAAGTACTTCGGAGCTTCTTTTTAAGCTCTAATAAAATAACAACCGACGCAGCTCAGACTACTACCATTGATAATGGGGGTGCCTTGTTGAACAGAGAACAGAGGATAGTGAAGGAACTGAGCTCGGTGGATCCGGGCCGATTGAGCGAGAAAAACTGATTGTTTGAAGTGCATAGGCTACCCAAACGAGCTCCTTCCTTTCGCGTTCTCGAACGGTTTGCGATTTGCAGCTTAGGTCTGATTGCAAACATTTGGAAGATTTAGTTAACGGATCGTATGTGTTTTTTTGTTTTTTTTTCGCCAAATTGGATACAAATTAGAGTGGTCTCTGGGCTTATTACAGGAGATTGTGGTCTCAGAAACCATCTACACAATATGGGCATTTTTAGAGAAAACCCATTGTGTACACTATGAGGGGAAGACAAGGGAATAGCCTCTCACATGTAAACGTTGATTACAGTGCCCTTCTCAATTGGAGATGAGTATCATTGGGTCACTAAATCCCAGGGAAGAACTCGTCCAAAAGAATCTGTCGAGAAGACTATTCAAACTCTCTGAACAAAAATCTCATGAGCCTGAGGAGTAAGAATTCCAAACTATAGAGGGTGAAAAAAAGAAAAGAAAGAAATGAGCGCAAGATTTGGTGTCGTAAAACATATTATATGCATAGAAACACTACGAAGCATTATGGATTGTTAATATAGTTAGTGCAATTGGATATCATTTGATTTTGAAGGAACATTAGCATGATTAATAAAATTATTATAAGCATGTAAAATTGCGCAGCGCTGCTCAAAAAAAAAAAAATTCAAGTAGGACCCCAGCCTAACACTTGGAGCATTTAAATTTTATGAAGATGTCAACATTAAAATATTCTTTAACAACATTGTTATGACAAATAATATATTAGACGGTGCCCAAATTATTTCCCATAATACCAAAAACTGCGAATATCACAGTGGTCATAGCATGTAGCAGGGAGTAGTTATATTCGAATTTGAATTATTTTTGTGTTGTCTAATATTAGTGTCGCTGTAAATAAATAGTGTCTATTCGATCATAACATACAAGATGGGAGATCTAGGATTACTCTAGGATCTGCTTATTCGCCCTTTTATGGTGTTCACCAATATATATTATGTTTGTATTTATTTACTGCCATTGGGTAGACATTACCACAAGCAAATCTTATGTCTGATTAGTAATTTCTTTAATAAATCAACTCCCCTACTCCATGCTATGTTTACTATCATTATATCTTGTGGGTACCGAACTATCTAACTAATTTAATTTTTTGGCACCTTCTCAGACTGATGAGAGTTGTGTTTAAACTAACTTCTTATTTTTGCTATATTTTTTAATGTAATTATAGTTTTAGGTACCGTAGGCTAAGGCAATCTAAGCAGCTGCAAATATAATGCTAGCAAAAGAAAACAACTTGAATTAATTTCAAGATGAAATTTACCATTCGAGTGTTAATCATTGATGGCCGAAAATTGTAACTAATATTTAACGATTCTCATAGGTAGGTACCTAAATAATAGTTTTGTGAACTATAGACGTCACTTACATAAAATTTCCACCATTTGAGAGAGTGTCGACAACTGTTATCTCATATCCTGATTTTTTTAAAAAAGTTTTGAATACCTTTTCTTAAACCATAAAATCTTGACTTTCTTTAGAATTATGGGCAGGAGGAGAGGCGACGTTGTCGCTCCTACTTTTCAGCACAGAGCATTTCGAAAGATACCTTTCGGATAAAGCAAGAATTGGTACGAGGATCTCCCCCGCCCATTGAAACACGATGATGGACCATCCTATTGACATAATATATTCACGCATTATTTATATTAATATTCACTCCACGCACAGCGGGCAGCAAGTCTCTAAAGAGGAGGCATTACTTTCTTGATTAGGTATATTATTAAAGTTATAGTATAATTTTTATAGGTAGGCGGTAGAGAAATAGAGAAAAAATATCTGATCAATCAGAGCAGAGAGTTTTTATCGAGTATTTTCTTTTGGAGATATATCAGTTACAATCCTTCAAAAGGTATAGCAACACTTCAATGTTTTGTGTTTTTTACTTCTTGAAAGTACAGTACTTTGGGGATATCCAAGAAGTGGTGGTCGTCCCTCAGCACCATGAAGTATGCCGCACAAAATAGAGAAGAATGGCTTCAACTATAAGGCTCTGCCTTTAGATCTTTATGACAATGATGAATCACTTTCACCTCCTTGAAACTCAGTAACTAATGTGTATATCTTTTAAAAAAATATATTTGAATACAAAATTTAGGGTCTACTTTGGTCTTTGGAAAATTACAGACCAGCTACCCAGCCCGGGTTACAAATAACCAGCATCACGAGGGCTCCTAAGATTTTAATGAATTTTTGTTTTTATTTTGTTGAAATCAAAAGCATCATATTTACAGTCACTCTCTTTCTGTCTAATCCCCGGCTGCCAAGTTAAGAAAATAGTACTCTAGGAAGATTGAAGGCATGTTTTAACTTTTGACAATTCCACAACATCAAACTTAACACCCGTCAGATGAAATCATTGTTGATTGTCCGATCTATGTCTTGATATGATCGATCATACGTCAGAATCAAATGGATCCATTCAGATCAATAACTATATCGATTGTTTTAGTTCTTTTAAAATGATGGGCAGTGCTTTGGACGTCAAAGTACGGAATTCTTAAATACGTTAAATGTACCAGTTCATATATTTTATGAGTTAGACCAGCATTGTGAAGACAAACTAACGAGGAGGGGGACTGTAAACCTCACTCTATTTCAACGATTATAAAGAGAGAGATGGAGAATAATTTGACACATCATAAGGCTCCTTTCAAATTCATTCTCCTTTCCTTCTTCATTGTGTTCAATTTCTATTTTTCCCTCAAAAATTTCAATATCAGAAAATTTTCCTTCCGGGCGGTATTCGAATCAAGTGTCAATGGTCTTAACAACACAGCCTCGCAGATGGGCTGATTTGTTATTACCTCTTCTTCTAAGAACTGGCCGAACGAAAAGTACCTAGCACCAGCGGGAGCTTGCACTGTCCAGTTTTCCGTGCAGGCATATAGGTATATCCACTTAATATATTGCGTAGAAATTTTCATTTTGTCATTCCTTTAAGCCGCGTCTACACGAGGCCAGTAGGCAGTCCAGCTGAGTAAGGTGACTGGTAGCCACTGACTGGCGCAAATAACCATTTAGACGTAGCCATTTGACTGGCGTCAGTTGAAGTAAAAGCCTTACCCGCGTTCAACTAAACAACATTTTTCGAGATTTTCGATATTTTGTAAGTGAATCGTCTAAGGTGCTGCAAGAAGAACTCGACAAGAAACGAGAGTGGACAAGAAAATGGATTTTACGGAGGGATTCATCTGGGGCCTCATCTCAGCTGGTAACGGAATTGCGGTTAGAAAATCCCATTGAATATAGAGCTTTGTTGAGACTCTGTCCTGTTACTTTCGACGAAATTCTACATCGAGTAACGCTCTTGATTACCAAAGACACGCCGAAATCATCCAACTCCATTTCGTCGGCAAGCTCTTTGAGGGCTGTTTCACGAGCGTATTTATTTTTATATATGGTATGAAACTGGTTCCACAAACACGTTTCTTCCTTGTAGGCTTCTACAAACTTCACATTTAAAAATTCACCCCACTTGTTTGACGACATATTTCAAACGTTCACGACAAAACACAGTGGATAAGCACTTTTGTAGTGATGCGCACTGGACAGGTCGCTGGACTGGACTGGCGGGAGTCGTTCACACGCTTCCAGTGGGTCACGCCACGCTCGTTTTCCGATGGTGGGGGAACTGGACTGGCGCGAAATCTACTCCTCAAGCCAATGCACTGGATAGGCTTTTTTTCGCTGGACTGGAGTGCCAACTGGCGCCAGTCAGCTGGAATGCCTACTGGCCTCGTGTAAACGTGGCTTAAGAGGTGTGTTCACAAAATTTCTTTTGGAAAACGAGCGTGACGTGACCCACTGGAAGCGTGTGAACGACTCCCGCCAGTCCAGTCCAGCGACCTGTCGTTGTTTTTTTCTTTTTTTTTCAGGAACCTACTAATGATTTATTTCTTTTACAGATTTTGCCCCTGGTCC
>CM022875.1:32685672-32702574 GCA_012654025.1 Pachypsylla venusta
GGGTGTCCACAGTGTCTGGTATGGTGAGGATCTTGTAATAGTTATCATTGCAAGTCTATATTGATACGAGTAGGTGAACGGGGTGTCCACAGTGTCTGGTATGGTGAGGATCTTGTAATAGTTATCATTGCAATTTTATATTGATACGAGTAGGTATACAGGGTGTCCACGGAGTGTCTGGTATTTCATTGACTATAAAGACCCATTTACAATTATCACGTATCGTTTACTAACGCTTGTAAATCGAACATTCATTGAATATGATATGTCCCTGATGTTCATTCACTTCCCCATCGATCTCTTCTATTGGGGGGGGGGGTCGTCTCTTTAATTTTTTCCTTTTCTTCTGAGGCCTGAAACTAAAAGTGCCGAAGACCACCAGGAGGCTGCCCAGTCAGCCTATGCCCTATGTTTTACATCCCCTTTTGTGAAAAATGATGGGTTTAACAGTGAAAAAAGAACTTTTGAATGTTATAGCATAGGTGGCAAATATTTTCTCACATTTTTTTAGATTTCGTATCTGATTTTTTTTTTTTTAAAGTAATCAAAAAGTTCATTTGAATGAAATCCTCCTCTTTTAGCAATTGCTCTCTCTCTCTCTCGCCCCCTCTGATACCGTAGTCCAACATAAGTGTGGGCCCTGCTTTATGCGAAGTCCAAATGGTGCGCGCCGTTGCTAGATATTCCGGAAAGTAGTGAGCATGGAAATATCTACAAAGACTGACCAAGAAGAATGTGAGATGATATTAAAAAGTTGTTGAACGTCACAAGTTTCGCAGAAATAAAATTAATCCATTGCTCAAGATTGACATTGGTACAGAGTATCCTGTTCATGATGGTTTAACAAGCTTAGCCACCATCTACAACGATGATGCGGTGATGTGAAAATAGTTACAGTTTTTCGTAATTCTTTTCTCAACGTCCCATATACTAAAAGCCATGTCCCTCGAAAAAAGCCGGAAAAAATCTAGGGCTATGGGGTTCCTTAGAGCGTCAGTAATTGCTGCATTTGTGACTGAATCTTGCCAGTGCAAATGTAGTGTAGACGCTATAATTAAAAAAGAAAAGGAAAAGAAAAAAACACACCTTTTCTAAGGACCACTTTGAATCGCCGCCCAAATTGTATACATTTCTTCACAGAGAGGGGAAACATCATGTTGTCCTCCATTTACCCGAAAGTTAACTTATTTAAATCCCGGTCACCCTGTACAGTTAAAGTAAAATGATCTGTTGTTAGTAATTGATTGAACCGCCATACCGAGTTACCGAGGTTTAAGCAAATTATATTTAACCTCAGTTTGCAATCATCGCCATTGATAGATTTGAATTAGAGCACACAGATCTATTACAGAGAATTGAAAAAATAAGCAAAACATTTTTTTAATCAAAATCTATTAAGGAATGAAGAAACCACATTGGACAACAGCAGAGAACTCATCAGCACAGTCATTGATGATGATTAGGAAAATGTAATTGATGGAGTTGTTGATAGTGGCGGCATTTCTAAATCCGAAAAAGTTCATGGGAAACCCCCTTTTCTTCGGCAAGAAAAACAAAAAATTTAGTTAAAAACTTGCTGGATTTTGTGATACTGTTGAAGTAACATGTTAACAAAAGTGTACATAGGAATTGTCACCTAAATACTTGGAGGTGAATCGAACGAAAATGGTTACTGAGCATCGATTAGGTTTTACAGTTTTCACCATAGTCTGGATGGGTATAATACAGAGTGCTGCAATTAGTATTTCCACATTTGAAAGAGCTAGTACATAAATACCAAATGAGATATTTGAAAAATTATTTGGTATTCTGTAAGATTGTGTATTCTAGTTTTTTTTCGTTTATGTTTTGTAAATAATATCGTCCAAATTACGGCCTAGGCGAGTGATACACTTTTGGAGTCTTTCACGGAATTTTTCCATAACTTTCGTCAGCATACCCGCATCAATTTGCATAATTCCTTGCAGAATTGCCTTCTTTAACTCTTCAAGGGTCCCAGGGCGATGTTTGAAGACCTCAGCCTCGACAGGAAGAAGTCACAGGGACTCAAATCCGGCGACCGGGGAACATGTCCTGTGGAATCTGACGAGAACGATTGGCCGTATGGGTAGCCCCATACAGCCTAAAGCTGATGATGTGGTTCTAAAGTTGTGAACTCAACTCAAAATTGTTTTTCGATCAGGAACTGGATCCGTGGAATGTAAACCATACCTTGTGCAGAACGCCCTTTGAGTGGCTATAATGGTTCACTTTTTTAGAAAACAACTTGACAACGAATGCTCGCTCGACCAAATCATTGCAGAAACTAAAAACTAGATGTCATTTCGTGTTGAATATCACAAACTCCACGCTCCTCTCACTATCACTCCCCCTCAATGTGAGAAAACTAATTGCCGCACCCTGTATAATATGAGTTTTCGGCAATGCTGTTGAATGCATTTCAGGGATGAATTTCGAGGAGATCTGATGTGTTGCCTTCCGATTCTACTTTCTCGCAAAGTTGAAGAGAGCTCATTTCCAAACTTTGTATTCCTNTTTCCGATTCGGGTCACTGCTCCAAAACTTCAATGTAAAACGTTGTCTATTGTTTTCAAAAATTTTGGTATTTTATCTTTCGCGGTACGTAAAATCCCATATTGCCGTTTCCTCTTCAGTATTTGTCTTTATGTCTTTCTTCCAATCATCTCTGACAGTGGTCATGCCACTCATTTGCAATTATGTTCTGTCTATATAGGTACTCAAAATAGATTATTTTCAAAAAAAAAAAAAATATTGAGCCAAAACATATCTACATACCTAGATGGTATTAGGTTCATTTGAATGCATTTATTATTTTGCCATCAAAGCGCAATTTTTGCCTTGAACTATTATCATACATTTCACTAATATGATTTTCATACAAACTTAACGTTGATATTACAACTCGGAGGCGGCCCGTGAAATATTACACTTTGAGGCCCCATATTGTCACTTAACCTTAGAGGTGTCGTTAGATATTTCGTGGGGTTACACCTGACAAGACACGATATTTTTTTCAACCTATCAGTGTTGATTATTTTCTCTAGCCATCGATATTTTTCTCCACCCTACCGACATAATGGTTATCGTTGCTAACGATACATTTTGTCGTATTGGTCGGGAGCTATCGGACTAGTGTAAATAGAACTTTAGGATGTCAAAGTAAATTCTTTCTACAAGTGAAAATAAAGTATTAGATCATACCTGATATTTTCACTTTTTGATACTTGAGTTCCATATCTCCGTGTGGAGGCACTCACGCGGATATGCCTAGAGAGAGAAAAAGTTTTATTTTGACCTCAGGCAATCAATAGTGAGTCGATGTAAAACAGACACCCTGTCTTTTAGGTTGGACAGAGTACATTCTTTGCTTATTTATTACAAATATTACAAAAAAAATAGTAATAGTTTGGCTTCATATTGTTTGAGAGGCTATTGACGCCCATGCAACACTTAGAACGAGCCGCCAATCTATTGCATGCACTTATAGTTGGTGTGATTTATGCGTTCTCGAGTGACACAGATGATAAATAACAGAGTGCACTTTATAACCAAGTCGCGCATTCAAAATGATATATTAGATGATAGGAGATAAATATTAGATATAGAATTATTGTGACACTCACCAAACCTAGTCGTTGACAGTGTGACAAAATTAGATGTTAAGTTTGTTAGACCATTGAAGGACAACTCAGTCCAATCTGGGAGTTTATGAGTACGAGGAGGAGACCCTTCCAATTTTAAAGCATACAAAACCTCATTTGGAAACACAACATACAAAATTATATTTTTTTGATTGCAGATCCTGAAAGAACATAATTATGGCTTATTGCTCATAATTGTTGATCTAATTAGCTTATATTATTAAGCATACGGGTTTCTGGGCGACACCGACGGTCTAAGCCGACCCTCGAGTAGAAATAAACAGTGTAAAATAATTGTGTTAATTTTTAATCATTAGGTAGAGTTCAAAATTATTATTATTCGAAATAAAATCTAAATCAAAAATATTTTTTTGTTAATTTTATTCGTTATATTTTATTCCGAAGAGCTGAAATCACAAGCGACCTAGGTGCTTGTGACACAAGCACCTAAGTCTTTAATTAAATTCAAAAAATAATACACAGAAGAAGACAAAATTTTTGCCAAAACTTCTTCTCTGCTCCCATATGCTTTCCCCATCATATAACATAATATATAATACCAACAGCAATGATGATGATGCTAATGCAACGGGTATAGAACCTTCAAAGAAAGTCCTATATTGTTGTTGGCAAGTGACGTCCTATATCATTTGACACCTTCTTCTCAGAGGTTCTAATGTCAATCCGTCCAGTCTCTTACCATCAAATCCAGAAGACAGGATCATTCAAGAACAGACGGAATATGACAGGAATGTCAAGGTACGTTTAAGTGTTTCTTAAGTTAACAGAAATGTAATTCTTAATAATAAAATAATTGTGCAAAAGCGGTTTAAGGGAGGAAGGGGCTTCGGGGCTTTAAACATCCCAGCTTTTTTCTATGATTATAGAGGNCCCCCCCCCCCCCATCAGAATTTTAGGTTAGAACCGCCTATATGTGCAACAAGTAACAAGGCTGGGTTCGCGAACCTAATTTATAAATTTTGCAGTTCCAGAAAAAAACGATAATATAATAGATACTAAAACACCCTTATTAATTGGGAAGGAAATCAAATCGAACCAATATAAAAATAAAAAATAAGTTTACAATATATTATTTTGAAATTTTGTCATAGCTTTCCTTTGCAAATATTTTTAAAATTTCAGAGGAAATATTCGTTTTGCTATTTATTGTCATTGTTAAACTTCCTTTAATGTCAAACATTGAAATCCATGAAGCTATCAATAGATTTGAAAATAATGTAACAACACACTTTTTATGGGGATGATTGGTAAATTGACATTAATATTAGGGGAGAATGGGGGGTTTCTACAGAGTGATACAAAATAGTTCATATCAAAAATCTTCTGTGGGTTAAATAACCCAATATTAGTGCCGAAGTAGCCCTGACGACCCCGCGGCGTGATGGGCCTCTTAAAACGATAAAACTAAATGATTTTGAGCCCTATCGAATTTTAAGCCAAATATAGCAAGATATCTTAGAAACATATAATCCTGATGGATCTAAAATAAAATCCTGTAGAGGGGGGGGGTCTTAGGGTCTTGTACCTTCAAGATCCCCCAGGATCATAAGCGAGCCCCATAGTGGACCCAGAGTAAAGTCCTTGGGGAATTTTAAACTATGTGTGCATGAGCGGATTTGAGGGGGGGTAGGGACTCGTAACCCAGGGACTGGGGGTCCTGGACAGTAGTTTTAATGCAATCGATTTACGATACCCAATTTTTTAAAAGCTGTAGAGCTTATCACAAATACCTTTCATACCAAATACCAAGTGTGATAAGCGATTTTATAAGCGTGATGACAAAAAAAATGCCATGACGGATGACAGAATTTTCGACAATTTTTTATTTCCCTACATATTTCTATTTAGTATCAGGATTAGGAATTAATTAGGGGCCGTGCCCCCCCTCCTCCCGTCTCAATGGGATAAAAGGCACAGCGGATCACCATTCATTTGATTTTTTTTTTAAATTACGTGATTAGGTATAATGAAATTTGAGAAACACCGCCCGCTTAAAAAAACAGGGGGGGCACGTGCCCCCGTGCCCTCGCCTATAACCGCGCATTTATGTGTATAGTTTTAAAATGCACATCAGGGACATAGTGTAATGAGACCGGAAAGTGACATAAGATACGTTTGGTGCCACACAGAACAACAATTGTACTCGCTGGGATAAAAACCTGGACTGGAACGAGAATTCAATTTGAGGGTGGATTTACAAAGCTACGCCTAAGGATCATAGTGAGTCTACTCACTATGGACCTCAGGAAATGTCTGCAGAGACTGTAACTCTCCCAGGATGGGCTAGTTGATTGAAAACTTCTTGCCCTGGAAGAGAAAACAGCTACTCTCATCTCTCATTCTCTTTGAATGTGAGACGTTGGAAAATAAAACGAAAAGCTTCCGAAAAAAAACATATCTCGACCGGACTATTGCTATTATATATTGTGGGAAACTGGGCGGTAGGCAGGAAGATTGAAACACTGTTCACAATAGATCCAAATAACGGTCTGTTAATTGCAATCAGCTTCAATGGGGGAAGTGCATCAGTTTTATAATAATAAAATAATAGGTACTTAAAGCTAAACGGAGACATACAGCATTAAAATTTTAGGACCAATAGAGTGTGAAAACCGCTACATCCTCCAGTGAACCCGAAAAAATTTGCCAAAAATTATTCTAAAATAATAAATATCTCCAATGGTGTAAAGATTTGGTTTAACGTTCTTTAAAGCAAAAAGTTGTTATCTTAATGTCAGTTTAAAAAAATAAAACAATTAAGCAGAGAAGACAATGGATGGAATTTCAGATGTGGGGAGGGTGTGGTGCGTGTTTGTTGTGCCAAAATGGGAGGCATGGCACGAAACAAGAAAAATGCTTCAAAACATAAGTTGAAGATAATGGGACGTGTACAGGGTGACGCGGTGACTCAAATGTTTCTCCACTTACGTACTAGATTTTTTACGGATATTCCTCGCCTTCCATCAAATTTTTCCATTCCAAAGATGCATATGTGACATATCAAACGAAAGGTCTCGTCATTCTGAATCGAATGGTAACAATTAACAAAACAAAATGACCCGAAATAGTGAAAATATGGCCCAAAAAACAATAGGAAATGACATATTTGAAGGTCATTATTATTTAACAAATTTATATTAGACATCCTATTGGTAACTTTAAAAAACACTACCGTTATTTATGACGAGGATTCCCTTACTTTTTCACTTCCGACTCGAGTTTCGTCTACTTTGTAGACATTTTCAAGGAAACTGATTATTTGGTGTTGTTGTTATTTTCAAGGAAACAACGAAGTAGACGAAACTCGAGTCGGAAGTGAAAAAGTAAGTGAATCCTCGTCATAAATAACGGTAGTTTTTTTAAAGTTACCAATAGGATGTCTAATATAAATTTGTTAAATAAGTTGTTGTTATTGTTGGGTGTCCGTTGGTAACTCGGGACCCACGTGATCAATCAGCTGATTTCTCTCATACACAAAGCTTGGAACAGTGTCGACGATCGCGTTGATACATTTGCCCTTACTCATTGACGAATGGATGTAGATTTGTTCATAGACTAGGATTTGCATTTGACGATTACCTAGGTGGAGCAGTGACACCTTAGTATTTCTCATATCATGATAGTCAATGAGTAAGGGTAAATGCATCAATGCGATCGTCGACACTGTATCAAACTTTGTGTATGAGAGAAATCAGCTGGTTGATCACGTGGGTCCTGAGTTATCAACGAACACCCAACAATAACAACAACACCAAACAATCAGTTTCCTTGAAAATGTCTACAAAGTAGACGAAACTCGAGTCGGNGTAGTGTTTTTAAAGACATATTTGAACTTTATTTTTGGTTTTCGATTCCCGTCAGACGATTTTTAGGTAAAAAAATATCAAAATTTTCTGCACTATTACAATACTTTATCTTCTATAGGAAGAGAAAGTAAAAACATTATCCGAATCGTCTGTCACGTCATTCACGCACTGAATTTTGGGGGAAAAAATCATCGTTACTATTTAATACAGAATGACGAGACCTTTTGTTTGATACGTCTCACGAATTTTTGGAGTGGAAATAGGTTTTACAGTCCCTACACTAAAGGGAAAAGTAATCAATGAAAATAAAATAAATTTTCTATTGAATTCAGAATTTGATGGAAAATTCGATTTCGTAAAAAATAAAAATCATGCCGTCCTAAATATTAAATTGAACATTTCAAAAAATATAGGAGGGGGGGAGATTCATAATTTTATATACACCTTATATGGGTTAGAATTGACAATAACTTTTTGTTCACCCTATACATAATTATTATTACCTATGAGAAAGGGAAAGATACAAATGAAAGGTAGTGCAAAAAATATATGAACCCGACATATCTATAAACTTTGTCGGCACATATTCAAGACTTTTAGTTTTGATTTATGGACTGCTCTTTAATTTAACGGATGCCTTTCAGTTCTTATTAGACAGATAGAGAGAGAAGATTTTGGTGTTGGTGTGGGCACCTTGGGCTCATCAATGAAATGCTATTTTCGTTCTTGAAGGTGTTAATATAGGCACTATGGAACCTTGGACGTGGGGTATAATGTATAATGGAGAAGAATTTGGTTTGGTTTGGTTATATTAAAGGTGTTAGTAAATATTGTAAATATTAGCAATATTCCAGGGATGTGGTCTTTTGCACCTTTGGACCTGGGATCCAATTAAAAAGATTTCGGTTGTGGTGAGGGCAGTGGGCATCATGTAGGCTTATCAATAAAAAAAATTCTTCTTGTTCTTGAAAGTGTTAGTATTAGAAACGTAAATATTAGAACTATTCCGGACATGGGGTCCTTTGCACCCTTGGACATGGGATCTAATAGAAAAGATTTCCGTGTTGGTGAGGGCAGTGACCATCATGTGGGCTTATCAATAAAATATTATTTTTTTTCTTCTTGAAAGTGTTAGTATTAGAAATGTAAATATTGGAACTATTCCGTACATGGGATCCTTTGCACACTTGGACATGGGGTCCAATGGAAAAGGTTTTTGGTTTGTTGTTACCATAACATCATTGAAACGCGAATTTCCAATTATTGGAGGTGTTAATATTGATGATGGAAATATTAGCTCGATTTAGGCATGGGATCCAATGGAAAAGATTTTGGTGTTGTTGTGATCACCATAACATCGTTGAAACCGGAATTTCCACTTATTGGAGGTGTTAATATTGATGATGGAAGTATTAGCTCGATTTAGACATGGGTACCAATGGAAAAGATTTAGGTGTCGTTGTGATCACCATACCATCATTGAAACCGGAATTTCCACTTATTGGAGGTGTTAATATTGATGATGGAAATATTAGCTCGATTTAGACATGGGGTCCAATTGAAAAATTTTTGGTGTTGTTGTGATCACCATGAGATGATTGAAACGGGAATTTCCACTTATTGGAGGTGTTAATATTGAAAAGATTTTGTTATCAGATTAGCAGAATTTCTATTTTTCTTTCAGATAAAAGTTGTGCCCTGGAACCGCTTTCCCATTACTTTTAAACCTTTTTTTTGCAGAGCTTTCACCCATCTAAGGAAACATACCTACCAAATCTAGTCCTTTTCTCAGACGAAAAAATAATTTAGTTTAACCAAACCAGTTACACTGCAAGCGCGCTTATGTACGAGTACCCTGAAACGCAAATGATCCAGTATATATCCTGGACTATTTGTGCTTTATCTGGCATTTCATCTTTTGAGTTCTTCCAATGAGTCTATTGAGAAATGTTGCAAAGACATCGCATCACAAGGTTAAAGGTCAAATGGGTATTAATTACATTATGTGTTCGTCCTATTGAACAAGTTGGTGCTAGACCAAGTGGCGCGGTAGCGAAGATAAAAAAGACAATCAGTTGTTTGATTTTGGAAAAGTGCTTGCCTTGTTGGTAGAGTTCTTCATCATTGAACGTGTATCTTTGTGCGGCCAAAAAAGGGACACAAGATTTCCTTTTTTGACGAAGTCCAAGAAATAAAAGTTATTTAATTTTTTTTTTTTTCATTCAATGAAGGAAAAATATAAAAAAATCGACTTTGAATATTTTAAATATCCACCATTTTGTTATCTTGATTTTTCATGATCCCAAGTAGAAAAAAGTTTTTGTAGTATTTATTATGAACTCTCCAAATGATTTTTTTTTTAATTTGGCTTAACGTCTCTTTAACATCTATTGGTCATTCAAATGATTAGTTCTTTCAAATCTGAGCAGTAACAATAGGGAAATTACCGATTCAAAAATAACAAAAAATTTACTAACAAGTTTGTATTTATTCATTCTGGAACACATATTCTGTTGGGCACAAAAACTTGCTACACTCCGAATATCAAATGCATAATTATTAAGTTTTTCAGTATTTTTCACCCGTACACACATAATTTAGTATTTTTCACCCGTACACGCATGACTTTGCAGATTTGTAGTGTCTGATTTTCATCTACCACAAAAGTCATTGCAATATACGCAATAAATTTCCCAACATCTTATCCGCACGAAGTCATTTACCACGTGGATTCGTGGATATGCCTAAAGAGGCATTTTCATGACCAAATCTGAGTTGTATTTCATTGATTTTTGTTTTGACAATAAATCCAACAATGTGTTTGACTATCTCCATAAAATCCATATTAAAGTAAATGAATGAGCTAATAATAACTACTATTCATTCAATCCTTACCTATTCTAAGTGTACAACTGTGATGACTCCCCTTCCTAAGAAATCTTCTACATCCCCTCACAATCTCCTCCCCTCTTTAACAAGTTAGTCCTCTTTGTAATGAGAGGCGAATGAATATTTTACGATATCAATAAACAATTTAAAATAAAAAGAACTTAACTGCATTTAACATTGGGGTTGCCAATCTAATAATCATGCATAGTTACGACATTATGATTTTATAATGAAAAATAAATTGTTTACTCTCAGTGGCGGATTTGTGAATGCGAAACAGATAATATTTATTACCAGTCCATGCACACAATTTCGTATGCTATTAAATAAAGATATATTTTTCTTTGCAATTATCACATAATCTGCCACAGTCTGCATCCAAACTACACTGAACAAAAAATTTAATAGATTATGTTTATGGATTTTTAAGGAGTATTTTTAATGAAAATAAGGAGGGGTCCTTGGAACAATTCTTTTAATGTAAAATAAAGTAGAGTCTTTTTTTTCTTTAGTCATCCTACAGCACTGATTCTACATGATTATTAAATCTTATTATTATCTTTAGTTCTTCTCGATTTTTCCTTCACCCATCCTACAGCACTGATTTTCTATTTTATAGGTACAAATAAATTTACCCCCATTCCATTTCCATATGAATGTCAAAATGTGGTAAAACACAAATGTGAGTCAACTAACCATCTTTTCCTTCAGCTTTTATTTTCAAATTTTCAATTGGAAAATAAATTGTAAAAAATAAAAATTGTTCATGGTGGGGTGAAAAGAAGGCAAAACAGAATTGTTTGGATTTTTTGTAGCAGAATTTCTTTAAAAATACGGATTAGGGCGGTCGTACTTTGGAAGCGTTTATGTGCGACTACAAGATTACGTAGCATGGTTGCCTGTAGTAGCGTGAGTTTGTGGTCACATCCTTAGAACGACCGGGTTATTATGTGGCAGAACACAAATGACCAATGTTTAACGGACACCTCTTCACGTGGTGTACTGTGAGAAATACTGAAGAACTAACACATCAGAGAGTTAGGCAATCATCTTCATCATTTATTACCCGGTGTACAATGTAGCCACTTTGGACCCCTAAAGTTTTATTATCTTTAGGGGTGACTAGTGATCGAGTGAAATTGTTCGCTTAGCCAGGTTCAATAGCACGTCGAATACACTACTTCCCGGAAGATCACTAAATTTGTCAAATGTCAAGCGGGTTGAGTAATGAGTGCCTAGATGTGAGTCCCCTCTGGAAAACCAGGTTTTTTAGGATGTACTCAGACTTGTTTGTGAGATATACGTGGGTACAACACATTTATCGTCAGGCGCACTCAGCCCAATTATGACAACTGTTGTTGATCACCGCGAAACGGCATAAGAATCTATAGCTCAGTTAACTTTTTAAAACAAATTTAAAAAAAAAAGCACATCAAAACACTATTTATAATTATTTATCAAATCATTCGATTCATCATCAATCTAGTCTAGTCGAAAGATGGAAGTTGATTTAATAGACTATAGAATCAAATGAATATAGCTCAGTTGACCGAACGAAGTGAGTTCTAGTTTTAAAACTACAAATTCACTTTTGTATTTCCGTTTGTCTTTTTATATCACAATAACTCTCGAACGCCTTATCCGATATTTGATGAAATTTGCTATTGACATGTTCTTTATTTATAGAATGAACTGATTGGTTTTTGGCCATAGTGGGCTAGACAGGGCCATAGTTAACCTAGTAGCCTTCCCACACAACGACGCTAAAATCAATATCAATTCTGCTATCCTGACGGGGCTACGTTAGGCTTTTGTTTTTTAGGAACGGCTTCTGTTTCGAGTTGTGATTTTTAATTCATGATCACACTTCCGTGAAATTGAACAACTCGTTTTCATTTTTTTTATATTGTATTATCATATTATTATACTCTATGGAGAGGGCTGTTTTCTAAACAATTTATTAAAAATCAGAGCCTTCCATTTTTTGTTATTCCAACTGATGTTAAATAAAATGATTATTGCTTTTTAATAATTAATTAATTAGATCTACACCAATGATAATTATTTAGGGTTCGTCCCCTTTTTCTATTTATCAAAATGGTGTATCTTCTTTTGTGTGAATCCCGATTTATTAGAACATATAAATCTCTGGGTTTGTAAATATTTTTATAACGTCAAATCTATACTATTTTTTTTTTTTTTTTTTTTTTTTTGCAAACTAGGTATTTGCCTATTATAGCTAAAATATAAAAATAAACTCGCATTAGCGCATGCATTTTCTATGCATAGAAATAAAATTTGGTCCCGAGTGGCCTAATAGTGCCCAAATACTATCAGCAAATTTATAAATATAATTGAATGACTATACCAAATTTCATCTGAATCTGATAAGGCGTTTCCGAGTTATTATTGTACAAACAGACAAACAAAGAAAATATTGTCGTTCTCTAAATGTACACCTGCCTTCCGTCAATTATTAGAAAATTAGTAATAATAATAGTCCCTTATTTATACTGCCCGAATAGTACTAAACATTCCCTTTACACTGACATTTTTTTGGGTGCTATTAGGTATTTTGTGGTAAATATCTCAAATTCACGAGGACAAAATTCCATGGGATGGCTGGTTTTGAACCCACAGCCTACTGATTAATAGCCAGAGTGTCTTACCAACCCATATAATTAGTTGAATAACGCCACCAACCCATATGTATAATTAGACCTCTGTTTGGACTATAGGGGTAAAGGGACTCTTCCGTCTCATCCTCGCAGTATAAATAAGGTAATGAACCCTATATTGGACTATAGGGGTAAAGGGACTCTTTCGTCTCATCCTCGCAGTATAAATAAGGTAATGAACCCTATATTGGACTATAGGGGTAAAGGGAATCTTTCGTCTCATCCTCGCAGTATAAATAAGGTAATGAACCCTATATTGGACTATAGGGGTAAAGGGATTCTTTCGTCTCATTCTCGCAGTATAAATAAGGTAATGAACCCTATATTGGACTATAGGGGTAAAGGGACTCTTCCGTCTTATCCTCGCAGTATAAATAAGGTAATGAACCCTATATTGGCCCCCTTTTTGGACTATAGAGATAAAGGGACCCTTCAGAGTCTTCAGTCTCATTCTCGCAGTATAAATAAGGTAAAGAACCCTATGTTGGCCCTCTTTTTGGACTATAGAGGTAAAGGGACTCTTCAGTCTCATCCTCGCATTATAAATAAGCTATAATAGAAAAAATAATATTTGTACATTCAAACGCAACTTTATTGTTACAAACTGTACAATTCACAGTGAACACATTAATAGCATTTAGGTATACAATAATACATTTTACTGAAAGACAAACTATGGACATGCATCAGGCAATGCAATTTACTGCAATGTCCATATTTGTGTGGATTCATGCTGCATGTCATAAAACCTTCCAAGTGTGTATGAGGAGTCATAAGGGTAAATATTCACTACTTAAGGAACAGACATATCCAGAAACAAGCTGAGTCCAGAAGAAACATTAATCTAAGTGTATACATATGTGGAGGAGTCATAAGGGTAAATATCTAAATATTCAATATCTGCTTAAGGAACAGACATATTCAGAAACAAGCTGAGTCCAGAAGAAACATTAATCTAAGTGTATACATATGTGGAAGAGTCATAAGGGTAAATATCTAAATATTCAATGTCTGCTTAAGGAACAGACATATTCAGAAACAAGCTGAGTCCAGAAAAAAGATTAATTTAACTAAGTGTGTATGTAGAGGAGTCATAAGGGGAAATATTCACTACTTAAGAAGCAGACATTCAGAAACAAGCTGAGTCCAGAAGAAACATTAATTTAAGTAAGAGCGTATGCAGAGGAGTCATAAGGGTAAATATCCACTACTTAAGGAGCAGACAAGCAGACATATCCAGAAACAAGCTGAGTCCATAAGAAAAAATAATTTAACTAAGTGTGTATGTAGAGGAGTCATAAGAGTATATATTCACTTCTTAAGCAGCAGACATTATCCAGAAACAAGCTCCAGAAGAAACGTTAATTTATCGTTTGACTTTTTACCACGAGTATAGGTATATCAAAGAAAGTAAATACTGAAAAATATAATTGCAAAAGTGTGCTCTCAACTTTATGCCATTTCCAAAAACACTTCAACCATAATTCTACTGTTAGTAGTATTTGGTTAGAAAATAATCTTGATTTTTTTTTTTTTAACGCATTTTGTTAATCTTTACGTTTGGGGAAACATCATCTATACCATGCCCTATTAGGAATATATAAAATAAAATTTTAAAAAAAAATATCTGAAAGTGCCAGAAAAAAGTGTAGCCGATGTTTGTTTATAATTGACGGGAGCGTATCGATTAACGCGCTTGATATGAAATGGGGATGACGGATAAACTGATGTTTATCAAGAACCGATTTCTTTATTGGTAAAAACAGAGATTTCCACATGGATTGGGTTTGGTATGTTGCGCTCACTTAGTTTGTTTTCTTTTTGGGTTAGTGTGTTTTGATTTTGGTTTACTCGGATTGTTTAAAGCTGACAAAAAGGTCACCTAATGATCGTCTGGTTACCTGATGTGTTAGTTTTTTAGGGTACACCACGTGGAGCCGAACTAACATTATACACCAAAGACATTTTGTATTTGGAGACATTATCATCATGAGGTTCTCAGGTATGAAACTAGTTTGTTCCAGATTCCAAAAGTCCTGGATTGAGCAAGTCTTTTCATTTGAGAAAACGTGTTGCAGCGAAGAACATGTTCTATTTATTGATTTCTATCCTATTCCTGCTTCAACAATATCATTATTCCTACCTGCAGTGGTATTCACAGTCTTTTCGCGCCCAATGCAAAAAAAGGATAGCCCAAACGTGGACTATCGAGCGTAGGACGAAAAGTTGGTTTGCCAGCAGTAGGCTCCTGAAAGCTGGGTTGTATAAGTATAAGTAAATAAGTGGGTTAAAACTGAAATATTAATTATTTTCTATTTTCAACAGAAGCAGTAATCAAACCAGACTGTATTTACATACAACGAAAGCAGAATATAG
The DNA here is from genome assembly GCA_012654025.1 of Pachypsylla venusta. Taxonomy (NCBI): domain Eukaryota; kingdom Metazoa; phylum Arthropoda; class Insecta; order Hemiptera; family Aphalaridae; genus Pachypsylla; species Pachypsylla venusta. Next base: position 32,701,105 of record CM022875.1, read on the forward strand.
GAACTGAAATTAGAAAACTTAGAACATTTTTTTTTTTTTTTAATTCTACCAGGGACCTCATCGAAAAAGTATTTTGAAAGAAAGGAATTGTCTGCGCTCGGCATGGGGTCCCCTTGAAAGTGGCTCTATGCGCATTGGCATAGCTACCCCAATGCCTTCCTGCACCATATTATGTCCTACTATAGTTTATCCCTTCTTTTCTTAATGGTGTTCGTTATTGTTCCAAGGACTCCTATTCAGCAACGATCATACCACGTTGAATACACCAGTTCCCGTCAGATCACGGAAGTTAAGCAACGCCGGGCGTGGTGATTACTTGGATGGGTGATCGCTTGGGAACACCACGTATCGTTGGCTCTTTTTTCCGGCCCAACCCAGGCTGAGTCAGGTCAATTTGGGTAGCTTGTTTGCAAGTTTCCAGTGAATGGGGGGTAAAACCCCCGTCTTGAATGACCAATAGATGATAAAGAGACGTTAAGCCAAATTAAAAAAAAAAAAAAGGACCTCCTATTCTTCTCATTACTTCTTCAATAGATATTATATCTCAGCTGCCTATCTCGGTATAGCTCAGTGGTCACAACGTCTGCTACCCAAGGGTAGTGGTTTCGAAATCAAGACAGGTACATGGGTTTTTTATCCTCTATACACATTCGGTTTACTGCTGGCAGAAGGAGATCCTTAGGATAATCAGTAAGGCATTATAGTAAGTCCAATATTATAATTATCTCTCCAGATAATTTTCATTATTCACCAATTGTGCCAAAGTTCAAATGACTCGATTTTCTTACATTCCCATTTCCATATTGACCAGGTTTCTTATCCATGAATGGCCGTGCTCCAAACTAAAATTTGTCAGTAATCAGCAAATATGGCGATTATGGACGATTGCATTCTGGACGATTCCATTGGATATCTTTGTTTATAGCATAACAACACACTATAAAACAATATGATATGAATTTACACGTAATGTGCATTTCAGTGCACTTTAGTATAGATTACAGAAATGCATAATGCAGGTGATTGGCAAGTGTTAATACTTTTATGTTAAATACAGTCTGGTTTGATTACTGTTAACTGTTCAGCTGTAAGCTGTTGTGTAACCCTTATTCGGTTGATGTAGGATATAGATCGAACTCTTTCTTCCAGTCTGTGTCAGTCTCGTCTGCGATTGGATAGAGGAAGAGGACTAGCGCCAGAGGAGACGCTTGGTGTCGGAAACTATTACTATTGACACATCCGCTAATAGTGTATATGTTACGGTACAAGTAAATAATTGGGAATTGTATACAATGACCGGTTATTGTATACAATTCCCAAAGTCACTTGGTCAATGTAGGAAATAATCTTTAAAAAATCATTTATTTCCTACTTTGACCGGTCATTGTATACAATGGCCAGAGGTGCTTGGTCAAAGTAAGAAATTCATATTTCAATAATCTTTAAAAATCATCTATTTCCTACTTTTAC
>CM022875.1:32709526-32728785 GCA_012654025.1 Pachypsylla venusta
TAAGTCGCTATTACTTTATTATAAACTAAAAAAATATAAACTAAATCAATTATTATCTTACATAAAAATAAAATTATATACTAGGAATAAAATAATGTAAATGAAAATTTAAAAAAAATCGCTAGATCCTAGGAAATCTATTCTGAACCAGAACTTTTTCCTTCCTGACATCCCACACAGACAAATGTCTTTCGACAGTGTTTACACACACTTATTTCTTGCAGGTGGTACAGACAATAATAGTAGCTTTAGACAATCAATGTATTGGTACATGCATTGCCAAGGGGGGGGCATAAAATACCCGCCAAAGTTTGACTTCAATGTCATCCCTTAGAAGGCTTAGAATATACATATTTTTATATACTATGATGGAAAATATTGTTCGTGACAACTATTAAAGGTCTCATTAAAATAAGTATCATAATTTGATTACTACTTTGTGCTCACCCCCACCCATTGGCAAACCTAGGGTTAATAAATACAGATTTCTTGTTTATGTAAGGCCAGTTGCCTATTCCACAAAGCAACTTTACACTCCAAACTTTGCACTTTGCACTCCAACTTCTCAATTTCTGTTTCATGAACGTTTTTGAGAAGTGCAAAGTTGGAGTGAAAAGTGGAGTTGTAATGCAAAGTAAATTTCATTGATTTGTTTACTTTCTGTTCCATGAAATTTTTATGATTGCAAAGTGAGGAGTAAAATATGTCTTTTTCTGCAAAGAACTTTTTCACTCCTCAGTTTACTTTTGAATAATAATATATTAATATTTTAATAGTAAATATTAATCTTATGAATATTAATTAATATAGAATATTTTGGCCACAGGTGTCTTAGAGACATGCTAGCTCTGAATAATTAGTATTGCCCCAGCCTAGTTTCAAACTCGTAACTCTGGAATGGCTGGTCATAATTTTCAAACTATATCCTAAATTAAGGACTATTTAAGCACCTAAAACTTTCTCCCTTTGAGCTTCTTGTTGCAACAAGATTTTTAGATATTGGACCGTGACTTAACGAATTTAGTCCAAAAATTTTAATTTTGGCGGTAACCTGAGACAATTTTTTAGTTCCGATAAATATCCTATGTCTACCATAATATACATAGATATAACCTGTGCATTGAGACAGACCAATGTGGAGTTAATACTGAAACCCTCACTTGGGTTGAAACCCTCACTTTGGTTCGTGTGCGGGCTCGGCTTACCTGGCCTTTGAACCAGTTCACATTGAGCCCCAAATGCCAAACCATCATAAACTATATACATGAAGTACCTAAAGTTGCGCAAAATCCTTTTTATAAGAAATCTTCTTAGTATTTATGTTGAAACAATCGCGACAAATTAACCCTCGACCGCGAGTCATTCTCAGATATTAATAACTCGCAAAATACGTATTTACGTATTCCTTTCAGTCATGATAGTCTGTCGTCGTTTGCTTCTTCCTTCAGATGTTACTAGGATCTGTAGCCCATCTCTTCTTTCGGACCAAAGGTAGTGTCTACTCTACCCGGAGCCGCTTTCAATTTAACAAAAGTGAGAAATATGAAAAATAATTAATTTATATTTAGCCTTTGATATTTTCCATGACTGTTAGGACCATGTCGTCAGAATATACACCAATTTCCTGTCCTATTTAATACTAAAGCTATTGAATGGCTCGCAGTTTGTTCACGTACAGTTTGGAGATCAGGTTTCTTTTAACATAATTGCCGTTTTTATTTTCCTTATCCTTTTAAAAAGAAATTTAATGGGCTGAAATTTTGGATGTCGAGTTTTCAATGCCAAAACACGTTTTGGGGTCCCCAGAGCCTAACTTTTGAGTTTCAGCCATTGGTCCGTGTGTGTGTCTGTCTGTGAACAAGATATCTCAAGAACGGCAAGTGCTAAAGACATTTGAAATTTTGTATTTATGTCAGCTTTACGCTATGAACGGCAAAATAAGCTTTTGGTAGAAATCGAATATACCGTTGGCGGTTTTATGTCGCTTTTTAGCGGTTTTCGAATATCTTAATAAAAGTTAGAACGGTAATAGCTAGAACTTTAAACTTGGTGCCTACTCATATCAATTTCATACAGGAAATACTATTATTATTAAGAAATTGAAGAATACAACTTAGTTTGAAGTGTAATATATCAAGAAGTGTAATAAACAAATAATATATTTCCGCTCTGGGGTCTTCAAAACGTGTTTGGCATTGAAAACTCGACATCGAAAATTTCAGCCCATTACAATACCTTCTTCTTTTTTTCTAGATAAGAAAAGTTGTGTGATGTTCACAACCAGATTCAGACAAAGTTATCGCGGGTTAACGTAAAAAAATAATGAATTTAATACAACACCAAAGAGTAATTGTTATTTTTTTTTTTAACAAAACAATAGATTCATAAAGAAACTATAAATTCTGACTCTTGGGGGACCACCCTGGCTGGCTTCTCATTGAGATCTTCCTTAGCTTCAAAGTGCGGGCAAAATATTACAGCGTTAATATAAGCAGATAAGCACCTACCTAATACCTCTGAACAATTGTCTCAACATAAATCCTCGTGAAAACTTTTTGCATTGTTTCAATAAATATGGCCAGATTTTCTTCTGGTTTATGTTAGGTCGATTTTCCTTCCACTGATATTCCAGGAGCTCCCCATTGAATATCACTCAGAAAACGGTTGAGTAAGCCCCCCCCACGATTATTGTTTACAAAAAAGCAGGTCCATTTAAGACCCGACAAGCGTTGTGGCAAAAAACTTTTTTTCGTGAAATTATTAAAGTAATTGAATTGAAAATAGTTATTCAAAACAGCATTATATGTGAGAATATCGTAACTTGGAAGATATCTTGAGGCGTTTTTTAGCGGGGCAGCAATTTTTTAGCGGGGCAGCAATTTGAAAACAAAAAAATTTATTCGTAAGAATTACTGTCAATCAATGTCAGTTTTCTTAGTTCCAAAACACCAGTAGTGTTCCAATTTCGAAAAAGTCGAAATTATCAAAAATAATCGTACCTCAAACATAAACATATCTTTGCGAACTTGTGCGGAAAATTTCCGCCCTTGGAAAATGCCCACATTGCTGATTTATAAAAATGGCCTTGTCAAAAATGTTCAATCTGGCCTATCGAAAAAGTCAAAAATTTACTCTATTGGATACACTATTTCCTATCTGGTCATTGAAGTGGAGGAATATTATTTTAACTTAAGCCATGACATTAAATTTGCATTTTTTTCGTCAACATAAAAAATTACTCCTTATAATATTAAGTCATTTTATTGTATCCTAAGTCCAATCGCNTTATGGTATACATTTTGCCCAGTCAGCCCCCCCCCAAAAAAAAATCCTGTGTACGCCCCTGTCAGTAGAGTTTTAAACCAGATGGGTTTGTATTTGGATTGATATTCCTTTAGATATAAGGAGTATTTTCAATATAAATAAGGAGGGTTGCTTATAGCTACATTTTTCCAGTACGGAGAGAAGAATGTAGGAGCCTATGTTAATAGAACATTTTTGTCTGCAAAATAGATTCTTTTCGTTAATGATTCAATATTGGAAATTACCTAAATGTACAGGGCCGGGCAAATAGGGTAGCCACCCCGGCGGCACCTGGTCGCGGGACGACATTTGACAAGATTAAATTAGTTGATCTTAACGGATGTTTCATATCGAGGAATTATATTCCAATATGCACTACAGATTTTAATACAGTAGAATTGAAAAATGATATTTTTCATTTTAAAAAAAATGGCCGACTTTCTTCTCGTTTGCCAGCGCGGCAAAACTCCCTGGACCGGACCTGTATATGTAATAGCCGGTATGCACAGCATTATATGGATTTACTCAGTTTACACTTCAATAATATTCTTATTACCGGCCCCGTGTATGTAATAGTCAGTGTGCACAACATTGTATGGATATACTCAGTTTACACTTCAATAATATACTTTTTACCGGCCCTGTATATGTAATAGTCAGTATGCACAGCATTATATGGATGTACTCAGTTTACACTTCAATAATATTCTTATTACCGACCTGTGTATGTAATAGTCAGTATGCACAGCATTATATGGATGTACTCAGTTTACACTTCAATAATATTCTTATTACCGGCCCTGTGTATGTAATAATCAGTATGCACAGCATTATATGGATGTACTCAGTTTACACTTCAATAATATTCTTATTACCGGCCCTGTATATGTAATAGTCAGTGCGCACAGCATTATATGGATGTACTCAGTTTACACTTCAATAATATTCTTATTACCGGCCCTGTATATGTAATAGTCAGTATGCACAACATTATATGGATGTCCTCAGTGTACACTTCAATAATACTAGTTACTTATTACCGGCCCTGTATATGTAATAGTTAGTATGCACAGCATTATATGTGTGTACTCTGTGTACGCTTCCATAATACTAGTTACTTATTACCGGCCCTGTATATGTAATAGTCAGTATGCACAGCTTTATATGGATGTACTCAGTATACACTTTAATAATACTAGTTACTTACTAACGGTCCTGTATATGTAATAGTCAGTATGCACAGCATTATATGGATGTACTCAGTGTACACTTCAATAATACTAGTTACTTATTACTTGTAATATGGATGATGTACCTTAGATAAGAATCAGTCTAAATTGACTTTCCTAAATTTAACATTTAAACATTATTAGCTACAATGCTACGGAATGAGAATGATTTTAGTAATTACTATTCTAAATGATGATGGGGGACAAGGAGTACCCAAAATAGGAGATACACCTAACGCCAAAAGCACTGACCGAATGATCGGAGTACTAATTTTTTCAATTCTACCTTCGAATGAATAGAACAGAAAACTCATGCGGCTACATATTCACTGGGGCTGGAGTACGCAAAATACTGAAGGTCTATGAAAACATCTCTCCTTCTTCTNCATTTAAACATTATTAGCTACAATGCTACGGAATGAGAATGATTTTAGTAATTACTATTCTAAATGATGATGGGGGACAAGGAGTACCCAAAATAGAAGATACACCTAACGCCAAAAACACTGACCGAATGATCGGAGTACTAATTTTTTCAATTCTATCTTCGAGTATAATGAATAGAACTGAAAACTCATGCGGCTACATATTCACAGGGGCTGGAGTACGCAAAATACTGAAGGCGTATGAAAACATCTCTCCTTCTTCTATAACTTCACCCTCTCCCTTTTCCAATTCTATTTTTGGAGTTGGCGTTGCTTTCCTTAATTCTATCATTCCACAAACTTTTGTTCGGTGCCCACTCTCTTTAACTGTAACCCTTTTCCGGCACGGTTAAAGTCTAGCTTGTTTCTCACGCGTAGAAACTCGCTTTTTGCTGATGATCTCTCGTCATTGGTAGGAAGCAGAATTCTTTAAAGTCTGGATGCCCTTCCTAACACCAAACCCTCTGTATTTACACGGGCTTAGGACGGTCACCTAATGAAGCTGGCTTACTCCCCTCGGTGGCTACTTTTCTACAAATGGAAAATCAGAAACGCGACAAATGATAAATCAATCAGCTCATATACGTGTATGCATATTATGCTGATAACAACCTGTAATCAATATGACCAAGTGTTCTCGTTAGGGTTGTAGTCATTAATAGAAAAAAATATCTTAATCAATTTAAAAAAAAAAAAAATTGGGGCCCTCCCGCTTATAATGCCCAGGGAGCATTATAGGCGTAAAAAGATTTCGCAGAAGATTGAAGGGATTATTATTAGTGATAGCCGCAAAAGTTGTGTAAAGGTCATTGTGTCTTACCACAAAGAAGTTGTACATTTTTACACAATTCCCCCTAAGCCAAATCTGGTGAATAATCTAAGAGCTCATAATTTCCTTCATTTTCGGGAAGAAAAATGTTCATATTCTGTGTATCCGTGAATAACCGGTTACCTCCCTCCCTTAACTTTTAATTGGGCCATACCCCATCGAATTCCGAATCTGAAAACAACATTGCGCCCCTACATCACCATTCGGAACAAGGGCCTCTCCTAAAGCTGTTCATTGATGTCTCTCCTGTGAGTCCTGTGCCATCAGTGTCCATGTCGCAGTAAACTTGTAGAATCAGCAATTTTATAAAATTCCTAGGGATTTAGTAAAATCGCGGAAAATGACGAACGCGAGGATTTTCGACAAGTTTACTGAAATGCTTTAGGGATTTTATAACCTATCCTAACCTATTATCCGGGTTTTTATAAAATCCCTAAAACATTTCAGTAAACTTGTCGAAAATCCTCGCGTTCGTCTTTTTTCTGTGAATTTACTAAATCCCTAGGAATTTTATAAAATTACTGATTCTACAAGTTTATTGCGACATCCATACTGGTCTGCATATCACTCCACTTGATGTACCTGATTCCTTTGCTCCTGTCGGAGAAACCAATACTAAATAATTTTAGTCCTTTTTTGATTTGGCATCACCTTCTCAATTTGATTCTTCATTGATTCCGACACCGAATTGAGTTTGACATGATGCCCCTTAATTGGTAATCCCTGGTAATCAGGCAAAGTGTTTAATATGCACACCGAGTAATGATAGGGTACCGTCCCAAATATTGAATAAAGTAATTACTGGTACTTGAAACAGTATGGCTACATGTTTAATTTTGAACGTTCAAATTATTGTGCTTCATATTTTAATAACACTCAGACATAATGCTTGGTAAGATGTTCTGCTTAGCAAGCTGCGAGTCAAGGATTCGATACAAATTTAACTGAAGAATAGTCCTAGTTGAAAAACATTTCAGTGACCATTCTTAATAACTCCGACTAGGTTCTTCCCTGTTCTAGCGTCTATGGCACGTTGAAGGTTTTGCCAAGTGGGTGTCCATGTAGATTAGCGCCCTTGTTATACTGACTATTTTTTGAACCCAACCCAGGCTAGGCGAGGCCAATGTGGGTAGCTGGTTTGTAAGTTTCCAGCGAATGGAGAAACCCCCGTCTCGAATGACCAACATCTATTGACCACATGGGAAATGGTGTGTGTATCCAATATGGTAAGAAATAGGTTAAGTTTTGATGGTTCAATATTTATTGATTTTCCGACCTTTTCATTTTTTTTTCGGCAATTAACACACTGATAAAATTTGACCTCCCTATTTACATTAAAAATACTCCTTAAATTCGAAAGCTATCAATTTAATTACAAATCCATTTTTATTATAAGTTAAAAAAAAATTGATACCCTGATAAGTAATGTCAAGAAAATTCTAAATAGTACAACTCCTACATAGCCTTGAGTTTTTTTTAAAAAAAAAGAATAATAGAAAAAAATCCTTTTGCATTCTTTTGGAGCAAATTCAAACGCGATGTCAGCTCGCAGCGATCCTAATTAGGATACCATGCAATTGCTTAATATGATAAGGAATTGTTGATTTTTCAGTTCTGTTTTGCAGATTAGGTTAATATTGGCAGACCACCGCAAATTTAAACTGCGAAATAAATTTTGAACCATTAAAATCGGAAGATTTTAAGGTCCGCCAACTATCTCATTCTTCCCCATTATTCACAATCTTCTGTAACTTCACCTTTTCCAAAATAATTAGGGTTGGCGTTGCCTTCTTTAGTTCTGTCATGCCACAACGGAGTAGTGTTGTTTTCTACCCATCCCTAATACTCAACTCTATAAATCAATTATCCAAACATTCACAATTTAGCTTCCAATCCAAATCAAAGTGCCGAGAAAGTCCATTTGATACAAACTGTATTGATCAAATCAAAAATCAATATTGGATTTCTCTCCTCGGCTAAATTCTTGATGGTAACACACATCTTTCTCCTAATTAAATTAATAATAGAGCAAATATATGTATCATTCGAAATTGGAAAGTTGCGGTACTTCTAAGTCAGGGCCGCAGGGTAATCTACTGTTTGCGGTAAATGTATTACCCTGGATTTCTAGTGCTTCTGTGAACTATAAACCCATTCAATTTAAATGGGCATCACATGGCTCCGGAAAACCCAATGGGGTCCAAAATTAATATAAAAAATATGTATACAGAATTTAATCCGAATTGAATAAGACGTTTGACAATTACCATGTAAAAATGACAGCAATCAGATCAAGAAAAGAAGAATTGTCGTATGATTTCAACTGTCTAATGGTTCGGGGTTTATTATAATATAAACCTTGTGGTGTTTCTTGAAGTCGAATGAATCACCCGAGATTTTAAAAGAAGAAAATCTCGAACGCATTATCTCATTACGTGGGAATCAACAGTCGTTTTTGCCGTGGAAACAATGGGAGTTTGGAATGAGAAAGGGAAGCGTCGGGTAGATGAAATCGGGAAAAGAATGACGAAAAAGACAGGAGACAAGCAAACGAAAAGATATTTAAAACAAAAAAATCAGGTTGGTAATCCAGAGAGGGACAGCTACCAGTATACTGGCAGTGTTGCCCACCGACAACAGGTTGAATTAGGTGTTTTAACTATAATTTTGTTTATTAATATAAATATATGGATATGCTAAAAAAAAATGCTCAGAACGACCCTGATGAGATTTATTTCTTTCGGTGAGATTTCATGAAGTTGAAGGCTAATGTTAACAAATCCCAAAACATCCCAAAGATCAATTAAGAAATCAGAAGAGCTATTGCCACCAACCCACCGAAAGTTGTCAAGGAGTTATCATGAACCTTCATGTCCGTATGAATCGTCGAGGGGTCGCTTTCGTTGGACATATTATTATTTTTTTAAAAAAATTGGACTGTGACTGTTGAATTAATGTGGATCCGGTATATTCGGTCCCACGTAAACATTGTGGAAAAATAATGCAGTTGTGTTCTCGGCTGGTGTAGGCTTCATGTCCTGGAAGTATTCTCTTTTAATCCCACTGCCCAAACGGCGGACAGTTTTTTCTCGGGTACTAAGAAGAAAAAAGAAGCCCCGACAGCCATTCCAAATATTTCTTCGCAGCATCTAATGTGACCGCATGATTTCAATAGTTAAGATGATAATCATGTGCGTTCTATTTTGGAACTAATTCATTTTCATCCGTACAGGTGATTGCTGCTCTGCTAAAACGAAAATTAAACATGAACAAAAACTAAAAAAATCATAGCAGTGGTTTGAGATGAGAAATACAGAGGAAAAATATATAAAATATCAGAATAAAAGGACGCAGGAGACGAAATAATAGGTAGAAATATTCTGTGATTGTGGACATGGACGAAAAGAACTTATCGAGAAATAAAGTCCAATTAGGAAAAGGCAAAGTAGAAGAATTCAGACGCAGAACACCGATCAAAATTTGACGCTGCGCCACTAATTTCTATAAAATAGATCTTGAATACATTTACTTTTCAATCTGAATAAATCTTATATCAATTGAAGTTATGAGTTGAATACAAGTCGGCCATGCAGAATCAATCAACTGGCAATGTGTGAGAATGCAAAGTTATCTCCGATATGTTCAGATTGTTTATCTCTGTGTGCGGATATAGGTACACTCAACTGTGATCTACTGAGTTGAATCCAAGTCGGCCATGCAGAATTAATCAACTGGCAATGTGTGTGAATGCAAATTTCTCTCCGATATGTTCAGATTGTCTAGCTCTGTGTGCGGATTGTGATCTAAATCAACTGACACGGGGGGGGGGCTGCATAATCCTTTGCAAATGTTGCAAAGGAGTATGTGTGCCAGTAAAAGTACAAAACCTGTAGGCATTATGCTGCAAAAGTAGTTTGTCTGTTTGGGAATACGTATTTATATGAACATCTATTTTCAAGGATGATATATACAAAATCCCATACTACCACTAGAGCTAGAGTAACTCATGCAGATGAAGAAAATACCCTCCGCTTGGCAACAACAAAAATTGAATCTAACATACGAGAACTTTTTCAATAGTGATAAATAAACGTAAATTGGGAAGAGACCGGAATATTTCCGGTTTCCGAGCTGGCACTTTAGTTGTCTTCAATGTCTTGCATTAGACTTTATATCTTTCGAGTAATCTTTTCAAATCCCCCAATCCCCACATCATGCATATAAAATTACAAGTCAGCACTTGTCGCTCAGTCATCACCCTCCTCTTCTATTTTATGCTGAAAATGCACCTTGTCTTTCCGAGCAAAGGGAAAATATTTTGTGCCGCGCATTACTTAATTAAAATGTATATTCATCTAATAAAGCAAATATGATGATGGGCCGCCACACCACCACCAGCTCCAGTGTGTCGTGTGAAATGGAACAAGTGGCACATTTGTTTCCCCTTTTGAGTAGTGCTGAACGTCCACCGACTCAATTGTCATCTTGAGTCAAATGCTTATAAAACGAAAATACCAATTGGTACACTATTTTTAGACGCCTGGCGAATCAGATGCCTGAAAACCCTAATGTATTAGGTCCTTTTCGGGGTCTTAAATAGACCCCGCATTGGACCTAATACATCGAGTTTCAGTCATATCCAAGAGGTCCTGAAAAATTGAATACTAATGTACCCATGTGTCATGTTGACACAGAAAATTTTATGTCCAGAATCGTTCCGAGAAAAATATACCCCCCCCCCTCNCCTTCCCCCCCCCCCTCCTCCTCAAAAGATATTTTACGTTTTATGGTACGTAGAATCCAAAAATCAAAAAATTTAAAATTTCGTTCGAACTTCACTTTTGCCATATATCGTTAACTAATTTTAATGAAATTCGATTTTTTTGGCCGCTAAAATAATCGGTTGGTAGTGTAGTGTAAGAGTTGGTAAGTGTAGGTCTCTGACTTGTAAACAGTAGGGCGTGGGTTCAAACCCAGCCAACCCATGGAGTTTTATCCACATCAATTTGAGATATTTAACACTATTGTAAGACATGTCATCAGGAGATGGGATTATCAACATCTAGTCCGCCGTCTCAGAGTATCATAATATGCTACCCAACTCTTCCACCACCATCACTATTCGCAATGGACAGGAAAAGAAGGAGAGAAGAGATTGGCAGAAGTTTTTCCAAGGAAGCATTGCGCCACATCCCATGTTCACTTGAATTTGGATGGACAATTCAAGCGAACAGATGTTTTCAATCTCACACATGCAGTAAACTTTATAATAGAACACAAGTTTTCAATAATTTCTATATTTGCAAAGTTAATAAAATATCTCTCCTTGAAATGAAAACTTGAATTGAAATTGGTTCAAGAACAAACAATAAGCCTTTAATGAAGCCCTAATGATCGACAAACAGAATCGCTATTGCGGAACCATCTATCAGACGACGAAAATTTGACACACTTTTTTTTCTTTTCCTTTTTTATTCAAAAAGAACACCCCGACAATTAGGAATTGTATCCTTTGTAACCCCTTAATATGTTTGAAAATCACAGGCATTTCCGTCTCTTTGTATTATTTGGGAGGTTAGAATAACTCAGTGATTACCAATGTTTATTTTTTTATCCCCCTACTTAGATATTCAAATTTTTCAAAAATTGGGTACAATATAAGATCGCCTCTAGGTAATGTTAAAGAACTAACGTATCAGACGACCGACAATGATTGTGTGATTTTGATTTGCTAACCGAAGACAATAAGGCGTCGTTAGTGAGGTGAGATGAAAACAAACCAAGTAAGCAAACAAAATCACTCCAGCCATGGAGTTGATTGGTTTATTTGGAGCGTTCTAAAACGATGTGGTTTGATCAATTGCTGATAATAAAGTATCGCCTCTTGATCTCCTGGCCCACTATACATTATCCTCATTTCACAGTCCAGCGCAGGAGTTGCTAGGTGTACTTGTCTGTTTTGAAACAATCTGGTTTGCTCTGTTTGTTGAAAATAAAGGGTCGCCTCTTAATTTCATCATCATTCTCATTTCATATAATATTTGAAATGAGAATTCATATAGTATTTTTCAGTATTTTTTTTAAGTTGGTTAAATTGGGATACTATGTCAAGTAAAACCATAATGAAGGTTGAAAATTACTATATCTTCACTTAACTAAAAAATATTTTTAGTCAAGTGAAGATATAGTAATTTTCAACCTTCAGTATTTTTTTATCAATTTGAGCCTGATTTGTATACTGACGGACTTATAATAATTCATATCACCAATCCTAGAAACTTGAAATTCAGAAAACAGATGACTTTTTGTGTGTATTTGCGAAATACGGAAGTAAAAATCAAAAGTTAAACTAAGAAATAAGGTGAAACCAACAGTTTTTAACTGCGCAATCATACAGCCCAAAACGGAAAGAAGTCCAAAAACGACCAAGATAAATCCCTAACCCCTACCATACCTTCTGTAAAATATAAACCGGACATAAATGTTGGGCAAAAGGCATTCTACTCTACATTCACGAGAAAAAAAGACATACAAAGTTGCAGGCATCAGCTAGTAGATAGTATATTACATAGGTCGCCACCCAAGTGTTGAGGACCACTAGGAACATCCTTCTATATTTTTACAAGTCCCCGGATATATCCTTAATTTTCAGTTTTAACACTTTAACTCGATAATGAGATGGTTTTCTTTTTGTGTTAATTTAATAGAACCCAACTGTCTTCGGATCTACACTTTCTGGTGTGAACACAATCTTTATTTTTGTTGAGTTTGGGCCTTTTGTTTACATTGTTTATATTGAGTCGGAAATGCCGCACTGTTGATTTTTGTTTATGCTTCAGCAAATTTTCTTTTTTGAGAAAATAAAACTGTCACAATTGACTTGCTTGATTTCAAAGGGTTTAGTGGATCAAATATGATTTGGGTCGCAAAACCGAAAATGGATTTAAGTAATATGCCTCGATCCGATGAATTCCTTGAGTGGTATATTTATACAGGGTCTTTGAAGAGTCAGAGAACGGCTGAATATGTCGCGACCTGCGAAGGATAGAAATCTGAAATTTTAAGTGTGTTTGTGGGCAAATAAAATACACTTTTTGAGAAGTTGCTCGTAATGCCCCCTTGCCAACAAGTGTAACACAAGTAGCCATTATGAGAAACTGTTATATTTGCAAAAAAAAATGGTTTAAAACATTTACCCTTTTAGGGCTAAAATGTCGACACCGGGAAGTGGGTCCTTAAAGTATTTTTCAATTTATTATTCAGAAAAACTTTGGAATCTACTTCAAAAAAAGTAATATCAGCCCTTTATCAAAAGTCGATGTTTTACGGAGTATCCAAAAATATAACAAAAAAATTTGTTGGTGATCGTTGAGTGGCAATAGTGTCGTTTACGTCTTACGGTGTACGGGGTGGCGCGTACAGAAGACAGTGGACGAACCTAGGTATATTTTTATTCGATTTTTGTATTATACCCCCTTAAAAGGTAAAATTATCAAATTCGGGGAGTATTTTTTATGGCTACTAAAATTAAAAACCCATGTGCCAATTGGCGGATTTTTTTTTTAAGTATCATTGTAAAATTCCAAAAGCTACATAGATACACCTTGTATAAAAACCAATCGCTCAGCATATATAGTGAGGAATTTCAGAGAGAAAGAGGAATAGAAGACATCAAGGACCTGAAGAAGTCTTAAGATAACGAGACTCTCAAAACAAATGAAATAAATAAATAAAAAAAAATATGATTATTTATGGCAGGTTCCAATGAAATGAAACAACTGAAAGAGACGCGTCGGACGCGCTAAACAGAACCAGGGAAGAAACAGATATAAAAATAATTGCCTCTGACACACCAAGATGGTAATTAAAGTCCAAAAACTCATTTTAACGAGCTGAAGCAAATTGAGAAGTTTAAAAAGAAGGGAATTTCTTATAATTGTTTTTCTCTAGCAAGTACATTCGGATAGTAGTCAAACCGCCAAGTACATGGAAATTGTCTTGCGGGTTTTTTTTTTAGTATAAAGAATTGATAGTATAGACACACGCTTCTGCCAGCGGTCACGCCACTGTTGAAAGCATTCCTAAAAATACACATTCGGGCTGAAATTTAGCTTCGCCAATCGTAAAAGCTATATTATCCTCTATTGTCTGAAATCGCGTTCCTTTCTATAGACTCTTGACTTTGGGGAACAGCCAGAAGTTGCTGGTCAGGAAATATAGAAGTCTGTTCAACCATAGAAATCTGCTTTTTTACGTCAAATTCTGAATAATCTGAATCATTTTCGAGGATTATGCAAGAGCATTATCGAGAAGAAGTAGCGAATATGCTGATTGCCATAAGTCCGATCTCTTACGCTGCACAACATCACGTAGGCGACGTAGAACATCCCTATCGTACTCTTTCGTGATTTTGACCCTGTGGTGCGCAATAGTGTTTTACAAAATAGCGGAAGTCAAAGAAAGCAGACAACATAGCTTTGACGTTTCTGGGAACCTGTTAGTCGTCAGCAAGGCCAAAGTAGAGCCTTGCTGACGCAGAGCACACTAAATCGCTCGCACAAACAATAATAGACGCTGTCGATATGCGGGGAAAGATTCGCACATGCGCACAATGGTTCAACTAACAGCAGTTGAGAGTCAATTAAGTTTAAATTATTTTGATGCTATATTTTTCGTTGTTTTTGTTTGCTGCATTCTCAGAACTCGGAATCTAATTCCGTACACATTTTATTTTATCATTTCTGCTGGCAACGAATAAGAAGCAATATAGGCATTTCCACACTGCTGCCCCCCCCCCCAAAAAAAAAGATCAGTAGGTATCAATTTACGGCTAAACGACGGATACCTATTCATAGACTGCACACAAGAGCTCATAGTGAAGTTGTTACTTCATCCATGATGTAACTTTTGAAACTCTTATATTGAAATTTCAAATCTCAAGTTTGTTGAAGTTGGCCAGGATCTTGTTTTATCTCTTAGCACCCCGACTATGATTTAAATCATAAAAAATATTACTAAATCTAATTACAAGCCAAATGTTGGCTCTCTAATAACTAAACAGTTTCAGAATGTTGAACAATACGCAAGATAGTTACCGCGACCCGCAAGCAATCACTGATTGTTTAACTGCGCTACTGTGAGCTAACCTCAACCAATGATTGCAATGCAAAGTGATTTTATGGAGATACTCCTTAAATTAGAAATATTTTCGGTACTATTCGGCCGCTAAAATAATGGGTTGATATTGGTAAGACACTCTGACTTATAAACATTAGGGCGTGGGTTCAAACCCAACCAACCCATGCAGTTTTAGCCTCATCAATTTGAGATATTTACCACTATTATAAGACATGAAAGGGGATGGAATTATCAATATACCTACAAACTAGGTTTAGCGTACTTATAACACGCTCGTTTTGCTTTTCTTGGCGTTGCAAAACAAGCGTTTTGCTTGATACAATCAGAGATTGTATTTATTTTATTTTATTTGGCTTAACGTCTCTTTAACATCTATTGGTCATTCAAGACGGGGGTTTTACCCTCCATTCGCTGGAAACTTGCTATCCAACTACCCACATTGACCTCACCCAGCCTGGGTTGGGCCGGAAAAATAGCCAGCATCACAAAGGCGCGAATCCACGTGGACACCCACATATTAGAACAACCTCGCTGGACGTTGCTTAAGTTCAGTGATCTAACGGGAACTGGTGCATTCAACGTGCCATAGACGCCGGCGAGATTGTATTTAGTTATTACGATAAGAGCTGCGTTCAGCAGCAAGAGTCTACAATCAGATCTTATATTTTATGTTTCCATTGAATACTATGAAAATGCTTCATATATGGGAGCTTAACCAGGACAACGTTACGTTATACGAGTAGTTGCGAAAAATCGATTTTCATTTTGTCTTCATTGGTGGGTTAGAATGTTATTTACTTCTTTTCACGTCCTATAGATTATTAATCTATAGGACGACTACCTATAGAATATTAAAATATAGGTAGTCATTCTATAGACTACCTATAGATTATTAAACTATAGGACGACTATCTGCAGATTAATAATCTATGGGACAACTACCTACACATTAATAATCTATATATTATTCATCTATAGCACGACTACCTATAGATTATTAACCTATAGGTAGACTACCTATAGATTATTAATCTATATATAGATTATTAATCTGTAGGACGACTACCTGCAGATTAATAATCTATAGGACAACTACCTACACATTAATAATCTATAGATTATTCATCTATAGCACGACTAACTATAGATTATTAATCTATAGGACGACTTACTCGATTAGTGCATGATAAATTTTTCCACTAATCGAGGTAGTAGATTTTGTTCGACAATAGACACTCAACGCTTACCGCTGGGTGCTCCACGCTCTCATAGCTCATCAAGGTTTCGAATTTAGAATTTTTATCGTCATTTTGAAATAAGTTTGAATTCTATCCCCTGAATTTATCAGACAACAACATAATATACTTATTGAATCGCCTTGTGTGAATGAAACAAAAAGTCCTATAGAAGGATATAATGATACGACAGAGAGTCGTGACTGAAAAGGAGTATGTATTGGATTGGTTCAATAAATAAATGAACTTTAAAACAATGGGGGATATATTTTCTATTTGGTATTGGATTGGCAAACAATGGAAACAAACAATCACACCGAGCTCACATCTCATGCTTTTAATTATTAATTGTAGGCATGGTCTCCATATAACACTAATTTCATAAAAGTTGGTCTACGATAAGTTTCCCTATTCTCGATCCCGCATATTATGGGAGAAAAAAATACTTATTCACCAAAGGTCGCTCGTATCACTCTATTTGTCATGGTTCCCAAACTTTGGCACAATTTATTTGATGTATACTAATTTTTTGTATATATACCAAAAATATATATATCTACTATATATTTGTGCTCTTATCACACTATTTTATGAGACTTTCGAGTAAAATTATTTGCTTTCAAGTAAGATTATATATGTTGTGCATTATACAATAACAATCAGATATTTATCTGTAATAAATATAATTTTGATATTTTTTCTTTTTCTTTATTCGATAATTGAGGAATCCACAGACGCCTCGGAAATATTTTTTAGAGGTAAGATTAATGAAATAGTTTTCAAAACCGATCAACAATGACAAACGTGATTGTCATGCGTTTAAACCCCATTTGATATCAAAGCAATCAAATAGCGAATTTGATCAAGTATATTGGTCAATCACACTGTTTGGTACTGTATGAAGGAAGAAATGAGAAAATATTGCATCATGACAAATAGCGTGATATTACTTTAAGACACATCACAAAATAAATCATATTTGAATATACTTCCCGGTTTACAATACCCCCACTCCTTGCCAACACAAATGATTAAAACACGACTTGGCCCGATGACGGTCTAAAAAAGACCCTACACTGCATTTGATTATACCTTTGCATAATAATAGCAACACAAATATAGCCACTGAGGGGAGGAAACCAGGCTTTATTAGGTGACGGACCCAAGCCCGTGTAAATACAGAAGGTTTATCGTTAGGAGGGGCATCCAGCCTTTAAAAAACCCTGCTTTAAACCAATGATGATCATCAACAAAAAGCTAGCTTCTACACCGTTTCTATGGATACTGTGAGAAGCAAGCAAGCTAAGGTTACAGTGCCAGGAAAGAGTTACAGCTAAAGAGAGTAGGCACCGAACAAAGCGTTGTGGTAAGGCAGAATTACACACTATGGGCTTCCATCAAGACCAGGTTATGTGCAGACTTTGTGGGGAGGATGAGGAGACTGCTTCCCACGTTATCTTTGATTGCGACTCCCTCATTGCGTGGAGACTAAGTATGGGCAAGCTACATCCCAGGCTTGACATTCACGCAAAACACCTAGCCAAAAGGCTGATCAAGCTTGCGCAGATCTTAGGCCTTAGCTAGGAAACTGGCTAATTTCCAAGCACAAAAAGTCCATAAGAGGCTTAGGTGCGGGGGCTTACATAGCCCCAAAGAGGAATTTAGCTCACGAATATACGAATATATATACGAAGGCAGAATTAAGGAATGTAACGCAAACCCCAAATAGAATTAGGAAGAGCGAAATTAAAGAGGAGAATATACCTTTGCATAATAATAGCAACATATTGGAGTGGGGTGAGATCATCCTGGGTGCATCAAAAGTAATTCTTTTTCCCCTATCTTCGATATATTAAATTTCATACCTAACAATTTATAAAATTCGGGAGAGGAGAATGCATTTCTTTGCAGCTTAAAAATTGTGCTTTAAAAAGTACAGATAAAATATGGAAAACTTACTTGATCACGATTTTGAACACCATTCCTAAATTGGCCAAAATATTGAATGTTAATGAGTAGCATTTTCATGGACCCATAAGAGGTTAATATGTAAATGTATATTTCTTTGTGTTATTATATCACAATTTTGTAGACATCATAGTATTACAAGATTTTTTTGAAGTTATAATTCTTTAGGCACGTTATGAAAAAATGATGAGAATGAAATTTTAAGATGCGCGCGCACTTGTAACCAAAAAATTCTTACCGCATTAGTGTAACACAGATGAAATTAGTTATGAAAAAATGATCAAGTTGGAATTATGAAGTTACGAAAACATGATGAGAGTTGTATTTTCTCATTCTATATCTATACAAAAGCGTGGCACAGTGGCAAGGCCTCTGTTTCATAGTTGTTAGGTTCTGAGTTCACTCCAGGGTGGGGTAATATGTTTTTTCTGAAATTTTATTATATTTAATTTTAAAAAGAAATAGGTATAACTTCTCACGCGCGTACATAAGTACACATACCCATTTTTTTTAACAATCAATACACAAAGCTATACTTAACAATTATCTCATAATGCTATATCACTTTTCGCTATTACCATACTAGAAATAGATACTCAATTGTCCTAACAGGCCGAGTTACCCCCAAACAAAACCAGACCCAGTAGAAAATTCGAAAAACCCTTTTTCAATTTCTCGACTCAATCAGGAGTCAAACCCGGTACGTCCCTGATGCAAGCCCAGTGTGAAGTGCTCTCTGTCACGGAGATTAAAATTACGATACGAGTAAAACAGAAAATAAACAATATGGGTCGGTTTAAATTTATCATCGCAATATACGGAGATCTAATATTTTTCTCAAAACCATACTTTTAAAATATTATAAGGAAAAATTGGACTACCAAAATGAACTATGAGCTGTATAAGGAAAAAGAGCTTTCTGTTACCAATCCACGCTGGTCCATGCCTATGTCGGATCTTTAGATTAATCAACATCCATGTAGTGCTCCGTGATACCATTGTGTTAATATACCCAGGGGATGTTTGATGAAATGGAATTCATTTG
Source organism: Pachypsylla venusta (assembly GCA_012654025.1). Taxonomy (NCBI): domain Eukaryota; kingdom Metazoa; phylum Arthropoda; class Insecta; order Hemiptera; family Aphalaridae; genus Pachypsylla; species Pachypsylla venusta. The sequence continues at coordinate 32,728,699 of CM022875.1, forward strand.
CATAGACAATACAAACAATAGAGAGGGCAAGTATCGCTCACTAAAAGATTCGATTCTTTAGATTTCCGTCTATAGACTCGTTCTTTT
>CM022875.1:32732307-32793422 GCA_012654025.1 Pachypsylla venusta
TGTCCAGACGTAATTTATTTCAAAGGTTCCTATTCATTGTTGCACAAATTGTCCAGACGTAATTTATTTCAAAGGTTCCTATTCATTGTTGCACAAAGTGTCCAGACGTAATTTATTTCAAAGGTTCCTATTCATTGTTGCACAAATTGTCCAGACGTAATTTATTTCAAAGGTTCCTATTCATTGTTGCACAAGACGTCCAGGCGCATGTTTAATGAAATTCTGCTAAGCTAATACATAAAAGTTTACTTCTGAAATCCATTTTTTTTTTATTTTGTCATAATGTTTAGAGCCCAACACAGCATAGATTGCATTGTTGATAGTTAACTTTCAGTACTTAACTACTTCCTTACTATTAACAGAGTGTTCATAAAGCCTCTGCGATCCCCTTTGAAGCCCCTTTGAGGTTTAATCCTAGAGACACCAAAAAAAAATTAAAAAATCTTAAAATAAAACTGCGTGTTTGTTTGTGTCAAATCACCGATCGAATTTAAGGTGTTAACAGCTTTGGTTCTGTTAGCAGTCTTGAACCAAGATAAATTCCAAACGTTTTGAAATTTGGTAATACATTCATTATATTCAAAACATTAGTTGATTAGTTTGTAGGTACTATAATGGCCACCGGGCACCAAATTTTTAGTGATTGTAAAAAAATGTAAATGTAGAATTCTTTGTGGTAAGCCCGGACGACCTTTTCACAATTTTTGAGGGTATCACAGCATTACTATGATCTCCTGCACTAATAATCCCTTCAATCTGCTATAGCTATACGAAATTAAATATTTTTACTCTAGTAATGTCGCCACTGGCCGCTACTCAAATTAAATTAGCTACTCAATCGTCCTCATGAGGCTGAGTGCACCCCGAAATCACAGGCACAAAATCGAAAAAATTCCGACTCCGTCGGGGATTGAACCTGGGTCCCCCAAGTACAATGCTAGTGTGATATCTGCTAGACCAGGAGGACTGCTTCTTAGTGGCCCACAGAAATAATAGTATTCTCGGTATCTTTTATGGGAATTAGACATCTATATAAGAAATACTATCGAACTCCCATTTCCTATTTCTTCGTGCGTGGTCCTTTCTGAAGATATTTAAATATTTGTCCCCTCCCTTAATTCATAATTATTCCCCAAATTTCAACATATTTTAGACTTTTTGAACACTCTGTATAATATAAACTACTAGCTAATAATATTGTAATAATATTTTGATAGTAAATATAGCATTTTATTTTACTAGTGTTGTCAATGAACACATGAATATTATTCAAACTGACCTGATAGTCCGCACTATAAAAGTAATAAAGCAATTAAAGGTTACGGTGTAGATTTTAAGTTTCTTTTTTTTAAATCCAAAGATACTGGAGGTAATTTATTTTTAATTTCCCCACTATCCTCTTAAAGAGGAAGGTTGTAATGGGCTGAATCTTTTATGTTGAGTTTACAATGCCAAAACACGTTCTGAGCGTCCAGAAGCCAAATCTGGAGTCTCCGGCATTGGTCTCCTGTTGAACAGGATATCTCCCAAACTGCAACTACTAGAGACTTGAAATTTGGTTCGAAAGTTGAATAAATCTGGTTCGAATCGAATATAGTGTTGGCAGTTTTTTGCCGTTCTCTTTATGATTCCTGCATGAATAGAAAGCGGCAAGAGCTAAAGCTTGAAATTCGGCAAGACGAAACATTTTATTGAATTTTTTTTTTACGGTTTTTAAGTCATTTATAAGTATAGGTTCTTACATAAATTACGACAGCGCGATCTCGATATTTTTTTTTCAAAGACTTTTACTCGAGTTTTGGGTTCTGGAGACCCCAAAGTTTTGATAGTCGACATTGAAAATGTAAACCCATTACAATACATTCTCCTGTTTTGAAAGCCTGAATGTAATTTACAAAATTGGATTCAGGTCTAATCCCTTCGCCGGTCCGCGTCGTTTCGACTTCCTGTTCCTTAGGTATAAATAATGATTTTATTAACGTATCTTGAATTTTTGATTGAACGAAGTGAAGTCTAGTTTTATCACAATACTGTTTCTTTTGTTTGTCGGATTTCCCCATGGACTTTTTAATTCTGAGGACATATTTATCTCAAAAATCTGAATGAATAGAGACACAGGTCTTTTCTACGCTCAGTAGTTTGACAGTCGGAAGTAAAACTGTACCTGATCATAAAATTTATTCAATATTCTGTGAGCAAACATCCCCAGCGGAAACTGAAGAATTTTATGTATTTAGCGGCTGGACGGTACATTATCAGAGGAAGAAAAGAAATGAGATGAAATGAACGACAAATGTTCCGAACTATATAACACTATCACAACATATAACATGTCGTAATTTATGGAGAGGGTGATAAATTGATTGCGGTTGGTTTCCCTTTTCTAATTTGATTCCCCATTGTGTTCGGTGTTATGTAGTCACAATTTCTTGTTTGTGTCTTTTTATTTACCTTCAGAATACTGTTTGATTTCTTTTGTAGACCTTTGCGACTTTGTCGCTTGTTTTTTGTCGGATAAGATGTAAGATATATTCTATTCAAATTTGGGGCTATTTTATTCTTATAAGAGATTCAATCAAATGATTGACCTTTCATTGATCAAATTACAATAGTTTTTATAATTTGGATTTCTCTTATCGTTATAGTATTCTTGCTAGATGTAATAATAGTGTCCTGCGAATGGCCTGACCAAACAAGAAAGACATGTATAGGAAGTAGCAATACTTCAAAGTTATAGAACTCATTTTGTTGTTGCTGTAGCAGAAAGACACGTATAAAAAGTAGGAATATTTCAAAGTTATGAAACTCATTCTGTTGTTTCTGTAGTAGAAAGACTTGTATAGGAAGTAGTAATGTCTTTCTACACATGTATAGGAAGTAGCAATATTTCAAAGTTATGGAACTCATTTTTTGTTGTCACTGGACTAGAAAGACATTATAGAAAGTATCAATATTTCGAAGTTATGGAACTGATTTTGTTGTTGCTGTAGTAGAAAGACATCATGTATAGGAAGTAGCAATATTTCAAAGCTATGGAACTCATTTTGTTGTTGCTGTAGTGGAAAGAAATGTATAGGAAGTAGCAAAATTTCAAAGTTTATTTGTTGCTGTAGTGTTTTTTTTCTTTTTTTTTTTGGTGTAGTTGACTTAAAGTCAATTTTTTTTCTTTTTGTCTTAACGTCTTTATAACAATTATTGGTCATTCCAGGGGGTTTACCCTCCATTCCCTGGAAACTTACAAATCAGCTGCCCACATTGGTCTCACCAAGCATGGGTTGGGTCGGAAATATAGTCAGAATCACGAGAGCGGTTGCTTAACTTTGGTGATCTAAGGGGAACTGGTGTTTTCAACGAGCCATAAACGCTGGCTAAAGTCAACTCTTGCCCCATTTCTAAATTCGTGTTTGGAAAAATATAAAAACAGATTACCAGCCCTTGGCTGGAAATGTGATAATATGCGTTCCAGGTAGTCCTGGTCTGTAGAATCGTCCATTCTGAGGACGTGGAACTGATTTTGAAATGGACTGATTTAATTTTGGTCAAAAAAAATAGCGAAAGTCAGTTGGAGCGAGGTTTTAAGTTTGACATAGCTCCCATTCATTCCGATTTGAGTTGTGTTATAGGTATTTGAAAATATTAATAACGATCTGAAATTCTATCTACAGTTTCAGTTAAACAATTTAGACCCTGTTATAACTGTTGTGTCGATTTTCTGAACTGTAGACATCATTCAGTTGAAATTCAGCGAACATGGAGTTCCGGATAGCATGTATTTTATGAACATAATTATACTTTTTTTCATTATTCATTATAATCGGACAAGATTTTCCAGAAGTATCGTGGAACGAGAAACAAAGGTCAACAAACATACCCAAATTGTTTATTAATATTCAAAATAAAGGCCGACCAAATGTAGGGCCTTGATCTTTTTGAGCATAAATTTTATCATGCGAGGAATTCTATAGAAACTGCGAACATACTCGAATGAAATCAGTTTTGACTGAATTTGAAAATTAACTTTTGATATAAATTGACAGATCCAATCGATTTTTCACAAAAATCTCCTAACTGGCAAGAACGATTTTATTATAATTACCTATTCCAAATTTTATCCAAAATAAAAGAAAGATCAAAGGCTTATTATACGAATCGATAAGTAGAAATATCGGGACTTTCTCCTTATCGGAATTACGAATAACCTATAGAGATTCCACTGCATTTTATGCAGATTCTAAAATAATAACAAGTGGCTTAAGGGGCAGACGATTTATGCACTTTAAGGGGAGTGGTTTAGTGGATCGTTTTGCATCACCTAACTAGTGCATAGGGAGCATGTTTTTTTCTGAACCCTTTCTCCCCAATCTGGGTGGTGCACAACAACACATACTGTTTATTGGCACTGACTCATATTCGTTCTTAACCCAATCACATGACTTCAACACGGAGTCGAGTAAGAGACAGGATTTCATTTCCTTGAGAAGTAACCAAAAAGGTAGATTATTTTATCGATCCTAATTATATGGTTTGCACATTCCCATAGTATCCCGATTTCTCATCATCCCCAAGCATCAATTTTGAGAACAAAAGCATCATCAGGTCAGGTTGGAGTAATTAAACATCTCCTCAATAAGAATATAAAAAACGCGAAGATCATTTTTCATAGAATGTCAAACAAAAAGTCACAGGAAATCAAACTTTCTTAAAATAATAATTAACGGAAAGAGTTGTTAAAATCATTAATAACAGTAATAGCTCTATCAGATGACGCTATAAAGTTGTTAATGAACTCGTCAACTGGATGAACCTTATGAGTCCAATCTAGATGTGGTTCTTAGTGGTTGTTGTGTGGGTGGCTGATTCATTAACGTCATATCTTCAAAGACTGATGTCTTTCTTGATGACTAGGTTAGCAAAATAGTACCTCACTCTATTTAGAAGAGAGCGGACCAAACACTTTGTACATCGTGTGAAATTACAACATCCCATATTGTCAAATGCAAGAATAAGGTGTTTAGCAATTAGCGTCGAATTCGATATTCAGTCGCACACAATATAAAACACAATCAGAAGTTGTTTAACTTTTTATTTAAAATAGTCTCCAATTCAGGTAAGTATTCACATAATGTCTGGTATTTGTCCACACCAAAAATGAACCTAAACTAAATAATAAGATCATCGAAGTTTGTGATGAATCACTGACAGCGGGATTGCGAAAATAACTCTCCAGGTTATTTCTCTCAACTGTAGGCTTTTTTGGGGTTACTTGTAACCACCGAGGGGAGCAAACCAGCTTCATTAGATGACGGTCCTAAGCCCGCGTAAATACAGAAGGTTTGCTTCAGAAAAGCCATCGAGCCTTTAAAAAACTCAAACCAAGGATGAGAGATCATCAGCAAGAAGATAGTTTCTACGCAGATTCTATTGATTCTGCGAGAAACAAGCTAGGGTTAACGTGACAGGAAAGAGTTACGGCTAAAGAGAGTAAGCGCCGAACAAAACGTTGTGGTAAGGTAGAGTTAAGGAAAGTAACGCCAACCCCAAATAGAATTGGGAAAGGTGAAGTTAAAGAAGATACCTTTGCATAATAATAGCAACACATTGGAGTGGGTCATTCTGGGTGAATCAAAAGTATATCTCTTTTCCTTATCTTCGATATAATAAATTTAATAGCTAACAAATTATCTCACAATTTCAAGTATGACATATTTTCACTGGGAAAATTAGGAAGTCATACTTCCGCATTCCTTCTATTAATAACGTTAAATAACGTTTTTCTTGAGAGTATAAAATGTTGGCAATAACACACTCCAGTTTACAAACAGTTTTCTATTTTTCTGAGTGCAAATAATCGTCATAGTTAAATTTGCCTGATTCTGATCTAGACAATCGTCTTCCTATAGTTTATCTGGATACGCACATGAGCGGTATTCGAATCTCAACCATCGCCCAAATGGGACAAAATCAGAGACGTTCAAAATTAAACGCAACCTAACTCAAAGATAAAGCAAAGATTATGAAAAATTGATTCTAAACGATCAGAGAATTGTGTTGAAAACAATATTTCTTCTCAGACAGACAGTCTCACATTAAAAATAAAAGCATTTTTGACGCCCCCATGTTGAAAATCAGGACCTTTATTTCTGAAAAAATGCATCGACGCTTTCTGTTATTATTGGGATATCGGCTATATCATTGAATCATTTACAAATGACTGCACTTGGGATGGCAGAGTATATATTAGATTAGACTAACAGGGGTGATTTCATAATCACATTTCAAGTGCCTATCTTATCTTTCACTGACGCTCCTTGACTGATAGAAAATTTAAAAAAAAGGCAAGCGAATACGCAAAATAAAACAATTATTGAAAAAATCTTGCCCACATATTTGACATCTTCTTTCAAACAGTCATTCGTGAAATAATTTCAGACTTTTGAACGATTTAAAAATTCATTCCCGAAAACGTTTTCACCGACTCTCAAAATTGATCCAAACTTATCTTCTGAAGAAAACCACGTGATTGCCAAACACGGAAAATTCAGTACCCTAAAACCAGCGTGCTCTAAGAGTTATGACAAACACATTAGTAGAAAATGATTACCTGAGCGGGCATTGAGAAACAAAAATACGGATGCAACTCCAATGAGCTACCGGACAAAATTAGTACTTTCTGTTTTATTATTTTCAATAATGAACTTATGGAATTTTTTACCAGCCTAAAATAATCAGAAACAATCCAATATCTAAAACAAATACGAAGAGAAAGCAAACCGAATAAATGCAGCAAACAAAACCCAACCCAGCGAAGGAGTTGATTGGTTCACTAATTCTGATCTGAAACAATATGGTCTGCTCTGTTTGTTGACAATAAAAAATCGTCTATCGATGACCTGGTCTACTAAACATCATCTTCATTTCATAAAATAAATAATTATATAAACTACTCTATTTGATGCATTTTAAAATAGGTATAATAGATAAATCTATGCATTACAAACTGGACAAAGTTCCCTACTCTCTGAAACCACTCCCGACATAAAATTATAAAACATAATCCAAAATTGTACAAATATAAGAAAATCAAACAACACGCATAATAATAGGTTAGGAGAAACAGGTACCAGCCAGTGTAAAGACCTCAATATCATCAACACAAAGGACCTTAAGACCTTTAGTCGGCAAAGTTAAAAAGCCATCCAACTATAAAAGATTTTGTTCATTGTATGAAAATTGTCCTTGTAAACACAGGTTTAGGTGTTTTTTGCAAATATATAAAAAAATGCCGCTTTCCCACACTATCTTCAAATGTTTTATTAGCTTTAATGTGTTCACAGTTAATGGAACGTTGTAAAAAAATAAGGGGAATCTTTGAATGACTTCTTTGGAGTGTTTGTTGCTAAAATTTTGGGAAATTTTATACTCAATCTAAAATATTTTTTTTTATCTTGTGCTATCAGGCTCAACTTACTTCGTCAGGCACTGGAAAGTATTTTAATGGGCTGAATTTTTTGATGTCGAGTTGTATATTCCAAAACGCGTATTGAAGTCCTCAGAGGCCAAGTTTCAGTAAATGGTCCTTGTGTGTGTCTGTGTGTTTAGGTGATCTTTCAACAAAACTAGAACTTGAAATATGGTACCTATTGGCGGTTTTTCACGAATCCTTTTTAAAAAGAGAGCGATAGGTGAGGAAAAACAGGAGTGCTAGGACTTGAAATTGTGTATGTATGTCAATTGTGAGTATTAGAGGCGTCACGGATCGTATGTATGTAAATTATATATATTAGGCGAAACATCGAAAAATTGAGAAAAGCGTCCACTTACCATATCGCGATGTGGTATTTTGCAATGACTTAAGGTTGACTATAAATAGAAAATTCCTCTTTACTTGCAAAGTTCTTTTTGGGGGAAGGTAAAACCGTAAAAGGTTTCCTAACCTCTCTGATTGGGAGAAAGCCTTTTTTTTGTTGCCGATTTCTGGGGTTTGAGCATTTCGTAAATATCACATCTCGATATGGTCGTTTTATTCTCCTGACGAGCGATTTCGAGTTATCTTTTTAATAGAACCCTGTATTTTCTATTATAGTATTGAATTTTCTGTTAAAAAGACATCTTTTTGTTTATTTTTTTCGATTTGACTTACAGTTTTCGAGATAGTTTTGTCCTTGACGTGTGCCATTAGTAAGATATATCTGACCTATGATACATTAGCAAAACGTCCATTTTGAAATATTTATGAATAAACTTGAGTTTCACTAAAATTACCACATTTATGCCCAAAAATTTCAAAATGGGCGTGCCGATAATGCTTCACATGTTGGATAGCTCTAACTAAGACTCAAGGACGAAATTATATCGAAAACTGTAAATGGGTGTGCTGATAATGCTTCACATGGTGGATAGCTCTAACTAAGACTCAAGGACGAAATTATATCGGAAACTGTAAATGGGTGTGCTGATAATGCTTCACATGTTGAATAGCTCTAACTAAGACTCAAGGACGAAATTATATCGGAAACTGTAAATGGGTGTGCTGATAATGCTTCACATGTTCAATAGCTCTAACTAAGAGTCAAGGACGAAATTATCTCGAAAACTGTGTCAAATCGATTTTTTTTTTTAAAAACAAAAATAATTTCTTTTTAAATACAAAATTAAATACTGCAATCAAAAGTACAGAATTCTAATTTAAAAGACAAAGTTCACCTTGAAATAACCTTGAACGCGACCTTTGAGAGAAATTTCTCGGTGACGAAAATAGTTTTCCTAAAAACCAATCAATATTTTGCTTCGCACGATTTTTTTTTTTGTAAAATAAACCGTTTTCGAAAAAATGACCTTATGAATTAGTATGACTTCCCTGTATAATAAAAATAGCACGAATCTTACCATTCATTATTCAATTTGTTCACAAACAGACACACACACATACACAAATTACCAAACAGTAAACATTTGCAGACGTTTCAATTGGCCCATTAAGAGATAATAATTCCCAGTTTGGTTTGTCTTTCCAGTCCAATTTTCTGATTGTTGGTCTCTAACTCCTGGTCAATTACCAAAGCTCGTTTAATCTCATAATTTAATTTGTTGATTCCTCGTACTCTTACCAGATTTATGTCTGGTGTCTGTAAGCGGTACTTCTTTATTATTAATTATTATTTTACACTAATCTCCAACTTTCTTGTTCGGTTATTTTATTATTTCATTTTCAATTGAATTTAATTTATTGTTTTGTCTGAGAGGTTCAGGTCTAATTATTAAGTTTGTTCGGATGGTTTCAAATGGTATTGGTATTTATTATTTCTTATAGTCATTCAATTTTGAAGGACCTTTTAACCACTCCTGGCCTCCAAGATGTACGATAACAATTAAACATGTAGCAGTTTATTTAGCCAAACTAAATGATGGCGCCACCATTGATTGATAGAACAGTTTTCGCCTGCTAGTCCTTGACATCACATAAACATACAAATGGCGTTATTTTTTCTATTATATTCGTGCTCAAGTATATTTCTTACGGAGATATTGGCAAACAGTAAATGTCCCTGGAAAGGAAGATTTGAGATTCTGATAAACTATCAGTAACCAATTTGTAAAGATTCTGATAAAAATATATTTGAGATAATTGAAAATTATAAAACGAATGGGGTACCGACCAATCGAGCTATGATAATTTGAAAAATCATCTGGAAGAAAGATGAGAGTTTCAATTTAAAAAAGCCATTTCCCTTACCTTTCCCGTGGACTCTTCAAATAAGAAGATTTAAATAAAATTATTTCATTAGAGAAAATCAGATAGTGAGAAGTTGCAAGATTTCAATAGCATTGAGGTTATTACTGTCAATGGCGGTCGTCTTTTGGAAGCGACTACAATCTAATGCTTCTAGGAGCGACTACAAGCGATAACTTCATTTCATTCATTGCAGCGTATAGCCGCTACCAAGGGATGATCGGGGTAAAGGGGCAGATTAAATATTGGCCTGACGATATTACCTTAAGTTTTGTTGAAAGATCGCCTCAATATTCTTCATTTAACGATTTTATTTTATTAAATCAGAATCATTCAAAAAATATTAATCTTGCTCGTAATAAATTAAACAACTTAAAATACGGCCAAAAAGTTCTCAGATTAGTCATTAGCCAAACGTCATTCATTCTTTTGTGATTTTATTTTTCCCCCAAAATTTTATTTGTTGGTTTCATCACCTTATATTTATCAGAAATATTAAATTTAATTTCAATCCTATATTTTAGGAATGTTGTAAAGATTATGATGAGAGAGAAAAAAAATATAATAAAAAAATGTTAGTTTAAACCTTAGGGGGTATTTTAAATAACACCTTTAATCGCATTTTTATTTGATCTGTCGGTATCTTTGACAAAATATAACACGTGTGCAGTGGCGACTCGTTCTGAAGATATCCTGAGTGATCGGATACGAGTAAAACATTGAGCTCAAGTCAACAGGAATCCATGATGATGATGATATAGTTTTCATCTTTTCCCAGATCTTTGCAATTTCTTTTTCTAATTCCCCTTCTTCGTCTTTTGTTTCTGGTCTCTTTTCATTATATCACAATACAAATTTATCCTTCGTTCACAATATTCATTGGGTCTACTTCGCCCTTTGGTTCGTTTGGTCTACCATTCCAGTTCTACCTAATTCTTTCCACACATAATTTTCGTCTCCTCTCATTCATCAACACAAAATCTTGTCGTTAAACTCGTTCTTCTACCCTTTCTCCAATTCCTTTCAACACATGCTTCTTCGTTTTTTCTATCGTCCACGCAGTCATTGGCATTCTCCTCCACAATCAAATTTCTGCTACTTCCAGTCTTCCTCTGTTTCTTTTATCCAAAGTCCTAATTCCATTTCAAACATTCGTTTTAGTATTTTCTCCCAATATTTGTATCTGGATGATTTATTGTTCAGATTTTTTCCACAAAAATTTGATATCATGTGCCTCTTCTTGTAACATTACAATCTTCTTACCTAAATCTAATTTAAACGGTTTACCTCTTTACCTCCCCCTTCATTTCCTTCTAATGCAATCATTATTTCCCATGTTTTTATTCTGCAGATTTAAGTACTATTTTTCTAGGTATTTTTATTTTGTAAGGTATTGTAATGAGTGAACAACCACTGGTTGTTGTACACAATAAACAAATAATAATAATTATTATTATTATTTTAAGGTTTTTTCCACTCCCGCTTTGTTATACTTAACCCTAAAAAATAGCATGATGGTTCGCCACTGCTCAATTTTTTAAGTATATCTCAGATATAAACGTTTTTTTTGTACCTGTTAAAGTATAATTTTTGGGTGATTTTTGACGTTATTATGTGTTTCGGAATGGTTCTTTTTGTTTGATTTCTTTAAATTTAATAGATTAGAATGCTACCTATAGATAATATTACAGCAAATGTAATCAAATAGACTTCTGTCAGTTTTGTTAATGAAGGACAGGACATGTTCTGATAGACTGCATGTCGTTTTTAAAAAAGTTTCCAAGTGTCTGTCAATATTTATTTGCTTTTAACCCTTAGTTTGTACGTCCATTGGAAAAGAATTCGCGCGATTTCTAGATTACCCTTCTTCCAGCAACAGCATGCGACAAACTTCATTTGTAGCGTGTAGTCTCTAGAAGTCGGTTGTAGTAGCTTGAGCTTGCATTCGTTTACAAAAGACAACCTTATAGTTATATGTTATATTAAATAATAAAGAAGACCCTTCTTTATTATTTCTCTTCGTAGATGTTTACAATTTGTCTACCATAAGATCAATTTATCTTTTTCAAGTGACTGTGATAATGTTTTGGATTATTATTTTCAATCTTTGAATAACATGTTAATTATAAGTGTTAAAAATATAAACTTTTAAATAAATAAAAACACTTACCAAAAACACTAAAACTAATGATGAATCGAATGATTCGGAACTAGTTTCTTTATAAATAATTATAACTAGTGTTTTTGTTAAGTGTTTTGTTTTTATTTATTTAAAAGTTAATTATTATTTTCAACAATGAATCTTCGGAATCATCACGAAAAAAATTTCCCTCAAAATTGGGTACGTTTTAAAGTAGATACGTAGAATACAAAAATCGAATAAAAAAATCCGTTTATCGGTCGTGATGGGCCCTTTTGCCACTTAGCATTGACCGAATTTGATGCACTTTAGTATGGAACCCTATATATGTGACCGACTGTGACCAAAATTTTCGGGGGACATTAGACACCGAATGGGACAAACATACCAAATTTCATCAAAATCGGTTTACGCTAAGTGCTCTTCACGGCGGTCGGTGGGCGGTATACTGGGTATAAGGGGGTGGCGAACGGTGGGCGAACGGATTTTTTTTTATCGATTTTTGGATTCTTTGTACCTTGAAACTTAAAATATCAAACCCTTTTTTTGTTCGGATTTGTTTTCCCCCTCTTTTTTGGCAGTGCTTTGTTTTGGTTCATTATTTGGTGTCTTTCTTGATTCTGGTGTTTCTCACTTTGAGTTGTTAAATAGTAATTTGCCTATCTTCCTTTTGACCCAGATTTTAAAATTTTAACAAACAGTTGATTTTAAGAGGAACGCCGCTACAAGTTGTCACAAGGCTGATCCCCGAAAAGACAACAAAACGTGATATCTTCGAGCGGACTCTTGAAGGGTTAACGAAGGGTTAACGAAGAATAATTAAAATCCACCTGTTAAATTTAAGAAGTTTTTTTTTTGGGGGGGGGGAGATGAAAGAAAAGTATGATTTTACAAAATGAGTGTTTTGAGAGATTGACATTTGAAGGGGGCATCGCATTAAAATCAACTTGTACAGATCTGTGAACAGGTGGTTTCCCTCACTTAAACGTAGGATTTGGCATCAATCAGCAATTATCAAAAAACACTATACATATACATCGATCATCATCAGTAGAGTTGGTAGATTGATGGATGAGAAACAAAGGCCTGCTTGATACCAATTGAATTTGAGTGATTTCATGTTCCAATATCGCGGCCCAAACGGTAGCAGATAGCGAGAATTTATTGGGAATACACCCATCCAACCAATATCATGATCTAGTACCCAGGGAAATTATCAGAACTAAAAAATCACAAACCGTTTTCGAGTTACGGTCAAATTTCCCATTTATTGATCAAATTAGGCAAGCACGGTCCGATATCTTAAATTTTGTCGCGACAACATATCAACTCAAAGCAGAAAATTTTGGGTGTCCTTAATTTAGGACATTGTTTGCAAAAGTATGATAAAGCTATTCCAGAGTTACGATTTCGAAACCGGGATAGGGCAAAATAAAATTTAGAAATTACTGACCACCAAGGAGGGCTATGCTTCTATGTTCTCCGGTGAAACATATGGGATTGCAATATCGGCTCTGTCATATATGAATCGTAGCGAAGCACGTATGAAACAGCTAGTCATTTAATAAAATCAATATAATCATTGCAGGTAAATAAAATAACCATCAAAGAGGAAGTTGAAACCCAAAATAAATATTTAAAAGATAATAAAAAGGACAACTTCATAACACAATTAATAGACCTCACTAAAACAAAGGCGGTAAGGCCTTTGATGATGATCAATTTTTGCAAAACATAAAACTATCAACCCAAAGGGATTCATTGAGTTCCTTTTTTCCCACAATTTCAAATACCACCCACTGATGACCTTATCCCATTGAAGTGGTGTCCAATAATCTCACGAGCCCAAACTGACTTTATGCTTCTTCTTTCATTGCACCTTTTCCTAATTCAATTTGGGATTGTGTTACCTTCCTTGATTCTTCTCCTCGGACTTCTATTCCTTCTCTCTTAAGTCCAGCAGGGCCGGACGCTTTGACAACTTACACTAGATTTTTGACATTTCTGGGTTGACAACTCTTCAAAGTAAGTATAGTAAAATCTAATTTAGGAAAGTACAAGTAGGTACCTACTACAGAGGAACTTAATAAAGAAACGAGTATTGCAACATAAGCAAATTGCTTTTTTTTTAGCATGAGCGGTAACCATGTTTTATCGATGTTGGTACACTCAAAATTTAATTTCACTTTTGTCTGCCAGCTGTAGGTATTAGACCAAAAGGCCAAAAGGTAATCAATTTTTGTACTGACTCCAAAAAGTAAACTACTTAGACGGCGACTGCGGGGGGTGGAGGGGTCCCCACTCTGTGAAAGTGCTGCGGGCCTCGCAAAAGGTTAATCCAGCCCTGAGTGCCAGCAAGTTATTCCCGCTAACCGTGAGTTGACGTGACACAGTGATGCACTGTCAAGTGCCGGTCTAGTATGAATATTTTCCTTCAAATGCATGTTAGAATCAATTGCCCGTCGCGGCACTGCCACTGCTTAGTCTGAATGCTCCTTCAGTCTAATCCTCCCATAATGGGTTGATTAACATCTACTCCTCCTCACCAAAGTATCCACTTTATTCACAATAAGATTCTCATCCCTTCCCCCTCTATTTCCAAATCACCTCTATGTACTCTCGTGAATTTTCTTCCCCGATGGTTCTCACTCTATCCTTCTTCGTAAACCATCTTTCTCCTTTGATTTTGTATTTTGTTATTGCCCAAGTTTCTACACTGTGCATTATGGGTTTCACTACTTACTTTTACAATCTTCCTTTTATTCTATTCTATCACTGATTTTCTTGGCGCATAACCCAACACACTCAGCTTTCTGCAATTCAATGTTTTATGGTCATTTACTTTACTTTCCGTGACCATCGTGGAAAGTGATGGTGGTGGAAGGGTTTGGTTGCATATTATGCTACTCCGAGGACGCCGAACTAGATGTTGATAATCTCGATCCCTTCCATGTCTACCAATAGTGGTAAATATCCAAAATTCATAAGGATGAAATTCCATGGATCGACTGGGTTAGAACCCCCGCCTATTGTTTACCAGTCTGTTCGTCTTACTATTACAACACCATGTCATTTTTTTATACTTACACTGGAAAAAAACAACAAAAAAAATTTGGAAATATCAGCAAAAGAAAAACCAACCAAGAAAACAAGATCCCACTTTATAGAGGGAAAGAATAAAAATAATGAAAATAAATTGAGTCAATTTTGTTGAAGTATAAATTTTCTTGAGAAAATATAAAATTAACGGACCAGAAACGAAAAGTTACATTTTAAACAATCTTTTTATTTTTTTTGGTTCTTAAGTTGTTTTTTAATGGGAAAAATCTTTTATGGGTGGGGACAGAAAAGAAATAAATTTTTAAAATGAAGTTTCCTTTATTTTCTATTTGGCTCTTGTGTATATATATTGTATAACTGCTCAACATCATTATAATCAGTCGGGGATTTTCCGTTTGGCCCGCAACATAAAGTCCTGAGAGATTTTTTAACATCTATGGTCATTCGAGATGTCGTCAACTTCATTTGCTGAAAACATCCTATGTATGTACAGACTAGCATTGCACCACTGCAGTCTCCTTTGTTTAAATTCTTTTTTTTTTTTTTTTGCTTAACGTCAATTTAACGGTGGTGATTCGAGACGGATATTTTACATTCCATTTGACGGAAACTTACAAACCAGGAAACCACGTTGAGGCCCACCATTTAAAACCTGGCTGGACGTAGCTTGACTTCAGTGAAACTACGGAACCCGGTGTATTCAACGTTCTAATGACGCTGTTAGGGCAAAGTAATACGGAAAACACAATTCTGCAATAGGTACTATTATGTTACGTAATTATATTGCAGGGAGGTAAACGAGGCGTCTGCCCCGGACGCCAGAATGAGTGGTTGCTCCGAGTACTGACTAGCCTAGAACGTCCTTGCCCATGCCTATTAGCCTCCAAGAAATTCTTCTTTGGAATTGCATTCTCATACATCTAGCCACCATCATTCTGGTGGTTGGTATACTATTAATTTTTTTTTTCTTTTTTTTTATATATATATAAAATAAAGCTGCGACTCTTGTCGCGAATTTGTATTTAATAATTAATTGATTCCCTTTTTGGATAATAGAAATATAAAGTACTAGCAGGATACGCCCGCTTTGCTTGGCGCCTTAGAGGCATGGCCGTTTATAGTTTCAACCCCAAAAGTAGCCTATGTCCTTTCCTAAAGTTTAGTCTATCTCCATACCAAATTTCATCAAAATCGGTTCAGTAGTTTAAGCGTGAAAGCGTAACATACATACAGACAGACAGACAGATAGACAGACTGACAGACAGAGTTACTTTCGCATTTATAATATTAGTATGGATAAAATAGGTAACTGCAGTATTTTGATGCAGTGTCTGTTGTCCAGACTTTACCAAATTTCAAGTCTTGTGATATCTTGTTTACAGACAGACATACACACGAACCAATAGGTGAAACTCGGCAGATTTAGGCCCTGGGGACCTCAAAACATATTTTTTCATTGAACAATCGACATCGAAAATGCAGCCTATTACATTATTTTCCCTTTTACTTATAAAATAAGGAAAGTAAAAACGTAAAATATGGTGGAAGAGCCCTGGTGCCATAGTGGTATTTTTTTCATAAATTAGCTACTGAGATGAGGATGAGTTTATTTCTTTTAGTAGGGGATATATTCAAACTTGGATTTATTTCTCAACAGGAATAGAAAAGTTTTGAGAATGGTGTACGTGATTGTTCAGCATATGAGAATATATTATGATGTCTGAACTTATATATCTCATTGCTAAATAAACAAAATAATTGTAAAAAAGGCTCCCAAAATTAGACTTGCGCATTACGTTTGACTCAAGTTTTGAACTTGAAGAACACGTGAAAAATATTTCGTTTGCTTGTATTCGCGTGTAGTGCCTACCAAAAGAGGACCGCCCTGGGACATAAAAGACGTAAAGTGTTAGGAAAATATTTTTATTTTGTGTTCCAATTATTACCAGTTGACTATTGAACGTCTAGAGGTCTCCGTGGCAGAAGAGTGTGGAATCACAATCCGCTTGCACCTTGAAGGTTTCGGGTTCGATTCCTGGACGGGTTTAAAATTTGATAAAAAAAATTCAATTTTTCTACCTGGTCTGGTTGTGTTTAGGGATAACTCAGCCTTCCGAGGACAATTGAGTAGCTATATGGTAATAGCGACAAGAGTTAGAATTATAAGGTAAAAATTGTTAAAATGTAGCTTAGGCTTAGGGATATTGGAGTGATTGTTGAGAATACCTCTTAATGCTTTCATGACCACAAAAATTGTGACATAATAGAACAAAGAAATTAATATACATTAACTATTCTACGTTTGCAGGGTACCATCATCAATTATCACCGAAGGAAACTCAGCTCTGTTTATGCGTTCAAACTTTTATGTAGAAAATTATTTAAATAACACCAATCACGAAATACATCAAGCCTCAACCTCAAAAAAAAAAAAACTAAGCAGCCCACAAAAATTAATTCTAATATTTTTGTTAATACATCTGACGCGGTACTCTGAATTAATTTCTCATAATGTACACGAAACATTATCAGAATGGTGTAATTTGTAATTAAAATCCATTAGAGACAAGCGTATTGTTGTGACCCCCCAGGCCCCAGGCTAAGCTAATTGTTTTTGTACAACATGGTTCTACAGAAAGCCTCTGCAATATGATTTATGAAACATACTCATTAAAATCAGATGCCATCGGCTTGTTGAAGATTTCTAGGAATAAGAGTTTAGACATCTCCGTGGCAGAGTGCGCATCATACTTGGTTTGCACCAAGGAGGTTCCGGATTCGATTCCTGGACGAGTCGAAAATTTGAAAAAGGTTTTTTCACATTTTCTACTTGGTCTGGTTGTGTTTGGGGGTAACTCAGCCTCCTGAGGACAATTGAGAAGCTATGGTAATAGCGCCAAGTGGTAGTATTATAAGGTAAAAATTGTTAGCTTAGGCTTAGTGATATTGGCTTAGTGTAGCTTAGGCTTAGTGATATTGGAGTGAATGTTCAAAATTCCTTGTAATGCTATGATGCCTGAAATATTGTGACATAATAACACAAAGAAATATACATTTACATTAGAAATAAGAGTTTAAAAATTTTTTGGAGGATTTCATTATCTTCTCTTTGAAGGTGGCAAGATTATAATGTCATAGTCCTATAAATTGTGTGCTAAATATGCCAAAATTTCTGATGACAGACAGTATCAGAATTTATGTTGCTACGTTGCCCTGCTGTCCTCCTTATCTTCCTTCCTTCGTCTGCTGCCTTTGGCCCACAATGAAGCGAACATAAGTCGGATAAACATCAGAGGAACGAAACACTCCAGATATAGGAAGATACTCCTAAAATTTTATACAGCAGACCCTGGTATCAAACCGGATTAACATCAGAGGAACGAAACACTCCAGATATAGGAAGATACTCCTAAAATTTTATACAGCAGACCCTGGTATCAAACCGGATTAACATCGGAGAAATGAAACACTCCAGATATAGGAAGATACTCCTAAAATTTTATCCTGCAGATCCTGGTATCAAACCGTGGTGTTTACAGCTCTATAATTAACCTACTCAAGACATATGAACTGTTTAGGAAAGATATGCAATTCCCTTCTCAGCATAAGTCGAATTCTCTGGCCTGAAAAATTATATTCTCTTTGAATTTGCGATGAAAAATATTTTTCAACATAATTGTTGTTCTTTTTGTTCCTATTATTGTAACGTTAGTCCTCTTCAAATCAATTGTCCTCCCCATTTCTAGATTAACGGTAAAATGCTAGAAATTAGTTTGTACGAAGTTACCGAAAAGGTTTGAAGCCTTGGTTAAAAATGTAATGGTTTGCGTTCCGAATCGTTCTGATGCGTAGAACCGGCCATTGCGAGGACGCATGATATTTGTTCCAACGATCTATATATTAATTTTACCTCAAAAACCTGGACATAGCCCTTCAATAAAACTGTTAAAATCGATGTTTCATAGAATTTGGCTTGACGATGTTCCATGTAAGAAAGAACCTCAATAGCTAAGTAAAGTAAAGTATTATTTGTAAGTTCACAGAAGCCAATGGTTGTCTGGAGTCTGGACAGACTTGTCAATTCGCAAGCATTACAATCTTTGTTTATGATTTCTGGTTCACAGTATGGTTTAACCCTTCAATGTAGAAATCCAGAAATCTTAATATTTAATATATAAATCAGAAATTTGTTTGTACCCATGTATGAGGGGTTATCTTCTACAATACCACAGCCCAAACGGTAGCAGATAGCGAAAAATTGATGGGAATGGACCCCCCCCCCCAAAAAAATCATGGTCTACGACCACAGGAAAATTATCAGAACTAAAATATGTCAAACCGTTTTCGACTTACGGCCAAATTTATAATTTCTTCTCCAAAATCGGACAGTCACGGTTCGATATCTTAAATTTTGTTGCGACAACATATCAAATCAAAGCAAGAAAGTTTTTGGAGTCTGTTTAGTCCTTATTTTAGGACAGTTTTTTCAAAGGTCTGGCTAGCCATTCCAGAGATACCAGTTCGAAACCGGGAACGGTTAATATAAATTTTAGAAAATACTAAAAAGTAAGAATGGCCGTGCCTCTAAGGCGCCTGGCGAAAGGTTTAAATCTTGGTTTTTAAAGGTTGCGATATACAGGGTGGACACAAATCAAAACCCCAAATAAGAATCGCAGCGAAGCATGGGCGCAACAGCTAGTCTTCAGTAAAAGGCGCGTTTATATAGAATTCAGAAAAAAAACTACCATATTCAGTGTCCACTTTTAATATAATCCATATTCCTATGGCACACATTATATCACAATTTTATGGGCATCATAACATTACAAGGTATTTTTTCTAACAATCACTACAATACACCAAACTATACTTAACAATTACTTTAGAATGCTACCACTTGTCGCTATTATCAAAGCTACTCAATTGGCCACAGGTGGCTGAGTTACCCCCCAAAACATAACCAGACCAATTAGACCTGACCAGGATTCAAACCCGTTAGTTCCCTGGTATAAGCCGAATGTGAAGCACTCTCTGCCATCCGATATGAATATTTTGCACACATGAAAGGTGGATACATGTGCAAACAGTTTTCTGAGCCTCAAAGGTTGTCATTAGATATTATTGTCGAACAAAACATGTTCTTCAATGTATTTACATGTGAAATCCAAATTTAAAATTTCAATTACCTGAGTCTTACGGTTAAAAAGTTCTTAGTTCGTCTTACGGTTAAAAAGTTCTTCCCGTAAAATGCTTAGTGTTTGAAACTCAATATTTTCGTACAATTGAATAGTGAATTATATTTATTTTTACGAAAAATTTATTGGTAATGTTTTACGCTTTCTAAAACTAACTACGAAACTGGATTCGAAATGGCCGTATTCGTACGCAAAATGTACAACTGAGTCGTAACCGGCAAGGCAGCCAAAGGAAAATAACACAAGAAACAGATTGAACTCTGCCCGGAAGGTAACATGAAAGCTAAGGAAGAAAATAATCTGCTTCTCGATAGGATTTCAACATGGCAATGTAGAAAACATCAGTAAAATGGAATGGACCCAAGAACCATATTTGAATGACTCCAAATTTCCGGGCTGATAATTCAGGGGATCGGTAACCGTTAATATTTTAGGTGTAAATCCGTATTTCACGGACAGAAGCGTAACAAGGTTCTTCTTCAAACTTGGAAATTTTGGCAAAATTGAAAATAAGGACAGATTTGGGGAATATAGACTACCCCCAAGAGTTTCGAGAGGCCGGGGGATTTTTTGGAATATTAGACTTTTAAAAGTAGAGTTAATTGAGATTCTTTTTTGGATAACTTTCAAAAATTTGTAATAATTTGGGTGCATTAAGTTTCAATCAACGGCTTCCTGAATACGAACCCTCCTTTATGCACTCTAGAAAGGAGTTTTGATTTCATTGTAAATTTGTACCTGTATTCTTTGCGGATTAGATCTCGTTTGAAATGTTTCATCTATCAACAGATTTAAAAAAAAGGAATGATGAAATTCAATTACCGATGAAAAAAGATGAGGAAATACCTGAAGACAATGGCAGATTGGACCTGAGTAGAATTTTGGGTTAGTGAACTCCACTTTTGACTCAGGTATACATCCCGAAATACACTTGTATACTCGTATGTGTATGTATGTATGTAGTTTTGTTTGTTACGCGATACAATCCACAATTTTCATCCGATTTTGACGAAATTTGGTATACATGTTTAGGTCATGAAGGAAATTTGCTGTATAGTTTTTGGGGTCACAGGAGACCCAATATTGTGTTTTTTGAAAATGATTTTTATCTTTTTAGGGGTTTGTTGTGGAAACGAAATTTTTTATATGTTATGGCTGGTGTTAAGCGCTTTTCGATTTTGAAAAACTTGGTAGGGGCATGGGGCCCAATATTTTGTTTTTTGAAAATGATTTTTTGAAATTTGATTAAGATAATTTTTCCTATACCTAAATGACTGCAGCACTAACGTAAATACCTGATCATTGTGATCCACTAGTTTAGGAGCGAAAGAGGGTAATGCTTTAAGAACAACAATATCTGAAATGACTCAATTGTTAAAATCTTGCATGTCACTTTGCAATGGAATGGACACTTTGGCGTGAAAGGGTTAGTGCCTCTTGTCATTGACAATGCTGCTGTTAATCTCTCTATTTATTGTATTCTCTTCTCTTTACTTTAGACAACATGCAAGCTTATGATTTCGTGAAAGGGTTAATGCCTCTTGTCATTGACAATGCTGCTTTTTAATCTCTCTATTTATTATATTCTCTTCTCGTTACTTTCGACAACAATACAGTCAATGCAAGCTTATGATGGCGTGAAAGGGTTAGTGCCTTTTGTCATTGACAATGCTGCTGTTAATCTCTCTATTTATTGTATTCTCTTCTCTTTACTTTAGACAACAATACAGTCAATGCTAGCTTATGATTACCATGTTTAGGTAATAAGGTTGCTAAAAAATATATTATAATATGTTATGATAATTTCCATGGACATTGCAAAAAAGAAATAGCATGAAAAAATCAATATAGTCATATTATATAGGGTGTTTCATTCAGTGGCATAACAAAAATCTTAGATTTTTACTTTCCTTATCCTATAAAAGGAAAGTATTGTAATGGGCTGAAATTTTCAATGTCCACTTATCAGTGCCAAAAAGTTTTTTAGGACCCAAGAGCTCAATTCTCCATTGATTTCAGCCATTGATCTGTTATTTGTCTGTCCGCATGCAAAAAATATCACAATTACCTACACACATATGAGCACCTTTCCTCGAGCAAAAGTTAAATATTCCCTGGAGTATACATACATATATGTTCGGTGTGCTAAATGTGTTAGTAACTCTAGGTATATATTTTTAAGGATATCAGTTCCAAATGTTGTTTACATTCCTTCTTTTTGATTTTCGGGCTCAGACGAAGAAGCGCCTAATTTCTGTCATCTACATCAGAAGTTGCTCCAAATGGCTGACATAGAGAGGATCCAGTGAACCTGAGGCTAACATAGGTGACATTAGACAGAGTATTCTGACGATCAAAATTGCCTTCGGATAATGGTTCCCAAGGCAATTTTACTGCTGACATATTTTATGTATTAAATTATAAAGTTTCATTTAGGTATTTGGAGGTGGTTGGGATTGTATCGGGAGATTTTTTTTTTATTGATTCCTCTCGTTTCTGGAATGCCATGGTTTAGAAGGAAGTGCTTTGAAGTAGTACTAAGGAAACGCTCAGTATTTTTATTTTAATTGCATTTAAACCTCTTTATCCTCATTTTAGAGACCCTGAATACGGTTGGTTCTTCGTGCCGGGTCTATTCGTGCCCTCAGGTGCGGTCAAAACTCACTGTGTTTTTCTTCCATAGGAGCTGTTCATCCCAACCGTGCTGCTCCAGATACTTCTCCAAAGAGTTGGTACATAAATCCTTGCTGAACCCTGAAGCATCTGATCTTTGTCTTCTTTATATGCTGGCTGCTCATGATGTAAACCATTTATTCAACTGCCCATCAAACCCAACCAATCTAGAGACGTCAGCATTATGGACAGATCCTGGAGATACAGCCAGAGTCGTTGAGAACGTTAAGAACAACAACATCTTTATTTTAGCAAAATCCTTGAAGCTTCCAATAGTTAATCGACAGATCTTGTTGCTGACCATAATACTAATACTCCTTAAATTAATTTTATTTATTTACAAGTATTACAAATTAGAAATAAGCATTTCTTACACTATTGATAATTATGTCTGGGTTAGGAATTGAAGAAAAATTAGAGAATTAATGAGAATTTCATTTACTTTAATTGAAGAAATTTCTTTACATATTTCTCACAAAAATCAGGTGTTCCGCAGAGAAACAGGTCGATTTATGTTTTTTATATTATATATCATTTACCTTCTTATTCTTTAACTTCACCTTATCCCAAATCTATTTGGGTTCGGCGTTGCTTTCCTGAATTCTACCACGCCTACTCTCTTTAGCTGTTTCTGGAGCGACAACCCTCGCTTTTATCTCACAGTATCCATGCGTAGAAACTGCCATTTGCTCATGAACTTCTATCTTTGAAGCAGAGTTTTTTAAAGGCTGGATACCCAAAACCAAACCTTCTGTATTTAACGGGGCGTAGAATCTTCACCTAATAAAGCTGGCTTGCTCCCCTCGGATAAATTAATAAGCATCAGTTATCAATAAATATTATTTTTCGTTATTCGCCGATGATCTAAAATTTGCTATTGATTAACATTTGGATTTGGAAAAAACCCAACCTTTACATTTGGAAATCAACATTTTTTGAATTGGTTCACTCCAAAAATTGGTTATCAGTCATCATCTCATAAACCAAATAATACAAGAATTGCAATACGCCTCAGGAGAATGATAATAGAAATGGTTCGGATAGATAAAGAAATAGTATTCAACATTCAACATGGACGAAGAGATGATGATGGAACATCTTGCACCTCAATAACATCTAACAATAATAATTAGAATTATTTATTTTTACAAGTTATGTTTTTTATACTCACACTGTAAATCTATAAAAATAATACCCCTGGACTGTAATAACAAGGAATGAGATGGTTCTTCTGTGAAATAGAATATACAGGGGTGTTGTGCTGCAAGAACAATAAATTCTTGTCATAAAAATCTGGTTTGAACATCGCACGAATTTTCTTACCTATCTAATATAAATAAGAGGAAATTATTGTAATGGGCTGAAATATGCGCTGTTGAGTATTTCGATGGCCAAACACCAACCAGGCTAACGCACCTACAATTTTTCGTGTCTCAAAGACCTAAAATCTTTTTGTGAACAATATGTTTCATAAACAGTAGGATTTGTCGTGTTCTATGTATGTAGGTATATACTAGACAAATAATATAACAAATTTAAAGTCTCTGGTACCTGCCGTTCAAACTGTAATTAGGGTTCGTGAAATCTTCGAATTCGGCAAATTACCAACAAAAAATTATTCCGACTCCAACCAAAAGGTTTCGTGGTTCGTGTAAATACCACATTAAATCTAAAGTTCCTTTCTTGTGTTAATAAATTCAGAGTGTCTAGAACTTAAGGTTCATGAGATATTTTGTTCACAAGCAGGCAGGCAGACAGACAGACGCATACACGAACCAATTTGGGCTCTGGGGACCTCAAAACGCGTTTTGGCATTGAAAACTCGACATCGAAAATTTCAGCACACTAGAATACTTTTCATTTCATAGGATAGGGAAAGTAAAAAACTGAGGCAATTTTCGTGTACTTGCAGAAGATAAAAATCTGATACTTCTGATGTATTAATAGCACAGCACAACTTGTCAAATTTTTGTTTAGTACATCAACAAGTGCATACATGATTAAAATGACACCCTGTATATTCTAACTCGAGAACTGTTAAGTATAGGTTTAATATATTATGTTTACTGAATACTCAAAACCTATGAAGAGCTCTTTAATAAGCCCAACATACCGAGCGAGAGCGAGAAGATCTGCCCCAAGCAATTCAAAACAAACTCCCACTTGTCGAAGAAATCACGACGCGGTTGTATCAAATTACCGCGTACCAATCATCTCTATTCTTTTAATATTTTACCGATGAAATTGTGTGTTGCTTTGTTGTTGTTGTTTGTAACGCGTCTTGTCTTGCAGAGGTGACGGGTTCAATGATGTGTGCTAAGATGTGGATGTGCTAGACGTATAATAGCTTTGCCACTTTGATGCTGAAATTCGCTACTTAAACTAGACGTAATTGTGGAACAATATTCTTATTAGCAGACAAACAATCATTTCAGCTATGTCTATAAGCGACAGAGCGGCACGGGATCATAAATATCAGTTGGTGTCAACGTTTCTAATGGTATTTGCAAAGAAAAGTTGTTTATAAAGAGCGTTCTTTGATCAAGCTTGTATACTGTTTTAGCGGTGTTCATTCTAAAATTTACTGGTGATTTTTAATATAATCTGCATAATACTTCACTGTTGTGTGCATTTCATTACAAGATATGAAGCTTTATTTTTAGTTCCACGAAAGAATCTTCCCCTGAATGAGCGGGCAGTGAATAAAAGGTCAAATCTTTTGAATGTTTCTCTGTTAATCATTTTGTACCTATTTATTATTTTCTGATTCTACCAATTTGAACCAATATTTTTCTTGTCATGAACCCGGGATCGTTACAAAAATGTATATTTCTTTTTGTTATTTTATCACAATTTCGTTGGGCATCATAGCATTACAAGACATGTTTCTAAACAATCACTACAATACACCAAAATATACTTAACAATTACCAAATTACCTTATAATGCTACCACTTGTCGCTATTGCTATAGCTACTCAATTAAAAAAGGAGTTCATTCTAAAATTTACTGGTGACTTACCCTCAAACACAACAAGACCAAACCTTCTTCAGATTTTCGACCCGATCAGCATTTGAACTCGGTAACTCCATGGTGCAAGCCGAGTGTGATGCGCACTCTGCCATAGAGACGTCAAAATCTCTTATAGATTCCATAAAGGATGATTATATTCAATGATGAACCTTTTCTTTGCACTAACAAACAAGAAAAATAAATTATCAGACACAGGCAGTATAAGTAGTCCTTGTGGCCTCGTCAGACGATTGTTTCTAAGTCCCAAGTCCACTTTGTTTCAAACCAAAGGTCCCCCTGTTTGTTTCGACATGGGGTAGTTGATATCAACTAGAGTACTCCAAATATTGATACGTGGTGGATCTGGCGTTGATTCATATCTTCGTTTAAAGTAGAGCTAGGATCGAAAATCAGTCTGAAATGCAGATAAAAATAAAACCATTTATTTGAATGCAGCCTTGAACAAGTAGGAACATAATATAATATTCCGCAGTCACCTTCATAAGACTGCAGAACTCATAATATGTCTGAAAACAACGAGAATGTTGTCCAAAACGAAAATATCAACGGTTTGAGAAGAAGAAGAAGAAGAAGAAAAATATTACAACTAATAAAAAAGTCATCATGAGTCATAAATACATATTTATACCGGTTTATCCAAAACAGACAAATATTTTCCAGAAAATCTTTTGGATTATGTATCTCCAAATATTTTATGTTTGCGCAAACAATGAGAACATCATCAGATAAAACACACCTTCTTTTCAAATAGAAAACCAAAGATCGAGATAACAACAAAAAAAGAGGCAGAGTCTATCTTTGCATATACAATATACCACAAAGGGATGGGTAGAAGAAGCAAAAAATATATTTGGGGAGTTGGGGGTTTTATATTTTTTGTATTCTATGAAGCATAAATATTTGTCAAGGGGTTGAACATATGAAGGGAGAATATTTATGTAGCGTGTAATATAACATTAAAGTTGATTATGTACAAGGAAGAAAATGGCTACGATTAAAATCATTCATGTGAAGAAAATTGAAAAAAAGAGTAGAACTAATACTTGGGAAGGGAGCTGTGAATACGGCTTTTAGAGATTGGCTTGTAGTTTTCCAGTCACACAGTGTGTTAACTCCCTAGTTGTACCTTAGGAATTAACATGGGATTTTCTTTTTCATGACCTAGAAATTTTCCCATTAGGTGCTGAAATTTGAATGGCATATCCTTTTCATGTATTTTTAGGTAATCAGGAAATCGCGTGAAACCATTTTCAAGACAATCCGACCAACGGCTATGGTTTTAGAACCGGTTTTTGAGCCACAATATTAACAAAGTAAACATTTTATTTTCTTCATAAGTTTGTTTTTCTTAAGCTGATGAATTCAATAACTTATTAATATACAAGGGCTGAGAAGGGAACAGCAAGATTTTTTGCTGTATAAATTACTGAAGAATATTTATAAATGGAAAGCTCTTACCTTGAGTTCACAAAACCAAAAGAAAGAAAAGATTGAGACACTAATGCAAAATATTTACGTCTAAGAAGGCTGATTAAGGAGAAGAATTTAGAACAAGGCGTGACGAAATTTGTATCGAACAAAGTGAGTGAAATAATTCGAATGATGGAATATTGAAAAATCTGTTATTGTTTGAAATTTAACTTAGATCAATGGTGTCCGAGATAAAAAAAGATACCTTTTTTACCCTCCACACTCCCGGTCTACCCTCCAGGCTTGGACACTTTCAGTATCTTCACCGGTAGACTTCCCCCGGAAAATATTGCAAAGTTTCAAACCTTCCGTAATCGCGTCCAGTAAGAATCCTAGTTGAACTAGCCTATTATGCCGTTGTTCAGTTATAAATTACTGATGATATTTATATGAAGTATAAGAAGTTGAGCTCGTCAAATTAACAGGCATGAAATATATTAAAATTCCTTTTGAAATCAGCCAATTAGAATTGGTAGATCATCTTGTTATAGAGAGAGAGAGAGAGAGAGAGAGAGAGAGAGGACCACCATCAATGTTGTTGTTTAGACTACAGACGAATCATATGACTATAAATAAATTATCAACAACTATTTGTATGACAATACAGAATCGATGAATAGCCGATAGGTGTAGAAATGATAATACAGGATCAAGTGCATTCCCTAAAACCACTTGTTCTAGGGGAGTTCTCAAAAGGGACATATTTTATGAAAAAAAAATGCAATGAGCCTTNATTGGGGTATGCTGGGTAAAAGCCGTTATATTTAAAAAATAGCACTCTGATGAAATTACTTTGTATTTGTTCTATTTTGTGTATTAAAAATTCAGATTTGGGTGCCCAGATTACGGTAGCATATTCTAATTTACTCCTTACCAATGAATTATACAGGGTTATTATTGTGTCGATGTCAGAAAAAGTTTTAGTGTGGCGAAAAATAACACCCAAGGTTTTCGATGCCTGTGTTATTGTTTCGTTGATATGTTTTTCAAATTTAAGGTTCAAATCAAGTATGATACCCAGATCTTTTTTGTTTTCGACTTTAATTAATTCTGTATCATCTATTTTGTATCTCGTGTCAATAATTTCTTTCTTTCTTTGTGAAATGTTTAACACTTTACATTTATATGGATGAAATTTTAGTTTGATATTTCTCAACCAATCGCTCACCCTATCCAAGTCCTCCTGAATCAGAGTACATATTTGTACAGTTTAAAATCATCGGCATAAAGCAAGTACTCAGATTGTTGAATTGCATCGCCAATACCGTTGATTACTATTGCGAAAAAAATGCTACTGAGCTTTGAGCCCTGTATAACTGAAGACGTTGGATAATATGGCTCGGATAAACTTTAAACGCATTTTCTAAATAAATTTAGCAGTGTTAATTGCAGTCTTAACAGAGACCTGCAACCAAATTAATAATAATGATATAATATTTTTTTTATTTTATTATTATTCATTTGTAAAAAATCATATTTTTACAAGATATCGTAATGTTTATTATTATTATTATTGATAAAATGATCTTACCTGTAAAATATTTCCTCCGGGGTAGTGTCTTTAGAGCGGAAGCGACGTTTCCCATTTGAATTGCCCTGATGTATTCCCCTTCGCGTTTAAAGTTCCCAGAATATCCGAAGGTTTCAACTAGGAAACTTGGCGTCTCCAACCATTTTTTCATGAAAATTGGACTACGCGTTCAAGAAATATCCTGGTACAAACAATCAGCATATTTTGTACAATTAGCGCCTCCACTAAAAACAAAGAAATCTCATTTAACAAAAAAAAAAATTTATGAAAATTAGACCACGCGTTAAGGGATGGATATTGTAGTACAATCACAAAATTTTGCACACTTGGCGTCTCCACTAAAAACAAAGAAATCTCATTTAACAACATCAAACTTCATGAAAATTAGACCACGCGTTCAAGGGATATTGTGGTACAAACAATCATCAAATTTTGTACCCTTGGCGTCTCCACTAAAAACAAAGAATTCTTCTTTTAAAATATGAAATGCCATGAAAATTTTACCACTTGTTCAAGAGATTTTCTGGTAGAAACAGTAAATAAATTTTGGACGTCTCCACTACTAATGAGATATCCAGTATGAGAGGTAGGTGTTAAGCTGCGGTAATGGTGTGCCAGTGTATAGTTCTTCCATTTGTTATTAAAATATTTATATTACAACAGCGTTTATAGTGACAAATTCTATTAATGATCTTCAGTGCCAAAAATCAAATCATATGAAAATAGTATTTCAAAGTATGGTTAATTTGTGTAAATCATACTGGATTTACAAATAACTAAAATGATCGTAAACTGAAAATATTGATTTATTTCTAAGTAGGACATTAAAGAAAATAACATAGAATTTGGCACCTTACGATAAACCGATGAACCAGCTTTAATAAAAAAAAAATAGAACTCTGAGTTTATACATTGCTTACAGATTTCACCACAGGAATGAAGTGTTTCACACAGTGTAACAGAACTTCTGACGAGTAATCTGTAAAATGCTGTTTCCTGAAAATCTAACTGCTAATTTGATTTTAAAAATACTACCGTTATATATAAGTATCATCACGATCGTTGTCGCTGTTCCAAACTTTGTGTGTGAGAGAAATCAGCTAACTGTGGTACCTGAGTTATCGGTGGACACTCAACAATAACATCAACATCCGGAAGTAGACGAAACTCGATTCGGAAGTGATAAATAAGTGAATTCTCGTCATAAATAACGGTAGTGTATTTTAAAGTTACTGATAATATGTCTAATATGAGTTGATTAATTAATAATACTAATTTGACCACAGATAGATTAATATTTAATGTTTATTTTAAAATAAATTAAATTAAAAACAACGACTTACCAAAAATAGCATTCGTAATTATGTTTCAAAGGAACTCATTCGCTTCATCATCAGTCTAGTCGAGTCGAAGGATGAAATGTGAGTTATTTAATTATGTGTGCATATTCTAATCACCAAAGTATTAAAAGCGTCCGTCCCCTGATCTCCACCACTACTTCGAGGTGATGATAAAATAGTTATGTCCGGTCTGGTCCGTCGGCATTTTGTTGTTTGTGTTCAAAAGTGATTAATATTTGAAATAGGCAGGGACAACAAATAGGAGTTTCATCAATAATAATAAAAACATTGGTGCGTGGGTCCGAAGAGATGTTATGTCAGATAACAAATGTACAGGCTATGCCGTGCCGTATTTCAAAATGGAGATAAGTAAGGCAGTTCTTCCTATCGCCAAAAAAGTATCGGAGATCAATTAGGTGATTGAGAAACATTTTAAATTATATTTCCCCTTTTTTGAAAGGTAAGATAAAATTAAAAACTATTTTGGAATTTACTTGGCCTCTGTACAGCTATTGTTATTACAAGTTGAAATTGAGCTTTTGTATACCTTTGTTTTGGTGTAGCTCTTCAGTGCGTTAAAAATTAGAAAAAAGAGAAAGTCCCTCTTTTTTTGGCTTAACGTCTCTTTAACATCTATTTGTCATTCAAGACGAGGGTTTCAGCATCAGGAAAGCGCGAAGGCACGTGGACACCCACATGGTATAACCTCAATGTACGTTGCTTAACTTCAGTAATATAACGGGAACTGGTGTATTCAACGTGCAATAGACGCTGTCTAAAAAATCCCTTTCTCCCGAAGCAAGACAATATTTTTACAGCCAGGGTTGAACGGTAAAGATTACTTTTGGCAATAATTCGGCACTTTGTTTTTAAGCAAGTTTTTAAATTTTCAGCGAGTCTTTTTGTATTTATTTTCTGGGCAAACCAAAGGAGATAACGAAAAATGATGCAAAATTGACTCCCAAAATAGTATATAAGGACCCCACAAAAAATATAAAATTTGAAATTTTCCGGTTTCTCCCCGATTTATGGACGGTTTTCAACACCAAAAAATCGGAATTGAGAAGTATCATTTCGAGATGAGCGAGGAAGCTGAAATTCGATGCAAAGGTGTTCCCCAGTACAAAAAGTCATATCCTTGAATTTGGTGGAACCGACCACCAAAGGGAGTGGTGCTCACTGTGGGGTCGGTTCCACCAAAGACCCATGATTAAGAAGTATCCATTGGTGATGAGCAAGAAAGCTGAAATTTAATACGAAGGTGCTCCGCAGTAAAAAAAAAAGTAATATCGTTGCGTAAAATATTGAATTTTATGAAGAGAAGCCGTGCTCACCCTGGCGTCGGTGAGCAATTTAATACGCAGGTGTTCCGTAGTGCAAAAAGAAATATCCTTGTGTAAAATTGAATTTTATAAATAGGAGCCATGTTCACAGTGGGGATGAGGTCCACAAAAAATTCAAAATTGAGAAGCTTTAATTTTTTTGAATTTCGTAACCGTAGCGAAGCACGGAAAAACAGCTAGTTAATTTATAAGGTCAAAAACATTATCTTTAGCGTGAAAGCGAACTAACGAATCAAGCATATATCAAAATTTATTTTGTACTTGGTACAAACAATTTCCACTCCTTAATGTTTTTTGAGGAAGGAATCTCATTTGAAAAACAATTTAAAGGATTTATACGTAAGCTTGTTGAGAGAGAAGTGGAGAGTGGGTTTTGTTTTTAAATTGGATATTGATAGGTACTCATACGAAGTTGAAGAAAAATCCGCCATGCTTATATTGAACCATTCAACTTTAGAAGAGTAAACTTCTTACCACCGTTTAGTACTGCTAATTGACCGAACAAAGTGAGGTCTAATTTTATATCCACGATTTTTCCACATCTCTATGTACCGTGATAGCCCTTGAACACTTTATTGAATTTTAATGAAACTCAGTATAGTCCTTTATGGACATCACGGGTCCTCATGATAACTCATGCATGGCCTGCAAATTACGGAACAACTATTTTTTTGGGAAATCGTGTTTGCAAGAGAATGGCGTCATTTTTTGAATGGATATAACAATATTGAATGCCTTGTTCCAGAACCTAGGTCAGATTGATTAATCAGTGTCATGACAACATTGTAAATGACGGAGCAATTTTGCCGGTCTGGCTTGGTTGCTATAAATGTAAAACAAATAAACAAGTTTCATTTGTGATTCCGCAGATTGTTCCATATATGTATTATTCGATATCTGCAGATTGTTCGATATATACTCGGATATATTATTCGATAAATGCAGATTGTTCGGTATAATATATGTGTTATTCGTGCAGATTGTCAATATATGTATTATACCATAT
Organism: Pachypsylla venusta; assembly: GCA_012654025.1. Taxonomy (NCBI): domain Eukaryota; kingdom Metazoa; phylum Arthropoda; class Insecta; order Hemiptera; family Aphalaridae; genus Pachypsylla; species Pachypsylla venusta. The sequence goes on from CM022875.1 coordinate 32,764,829, forward strand.
ATGCAGATTGTTCGATGTATGTATTATTCGATATGTGCAGATTGTCCGATATATTATGTATTATTCGATATATGCAGATTGTTCGATATATGTATTATTCGATATATGCAGAATATTGATTTATGCGTTATTCGATATTTGCAGATTGTTCGATATATGTTTATATCGAACCTTTGTCATACATCTTTGCATTTATAGCGACCAAGCCAGATATAGATTGTTTTCTTAGAAGCTCTAAAAGCTTAGGAAAAGTACCTTTGTAAATTCAATTAAATAAAAATAAATGATTAATATTAAAAAAAGTATTATTCAATATATGCAGATTGTTCGATTTATGTATTATTCGATACATGCAGATTGTTCGATAAATGTATTATTCGATATATGCAGATTGTTCGATATATGTATTATTAGATATATGCAGATTGTTCGACATATTATGTATTCGACATATTATTCTATATATGCAGATTATTCTATATATGTATTATATGCATAATGCAGCTCTCTTTAGGCACTCTTGGGGAAGGTTAATATTTTTTCAAAGTTAGTACCTAAATGGGTACTATGTCAAAAGTATTGTAAATTGTTATCAAATGTTAGTACATTTTTGACTCTTCTATTGTCATATTACTAATTTATTGTAATTAAATGAAGTGCTTCATGACGTCTATAAAATACAATATTTATTGCGCAATAAAAATCAATTTAATAACCTTAATATTATTTGACGCATTTTCATGAAGTGTTATGATTTATGTCAATTCTACATCCAAACCGTTTAATAAGTTCACAGTTCGTATTTACAGTCTGGGTCATTAATATTAATTTAATATTAATATTTAAATAATATATATTTCATATTATTGATTAGCTAATATTATTTTAGGTTTGTTTTTCGCTTCGTGAAAGAAAAAAATAATACGAATGACTAAAGGTACTATCACACTATTTGTCATGATGCCAAATTTTGTCTTTTTTTTTTACTTCAAACAGTACCAAATGGTGTGATCCAATTCGCAATTTGATATCAAACACAAAAGTGAAAGTTTGTCTAAATAATCTGATGAGGTTTAAACGTATGACAAATCCCTTTGTTATTGTTTCATCCTTTCTGAAAACTATTCCATTAATCTTTCCTTTGAAACATATTTCTGAGACGTCTGTGGACGCTCCTCAATTATCGAAAATACACAAGTGAAGAAAAACTAAATTACCTTTCTTAATGAAAAAAGAGAAAATATGAAAATTATTAAACATAAAAATCTGGTTGCTATGGCATAAGTCTAAGTCTCGTCAAATAGTGTGATAGGGTACATATATATATACCAAATACACAAATGCAACAAATATACATCATATAAATTGTGCCAACATTTGGAATCATGACAAATAGTCACAATAGTGTGATACGTTTATGAGCTATCTTCATTAATGCATATTAAGATGTGCGCTATGCTATAAGATAAGTAAGCGACTCTGTGCGATCACGATCACTATTCAGCAATTCAGCCAGACTGGCAGCATTGACCATCCATCGTATCCAAATGAGGTACGATGAAAGACGTGTGAGTTCCAATGCATTTCATGTATAAAATTGATGTAAATAGGTATTCAATTTCAAGCTCAATCTCTTTTTAGGCCGGCTTCGTGAAAACCTTCGAAGGTAAATATGATTTCAAACAAAATTGGTGTTGAGCATTCCATGCATATAATTGACTATTTGTTTCGCTCGCACTTCGCTACGGTCTATAGTTTGGCGCCTTAGAGGCATGGCCGTTCTACGCTGTTTTATGTATGTATATATACATGTATCATGTTAGCTCTCTCGCTCCAATATATTTCTTATGGGGATTGTATACTTTTCGCGATTTCTACCCCTTAAAATTAAAATTTTGCAAAAAAAAAAAATCTTAGTGCACACTTACATGCTGCAACGAAGGTCTGCCAAATTTCAAGTCTATAGCATTAATAGTTTGGGCTTTACGTTGATCAGTCACTCAGGACATTGTCTTTTATATATAAAGATAATAAATATTAAGTAACACATTTCAAGGCCTAGTTTTTAGCATTATTTTGTTCGACATGATTCGTTAAAACCGTAAAAAACAATGATTCGATTTCAACCAAAATTTTTGTGGTACGTCCTTATCATAAATATGACATGCATACCAAATTCCAAGTAGGTATCAAGCGCTTACTATTCTTGAAACGTCTAGTTCGCAGATAGACATACACAATTACACACACACATCAGACATCTCCGTGGCAGAGTGCGCATCACACTCGGCTTGCACCAAGGAGGTTCCGGGTTCGATTCCTGAACGGGTCGAAAATTCAAAAAGGTTTTTTCGAATTTTCTACTTGGTCTGGTAGTGTTTGGGGGTAACTCAGACTCCTGAGGACAATTGAGTAGCTATGGTAATAGCGCCAAGTGGTAGCATTATAAGGTAAAAATTGTTTAAGTATAGCTTAGGGGGCTTAATGATATTGGAGTGATTGTTGAGGATACCTTGTAATGCTATGATGCCCACAAACATTGTGACACAATAACACAAAGAAGAAAAAAATTACACACACACATCAATGGCTAAAACTCGCGAGATTTAGGATTCTGTGGACATCAAAACGGGTTTTGACATAAAAACTCGATATCGAAAATTTCAGCCCATTATAATACTTTCCCTTTTATAGGATAAGGAAAGTAAAAAAAAAATGGCCATTTTTATACATAAATATTAATATTCATAGCTGTTGAAAGAAAAGACTTATTTCTGTTGTTAGATAAAAAAAAATCAAGTTCGTTCCAGACAGATTGGAAACATTAAAGCATTCTTTTCCCTCAATGAAAAGAGATGGTTTTGTTATCCACACAAAAGATACCGATCAGCTTATTATTGGAAATCATATAATAAAACTAAAATCAAAAGATAGTCGACTTAAAAAGCAATAAAACAGAATAACCATCATGATGGACTGCGTACACTACATGTGAGAGAGAAATGACTGTTGAAGCGTTGTAAAGTTTTGTATGCAAAGAACCTAATATTATTATCTTATCAACTAATATTTTAAAAGTCTATTATTGTACACGTTGAAAAATCAACGAAGACTAGAAGAGGGACCCCTCTTGGTTGAAATGAAAAGCAATTTATTTCAAACAAATTTAATGGCAAATTTCAGAATTCTAGGAAAACTAGATCCCGAGATATATTTCCCGTAATACAGGGGGGGGGGATCCCATCTCTATGTTTGACGATCGTATATTCACCACAGAGAACATAAAATATGCCATTTCGTACTATTCCTTACGTTTGCATTATTTCCCTTCTACCAGAGAGGTGAGGAAACGTTTATACGGCCATGCCTCGATTGCAATCAGAAAATTTATGATTATAAAATAATTTCCCTCCAAATGTGGGAAAATATTGGGACTTCCGGAGTTAAACCCACAAAAAATATTATTTATTATTCAGATGTAGAAATATTGTAAATCTTATTTAAAAAATGTTAAAGATATACACTAGTTTTCGTTAGATCACTGACTAAGCAACTTTCATAAAGATTTTACCGAGTGGGTATCCACGTATGTTCACACCATTATGATGCTGGCTATTTTTCCGGACCAACGCAGGTTGAGTAAGGACAATGTTGGTAGCTTGTGTCAGTTTCTAGCCAATGGAGGGTAAAACTCCCGTCTCGAATGAGCAATAGTTTCGTGGTCTATTTCAAAGGTTCTTTATTGTAAATAATAAACCAAGCTTGTCCGGTCATAGTATACTGTCACCTGTCATCTTTACAAACGACCTTTTTATGACATGACCAAATGAGACATCCGAATCAAAACATAAATATTATTATATTAGGTATGTAAACCCAACCTGCCACATCATTGGAAAGATATATTCAGTGTCATTACTGTTTCTCATGAAATTTGCTTTTGGTTTGTCATTGAACTTGTCAATGTGAACAAACATGGCCGATATGATATGTCACAGTGCTTCTCAAAGGGTGTGCCGCGAGAGTTGGGATTTTCACTTTTTCTAAACTGTGTAAAAAAATCGAAGAGACAAAAATGAGAATACTTGTTATGAATTATTCAAATCTTAAATTTAAACGTTGTGTAAACATGGATTTTCCGCTCTCACAAACATCAAAACCAAGAGACGTGGAAGTATGCTATCTACCACTCTGGAAGACAATAGGCGTTATGTTTGTCAAACATACCACCCCGTATATGAGAACTGTGCACATGTCACCTACTGACTCCCATCATTTTATCGATAGGTAGGTAAAGTAGTATATTTTTCCTACATTGACTAAAAAACAAAACCATGTTACTTTATTTTCAAAGTAACAATTTGCTTTCATTATTTTGTGTGAGGGGAAGGGTGGGGGTATGCCGCGAAAAGTTTGGAGACTTGAAAAGTGTGCCGCGGTGGTAACAAGTTTGAGAAGCACTGTGATATGACAACATATTATTGTAATTTGATTTGTATTTTCAATATTTGAATTGATATCATGTGAGTCGCTTCGAACAGTCATGTTATCATACAGGGTTGAACAGAACTGATTGCTTCGTATACTTCATGATTTCAATTGATATCATGTGAGTCGCTTCGAACAGTCATGTTATTGTACAGGGTTGCACAGAACTGATTACTTCCTATACTTCATGATTTCATTTGATATCATGTGAGTCGCTTCGAACAGTCATATTATTATACAGGGTTGTACAGAACTGATTACTTCCAATAGAAGTTCAGAATAGCCAGAGTCTATGGCTCGTTGAATACACCAGTTCACGTTAAATCACTGAATTTATGCAACGTCCAGCAAGGTTTTACTAAGTGGCTGACCACATAGGTTCGCGCCCTCGTAATACTGAATTTTCCATACCAATCCAGGCTGCATGAGTTCAATATGGGTAGCTGGTATCTAAGTTTACAGCGAATGAAGCGTAAAACCCCCGTCCCGAATGAACACTAGATGTTAGAGAGGCGTTAAACCAAAAAGAGAAGAAGTTCAAAATCTTACCATAGGTAAATATCATTTTGAATAGATCAATTATCTATCCGTCTAATAACCTACATGAACCGATAACTAATAACCTACATGAACCAATAACTAATAACCTACATGAACCGATAACTAGTAACATACATGAACCAATAACTAATAACCTACATGAACCGATAACTAATAACCTACATGAACTAATAACTAATAACCTACATGAATCAATAACTAATAACCTACATGAACCGATAACTAGTAACCTACATGAACCGATGACTAATAACCTACATGAACCGATAACTAATAACCTATATGAACCGATAACCAATAACCTACATGAACCAATAACTAATAACCTGCACGAACCGATAACCAATAACATACATGAACCGATTTTCAACAATGGCGATATTAATCTGTCTGGCGAGACATATACTCGCCTCGGTTTAAACTTTAATCTTATTTAATTTACAATGCCATTTTAAATACTGCCTAATCTTTGTAAAGTTAAATGATTTTCTTTCTTTAAGTTTGAATATTTGAAAACATAAAAAAGCAATTAAAATATTTTTTGAATGTTATTTTCAAACACTTAAAATGAAGACCTATCTAGTAGGTTTATGACGCAGGAATGTTTAAGCTCATCTCATGTGCATAGCGGCAAGCAGTCTGGAATTTATCAGAGAGAGAAGAAGAAGAAAGAGGTAAACTTGTTAAAGACGTGGTTTTCAAGTTTGAAATTGCCTTTATGTTATTCCCCAGAGCTAATATACTGGATGGTATATTCTGTACAAAATTCTAGCCTGCTCTTTTTAAGCAGAATTCGTGCATTTCATATTTAATATTAATATATGTAAGTATTATTTTTATTATTATAAAAAAAACTTGTTGCAGGTCTCTCTCTATTGAGACTCTCTATTTTTTTTTATTTGGCTTAATGTCTCTTTGACAACTATTGGTCAATCAACTTGCAAACCAGCTACCCACATTGACCTCACCCAGCCTGGGTTGGCTCGGAAAAAACCAGCATCACGGGGGCGCAAACCCATCCGGACACCTACATGGGACAACCTTTGTATAAGTCTATTGTCAAACTCCAGCTCATGAAAACTGCTAGAAAGTCCCCCAACACTTTATTGGATCGTCCTTGACATCAAAGTAACATGAATAACAAATACGAAGTCTTAGCACTGACCGTTCATGAGATATCTTGTTTACTGACAGACATATTTACAATTAAAAAACCTATTATTAAAATAATAATAATTTTCAATTAAAGAACCTATTATTAACAATACTCAGACTGTCATCATCAGACCAGAGCTATGATAGAACGATGTGAACACTATCACAAGTTGACACGAAGTTACTTTCAAGAGTACTCAGACTGTCATCATCAGATCAGAGCTATGATAGAACGATGTGAACACTATCACAAGTTGACACGAAGTTACTTTCAAGAGTTCTCAGGCTGTCATTAGCAGACCAAATCTATGATATAACGATGAAAACACTATCACAACTTGACACGAAGGGAGTTACCTACGTTACTTTTGTAATTTACTTTACTAATTTCACTCCGAGTCGTTGTGATAGTGTAACATTGTTCTATCATAGCTCTAGTCTGATAATAATAATCTGAGTACTGTTAAAAACTCGCCAACATTTATATTATTAATTTTAATATAACTAAACATAGTCTATGACATGTTTAATACACCAGTTCAGTTATATCACTGAAGTTAAGAAACGTTCAGCGAGGGTTTACCAAGCGCGTGTCCACATAGGTTCTAGCCCTTGTGATGTTATTTTTCCGGCCCAACCCAGGTGAGGTTAAAGCTGGTTTGTAATTCCAACGAATGACCAATAAATGTTAAAGAAACGTTAAGCCAAAATATATTTTTTTTTAATCAATATGTCTATTATTAATATCTAACGATTCTTCAAAAATAATTATGCTCGAATTGAGCTAATGGGAGGGGGGGCTTTCTTGAGCGCTTATCTCCCACCCTGTATAAGTACATTTTTTTCATTTAGTAAATTGGAGTTGTACGATATACGATTGTTAGGTCTTGAACCTCACCGCTGTAGTTGTACCAAAGTATTTATCTTTCTCACTTCAAACCATCTCATCTAGATCTCCTCATCCTTTAGTTGAAAATCAGTATGAACCTAAAGTCTCTTGTACAGTCAGACTGAGGCAAACAAACTCTTTACTTATCTCTCCTTTACAAAATCTATGTATCTTCAAGTATCCAAATTTTGTCAATAGTTGCCGATTACGATTGTAAATTAAATCACCTAATGCCTTTACGTCACACAGAATCGTTCACTTTTGGAAGATAGCCACTTTTCAATTAAGCGATGTTACAGTAATATTTCTAAAAATTTTGGTTTATTATTTTCAAAAATCAAACTTCGGTGCTCCTCAGTTATTCATATTTTACTTTTCATGGTATCGACGTATAATTCAAAAATCGACCAAAAAAATGCATTTGTTCCGCATAGGTCGTCATTGAAACGTTTGGCACTCAGTAACTTTGACATGTTTTGATACCGTTTGAGGTCTAAAATTTTAGTAAGGAACCCTACATATATGTCAGAGGTTAATCATTTTGAATACAATAATAAGGAACTACAAAGCAATCTTTTGCCAACAAAAAAAAAAATCAAATTTGACTTTATATTAACGAAAATTTCAAATTTTGTACGCAAGAAGTGATACTTTTCTCACTAATATTGGACCAAATTTATTTTTTGTATGTACCCAAGTCCTATTCAGGATGCGAAGTTCAGCGTAACTTTGTTTTCCGGAGCAAACCTTAATTTTCATTTTGAAGTATCTCAATCTAAGGTAAAATAATAATTTCTCAAGTTAGGTACCTCTTTAAAAAGAATGTCTATTGACAATGGAAAGGACAAAAGAACCTCCCCAGATATCATATTAGACAAGAGCACCATCAGGCACATCCACAGAACCAGAGAATAAATATTTGATTTGATTGCCGGGGTACCATTCTAATAAGCGTAAAATTAAAAACAGAACTCTTAAATATACAGGGTATGGGTACTAATATTGGTAACTACCACGAAAATAAATAATTAAAAATTATATGTTCCAAAAATCCTATGAACAAGGGATCGCGAATGCTTCTCCTTGAAATCAGTGAATTAAGAATGTTTTTGGTTGTTCAAATCTAGAATCGGTAAAGACGTTCTACCCTCATCTATAGAGTGTGCAGGAACTACCGACGAATTTAATATTGCAATAAAATAATTAATTTTCATCAAAAAAATTTTATTCACAATATTCAAAACTGTCTTCGATTTATGTATGAAAGATAATCTCTGGCATATATCCACCTAAAGTGGCCCTACAATGAATCATGTGATCATTGAATGACTCGCTGACAAACTTCCGGTGGGATTACGTGGTGGCAAAAACTCCTCTGATTTCTTCTTTAATCTGTGGAATGTGTTGCAGGTTTGTTAACATAAACCCTCATATTCAAGAAACCCCATAGGAAGAAGTGGAGCTGGGTGAGATCACAGGAGTATCGTGTTGGATATTTTTAATGCCACGCGGTGAGATGCGCTCAGGATTCTCAAAATCTCGAGTGTCTTTAAAATATTACAATACTTTCTTCTTTTATAGATAAGAAATTCACACCAGTGTTTTTAGAGATTAGATTTATTTTCTTTACATCGCCCTGTATAAGTAGAGAAAAACAAAGTGTGAACATTGAAAATCTCATGCTGGGACCAAAAAAAAAGAAGAAACATTCACAGATGTAACCAAATTAGAAATTACTGAACCAAACCAAAAATAATAAATTAATGATCACTGCTTTCATCATCATCATCATTAGATGGTACCCATTATCGAAGTCGATGGTAGCCAGATGTATGAAAAACACCAATTTCTACGTCATATCTAGGGTGACCAGACGTCCCGGCTTTTGGAAGTCCTACCACACTCAGCAAACAAATGGAGATCCTACCAGTTCATGAAAAGAATGGTACCCTTAAAGTTACAAGTAAAAGCAAAAAAGAGAAAGCCATATAATACGTAGTAAATTTGTTTTTCAAAATAATTTGTTTTTCAAAAAATTGACCCGATGACCTGATGACTCGAAGACAAGATCCAAAAATCGAAGAAAAAAAAATCCGTTCTTCCGCCGTACGCAATGAACTGCCCTTTTGCCACTTAGCGTTGACCGATTTCAATGAAATTGTTACGAAGATCCTATTTGGGGTCTAATTGTGCGCCAAAACTTTCTGTCGCTGTCAGTAATGTCAGACACAAATTGGCTTCAATACTAAAGTTATTGAATCGTCGTTCGAAAAGAACTTCTAACACACTCCCAAGTGTGATTTCTATTTCCTTTAAATTCAAGATAGTAAATAATTTTTGAACAGCAAGGATATGCGCTTTCGCATATTCTTTTGCAATCGAATGATGATTTTCCACTAATTAAAATATAATAAAGGCAAGACATCCCCCCATGTGATGCAATCGATCAGATACACAATAAAATGACAAAAGAAACATTTCTGGAACACCCTTCGTTCTCACCTCACCTTAGCAACATAAATTGAACAGGAATCAAGGTATTACAAGAAATATATTGATACAGTACGTTTAGTAAGTTTAGCTCTCAGGTGACACATGAGAGTGAGAACCAAAAGGTAACACTTTTATGTAACTGTGCGAAGGCAAACTTTTAATAGACTATAAAATGTTTGATGGGAAAGACTTTCCCGAATTAGATATTAAGAAACCTTGATTCTCTAATCCTTTTAGATAAGGGTGCTCGCAGACAAGCGCATACTTATTGAATTGCATAGCACACATCTTCAAATGTATGCAAGGAAAAACAAATACAGATGTTCTTAAGAGAGTCCGCAGATTGCTCTCCTGAGAACATTATTTGATTTTTCCTTGGATATTATGCGAAGTTAGTACTATGCCATAAGATTAGCAAGTATATGGTTATCTGCGAGGTCAGAGAAGGAAATAGAGAGCCGAAATGAGAAAAAAGACTCTCGCGAATACACTTAATAGTACCTCTCGACGACGATAAGTGTGCCGTGGAGCTCTATTTAGAGTTTCTTTGTTACGAGTATAAGGCCCAACGACCCCTTCACAATTTTTGTGGTTATCACAGCAATACTATGAATAGGAGCTTCCTGTACTAATTATCTCTTCAATCTTCCATCAAATCAAACCTTTTTAATCTGGTAATCCCGTCACTAGTCGGTACTCACATTAAAGTAGCTATTCATATTTCCTCACCAGGCTAAGTATACCCCGAAACCACAAGCACAAGAAAAAATCCGACCCCACGTATAACGCCAGTGTGATACCTGCTAGACCAGGAGGACTGCGATAATTATGAATCCGATAAGAGAATAAGACAAAAAAGACACTTCCCAAAAATAAAAAAGATATACACAAAAGTTTCAGGAAATTTTAAAAAAAATCTTTTTTGACATTTCAGATAATCATGACAGAATGAAATATTTTGGTTTAAGGATTTTTTACATCAGCCCCCCGCAAAGGCGCATACGAAGGTGTAAGCAATAGCTAGCAATTTCTATTTCTGATGATGTTGATTAACTTTTGAACCTTCCTAGATCGACACACACGGTTTAAGTTGGTTCATTACATTTCTTATATAGTGTCAAAATTGTTTAAAATAATATTTATATTAGCGTGTCCTTGTGTTCTTTTGTTCGTTTTTATTGCTTTTCTTTCTTCTTGTTTCTTTTGAATCTTCCTCCTCAAAAGGGTTCACAATAATATTATTATGATTTGTATTGTTCTGTCAAATACAATTGGAATAGGACCTAGACATAAACATCATTGTGATGGCGAAGGGGCATGTCTATTGCTGAACACATGGTGTCATCTTCTATAATAATTAATCAAATTTATATTTATTGGATTGTTGTTCATGTTTGACCAATTCTATCAAAAGATGAACCATTAGAATTCTTGTGCCGATTGTCGGGATTTCGAGTCTTCGGAGAGTCCTTGAATAACCATTGCAATAGGCAAGAAAACAAAATCATACCTCTAAATTTGATTTTGAATAAGGAAAATATTCGTTAAAAAAAGACGATTTTTTTGTATGTGAATCGCTGATTGCAGAAAGGTTATGTCCACAGAATTAAACTTTTGGAAAACAAAGAAAAACCTTATAACTCAAAATGGAAATATTGTAGAAAAAAGCAAACAAAAAAGATAATTTTATATTTTCTAAAAACTATGGAGCCTCTCAAAATTTTCATACTGAAAACATTATACGTTTACTCGTAAAGATTGTCTTTAAAAAACGTATTTCCCAAATTTATGGACATAAGCCCTTTCTGAAATCAGAGGTTCGTGTGTTTTCGATTCAACACAAGGTATTTCTCTTACTTTGGATATGACGGACTGTATTTTGACGATAAGGTCATTCAAGATGGGGTTTAGTCTCCAATCGCTGAAAACTTACAAACGCGGGCGAGTAGCAGCATCACGAGGGAGCCAAAACCCCTCTGTAAATTACACATCTTCAGTATATTCAATATGCCATTGTAGCTGGCAAACGCCAAGTTTGAGACCCAAAATAATACATCATTATCGTGTATATCAAGTATTATTTTTTAGCCAGCGTCTATGGCACGTTGAATACACCAGTTCCCGATAGATCACTGTAGTTAAACAACGTCCCGATAGATCACTGAAGTTAAGCAACGTCCACTGAAGTTAAGCAACGTCCATTGTGGGTGCCCACGTGGGTTCGGCCCCTCGTATCTCGTATTGCTGGCTATTTTTCCGGCCAACCCAGGCTGGGTGAGGTCAATGTAGCTAGCTGGTTTGCAAGTTTCCAACGAATGGAGGGTTAAACCCCTGTCTTGAATAACCAATAGTGATGTTAAAGAGACGTTAAGCCAAATTTAAAAAAAAAGTATTATTTTTTTTACTATTACATCTTTTCAGAAGCCAGCGTCAATGGAACGTTAAATCCATCAATTCCCGTAAGATCACTGAAATTAAACAAAGTCCAGCGAGGTTTTTTTTTGGTAAGTAACCACGAAGGTTCGTGTCCTCCGCCGTTTTTGGCGAAGTAGTTTATATTGTATCTGTGGGGCCCTTTCCACAATAAATATTTATTATAAAACTAGCTGAGTACCCGAACTTCGTTTCGAGAAGATGAGGGAACATGGGTAGTAGTAACGGGCATTTAAGCTGTGTAGAACTTGTTGTGAGTAGTATTGGCTTAGGTTCCAAGAAAAATAAAATGCGTGTTGAAGTCTGCTGAGCGAATAACAGAATGTACATACACAATTTCATTTAAATCGGTTAAGCCGTTTTGGAGGAGTATGGTAGCAAACAGTGTGACACGAGAATTTAATATATTAGAATTATTAGAAGATGTGCTCCAGATCCCGACATCTTTTAGTTGGGACGTCTGATATAAGCATTGTGCTGTAAGTTTATATTTTGGTTTTATTGTTTTCTCTTTAATTACATTGAGATTAATATGACGGTAATTATGTTCATTTCAAGTCATGACTTACATTAAACAATGCTGGAACATTGTTAATGAGAGCTGTTTAGTGTTTAGGAGAACACGGCAGATTGTCCGCGATAGTGAACTTCAGGAACGTATCCAGTGAAAGTGCCAATGTCGCGAACTGCCACCATCCAACTCTTGCGGAGTTCTTTGGAAAAGTAACCTGTAGGTTATTGGGTCAACTTCCTGTGACCAGTCATTAGCCAGCACAAAACAATCTACTACATTCGAGCCCCCTTCTTACTTGTAAGCCAGTATTTAATCAAAGCTTCGAATCTTTTGAGTTTATTGGTGCTTGGGATTAAATGCTATCATTCATCTTTTATAACTTAAAGTAAATCGTTAGGTTTTTTAGCGGCCCAATTACCAAGTTTTTTTGGTATTGTTTAATATTTTACTTGCACCAAGAACCAAGATGAAATACTTTCGTGAACTGGAATCATGCTTAGCTAGATTTTTAAATAATAGATGGTCATCGAGTACCCATCTGGCAACGAACTTCTTGCTCTCAGTTATGCTTAGCCTACGCTTCATGCCCGATGAATAATGCCACGAACTTTATTCTTTCTAGGTTGTCGCCTTGTTCTGGCATTGCAAGTACTTTCAGGCAAAATCAACCTTATATACGTGCCTGGTCCAAATATAACTTTAATAAAGAAATCTATGTCGAACGATAAACAGATACCTCGGTAGCAGAAAATATACTGCTGATCTTTCACTGACATTTTCTGATCTCATTATTTTGTACTTCATAAATTTCTCCTCTGAGCGATTAAAACAGAGAATCAAAATCATTCCCCTCGGAAATTCCGTTAGTATTACTCATTATTGTTGTTGTAGCCAACTCGTAATAGTATCTTTGAGTGGGCTCCCATCCAAGTAATAAACACGCTAAACCATACTTAACATCAGTTGTCTTGGTAGCGGTGATCATCTTAAAATTAACTTTACTACCAAATACTGGGTACTAGGTAGATTCCAGTTTGGGAAAAATGATGGAAATATGAGGAAACCGAAAAGGTTTTGATAGCCCCTTACTAAAACTGTGATGGAATGCGTTGCAGGAACCGGCCGCCTCGAGAAATTCACCTTCAAATGTTTGGTCCTCTTCAGGTTCATGGGTTTTTTGTACATTTGGCATAAGCTTTGCTGTCTAGCTAACGTTCAATTGCTCAGATTGCTTGAGAATCCTTGTTGCTTCTTTTTTTTTTGAAAAAGTTACTCTGAGGGTTTAGTATCTAAATAATACTCATCTTCACATCAAGCAGAGCGCTGATTACGTGAGAGCCTGTTTCCTCGTTCTGCAGACATAAAGTACACAATGGGTTTCCTAGAATATTCCAAAATATTCAAGGAAACCCATTGAATAAATAATAGTAAAGATAAGTATTGTAACGTTGAAAAAAAAAAATTTTTTGCTTTTCTGGACGAATTATGGCGACTAGATACCAAAAAACGGGTCTAGAAAAATGTATGTCCGTCCGTCCGTCCGCAAAAATCGTGTTCGCGCATCTACAGCCTTTATTATTTGTCCGATCTTGATGATATTTGGCCACAATATACCTTGAGGCCATAATTCCAGCCAAAACCTTAACATTGGAGATTGCACCTTCTGGGTTAAATTTAAAACATACACTCTTTGTATCATATTATCGGTAAATTTTGGGACCCATGAGGCTATCTTCATCTGGGAGCCCTTTATGGTACCAAACCGGAATTTAGGGTCACCTCTCTAAAAGTCACAATAGAGCTCCAATTTTGATGAAATTTAAAACAGAGACAGTTTGTAACATATGATCGACAAATTTAAGGACTTATAAGGTTTTCTTCATCTGGGGTCCCTTTATGGCACCAAACCGGAAATATGGGTCACCTCTCTAAAAGTGACAATTATATTTTCACTAGAGAATTATAACAACAACCGAAGGTTGTCAAAGGTAATTCAAATATTTATTATTCACATTAGAGCTGCGACAACAGCCGAAGGCTGCCAAATCTAATTTCTAATTCAATAATTTTACTAAAGAGCTGTGACAATACCAATAAGCTGCTAAATCTAATGCATATAATATTTCCACTAGAGAACTGTGACTACAACCGAAGGTTGTCAAAGGTAATTCAAATATTTTTTATTCACATAAGAGCCCCGACAACGGTTGAAGGCTGCCAAATCTAATTCATATATTATTTTCAGTGGAGAGCTGTGACAACAGCCGTAGGCTGCTGAATCTAATTCCTAATTTAATAATTTACTAGGTAGCTGTGACAACAGTCGGAGGCTGCTAAATCTAATGCATATTATATTTTTACTAGAGAATTATGACAAAAACCGAAGGTTGTCATAGGTAATTCAAATGTTAATTTTTCACATTAGAGCTGCGACAACAGCCGAAGTCTGCCAAATCTAATTCCTATTATAATAATTTTACCAGAGAGCTGTGACAGCCCAAATCTGCTAAATCTAATGCATATAATATTTTCACTAGTCAAAGGTCATCAAATACCTGCGACATCATCCGGAGCCTGACAAATTCCTAGAATAAAGGAAGATAAAGTTTAGTTCGGTTTTCCGTACCCTTTATTTTATTATTTTTACAATTATAAATTCAAAGGTACTTTTCCTAAGCTGATTATAGCTTCTAAGAAATGTTGTACTCAATGGATTTCCTTGAATATTTCCATGTTTGTGGCCATATACTAGTAAATTTGCGGTATCTGCCCTTCACAGGAATGTGTCTCGGAAAGAATTACGGATGGGATTTATCCTCTGATTAATTTCAAACTAACCTACGGTTCGCTATTTTTTAAAGGTTTGTTTGATTTCGAGTGACACATTTTTTTGGATCTGTCAAATATTTTCGAGGAAGTTTTGATCAAATTGGCCTCTGGCCATGTCATGCTGCTATTGTTATGGTCATAAAAAATGAAAAATTTTCCGAAGAACAAAACTAAAAGTTTTATTATTAATAATAAAGAAAAAGTAATATTTATGAAGAAATGAATTAAGTAACTCCATTGTATTGCAATATAATGGAAACTTTAGCAGTGTATCAGTAGAAACACGGCTCATTAATAAAAGCTGATGGCTGATAAATGGAGCCCTAATATATTTTTTATTATGGTTTTGATTTTTTTATTAAAAAAGTCGAATTGATTTCCAGTTTTTGATGCTTCACTAAAGTTAAAATATTTATATCGAAATACTACGCGCTAGATGCTTCACTAAAGTTAACATAATTATGCCCAAGTATTTCAAAATGGGCGCGCCAATAACACTTCATATATTAGCTATATCTCTTACTAAGAGCACGTCAAGGTAAAAACTATCTCGAAAACTGTATGCGTAATACAAAATAAATCTAAGCAAAAAATATTTCTTTCTTAATACAAAATTCAATACGAAAATAAATATTTACAGAGTTCTTTTTAAAAATACAAAGTTATAAATTAGGTTAAAATACAAAGTTAAAATAACCTTGGAGAAGTTGCCATGAAATTTCCACTCAAAAAATAAAGGAGTTTGTACTCAAGGTTTTCTTCCTATCTCTAATGGTTTCCGAGATATTTGACTATGTCCTTTAAAGAGACACGCCCTATATAAGTACAATATATTCTATTATTTCCCTTTTAATTAAGACTAGTGGATCAAGAAGATCAGGTGTTCACACCAGCCTTAACTTATCAATTTTACGTTTCTACAACAAACCGCTAAAAAAATAAAAATAATTCTAAAAAAACACACTATTGGACCCCTGGGGCCCCCAAAAACTATTCAGCAATTTTCCTTTATATCCTAAACATGTATACTAAATTTCGTAACAAACATAAAAATACATACACATAAATATGCACATATACCTACATACCCATATACAAGTGCATTTCAGGATGTTTACCGGGGTCAAAAGTGGAATTCACTAACGTTCACAATGTTTTTATTCATTCATTTTCACAGTTAAGAAAAAAATGATCGACTCTCCTAGCGTTGCCACGTTAGATTTCTTTATAAATTGTATTTACAAAAAAGAAGAAGAAAAAAACCATAAAACTTTGTGAACTTTTATTAAAAATTCTGTCAAAACTTAAAGTTTCAATTGAAAAGAAATAATAATAAATTCCTTTTATTTTGATTTTTTTATTTTATTTTTTTATTCTGTGAGAACAATAGCGACGGTAATAGATTTAAAGAGGATTGTTGTGTTCCTATTATGATTTGAAAATGAGGAGTGGGGATGACGTTACGATGGTTTGGGATGCGGTTGTGATTGAGAACTTAAACAATAAATTGCTTCATCATTAGGTGGAATTATTGTATTTTCATGGTATATTGTATGATGAATGAGACTGTAGCAAATCTAAAATGGAAAGCTTCATATTCCTCTTAAAAAAAACATGACCTAAATTATAATCGAAATTATAAATAAACCTTTATTTGAAAGAAAACACCAATATAAATTTCAAAAAATTAAACAAAAAGCTTTTTATTCCAATTCAGAAATTACGCTGAGATAATCGAAATTATATAAAGTAGAAATCTGTGTGTCTGTTTTTACCCGAGAGGGTTTTTTTGTTGCAATACCTCATTTGGGGACAAAATAGACTTTAGGACCTCTGATTTTTCTTGGAAATAAAAAATGTCGAACTGTTTACCCCATTCGGCTAGTCAACTTGATTTTTTTGCGACATCTTATACACTCCAAGCGAAAAAGTATTAGATGATCGTTTAGTCCTTATTTTAAGGCATAGATGGCAAAATTATGACCATTATAGGCTATTCCATGGTCATTATAAGCTATTCCATGGCCATTACAAGCTATTCCATGGCCATTGTAAGCTATGTATACGAGATCGATACCAGGATCGTTCAAAATAAAATTTTAAAAAATTAACCACATAACGCGGACATGTTTCTAAGTCCCCTGAAACATATGAGTGCTTTTAAAGCCTACGATATACGCGGTGGACACGAACTCTCCGCCTGAATGTTTACAAATAAACTTATCAAGAAAATGAATTAATATTTATTGCTGCAGTTATTCACACATTAGGCATCTAAGAAATAAAAGAATTTTCTCACCCAAAAAAAGATAATTTGCACGCTAAAATTGGTTCCAGCAGTGGTATCAATCTTAAAAATTTCAAATTCCAAAATTCCTCCACACACATTAGATCATATTTTTTTTTTTAAAAAAAAAACAATATTTCGGACCACCACAAAGTCAAAGAAAAGAACGCGCATTTAAAACAAATCACACCAAAAAGATGATACATTGGTTTGTTGTTATTTTTCAAAAAATGTAATCATCATAAGGAATTTGGTAAACAATAGAAGAGGCGCTTCTAGACATAAAGGAACCAAAGAACGTTACAAATCGATAAATAATCATTTGTTCAACTCAGAAGAGGCTCATTTTGAAACATTAGCTTAGATTAGAAATCAAATTCATGATATGTTGGATGATTTAAGCACAGCTCAACTCGTACTCCGAAATGAGAAAATGTGCACTAGACATAATGGCACCAGAAAACGAGAACATGATTTGGTACTGAAAATAAATGGATACTTGGATAGTTCTTGTCGAAATCCAATGAAATATCTTTGAAGAACACAAGACCATATTGACAGACGGCAGTGAATTCTTCTTAAAAAGGAAAGTGATAGAATTGAGATCGTGTTCCCCTCTGCTCGATTCGATTGCAAAATACAAATTTTCTCAGGTTTGTTGTTCTGCAAATTGTTTGAAGTACCGGTTTTGGACCAAAAGTGTAATGACAAGTAGAGATATGTGAATCAACGGCGAAGGCAGATTACCCACTGGTAATTCCCAATTTGGCAAAATGGTGGTTCCGAACACGGAAAGTAAACGTTGTCCACGAAAAAATACTCCTGAAAATTTGATATTATACGTTTCAAGGTATACGTAGAATTCAAATTATTTTCGCAAATGGCATTTTGGCCATTCAGCATTGGCAGAATCCGTATGTAGATCCCATTCGTTTTCTAAATGATCGTCTTTTCTTTTCATTACCCTCAGTCGCATACATTAGTTTTTGAGGAACCACATTGGAGAGTAGTCAGAGATCAAATTGAAGTTTTCTAAAAAATACATCTATAACTATTATACAAAAGAGGTGTAAAGAATAACCCCCAAAATAAAAATATATAAAAAAGAGCGCTCCACCACACTCTGAGCATTGGATAATACACCGTGTGATTGGGTTATGAGAATCTCTAATGAATTTTGACACCTGTGAAACTATTCCACCTGATCAAGAAAAAAGGTAAACTTGAAAATCGTTAAATTTCAGAGCATGAGAAAAATCTTTTGAGTAAATGCCGAACCATAATAATTTATTTATGATGATGCGATTTCTCTGTTCGGTTTTATAAAAGAAAAAATATATTATATTTATCGTCCCTTTTCCGTGTTCGATTTTTTTTCTACTTTTTGAGTAAAAATATAACTATTGAGTATTTTACAATTATTTGTGATCATCATTTGGGGAAATATTTTGAGTATTTTATGAATGTGATAACTTTTATTACACATTCCTTATCGTTCAACAGGAAAGAATATTGTAATGGACTGAAATTTTCGATGTCGAGTTTTCAATTAGCCAGCTTAGATTGTCAGAGCCCATATCTAGAGTTTCAGCCGTTGCTACGTGTCTGTCTGTTGGACTGTCTATGAACAAAATATCCCATGAACGGTAAATGATATGCTACTTTTATGCCATTTATTATTGACGGGTTTCAATCGTTATCACAAATCCTGTGTAATTTGTATACAAGACAAATCAAAAACAAACACGCAGACCCATGGCTAAAACTTGAGTGAGATTTGGGCTCTGTGGACCACAAGAGCCCAAATCTCACTCAAGTTTTTTATTTGTTACAGAAACATTACAAGCTTATTTCAACTATGATGAAATTCTTTCGAATCTGAAATGACGTCGAATTCGCGAAAAAAAAAAAATTTTGAAACCCGACACCTCTAAGGTTCAGTGTGCATCACACTCGGCTTGCATTGAGTCACCCAGTGAGGTCAATGTGGGCAGCTAGTTTGTAAGTTTCAAGTGTGTATGGATGTTAAAATCCCAGTCTCGAATAACCTTTAGGTGTTAAAGAGATGTTTTTTTTTTTTTTTTTTTTTTNGAGTTATCGTTGCGTTTTTTTTTTTTTTTTTTTTTTTTAATTGTTGTAAACATATCACGACAAATAGGAGAATACTGGGTTAGTGCATACGTTAAGCGGTAATTGGAAATCACAAGGCCATATTGACAGATGAGCGGTGAATTCTTCTTCTATAGAGAAAGGATTGTGATCTCTCAAAACCAAAAGAGACCCCCAAAAAAACTCAACATGATAAAATTATCTTTTCACAACTCCGGGGCCAATTTGTTAAGACCATTAGCTTGGTCAACCAAATTGTGGGTTCGAATGCCGACCAAACCGAATATTTTCTGATCGAATTTTCTCGTTTCCGAATTGGCATGACTGTAGAAAGAATTGTCCTGAAGTAATGCCAAACGGTTCCAAGGCATAACTTTTTTAAAAATAAACAAATAAAAAATATCTCCTACTATAGCCAGACAGACTTGAACATCTTGATATATCCACATCTGTATGGATGATCTTGCCATAGAATGATGATGATAATGTAGAAGAATAGAAAAATAATAACCTGAAACTTGTGGTAAATCAAATAATAGCTATTGATAGTTCCTGTTGAAACTAACCGACCGACAATGTGGTTTGAGATTTGGACTAAACGATTGTATTTCACACACATGTGAGAAACTTTACGTCTTTTAAGGTTACTTCAATTATATCTATTTTAGATTCCACACGGGGTGCTTTGTGATCATAGCTATATCTGATCAAGCGAAACATCTAAAGAAGAAGAGTTAGGTTACTCTGGTTGAGTTCGGCACGAGCTAGTTCAAGCATTACAATGTTTCTTTTAGGTTCTCACACTTGAATATTGAAAACCCCATCATCATCAGTCCCCAGATGTTCCCCAAAATCTCTCAATCGTAGAAGAAAATATAATCAGATGACATTAGGTTAGACGTGACGAATGGTGATCCTGGTGTATATTTGATTCCTAATACTGTTTTTATATAGATACTTGGACAGGGTGGCATCGCAGACAGAACTTCGTGAAATACAATTTGGTATATTATTAATCGAAAGGATTGAGGTCTAGTTTGAACACTTCAAATTTTCTTTTGTTTGTCTGCCTGTCTATTTGTATCACGATACCTCTCAAATGACTTACCCCATTTTTATGAAATTTTGGTATGAAATTAGTCTTTACTGAGGTTATTGACACAGGGAGCTCATTTGCACTAGAGGGTACTCCTGTACCCTGGGAGGGACCGAAATACCAAACCAGTGTAACAATAGACATCATCCGCGTAAGTAATTGGGATGGATGGAAAATAATGTGTTAGTGCAGCATAACAAAAAGTCATTCCGGGGTTCTTTGAACCAAGTATAACTTTGATATATCTCAAGAAAATCTGATTGTTGCCAAAAAAAAAATCTTCGGATAAAATGTTTGGGTCAGTAGACAAGTTATCGAAAAAATTCCTCCACTTTTGCCACAGATGTTAATTCCAACCGTAGAAGCGTACCAAAAAACAGTTTGGGGGGCAGTTAAATAGTAGGAGTAGGTCTTCCAAAAGTTTACAATCTTTGTAAAGTTTTCGGGAAGGTGTGGGGGGGGCAACATGAATTTTTACACCCAGTATCTATTGATACATTAGGTATATATTTGGTTGAAAGCTATTGGATCCAATAATATAACTGATAGTTCCAATTAAACCGTAGTACACCTGTGATCACAAATCTTCTATTGGAGAATCTAATCAAATAGATTCTGGTGGGAATATTTCAGAAATCATATACCATGGAGTACCTACAACACCATTGGAAATAATTCCACATCCGTAGACTGGGAGACACCAAAAACGTAGGTACATCAGGCGCCTCCACTTGATGGGAAATCAGCATAATACCATTTGGAATATTAATTCTACTTCCGGAGACAACCAATAGAACTTTAGCAACAATTTAATAAGAAAGAGGAAGGTAACAACTGGACGAAATAATTGTCATATTTATTACGTAACCCTAGGCCACGAAAAAACCTGCCCAATCCTTAGATTGATCCCTTGCTCTTCTTTTCACCGGAAGACCAGTTACCACAATGATGCTAAAGAGCAATATGCTAAGACACAATGACTGGTTCTATTCCAAACATTCCCGGCATAGTCGGAAAAAATCGACTTAGTTCTTGTGATTTTGAAGAGTACTCAGACTACTCAGCCTCGTGAGGAAGATTACTAGAGTGAAATTTTTGGTTTGGTAGAAGATTAAAGAGATTATTAGAACTTGAGGCCCTTGGTAATGATGTGATGGCCACAAAAATTGTTAAGAGACCTTTGGGTCTCACTATGAAGATTAAGTCCACATAAAAGAGAAAAATGAAATTCCTTTCTGTAACCCAAGGGCGAAGTGTAAACGTAAACTTTTGAGTTTGAAAAGGAAAGTTGATTGCTATCAGAAGGAAAAATTAACTCTAGGACATTTTAATGAAGTAGGCATGTACATAAAGTATAGAAAGTAGGTACATAATTTTATTATTTTACTGTATAAATTTCTAGTTGTTGTTTTTTTTTTAAAAAAAAAAATGCGGCCTTTTAATCCTGGGCGAATGTTAAAATGAACTTTAGGTCAAAATAAACACATTTGCTGAAATTCACAGATTGTGAATGTGTTATTTTTCCGCATTTTTCGGCTTTTACAGTCAGACTAGGCGAAGTTCTGGATATTTTTGTGAACGTTAGTGAACTCCACTTTTGACCGAAATGCACTTGTATATGTATATGTAGGTATGTTTGTTTGTTACACGATACAAGCCACAATTTTCATCCGATTTTAACGAAATTTGGTATACATATTTAGGACCTGAAAGAAATTTGTTGTATAGTTTTGGGGTGTTGGGCCCTGGGAGCCCAATATCATGTTTTTTAAAAATATTTTTTATTTTTTTGGCGGTTTGTTGTAGAAACGTAAATTTTTGATACGTTATGGCTGGTGTTAAGGGATTTTCGATTTTGACAATTTTGGAGGCCCTGGCCCCGAAATTTTTGGGGGGGGGGCAGGGAACCCAATATTTAATATTTTGAGAAATATTTTTTAAAATTTGATGAAGGTATTTTTTTCTACAAATAACTAAAACACTATCGTGAACACCTGGTTATCCTGATCCACTAGTAATAATTATGATGGTTCCGTGGCGACAGTTAATACGCATATTTTGTATATGCGGAAATCCAAGTATTTTTAACACAAATAAAGAAAAATTGATGATTGTTACGCATAAATTTTGCCAAATCGTTTTAAAACGGAAGGACATAAGACATAACCTGAAAGTTACTATTTGTCGTGATATGTTTACAACAATTTAAAAGAAAGTTTGTACTACATTTTCTTTTTGTTTAAAATATTCGGACATGGGTTTTTGGAAAATTTGACTTTTTTAACAACAAAAGGGATGGAGATCTGGGTATTATAAAATTATGCTAAAAACATAAAACGTTTACAAAGGGGTTCGTAATTTTAGTTGGGCTTATAATACCTGCTTAAAGAAGAAAAAAAATATAATCTGGTAAAAAGTCTGTGGCTAAAATTTATATCTCAATTTTCACAACATACCTGTTGTTCGTACTAAAGATGTCCTTGCCTCTGACATTCTTCGGAAACAACTACGGGCGAATCCAAGAAACTACACGCTAAAAGCTCAAAAGAACAAATTCTAATGGGTCCCTCCAAAAGCCCGGGCCCGGGGGAACTATCCCCCCCTCTCGTTGGCCATGGCTGAAAGGAGACAAATGATTTTGTCATATGAAGTCACTTTCAGTAACCTGTAATTGCTCCTAATAGGGTGCAGTCGTTCCCAAAGACGACCACCCCTATTCAAACCGTATTTTCTTTTTTCCAATTGAAAAAAAAAAATTCTGCTTCTCTAGAAAAGGTGCGTTATAGTTAATTTTTTTAGGCATTTGAAGAGGTTGGGTGAGGTACTAACATTTAGATTAATATTTATAATAGAGGCTTTTGATTACAAAGAAGCGAGGTGGTTCAAGTTAGGCTTTAAGAAGGTAAATATTATTATTACTGAAGGAGAGACTACTTACAAACATTTTTTAACTAAAATAACTTTACTCGCTCTCAGGAAAATAGTTGGGAAGTTTGCAGCAGTTGGCAAGTTTTATTAAGACCAAATAGTAAAGTTACTTACAAACTAATCTCTCTTTTTTATTTAGGACTCATCGTGGTCTTTTGCGTTCATTTTTGGTATGAGAATTCAAAAAGGTTGGAGAAAGAAGCAAAGAGAAATAGAAAGGGATACGTACATCTGGCGCCTCCACTAAAGAGAAAATGTATTAGGTACATCAGGCGCCTCCACCAAAGAGAAAATGTAGGTACACTTAAAAAATAACGCCTCCACAATAAAAATAGTTACAACAGGCGCCTCTTCTAAAGAGAAATGTTAGTACATCAGGCGTCCACACTAAAAAAGTAGGTACATCAGGCGCCTTCACTAAAGAGAAAATGTAGGTACATCAGGCGTCTACACTAAAAAAAATAGGTACATCAGGTGCCTCAACTAATACTATTTAAAATTTTAACTAATAGCTCAAAATTATTTTTTCTCCTGGAGCATTTAGTGGCGAACAAAATATGGACAAACACCAGTGACATGAAACACTCTAGAACAGGGGTTCTCAACCTTTACAATACGAAGTACCACTTGGTATTTTTTCGAATTTTTGGAGTACCACCACCCCGGGGGAAGGGGTTGTATAAAGGAAAATATTAACATATGAGAACATAATTCCACAAAGAAGCTGAAGTTAAAAAAATAATAATCTAAAGGTACCTGATAAGATGTAAAACAGAGTGGCAGAGTCAGTAGAAATGTATGTGGGGTTTTGAACCCACTTCCTCCCGTTCCGATGAGATTACGTACTACCTACTATTATCAGAAACAATTGCTTCAATATCAGGCTGAATATTACTATTTTTACGCGAATGTCATAGGACACATCTAATTTACTCCTATACTTGTTTTTCAAGTACAACATTTGAGAAAATCCAATTTGCACATATATGTGGTAACAAAGAGTAATAGGGCTTTTAGTTCTTTCTTGTGGAAACTTGGATATTCGATCTTGTTGATTTTCATCCAAAAATCATCTAAAATACTACCACTGTTGAACATATCTTTCACGGTGCTGTCACTTGGCAGATCAATAAACGATTCTTTATATTCGTCAGCAATGCCTGTATCTGAGTATTTTGCGAACGGATTTCTAATCTACTCTAAGTCACTCGTATTATAAGGTGGAATTATTTTTCTTTTTTTTTTTTTACATAATGCATATATTTATTTTATGATATTTTGTGTACAACTGAAAATGGCTTCGCGTACCACTTGAAATGGGTCCGAGTACCACCGGTGGTACGCGTACCAACGTTTGAGAACCCATGCTCTAGAACCCCTAGATTGACAAGAGGGGCGTACTATGCAATCACTTGAAGAATATGGTGTGTCTACTCACAGGACATGGACTTTTCAGGAAATAAACTGGTACTCACCCATGTTCAACTGGTCCAACAGTTGAATTTTGTGGCCTGGAAGGGGAAATAGCTACCTATATTAATTTTATTTTCATGTGGTGCGCTAGAAAATAGAAGATTCGTGATCTTTGGCACCAAAAATAGATCAATGATCTATTTTGAAATTTATGAAATAAGAGTTCTGCTGTTCCTAAGTCAATTCTATATACATATTTATTTTGGAAAGCGTTTTTACTTGCGTGCTGTTTTTTTCTGTCAAATTATATATTTTTATTTTTAAGGCTTATTCAAATTATTGCTTTATAAAAAATCTACTCTAAATTATAAAAAAAAACTGATAGAAGTTTACTTAATGCTAGAAGTGAAAATTTAATTTAAATTATGAAAGCATTATTCAGAATCTTTCGAAACCATCCGGCAACAGAACGAACCCTGAAAATGGCAGAACTCTCAATATTGTATGAATAAATTATCGCATTAGCAGGGTGAGGACAATGGTAACTGGTTACGAGTTTCAGTGAATGGAGAGTAATACCCTGTCTCGAATGACAAATAGATGTTAAACAGACGTTAAGACAAAAATAAAAAGGATCGTACAGGGCAAGTACACCCACTTTTACACTCGGAAAGGAATGCGATTTCTTTTACCAAATTGACCATTTCTGCCGCTTTTTTAAGACCAAGTAACATGTCTTTTTTTTGTCTAATTATTTTCTTTCCACCCTGTATAACAAAGAGGAAACGGTGGTAAGCACAGAATAATAAATACTAAAGAACAGATACAAAACGTCTGTCTGTCTGACCAAACAGAGTAGAAGAAATATATCTAAAACACCAGTGAACTAAACAAGAGCGAGTACAGCACAGGAAAATTATAATGTTCCTATCTGTTCTGTAGACCAGATAAAAAAAGGCATCAGTTAGTTATATTAGTTCTGAGAGGCCCATGTCAATTATTAGCCTAGATATAATGATGATGAAAAAGAAAAACTTTGCAAAATTGGTTCAATTTTTTATACCTATATTTAGCTATAAATGACAATGAAGCAAAGATTGGAGAACCCCCAAAACAAGGATATATTGCTAAAATTAGACGTCGGACGAACGTATATTTTGCATTCAATTTTTCGAGAAGAAAACTCTTGGTCGATCCTAATGCTGTTCTTGGGTTTTAAGCGACCATATAAGTCCAATAGTGCGAAAAAATATTTAAAACTATTCTGAACAACTTATAATAATCCGCAATGTAACGATTTGAATACGAATTCATTTAGGGACTGAGCAACTACAAATCCATATACTTTTTTTCTTCAGAAATATGTGTACTGGTTCAGTACTTACATAGTCCTGAGTATCCCTGATCTGCGAAAAAGATCCCCAAAATTGGGCACTATCTGATATTCTAAACATGTTCAGTTTTCCTTTGATAAAGGCTCTATCCACCTACTATACCATGGTTTACCTTTTACGTATATTTATGATAGGTTATCAAATCGTGTCTGTAATTACCTCAGTTGTGATTGAATCTCGTCGTCACAATTAAGACATAAACGCTTGTTTTTTATTTATTTGAAAAAAAAATCTAGTACCAATATTAGTGTGACCAAACATCCAACTTTTCAAAAAAAAATTCCATAGAAAAAAATTGGTAATCAAGTTCATTGGAGGTTAACAACCTAGCGAGGAGAGGATAATTTTCGGTATCTACTCTTTTGGATAAACCAGCTGGACAAATGTAAAAAAATGAAAATTCCTTAAGTAAGGCATTTTAAGTTTTCCCATACGTGGTGAAAAAACATTGTCCTATCTGAAAGACAAAATTGTATAGGTGTGCAAGAAATACCACTTTGGGACTAATCTGATCAACTTTATCATTATTGTGAAAAACTGCCTGGACTATAAACACAACTAAGAGTAATTCACAATAAGACTAACTACTATTAACTTAATAGTTAAACAGAAATACAACAACAGCAAAAAAGATAAATAGTACAATTATTATTATTTATAAAGAACAAACCAAACAAAATAATGTGAGGATCGGAACGGAACGAACCGGACAATGGTTGTTGACATTCAGAGATCGGACAAAACCAATTTGTTATTTGGCAGGAAAAGCAATGTCAAAACAGAAAGAAGATGATTTGGGTTTGGTTGACCTGATCGAATTGTTACTTCTGCTAGAACTAATAATATTAAAACAGTTTAACACTAGTTTGTACCGGGTGGCTTGGAAAACCACGAGGTAGGATTTAGCAAATCGCTACACTGAAGATTCCATTAAAATTTTAACTAGAAAAATATTATTTCGAGACACTAGCGCTTTCGTCTGTTGAGACATTGTCAAGTGAACTTATTTTGAGACCCGAACGCTTTCGTCTATTAAGACATTTTCAAGTTATTTTATTTTGAGACTTAGTGTCTCAAAATAATTATTTTGATGTTGATACATATTTTTTTTCAAATTTACCTATACTTCATTATGACTATAAACATCCTAGATACTAGATACCCTCTTTAAATCCAGAAAAATGTAAATATAAAAGAGATATATTTTAAGAAACATCTATTTTATAAACTTTGGAACATCAGGCATCTCCACCAAAAATAGAGTCATGTTTCAAAAATAATTTCCGTATCAACTACTAATAATTTTCTAGAGTTACGGAGCGATTTCATCTATTATGAAATTATATATACGACATTCTCAACATAACTTTGAGAATGTCGTAACAGTATAAAGTTTGTGGTAGTTGAAACACAAATTATTTTGGAATATTATTCCATTATGACCACCAACTTGCCTTCCCATTTAACAAAAGAAATAGAGTAGGTACATCAGGCGTCTTCAATTAACAAGTCTCAGGTGCGGTGTGTCACCATTAAAGTTAGCTTTAATAGTAGACACATACCCAATTTCACAATTACTGTAAACCGTTGTGGATCGGGCAAGGGTTCCATCCCCCATCCAATGTATGTTGACCCACAGAGGTAGTGGGCACTCGAAGAGGGTATTTTTCAAAGAGAGTGATATGGTGGCTTCGGAAAGACCCCGAGAATATGTTAATTTTTTAACTCCCATTCTCCGGAACCTGTGAAGTGCACTTTTGCAATTTAGCGTTGTCATAATATATGGTTCGAACATTGGTATGTAGATCCCATCTAATTATTCCCCGAAATTTTGCTTTAACTTCAGTCACATACTAAAATTTAATATGGAAAAAATTTAAGCTACAAAATCGGTCAACGCTAAGTGGTAAAAGTGCAGCCCTAAAATCTGTTGAGTGAAAGATTTTATTCCATTTTTACATTCTTTATACCTTGAAACGTAAAATATCAAATTTTGACGGGGGGT
>CM022875.1:32793434-32820545 GCA_012654025.1 Pachypsylla venusta
GGGGGGGGGGGGGTAATAAACCAAAAAGATCACCGGAATGTAAACACATAATAGCTCTAAGAAAAATAAAATTACAAAGGGATATTTCAAATCATTATTATATTTTATTATTTTAATTCTTTTAATCTACATAAATATTGTAAATCTGTATTTATAAATAAATTATGTACAAACATAAAATTAAAAAGCTAAATATTTACCTATCACAGATTAAAAAAACGTTTGCAAATAATTATGTCAGTATAACTTCCTCACCATTTCTACTGCGAATATAATATGCACATGCGCGGATAAAAGAACTGAAATATATTAATTGGGCGGCTCATCTCGACATTATCCAAATTCGAATCAGTTGTATATGGGCAGATAATAATATTTAAATCTTTGAATAATTGTTAAAAGTATTCACTTTTAAAATAAATTAATTTAAAACAAAACACTTACCAAATTTATCTAGATCTAGTTATAAAGGTTTCTTCATAAATACATCTAGATAAAATTCGCATCGTTTGATTCATCATCAGTCTAGTCGTGTCGGAAGATGAAAAGCAATAATATTTTTTTCCTACCTTCGGTTCGACTGGACTGATGATGAATCGGACGATTCGAAATTAGTTTCATTAATAATTATAAATGGTGTTTTTCTTCAGTGTTTTATTTTTAACTTAATTTATTTTAATTCTGTGTCAAGAAAATACAATGTTCATTTTTCTAACATCCGAAGCATGAATATAAAGTAGTTTTTTACTTTGATGATGAGGAAGCGAAATATTTATATGAAATCAAACCATGAGAATACAAGTGTGGGGAGCCGCGTAAAAGCCCGATCGTCATAGAGAGACTTTGTTGAGAAATCCAAAACCCCAAATATTTGGCTGTAGAGTCAATTTATAATTTGCACCTATACATATTCTAATATAAAATCAATTAATCTCTATATAATCAATTGATTTATATTAAATCAATTAATATAATTTATACCAGTTCTGACCTCAAAGAGTCAACACTTGGCACGCAAACTGATGAATATCTCACAAAAATTGTGTATTGATTTATTATATTTTTTAATGATTATATAATTCTATAATTAGCGACACGATACTATGCTCAAATATAATATAAACATACACACCTAAGGGAATAAATATAATTTTAGAGTTAAACACAATGCATAAACAGGACCGTGCACTTCAGATGTTAATTTTGATATAAATGAATAACTTATAAGATTGAATGGAATCCACAAAAAGATGAACTACTCCCGCCCCAAATAAAACTCTATCTGGACCCTTCTAAAAGTAAATATTGATGTGCACAATCCTGTTCGTGATACAATTAAAAAATAATACGTTTTCAAAAAGGATATTACTAAGCATGTCTTGTAGTCATAAAGAAGCATAAATTTCTAAAATAGTTTGTGTCGACTACAAGTTACATTGTTGAATTACGAGCCCTTTTGTCTGTTACGACATCTTCTACTGCACTCTCTAGAGGATGTCGTAACAGGCGAAAGCGCTCCTGAATTTTCAATTTGTTTGTAGTTGATACAAAATTATTTTAGAAATTTATAGTTCTCGTTCAAATTTAAAGTTGTGACAAATAACAGTATCTTAAAAATCGATTTTATTCTAGAAGTCAATAGAACGCGAAAAGGAAATATTTAATTAACAATTCAAAACGTTAGGAAATGATGATTAAATCAATATTATCATTCTAATTGATGGAAGAATGGACGAAACTTTATGGTTTTGTTTTTGAACAAGAGGGAACAGAACATTTTAAATTTTGTATCGAGACAATCTTAGATATTTTATAAACCCCCTATGGTGTTGAGTACCTATTGTTAATTCGATTGAATGCCTAAAATATTAATCTGGCTAATAGAACATAAAGACAGAAATAAAAAAAATAACATCAAAATTACAATAATAATACTTTCTCCTATACTTCGTACGGGGAAATAAAGTAAAAAAAAAAGTGAAACAGAAAGTATTATGCATTTGCATATGAACAAAAATTTTCATTAGATCGCAGATATTGGGATAATTGAAGATAATAAACCAAAAATACGTTAAAACAAAGTGGACTCGACCCGCCAAGATTTCATTCTCAATCCTGGCCATCCATCTATGATGGACAGCCAGAATTAGACATGAATCAGATAAACGAGTAATCATTACAATTATAAGAAATGAAAAGGATGAAAAACACATGACATTATACATTACAATTAAAATTGTAGAACATAAAGTCACAATTTTAATTAAAATTGTAGAACGTAGTCACAATTTTAATTCAAATTGTAGAACATAAATTCATTTAAAACATCTAGTAGAATTTACAATTTACATTGCCCTTAAAAGTGGATGAAACCTCAAAAGATTTGGTTGTGTTGGAAAATATGCTGGATGGGGGAGTAAAGACGGTGGAGGCAAAAACATCAATGGGTGTTGTAACAAATAGGGTGACAGTCCAGCATATGGATGTGAAGTCAGATTATCAGATTTTGATATTAAGTTTTCTATGTCAAATGGTCTTTTCACTGGATTACTAGATTTCTTTAGAAGACACTCAGTTTGTTCTAATTTTGTTTCTAATGGGCCAGGATGGACTGAGATCATATTAGATTGATTACTGGAGAAATCATAAGGAGCATCTAATATCATTGATTTCATTTGATCAACTGACTTTTCATTCTTTGGTGGTGTATAATTTTTCAATGAATAATCTAAAGTTTTGGGTGAGAAGTCATGAATGACATCGATTTCTTCATCTTCATCATCATAGTTTGAAATTGGTGACTCTGGATGTTCAAAATTTTCACTGAGATCATCACTGGAAGAACTACTTGATAGAAATATTCTGTTGACGTTAGCCAATGCAGCAAGTTCATTTTCTAATTTATCTTTATCAGATTTCATTAATTTAAAACGTCTTCTTCTACGAAGTAAAGATCCATTTTCAAACATATCAAAAGCATTTGGATGAAGTGCCCAATAAGCACCTTTACCAGGTCGATCTGGACGTCTGGGTATCTTTACAAAACAATCATTGAATGAAAGATTATGACGTAAAGAATTTTGCCATCTTTGTGTATTTCTCCTATAGTATGGAAATCTGTCGGCTATGAATCTGTAAATATCTGACAATGGAAGCATTTTCTCTGGAGAACTCCATATTGCCATTGCAGTTAAAGAAATATAAGAATAAGGAGGCTTCTGATCACCATAACTTTCTCTGCATGGTCTCGGCATGATAGCAAAAATTTGAAGTTAAGTACACACAAGTCAGAAATGGATTTAATGGAATATTAATGAAAACACTTGTAACATCGACATCAAGAAATCAAATCAAAGTTTTTCAAATTGTTTGATTAAATAATAATATATAATTATTCGGTAATTCTATTTTAATAATATAGGCAAAATACAAAGTTCAAAGGAATATAATTTTATTATTTAAAAATAATAATGTTCATTTGAAAAAACTTTAAAAGAATTAATTAATTTTACAAGAAAACACAACTGTATTAACAAAAACTAAATAAAAAACAGACTTTATTTTTTAAAAAGTAGGCTATTTTAAAATTATTCTTTTAAAAAAAATCTTTATCGTCATTAAATTATGGAATCAAGACTTAGAACTGAACTAACTCTAAGAACATGAACATCTTGCAGAACCTGATTTGATATTAAGAGGGGAATATATTGTTCATCATGTTTGACTATCTTTACGAGATGGTTGAACCAATCATATTGTTTAATGGGCGGAGCTTAAATAATTGCTACTGATTGGTTAAGATAGTTGTTGAAGATTGTTTATGTTAGTCTAATAAACACACAGGGTGTTTGGTTCTTTTGTTGAATTTAATAATTTTATTATGACAACAATAAGGTTTTGTTTAAAAGTGAATATCTGCCTCTTTTAAATTTGGTTACTTTTTATTATCTATTTATTGGGAGGCAATGTAATATTTGTATATATATGAATCCACATGAAATTCAAAATATTTACCTATGATTCCTAGAGTGGTTATTCAAAGGATTTACTCAAAAAAACTCAAACTATAATGCGGTTTTCTACAAAATTACATCAGACGTCCTCAAAAAAAATATCGGTTCACTAGAAGTCTCCACTTATAAGAAAATGTAGACTTCAGGCGTCTCCACTAAAAAGATGGTACAATTAGGCGTCTCCACCGGAATGAGAGTAGGTACATCAGGTTTCTCCACTAAAAAGGGAGTAGGTACATCAGGCGTCTCCACTTAAAAGGGAGTAGGTACATTAGGCGTCTCCACTAAAAAGAGAGTAGGTGCATCAGACTTCTCCACTAAAAAGAAAGTATAGGTAAATCGGACGTCTCCACTAAGAAAAGGTGAAAGTAGATCAGGCGTCTCCATTAAGTAGAGAGTAGGTGCATCAGGCGTGTCCATTAAAAAGAGAGTAGGTACATTAGGCGTTTCCACTAAAAAGATAGTAGGTACAGCAGACTTCTCCACTAAAAAGGGACTATAGGTAAATCAGGCGTCCACTAAGAAAAGGTGTAGTTAGTTCAGGCATCTGCATTAAAAAGAGAGTAGGTTCATCAGGTCCACTAAAAAGAGAGTAGGTACATTAGGCGCTTCCACTAAAAAGATAGTAGGTACATCAGGCCTCTCCACTAAAAAGACATAAGGCGCCTCCACTATAAAGGGAGTATAAGTAAAACGGGCGTCTCCACTAAGAAAAGGTATAGGTAGATCAGGCGTCTCCACTAAAAAGGGAGTATAGGTAAATCAGGCGTCTCCACTATTGCGTCCATTTTTGGGTGTGAAAATCCAAAAAGGTTGGGGAAAAAGAAAAGAGAAATAGAAAGAGATACGTACATCTGGCGCCTCCACTAAAGAGAAAATGTAGGTACATCAGACGTGTCCACTAAAAATTTTTTTTACAAAACGTGCCTCCACTAAGGATAAAATGTAAGTACATCAGGCTTCTCCACTAAAAAGACATGAGGAGTCTCCACTAAAAAGGGAGTATAGGTAAATCGTGCGTATCCACTAAGAAACAGTGAAGGTAGATCAGGCGTCTCCATTAAAAAGAGAGTAGGTGCATCAGACGTGTTCACTAAAAAGAGAGTAGGTATATATTCATTTTTTTAATTTGGTTTAACGTCTCTTTAACATTTATTGGTCTTTCGAGACGGGAGTTTTACCCTCCATTCCCTGGAAACTTGCAAACCAGCTACCCACATTGACCTCACCCAGCCAGGGTTGGGCCGGAAAAATAGCCAGCATCACGAGGCCACCAACCCACGTGAACACCTACATGGTACAACCTCGCTGGACGTTGCTTAATTTCAGTTATCGAACGGGAACTGGTGTATTTAACGTGCCACAGACTCTGGCTAGAGAAGGTATATAAGACGTCTCCACTAAAAAGTGAGTATAGGTAAATAAGGCGTCTCCACTAAGAAAAGGAGTAGATAGATCAGGCGTTTAAACTGAAGAGAGAGTGGGAACACCAAGCATCTCCATTAAAATCATATCGTTTCCAAATCTACCTAAAAGTTCGCTGGTTGGACTTCGGAACTGTATCGATCAGTTACATCAGTTTGCGGAGACGATCAAGTCTTCAGATACGATCTATCTGAATTTATTTTATTACATCTTGTACTAATGTGTTGTATTTCAAAATGCTCTTGGAATTTGAGACCGAAAAATTGGATGATGCTTTTTCTTCTTCAAGAAAAAGTACCCGGTTAAACTTTCTCAATGCTTTTCTAAAGGCATGATTACTCACAATCCAATTATGACTTAGCGATTTCCATAGAAAAAATGTGAGATATTACTTCAGGGAGTGTATTGGAAGTGTCATCCCAATACGGGAAAGCAACACTATAATATTATTATGTTATAGTCGTAATTATATTGACAATAATTGGCATTATGGGGGAGGGGGCAAAATTAGCAGTAAAGAGCAACTAATATAGATCTACAGTCTCGTGCAAGTAACACAAAAGGAATGTTACCACTATTGATTGATTGAAAGAGCAAAAACAGAATATTTTCTGTTTATAAGCTTATAGTACCAGCTCACATGGCTGAGTGGTCACTGTGCGAGTCTTGCACACGGGAGACCCAGGTTCAAATCCTGGCAGGGGCAAAAATTTGTCACTGTGGTTTGGATGTTTTCGGGCCACACTCAGCCTCGTGAGGACAGTGAGTAGCTATGGTGATAAATGCGCATAGCGACCCGGTGTCAGTAAAATAGAGAAATTCAAAGCAATTGGATAATGATTGATATTGAAAAATCCTACGATGCTGCAGTGAGCACCAAAGTTGTTACATAATAACGCAAAGAATAAGCTTATATAGTGAATATTACTAAAATTGCAAGACATTTGCACTTGTAAAAGTGTTGGTTAACCTAATTAGTTTTACATCCAAAGAAAAGGTCTAAACACGTTGTGCTCGTTTTCCTTAGATGGGTGCAAGGCCTAGGCAGGGCCGGATTAACGTTCCGCGGGGCCCGTAGCACTATCACAAGGCGGGCCCCCAAATTTTGAGTATACCAACATCGATAAAACATGGTTACCGCTCATGCTAAAAAAACAATTTGCTTATGTTGCAGTACTCGTTTCTTTATTAAGTTCCTAGGTAGTATGTACCTACTTGTACTTTTCTATGTTAGATTTTACTACATACCTACTTTGAAGAGTTGTGGGCCCCGTCAAAATGATATGTTTCTTCAATTGTCAACCCAGAATTGTCAAAATATCTATTGTAAGTTGTCAAAGCGCGGGGCCCGTAGCACGTGCTACAAGTGCTACTATTGTTAATCCGGCCCTGGGTCTAGGAGAAGGTTTAATCAAAGAACTTTTATTTAAATATTTATATTATTATTTAAGTATTGTTATTAAGTTGTAAAAATATTTTATGAGTTCGACTCAGTGAAAAAGGTAAAAAGGATAAGACTTACCAGGATATTCTCTATATTTCCCAATGTGGTTTAACTCTGGTTTTAACAATCATACTCCCTTAATCGTTGTTTATATTCGAGTTCTGATGTAAAGGTTATTAAAGGTTATTGTGTTATTATGTCACAACATTGGTGCTCACTGCAGCACTGTAGGATTTTCTTAATTCCTTTAAATTTTTCTATTTTACCTCCAATGCTAGCACCGGATCACTATGCACTATGCTCATTTATCTCCATAGCTACTTATTTTTCTCACGAGGCTGAGTGGGCCCGGAAAACATCCAAACCACAGTGACAAAAAACCCAGCTAAGATTGGAACCGATGATGCCACTATTGATTGGTTTTCTAAATCACCCTGTAATTGGTATCGCATTACATTTATCATGTATCTATCAGTTTAGCTTTTGTTTTCTAACCACAAGAAATATATACAAATTGCCTTCGGATCTAATAAGAACTATTAATGCATTACAATAAACACAACGAGCGAAGATATATCGCGCCGCGTCGGTAATATTAGAAAGAGACTTGCTGAAATATGTAATATTTTTCAATGAAATCACATCATTAATCCAATATAGAAATACAACTGAATCCACCATCTTGAACCTAATTATAGCTATATAAGTTACTTTATCTGTTATATACAGGGTGTCCGGAATTAAATGCGCTTATCAGTTTAAGGGGTTTAATGAGGCCATCCATGGGAATGTAGCCACAGTGGGTCAGCTTCATTAGGTGAAAGACCTAATTCTGTGTACAAACAGAAGGGTTCAAAGCCAAAGGTCATCTGAACAATGCAGATTATATGGATACTGTGAGAAGCAAGCTGGTTTAATCGTGCCAGGAAAGGGTACATCTGATGAGACTAGGCACTGAACAAAAGGTTGTGGCATGGTAGAATTAAGGAAAGAGGCGCCGACCCCAAATAGAATTGGGAGAGGGTGAAGTCAAAGAAGAATATTTATTTAAGGTTTTTAAAATTTTGTTTATTTAAAATTCAGAAAGGATACAATGATATTTTGCCTCGACGCACAGTAACTCTGTTAATGCTGAAAAACTAACACATCAGGCGACAATCATTAAGTGATTTTTTATCTTCTGTTAAAGTGAAGCTCCCTTTGGCAAACCTAATCAAAACTTGATCCTAAGTATCAGTAAAACAGAGACACCAAGACTGGGACGGGCTAAGTATCTAAGACTTTGTAACTGCTGTGCGGCATCATATCGAACATCAAAAGTAACATAGACAAAAGAAATCATAATGGCAAAGATGAGCGATGACAGCAGTACAAAAACTATGATTTTTTGCCAATCCTCTCGTTTAGGGAAGAAAAGAACATAATTGTAGACAGTGGCGAACTAATCCATCACCATTACACCATGATTAGATCTGGTTCGCTGTTATATCTAAACTTCCCACAAATGTATCCAGCGACCAACATTCCTCTCACAGAACACAAGACAATCAGAGATAAGCAAAGATCACACACAAAGAGAAAACAAATACAGAAAGGGCAGCAAACAAAACCCAATTCATCGGAGAATGGACTGTTGTAATTGGTCTGTTCTCAAACAATCTCTGGTTTGCTAGTTCGCTCTGATGTTTGTTGACAATAAAAATTAGTGTCTTGATCTCTTGGTATACATCATTCTCATTTCACATTTTATTATTTTTTAAAGACCATTATATTTAGGATTTTGACATAATCGCAAAAACGACATTTCCAATGGGACGCCTGTCCCCAACAGTAGGTCTTACGGCTATGAATTTCAAGCTATTCTTTAGGGTCAATTTTTCTAATAAATTTTACATATTTTTTATTATCATTCTTTCATCTATCTTGCTGATACGGTTCTCGAAATATTCCTAATGGTTTGAAACACCCTGTATATAAATTCAAATTGCATAACTATATAAATAGGATATTAATCCATTGCCAGACTTTTTGTACACCCTGTACGTGTACATAAATAATGTGATCTTCAAAGCGTTTGAAATTAGGTACTAACAGTAAACAGTATAATTAAATATTTATTGCTTAGAAACAGTGGTTCTTAGATAGGAATATGTAAAGCAAATTATAATAATATGATGATTTGTTTCGTGGCCCTTCTAATGCTGTAATACCCACAAAACCATGTTATGACAATACAATATGTTCCGTTAACACATTTTTTTTTTTTTTTTTTTTTTTTTTTTTTTTCAAATAAATTCACAACGTTTAAAAATTTACAAACTATTACAATGAAGTTTACAAATTATAAAAAATAAAAATTCTCTCTATGAACAAAACCATATTTAGTGAACTGGAAGGTGTACCGATCAGCCCGCCCGGTACAACTCAACTTTATCCTTATAGGCTGTATAAGAATCAGCCAGATCGAGGCCTTCAGGTTTGTTGAAGAGAGCTTTTATTTTTTATTTAAATATTGGTGCTTTTTGGACGTCTTCGTGGCAGTGCACCAGAGGCGTACTGGATTCAAATCCTCGTCGGGTCGAAAATTTGAATATTATTTTTTTAAAAAATCTACTAGGTCTGGTTGTGTTTGGGGTTAACTCAGCCTCCTCAGGACAATTGAGTTACTATGCTAATAGCGACAAGCTGTATGGGAGTGATTATTAAAAAATAACTTGTAATGCCATGATGCCCACAAATTGTCATACAATAACAAAAAGAAATATTCATTAATATTTTTTACATTATTGGTGATTTTTAGAATAACAAATTAACATTTCTCACATCATCATCATCATCATCATCATCATAGGTTAACAGCCGTGGTGCTGGTTTACAACAACTTGCCATGATTTGTTGATACAGAATCCTTACAATTCTATAATGCAGTAGCTTCTCCTTGCTTTCTGCATGGTTTAAGGAAAAGATATCGTTTCCGAACCTTCCTTTAGTCGCCTCTCTCACAATATGAACATTAACAGTAAATATTAAATATATTGTTTCTTACCGATATCCATTTTTATAAATGGGCAAAGTGGGTTTTTGCCCAGGCCGGCAAATTCTCAGGGTGTCAGCAATTTTCTGCATATGTTTTAAAATGATTCGAGGTTTTGAGGAACAATAGTTTTCGATTGCTTCGAACTTTTAGAAACTAAACAGAGGTATATGTAGAGATTGGTATTCTTTTGGAACCAAGAAAATTGACTTTGACTAAGTTGTATTTTTTCCATGATTGCGAGTTTTTTTTTTTTTTTTTTTAGATATTACAGTCGTGTTACATTGTGTGTCAATAAGCTATATTTATCTACTTTAATCTTTGAAGGTTTGTGATACATTTTATAAATATGAAAACAAGTCTAAAATTGTACTACAAAAATTACTGGAGAATTGTATTGTTTAGAGTACCATTTTCAATTTCAAATTTACCTTTCTCGAAAAAAAATTCTCATTGATTTTTTTTTTTTTTTCAATATAAAATTTGCATTTTATATGATTCGGTTTATTCACGAAAAAGGAGAATTGATTTTCTGCCCAGAGCCGCCAGAGCGCTTATCAGGACTGAAATTATCCTAAATTAGCCTACGAGAAACGCGCTTTCAGAATTATATTCTTTAACGGACTTAAAAGTCTGTCAAAAGTTCTAACCAAAGTGATCTTTAGTTTGTATGAGACTCCCCGTACGATTCAAAGCCGTGCTGCAGTTCGTCAGAACCAAGCAGTCTCAAAGGAATATTTCAAATATTAGGTTTGACCATTTATTCTGCCTGACTGTGGTTTGTATGAGACAGGTGTACTATTCAAAGCCGCGCTGCAATTCGTCAGAACCAAGCAGTCTCAAAGGAATATTTCAAATATTAGGTTTGACCATTTATTCTGTCTGGCTGTGGTTTGTATGAGACGACCTGTACTATTCAAAGCCGCGCTGCAATTCGTCAGAACCAAGCAGTCTCAAAGGAATATTTCAAATACTATGTTTGACCATTTATTCTGTCTGACTGTGGTTTGTATGAGACGCCCTGTTCTATTCAAAGCCGCCCTGCAATTCGTCAGAACCAAGCAGTCTCAAAGGAATATTTCAAATATTAGATTTAAGCATTTATTTTTGTTCTGTCTTAATGTTATTAAAGAGGTTGTTAGATATTTATTTGAATAATAGAATTTAGGTTCATACGTACCCAGTTGTGGTTGTTACGGTAAAAACTCTGCCAATGTGACACATGTGTTTATTATTTTACTGGCTTAAAAAATACCTCTCCTCCCCAAAAATATATCTGGGGCGTAATTAGACCCTAAATTTGACATACATACCAAACATCAAGTCTCTCGCTCTTACCATTCTCTTTTTAGACAGTAATACTAAAAAGCGGCAAAAAACACCAAGAATGTATTTGATAGCACCCAAGAGTTTTGAGGCACAATTAGAGCCCAGATAGGACTTATATACCCAATTTCAACCAAATCGGTCAACGCTAAGCACGGCTTACGGCGAATAAATGTATTTTTTTAATTGATTTTTGGATTCTACGTACCTCGAAACGTAAAATATCATTTTTTTTTTTTTTTTTTTGACGATTTTAAAGTAAAGAATCATTATTGAAAATGATAAACCAAAATTGGTTTGGCAGAATATTAATGCTGTGATCCCCACAAGAATTGTGAACAGGCCGTGGAAACTACCAGAAAGAAACTCTACATATAAAAATGTGACATATGACACATGGATTTATTATTTTGCTGGATAAAAATCGACCCCCAACAACAAGAAAAAAAAGGGGCGTAATTAGACCCTAAATTTGACATGCATACCAAATTTCTAGTATCTGGCTCTTACCATTCTCTTTAACAGGATAAATGAGCATAATATAATGAAATAACTACTCGGTACTTGTCAGACGATTTTTAGAATTTTGATACCACAGGAATATCCTCAACTGTGGTACAATGTTGAATATCTGAGTTAATAATTTGAAAGCATGAGTTTGGACAGGTGTTGTTCAGGGGTTCTGACCCCTAATACATATCTCTAGACCACATACTGACTTCACTAATAGCTTTAGTTTAGTATAATTATTCTTTATATGATTCCGACAAGTTCGGGTTTTGGATCGGTATGCAGGGGAGCAGAGCAGAGGTGTTTGGGTTATCAACACCTAATATAATAACCATATATAATCACAATGTTGGTGCGACATATTTATCAATTATTTATTGTTATTTTTATACCTATTATTTTATTATTAATTCTGATGTTTTATTATGTATTCATCATCAATAAGTTAAATTTAGCTTAGGAAGTTTTAAAATATATTAATTGTAAAACTTTATTAATATTAATTAATAAATTAATATATTTTGGTTTTTTGAAATTGGTTAAATCAAAATAGTGTGGACCAGGATTTTATGAGTACAGATCCACGAGATAATGGATATTTCATCAAATTGTGACAAGTCGATTGACTTACAAAAGAACGGAAATGATTTGTCCGGATGCCAAATAATTGTCATTTTGTTTATTATTTTCAATAATGAACCTTTGGAATCGTCACTAAAAAAAATAAAAATACAAACAGTACCAAACAGTGTGATCGACATATATATTTGATCAAATTTGGTTTTATTTGATCAAACCCAAATAGAGAAAAAATACAAAAAAAAAATCTAAATAGATATAGTTTAAACGCATGACTAACACGTTTGTCATTGTTTAATCGTTTTTGAAAACTATTTCATTAATCTTACCTTTAAAAAATATTTCTGAGGCGTCTGTGGACGCCCAAGTCCTCAATTATCGAAAATACACAAGTGAAGAAAAATTTCGATCAGAAATCGTATTGGTGAATAAGAAAATATCAAAATTATATTTATTAATATCTGGTTGCTATTGTATTATATGCAACAAATAAAATCCTAATTGAAAGAAAATAATTTTACTTGAAATAGTGTGATAGGGGCACAAAATATACCAAACACACAAATTCAACAAATATACATAAAATAAATTGTGCCAAAATTTGTGAATCGACATTAATAACGTTAAATGGCTTTTTGCTTGATAGAGTATAAAATTTCCCAAATTTTGGCAATAAACACTCCACTTTACAAAAAAAATTCTATTTTTCTGCGTGTTTTGTGTTATGGTATATAATACACAACAAATAAAATCTGTGGAATTATTTAAAAGTCTCATCAAATAGTGTGATAGGGGCACAAAATATACGAAACACACAAATTCAACAAATATACATAAAATAAATTGTGCCAAAATTTGGGAATCATGACAAATAATGTGAATCGACATTAAAAACGTTAAATGGCTTTTTGCTTGATAGAGTATAAAATTTCCCAAATTTTGGCAATAAACACTCCACTTTACAAACAGTTTTCTATTTTTCTGCGTGTTTTGTGTTATGGTATATAATACACAACAAATAAAATCTGTGGAATTATTTGAAACTCTCATCAAATAGTGTGATATAGGGGCACAAATATATACCAAACACACAACTTGAACAAATTACAAATATTCATGAAATAAATATTAGTTCCAAATATTTGGAATCATGACAAATAGGTTGTGTGCCTACTATAAGATCAAAAGTTTTAATAGTATTAAGTAGATGTTCCTACCAAGTGACCCAAGTTGTTCCAATTTCAAGAATATTTTTTTTTTTTTTTTTAAATAATGGGCGTTCACAAATAATAGAAAATGCCATTTATTTATTAATCTACTTATTTGATTCTCCTTGCCTAGCCAAAAAAATAATCTATATACGATACTTTCCATGCTAGTGATGCCCACAATTTTATACGCATGATTTCCTGTAGCTGTAGAATTCTTTCTGTTTTTCTTCTTCTTTAAATACCTAGCTGGAATATGAACCAAAATATAGTAGATTTGACATTATATCAGAAGGTTTTAGGTATGATTTTAAGGGGGAATAAATTCATCCTTAATTTTTTGACACCTTTTACAGTTTGGGCTGAGTGAATAGCGATTGTACATCTTAAAAACGTCATTTCCTCGATAACGCTCTTCCAGTTAAAGGGGGAAATAAATTCTGCCTTAATTTTTTGATACCTTTTACAGTTTGGGCTGAGTGAATAGTGATTGTACATCTAAAAAACGTCATTTCCTCGATAACGCTCTTCCGGTTAAACTTTCGATTATTTTCCTTTCTAATTTCGTAGATATCTATCCCACCATTAAATAAAGTAAAACTAAGATGCTCATACAGTACAGAAAACCTATTGTAGTCAATATGATCATGCAGCAGAATTCAGACACCTAATAATTAATAATGTCCAGTGCCATTTTTATAAATGAGCAAATTGAGCATGTGCCCAGGGTGGCAAATTATTAGGGGCGGAAATTTTCCGTACCTGTTACACTAAACTACCATTGCACTACATATTGCTTTAGTCCTGTAATGCCGCTACCGGTCGCTACTCACATTAAACTAACTACACAATTGTCCTCACGAGGCTGAGTTCAACTCGAACAAGCAAGCACAGTTCCGAAAAAATCGGGTTCCGCCAGGATTCGAACCCGGGTCTTCCGTGTGCAAAGCCAAAGTGATACCCACTAACCAGGGAGGCTGCTCATAAATTTGTAGGTATTTTGACTTTTCAACGAATACTTAATATTCAAATTAGAATTTGTTTTATCGAAAAATAGTATTTTCAATAAAAATTTGTACTCAAAAGAGGATCATTTCACGAGAAAGGCGGATTTTTTTTTGCCTAGAGCGCTTGTAGGGGTTAAAATGGTCCTGCTAATGTCTGTTGAGAAAAGTAAGTTGATAGGAAGATGGATACTACGTATACGGACATCATTCCAAAATAATCTAAGTACCTATATCAACGATTGATTCAAGTCTCGGTTTACTTCAGTGATTCCCAAAGTGGTCCAAGTGGATCCCCAGGGGTCCACGGAAGACTCGACGGGGGTTTGGGTCTACGTTGACGTGACCAAAAAATTGGGGGTTCACAATTTGTGAGTGGGGTCCACGAAGCTGAAGCTGAAATTTAAAAGAGGGTATCAAACATTTGGCTGCAGACAGAAATACCCGAAAAATATCCTGGACTGTGGGGAGTTGCGAGAGAGTTTTTGATAGCGTTTCCCTCGTCATA
The DNA here is from genome assembly GCA_012654025.1 of Pachypsylla venusta. NCBI lineage: Eukaryota > Metazoa > Arthropoda > Insecta > Hemiptera > Aphalaridae > Pachypsylla > Pachypsylla venusta. Next base: position 32,808,486 of record CM022875.1, read on the forward strand.
TCTTGTCTTGAAAAGTTTTAGTGTCGTTACAAACCTTTTAACAAAAAAGGAGCAGATTTAATATCATAGAACGAGGAGATTTGCGATTATTCCTAACAAAACTGAAGCCAAATATTGATAATTCAAGTTTTGAGAATATGGTAGAAATGTAACTGCAGGGGGTCCACCGGAACCAGCAAAATTTTGAAAGGGGTCTATGAGAAAAAAAAGTTTGGGAACCTCTGGTTTACTTCAATACCAAGTTGACGACACAAACATACTAGGGGTACGTTCATTACATTTTCTTATTTTTTTTTAAAATTTGGCTTAACGTCTCTTTAACATCTATTGGTCATTCAAGACAAGGGTTTCACCTTTCACCCTCCATTCGCTGGAAACTTGCAAACCAGCTCCCCACATTGACCTCACCCAGCTGGGTTGGGCCGAAAAAATAGCCATCATCACGAGGGCGCGAAACCACGTGGACAGTGATCTATCGGGAACTGGTGTATTCAACGTGCTATAGACGCTGGCTTATAATTAATTAAATCTTCACAAAAATTATAGAAAGTCATCGTTAAGCGTATATGGCACAATGAAAACACCAGTTCCCTTTAAGTCACTGAAATTAAGCAACGTCCAAAGAGGTTTTGTATGGTGGGTGATTCTGGCTATTCCCTCATCAAACCATCTGATTGAGGTTAACAAGGGCAGCTGGTTTGTAAGTTTCTAGCAAATGGAGGCGGTAAAACCCCCGCCTTGAATGACCTTAGATGTTAAAGTGGCGTCGAGCAAGCAAACAAACACAAAATACGATGATTTTACTTTTAAATTTATTAAGTTTCACAAAAATAACGGCAAGAGATTAGATGTGAACACGAACCATGGATTTTTTTTTTTCATTTTCGTTTAAAAAAAAACGAAAATGAAAAAAAAAACGTTAAATTAAATTAAAATTGCCAGTACCTTTAAAACGCCTTCTTTTTTACATAAACTTTTTTGGGTCTGGAACGGAAAGAAATAAATGGCGTCTTTTTTTTTAAAAAAAAAAAAACTAGCTTTTTTAAAGAACTGCTTTTTTATTTGGCCGTCATGAGTCCATGTTAGACGGTTGTACATACGCATTAGATGTAGAGTCATGGTCGTAAAAACGTTTCCTAACCTCTCTAATTGGGTTATAAAAAAATTCAAAGGACGCTATAATATACTCCTCCCCGGTTCCAGACCCTTTTTTTTAAACAAAATCACAATACCTTTAAAACGCCTTCATTTTTTTAGTGATGTAAGTACAAGATGGAAGAATCGCCGAGGTGTGTAAGAGGTAGTTGCTGATTTTCTTTCTTTCTCTCTTACTCTCACATTTCTTATGGATTGGAAAGAGTAGATCTAGATACCTATTTTCATTATCTAACGTTATTTCTTTTTATTGGTGCTGTGGACACGAATTATTTTTTATTTGTATAATAAGTTCATAAATTTTTTATGTAGCCTCCGAGGGGGCAGGCCAGTTTCATTAGGCGACGGTTCTAAGCCCGTGTAAATACAGAGGGTTTGGTGTTAGGAAGGGCATCCGGCCTATAAAAAAACTCTGCTTCAATCCAATGATGCGAGAGCATCTATAATATTATAATTATCTTTAATTTTCTCAACTAATGGAATTTTCAAATAGGACATCTCAGATGTAGTAATATCAGGTAGTTGTCTACTGTATACCCCCAGGATGAAAATGGTTCCTATTTATTTTTATATAAAAATCAATATTTTACTCAAGGTTATTATTTTTTGTGCTTTGTAAAAAAAAAAAGAGAAAAGACTGATGGGTACCTTACTAATTGAAAATTCAATTAATGCAATACGACGAACTGCGGTCGTAAACTATGATTGGTGGGGAGGGGGAGGTATTCCCATAAATTTTGCGCCATCTGATGCGAACATACATATTTGGTCTGATATTAGGATATTGAAATTTAATTTTTGACATCTTCTTTGAAACGCACTGGATGATTACAGTTCGTCATCGCTTATTTCGATTGCTCTTATATTCCGAGTGGGACCTACTTCAGGATTTATGGGTACAGTGGTAAGAACGGCACGCTGTGCAGAAGTCGCTGATCGCAATACACGTTGTGTACTGCGAGTATTGTATCTTGATGTAGAGGCAATTGCTGTTCTGTTATCTCTTGATGTAGAGGCAATTGCTGTTCTGTTATCTCTTGATGTAGAGGCAATTGCTGTTCTGTTATTTCGAAATGGTACAATTGTATTCGTTACACTTTGCTGCGAAGTCATACTTTGTTCATTAGAATTTGGATGAAATGGTGCATTTGTATTCGTTACACTTTGCTGCGAAGTCATACTTTGTTCATTAGAATTTGGATGAAATGGTGCAATTGTATTCGTTACACTTTGCTGCGAAGACGTACTTTGTTCATTAGAATTTGGATGAAATGGTGCAATTGTATTCGTTACACTTTGCTGCAAAGACGTACTTTGTTCATTAGAATTTGGATTACCTAGAAATAAAAGAAAAAACTCAGACAATTTAGCAATTATTTTACTTTCGGTGCATTTCAGCTTAGGAAAAACGTTCAAATTACGAAAAAAAAAAAAGATTTCCATAATTTATAAGATCTTTTTTATGCACTTCGGTCAATTTAGGAAGAAGAAGAGGAGACATTCATATGCTTACCTTATTTGATAATCCCAAATGGGAGAACGCTTTTGTTTTGTTTTTTTCTTCATGAAAACGAAATAAGATCGATTTGAGCCCTTCAGAACTGCAATCATTTTTTTTTTCTAACATGAAACGGGCCATTTGGACATTAAAAGACAAACAATGGAGATATGACTGATCCAATAATAACACTTAACAAGAAAAAAACGTTTGTTTGTATCCATTCTATAACACTTATACCGTTGGGCTCTCTGCAACCACAACGAACTGTTTCATGCTATTTACACAGAACGTATATTCCTATGTAGCTGAAAATGACAGCTAACTTGTTCGCGAAGAAAATGTAACTTGTGCGGTTCTCACAAAATTCGCTCTATGCTCCCTCATTTACTTTCCCATTTTCCTTCTTGTTTTTCCTTTCGTATATGCCAACTCATCTTAATATATAAATCAGAAATTTGTATGTATGTACCTATGTATGAGGGGTTGTCTGTTACAATACCACAGCACAAACGGTAGCAGATAGCGATGGGAGTGGACCCCCCCCCCAAATGGTCTACGACCCCAGGAAAATTATCAGAACTAAAATATGTCAAGCCGTTTTCGAGTTACGGCCAAATGTATAATTCATTCACCAAAATCGGACAGTCATGGTCCGATATTTTAAAATTTGTTGCCACAACATGTCAACTCAAAGCGAGGAAGTTTTAGGTGGCCCTTTAGTCCTTATTTTAGGACATTTTCTGCAAAGGTATGGCTTGCCATTCCAGAGTTACGAGTTCGAAACCGGAAACGGGTAAAATAAAACTTAGAAAATACTAAAAATTCAGAATGGTCTGTTTATAAAGGTTGCAGAGAGGGGAAGTTGACACGCGTCAACTTCCCCTCTCTCTCCTTATACCTACTTCTCTTCAGAAATTATCTCTCCGACCCCTTCCCCCTCATCAGTGATGTACTATATAAACTTATGCAGACTAGTGACATGTCCTCAGACAAATTAATATTTTTAACTAGTTATTCTCAGTTCCCATCTCCATGAAACTCTAAATTCAGTTTTTTCTAAGTGTGAATTGTGTGACAGTCAAAGTCAAGTCTACGCCTATACCTAATCATCAGCTGCCTATACTTCATACTAGCTGCCTCTACTTCATGCAAGCTGCCTATACTTCATAAAAGCTGCCTCTACTTCATGGAAGCTGCCTATACTTCGTACAGCTGCTTATACTTCGTACAAGCGGCCTATACTTCATACAAGCTGCCTATACTCCATACAAGCTGCCCATACTTCATACAGCTGTTCATACTTCATACAGCCGCCTATACTCTTTAAGTGACTGCCTAGTCTATTTTCCGCCTACAAGAAAATTCAACTACCAGAACGCCTATAACCTATGAGCGACGTTCATCAACGCCCAAGAACTGCCGTAAGATATTTTTTGTATTAAATTATTTGACACTCCAGGCTTTCAGCCTGCTAGTCTTTTAACCCCCTTTTCACATAATATGTACGTGGCTTATAGCCTCGACTCCCAATTTATCTAGGCAATCACTCATTTTGATCACAAAATTAAGCAACAAGGAAATCGTATATATCATTTACCCCTAATTTGTCTGACGCACCCTGACTTCCGACTTCAGCAACGCCTGAGACCTTAGGTAAAATCCCGGGAGTCTATATTTTATTTTAATGTGTACTTACATTCTTTAGTTATGTATCAATAAATAATTAACGCAATACCGTATTGTTATTTTGTTGTTACGTTTCATTTCTTAGATAGTACTTTCTACCTTATTTATCTTTTTGTTATAAGAAGATAGGATCTTTTCGACCTCTGCCGTAGGCGAAAAACCTATTGTGTCTTCTTATATCAAACGGGGCCCAACGCGGGACCTTCTATCTCCTTTTGGTTATAAGAAGATAAGATTACTTCGACCTCTGCCGTAGGCGAAACTCTTTTCTTATCTTCTTATACCAAACGGCTTCCAACGCGGGGCCTTTATCTCTTTTTTGATTATAAGAAGGTAAGATCTTTTCGACCTCTGCCGTAGGCGAAACTCTTTTCCTATCTTCTTATATCAAGAGGTTGCCATTTTGTAAAAAAAAATTCCTAAATATTTTGAAAACTGCTTAAGTTATTGCAATCAAAATTTCGTGATATGCAATATGTATGATGCTCCTAACAAATATTAGCAAATTTGTTTAAAATTTTTGTCCATGTTCGAATTTGATAAAATTATGTGCATACAAGCTTTTACTGTTACACGAAGAAAATTAATTGTTTCAACATATTTGGTCCATGAAATGCAAAAAAAAAATTCCTAGAAAATTGCCATCTAGTACGGAAATTCCTATCTCCCTCTTCTTGAATCCTATCCACTAAAAATGGACCCTTGTTTGCTACAAAATAACCCATGGATCTCACATTGAATACCATTGGATCATGAGAAATGAAAAGCAAATATAAATAATAATATGCCTGAATCTTACCTCAGCAATTTCTGTTAAATTGTTATTAGAGCTGCGGCAAATCTGATATTCGTTTTCATAAATTTCAAGTGAGGCTCGCAATGATTCCAATTCTTCTTGGTATTGATTTAGTATTCCTTGAAGTTCCGCTTCCTTCTCAGCTACTTTCCTTGCTATTTCCTTCTCCCGTTTTGCATTACTTTGCAACATCTTCTCATTACACTCACTCAGAAGTTTTTTTGTTTGCTGTAAACACATAAAAGGTGTGATAAATACATCTCGCATGCAAAGACAAAAGGAGATAAAAATGTCATTTTTCGAGATTGATATCGTTGGATTCAGAAAAACAAGTTCTTATTTTATCCAATATTACATATGATTTAACAAAACTTTATAATAAGAAGCTCATAAAAAATCGTGTTTTGGTATTTTTAGTACAATTCATAGTTATATCTTTCATAGCAATAATATTGTGTTACCGTTAGCCCAGTTTGGTATTTTTGAAGTCAAACATAATTCCACAACATATGAAAATATTATAATACTGGGAAGAGTGATTACCTACTTCAAAAAGTTAGATATTTAGAAGTTAAGTCCGATATAACCCCTATATGCCAATTCGACCGTTCGACCCGTCCTTATTGAAAAGCCTGTACTTGGCTGAATATATTTGTGTTACCTCAAGGAAGTCATCTTTTTCTTTCAAAATAAGGATCATATTTTTTTCATTATTTTTCAACTCAGCTATAGCATGTATTTCGTTTTGTTTTGAAGTACAAAGTTCTTTCTTAATATTTTCATTCGACTCTTCTAAAATATCAACTCGGTTGTGCAAACTTTCTTCGGTACTTTTCAATTTTTCTTCACACATTTTCATACAGGCTTCCTTAGATTTTAAACGTCCTTCTGTTCTATTCAATTTTGATTGGTAAAATTTCAACTGGACATCCCTCGATATTAAAATTTCTTCAGCACATTTCAAATTTTCTTCACACATTTGTAAACTGGCTTCCTTCGATTTTAATCTTTCTTTAGCAAATTTCAAATTTTCTTCACAAATTTTCAAACTTTCTTCCGTACTATTCAATTTTTCTTCACTAATTTTCAAACTGGTTTCCTTAGATTTTAAATTTTCCTCAAGATTTGTTATCCTATTCAACAATAACTGAAAGAAAATGAAACATTGTTTTCGTAAAGCTCTATTTGTACATTTTGAGAATGGTTAGGTAACATTTAGGAAGCATCATACAAACTGGAAAAGGTATTGAAAGAAATTATCCCTACTGTAAGATTCGGTCATAAAAGCTGCAATAATATAAAATCAAACTAAGAGATCCAATTAAAAAATAAATTAAATCGGAAATAGTTTACAAGATAAATTGTGAGTTTCGTGGGTCAAATTACATAGGGTTAATCGGTTAATACTTATAAATAATGCACATAACAACGCAAATATGGCGTCAAGAAAGAAAAAAATAAGACAACAATTACAAATCACGCATTTGAAAATAAGCATGCATCATAGAAATTAAATTTCGATCGACACCAAAATTATAAAAGCGATGTAGGAAATAATATAAGACCTGCTCAATCAACAGAAGTAATTGTACGCTCACTTTTTGTAAATATTTATTCTTATTATTTTAAGATTTTTTCATTAATATTTTTTAAACTCTGCTTGATTGAGCACATAGAATAATGGGTTTATATCAATAGATATATGATATTTTACCGTTCGAGGAACGCAGAATTGAAAAATCAAATTAAAAAAAACCTATTCATATGCCGTACATCGTTAGCCGTATATGGCGCTTTTGTCAGTTACGGCGTTAATCAAATTTAATTTGGTATGCCCTATTTTTTAAAAAAAGAGCTCTAAGGGTTGGGTGGTATGAAATGCCTCAGACATTAACATCACCTAGTGGTAACCTTCCTCTCAAAGGTCTATTCAGTTAGACCTTTGTCCTACTCCAAAAGTCTCCACTGTAGAAGTAAAGCTTGGGCGCTGAGTAAAAGTTATAAAATTCACAACTCACCTCTCCAGTTTCTTTAGTTTCTTCTAGTTTTATGTCTTTGTTCTCTAATATGAGCTGCTCTTTCTTGTCCAACTCAGCATTCAGTTTTGAGCATTTCAAATCACTTTGGTAATTATTATTATTATCTTCGTTTTCTAGTTGAGACCTGAGACTGTGAATGAGAGAAAACAACGGGATAGGCGTCAAGTCTCAAATGTTAGGGCAAAATGAGAGAAGTCCAAAAATGGCATTTTTCGATTCAGAAAAAATAAGCTCTATCCAATGGTATAAATGATATAACAAAACTGATAAAGAGTAATTTGAAAGATAAAGAGTTAGTTGAAAAAAATCGAGTTTTGATATTTTTTTTATTCAAGTCATAGTTATATCGTTCATACCATTAGTATTGTGTTACCCCCGTTTGGCATTTTTTAATTAAGTCAGGCATATTTCCAAAACAATACATAGAAAAGATTGTAATACTTCAAAAGATTAGATATTTAAGTCCGACATAACCCCTCTATACCATTTTTTTTTTTTTATTTTGTAATTTGCAATAAAGAAAAAAAAAAANAAAAAAAAAAAAAAAAAAAAAAAAAAAAAAATACAAAAATTAAAATATAGGTAACCGCTTTTTTATTTTGCTCCTCCCGAAAATTAGGATTTTTAGACTTATCCCCTCATGACCCATCATTCAAGAATTTAATTTGATGAATTTCTTAATGTGAATTGTGGTGATTATCGGTCACCCCAAGGAGATTTGATAGATTCTTGAAATAGTATAAGCAATTAACCATTTCCAGAATACACCAGTGATTTATAAAATTGACAGATACCAACAAGTTGATTACTGATTAACACAGACGAGGATGGTCTGATGGGAGAAAAAGTTGCGCTCGATATTTCTAGAAACTTTTTTTAGACTAAAAGTATTAAAAAAATATGCACTTTTAACTGTTATATCGAATTACATTCAAAACAGACAAAAAAAAAACAGTTCACTATTGAGGAAAATACCACCAGAAGATCCGATCCTTGGATCTGGTATCCTCAAGGATACATGTTCTACCAGGTAATGATGATTGACCAAACCCTAGTAATTTTTTTTTTTGCAAAACTTTGATTTGTGCGTTCTTTCTTCTCGTCTCTAAGGAGTCAAGTTGGAGGTGATAAATCAATAACCCATAAACAATATAGTGTGGGTATAGGGGATAAAAGTTATTTTCTTTGTTGAAGAGATTTCTAACAAAGCGAGCCTGCAGTCTCTCTGATTTTATGGCAACCTTGGTTTGCGGGTTGCGGGGTCCATACAATTGAACCGTATTCAATAACTGATTGCGCGAGGGCTTGGAACAGTAACTTGATAACATCTGGGTCATTTATCAATTTAGAAAATTTGGTTGAATTGAGATACTATGTCAAGTAAAACCATATTAAGGCAGATAAAATACTATATCTTCACTTGACTGTAAAATCTGCCTTAATTTAGAAAATCTAAAGATTATGCCCAGTCTTGAATACCCTTTTTTGTCATGTCTTCAAAGTTGTCATATGTGAGGCCCAAATCTTTATACTGGGTCACATAATCTAGGGGGATGTTGTTTTGTTTACGTTGTATGTATATGTTATCGAGCTGGACTTATTAGTGTAAATCACTACATAACACTTTTTAGGGTGAAAATTTAGGCTTATAGTGGTCAGCCAGTCACTGATTGTTGTCACATCTTACTGGAGGAGCTTACAATCCTCTAAATTTGTGATGACCTTGAAATTTTTTAGGTCGTGATCAAATGTGTGAGGTGTATTTTTAACTGCTCAGCTCATTCGTTTGTTTATAGACATGCATTGAATTTTACACATCACGTCTGCATCAGGGACACTCTCCAGATGATAATGGAGGTTATTTGTATTGGTGTTGTTGAGGTCAGGGTTGTAAAGGGAGGGGTCCTTGCTATAGGCATTTAGAAAGTGTTCCGCAAAACATTTAACAATTTTCTGGGGCTCTGATAGGTTTGTCCTAATTTTTTTAAATTTTGACTCCGAAATCATCATAAAAAATAGGATTTAGATTACATCCACTTTTTCGTCGAAATGACCTTTTACTCCTTGTAACTGTTTCTCTCGAAATCAACGTTCATCCTATATAAATTCGTGTTTTTTTAAAATCCTTGAAACAGGTTGATATGAGATTACCGAAAAGATTTTAATGGCTCTTGGTTGGAGCAATGCTAATGTGCGATCCAGTGCGTACAATTGGGGTGTTAAGCAGTCCCTTATATTTGACGTTTTCCATCTTATGATCACTCATCTAGAAAACATTAATTTAATATTTCACCACTCATATGATGTCTTTTTGAATTTCCTCCTTGGTTTTGTGATGGGTGTTGAAAGATGTCGAGACCTTTGTTAACGATCTCTCCAATAATACAATCTGAAAACACCTCGCCCCCGATAGAATAAAATACCTAAAATAAACGATTGATATTAACAAATGCAAACTACTCGATTGCTTTCACCTACCTGTTAGGAAGTTGGCACGCATCTGATAAAGATATATGTGAAGCACAACAATAACTTGTGCCCGCATCTAATGAAGGTAGGGATCTAAATTTTTTATTGGGTGAATTTGATTCATCACTAGTGAGCCTGGAATCATAAAATCAATATATTCCACTATGAACGACACACTTAACCCATTCAATCTTAACGGGACACATCATGCAGCCCACTATCTTTACTAGACGCAAGATAATCCACTATGGACGACACACTTAACATAGTCAATCTTAATAGGACACAAGTTGCAGCCCTCTATCTTTACTGGACACAATATAGTACACTATGAACGACACACTTATCCAATTCAATCTGAACGGGACATGAGATGCAGCTCACTGTCTTCACTGGACACAAGAAAATTGAAATTGAAATTAACCATTTCAATTTCAACAAGATAATTCTAAGGTCTGTTGTTTGAGCACACAATAGCACAAAACATCTAAGCATTAATATTTTATAGAGAAATTTATTTTTAAGCGAAAGGAGAAGAAAAAAAATATCTGATGATAGGTAACTAATACAATTTAGCTCTAAATGTATCGACATCTTTTTTCAAAGCCTTCTCAAAGTTTTGTAGGAAAAGAATAAATTTTTTACCATCAAGTGCGGTATTTTCCCCTCGAAAAAAGCTAACAACATTTTCTATCTATTTACTTTTGAAAGAATTTATGAGACGTACGGCGTCATACGAAGGAATAGTTATGCCAATCAGTGACGCACCCTGGATTCGGGGGGGAGGTCTATTGGACTTTTTACCTTTACCGTTGTTGTTGTTGTTAACGTTCTCAACGACTCTCACTGTGTCTCCAGGACAAGAAAGGCGGTCTCTCCAACGGGATCAATCCATAATGCTGACGGCTCTATATTAGTTGAGTTTGATGGATAGTTGCTGGCTGCTCATGATTTACATCATGAGCAACGAGCATACATAGATGACAAAGATCAGATACTTCAGGGTTTAGCAAGGATTCATATACAAACTCTTTGAGGAAGTATCTGGAGCAGCACGGCTGGGTCTAACGGAGGAAAAACACAGTGAGTTGTCATCGGAACGGTGTTGATGGTCTTTGGCCGTGCCCGAGGGCACGGGTAGCCCCGGTACGAAGAACCAACCATCTTGGGGGCCTTACCTTTACCGTCGGGGCCGCAGGCGGGATTTAACTTGGGGGAGGGGTATATCTAAAGCTCGGGGGGAGGTATGAAATGGTGAGGAAGCATACCATTTCATCCCTAAAATTACATCTCGTCCAATCAAAACATGGAGGGGTGGTTGATGAAATCTTCCGGATTTTAAGGTAATGTTTGTAAAAACGTGTCTTTTTTAATACAGTCGTATACCTGAAATTTCCAGTCCATTCCGATCAGAAAATTGGGGGGGGAAGTTAAGACCCTTCAACAAATATCTACCTATGAATTCCACTAAATTATTATACAGGGTGTATCAAAATAAGAAACGGAGCTCAATATCTTGAGAATGTGTTCAAATTTCGATAAATCCTAAAACAAATGTTTCTAATTACCAAAGGCCAAAAGGGAAACTTTTCCTAGTGGTTTTTAAATTTGGGACATTTTTAGGGGAGACTCCAGAGGGGGTCAACTTTGAAATCTTAAATAGAAATTACCCCTTTTTTATTAACTTTTTGAAATGTAAAACAAAATGAAAGAATTTTGAGATCTCTACTCAAAAGAGGGCCAGAGTTATTCCAAATTTAAGTTGAGCTTTTGAAAACTTTTACTTTGAAAAGTTCTCATCCCCGAAGTAAAACTAAACGTTTTCAGTTGTTGTTTTTTCGAACTTGGTAAACCGTACTCCTGATATGGACTGCATTCAGGCTCGGACCAATGACTTTTGGAAAGATATTAACATTTTAGTCATATTTAGCTGTAACTAGAGAATTTTATTTCACGCAGGCGCAGAATTATAAATGGCTCAACATCAATTTAGAATAACTCCGACCATGGCCGTAGGAAGGGGGGGGCAGCTGCCCCCCCCCTAGAAATTCCCAAGAGTATGCAGCACGGAAGGGGCAACTTAAATTTACACTAGATAAAATAATTTTTGGAAGCAAAAAAAGTCATCAAACACCGAAATACGATAAATGCCACATTTTGTCCCTAATCCAACAGCCCCACTGTGAACAATCAAATGTAATTGTGGCAAACTTGTCGCATTGTTGAATCGTATTTGGTAAATTTGGTGGGAAAATTCAAAAAAATTAACGAACGATACAAACGTATAGGTTCCATCTGTTTTTTTCGGCTTTCCGTATATTTTTCCATTGTAAAACTCCTCCTGCTAGTTGAATTTCGCCGGTTTGGCACTTTCCTTTATCGATATTTATCACAGGCCCTGGGGTCGCCCCTCC
>CM022875.1:32821583-32840266 GCA_012654025.1 Pachypsylla venusta
TTTGCAAAATATGTCCTAAATGAAGGATAAAGATGTTACCTAAAACTTTCTCGCTTTGAGTTGATATGTTGTCGCGACAAATCTTAAGATATTGGCCAAAATTCGGAAAATTTTGAGGAAGAAATTGGAAAATCGGCCGTAACTAAAATGGCCGGACAATACCGTGCCTATCACCTTCCCCGGGTAAAAACAAATAAGTGTGCAAAGTTTCGTGCAATTCCGAGCTGTAGTTCGTAAGTTATAAGCGAACAAACAAACAAATAAATAAACAAACAAACAAACAAACATTCACTTTTATATATATAGATGTAGTTTAGATGAAATGGTGAGGAAGATATTTTGACATATATACCATACACGCTACCGTGCGATGGGGTATATATATTATTTTTTTTTGTTCAGAGAGGTGGGTTATAATCCCCTTATGTGTGCCACTGATGCCAGTCACATTTAACCTCAAGCAAAGTGTCTCTGATACTAAAATACTTACATTTTATGCTTAGATTCTAAACTTTTGTTGTCATTTTTCATGTCTTTGGCAGAGCTGAAATATTTGAATTCAAGATGTGGAAAATTGACGGAAAGAATGTCAACCCCATTATTCAAAACACAGGACTGAGTTTGCTTCACAATCTTCCTCCCTACTAGGATATCTGTTCTACTCTAAAACACAAGACAGTCAATCATTGGTTCAACACAATTTTGTACCACAGTAAGTGGTTACATGTTGGACTGGTTATAAATCGTTGGCATCAGCAAATCAGCTTACTAATCAAAAATAATATAATCTATATAGTAGATTCTAATATAAGTGAAACTACAGATTCTTTGAGTCAAATAAGGAAAGGTAAACCTGTACGTATTGGACTCAGGCATGCACCCTAACGGAGATAGAGTCAGCCGAAGTTGGGCAAAAATCGAGAAAATAATAATTTTGTGACCATTTAACTGATTTTCTTGAGTTTTGGTATATCTAGGATCATAGTTATCTTCCGTCAAGGGCGCTATTACGGACTTGGAATTCGATATGTATGCCATATTTGGGATCTAATTAGGCACCAAAACTTTTGGGTACATTCCAATTGGGGGGGGGGGTATTTTTTAGCTAGTGAAATATTAAATCCATGTGTCACATAGGCAGAGTTTTTTTTCATCTAAGCATATATCCGTACATGCCTCCTTATGGAGCTATATCCTTGGGTTATCCATGTGATATTTTTTGACAATAATAATTTCAGCCAGTTTATTATAACAGCTTCTGTCCTCATTTTCATTTCATTTGATGGTAAGGCGACATATATATGCTGTGTATGCTTAGAGGAAACTATGACCTCTTGAATCAATTTTGAGCTGATCTTTAAAAAAAAAAACTCGGACACCCTGTATAAAAGTGACATATGTTGAATGTGTGAATGTTTATTTTTTCAACTTGTTTAGCCAAAACAGCAAGAACTATCGAAAATTTGATGGTAATGAACCTACCTCCTAACCATACACAGAAATCCAGAACTCAAAAAATATCTTATCGTTTTTGAGATACGGCTATTTCGTCAAACTGGTCAGATAGGTAGCATGAAATTAGAAACACTTTTATCAAAATTCTATAATTCATTTGTTGCAAATCGATAGGATTATTGATTCCAGTTTACTTATATTTAGATTTTTTTGCTATATTATTTTACAAATACCTTTTTCTTTATTTATTTGTTTAAAAAAGTTATGCCCCGGTATCGCTTTCGCATTACTTCCTTTTTACAGCCATGCCATTCCGGAAACGAGAAAATTCCATCAGAAATGTTTTGTTCCGGGCGGGATTCGAACCAACAACCTCCAGACCAAAAGTATCAATAGTCTTAACAACTCGACCACGGAGATCGGCCCATTATTTGATACCTACTAAAAGGAATAATGCAAAAAAGACCAAAGAAAAAATACCTTGCTAAAAAGACAAATATAATAAACTAGCTGTTAACCCATGCTTCGCTACGGTTACGAAATTTAACAGCAATTTTGAGTTTGTAACATAAAAACTTCTCAAGTATGGATTTTTAGTGAAAATGCATTATGTTACTCAAAAATATAACTCCGGAACACCACTGTATCAAATTTAAGCTTTGCAACATAAAAACTTCTCAAGTTTGGATTTTTGGTGAAAATGCATTATGCTACTCAAAAATATAACTCCGGAACACCACTGTATCAAATTTAAGCTTTCTTGCTCATCCCGAAGTGGTTTTTCTTAATTCCGATTTTGTAAAAACTGGCCATAAATCGGAGATTTTCAATTATTTATGGGGTTCCTCATGTACATCAAAAACAGAATAAGAAACATTTTACATGAATAAATGCAATAGAAATTTAATTAAAATCAATTTAACTAACTAAAAAAAAAATATTGAATCTATATATTTTCTTAAATTGATATATTTTCAAAATAAAAAATGCAACCCATTCATCACATGCCTTGGCACAAAGGGTTACATAAACTAAATACATTTTTACAACAAACAAAGCGAACACCAATTTTAAAATTGTTTTACTAATTTACTTACGCCCAGAAACCCAATTTAATTGAACGAAAACAATTTGATTCTCATCTGTAGGTATTTATTAATTGTTTTGCTTAAAATGTGAACCAATTAAATTATAATACAGAGTAATAAAAAATAAAAAAAAATCTTTATCTTCGTTAGTTTGCCCGGAAAAAAAAGAAATAAGAAAAATCCAAGGATGTTTACCAAATTTTATATGAAAGCTGTTTCTTGTTCAAAATATATGACGCAATGGTTCGTTGAGAAGTAGAAACTAGGAATATCCAATTGACAACTTTGATTTCGTCCAATATGAAACTATAATCAAACAAAACATTCAATAAAAACGATCAATATGCATTACTCCTCGCCCAACAATGCTCGCACAGAGCAAGGAAGATTCAATGCAATTAATTTAACTGTTCACTGCACAAATCTATTTATCATGTAACATAAACATATACATTTACCTATTCCTTACGCTTTTGTACTATTTTTCCACATTCGGAGAGGTTGGAAAACGTTTTTACGCCATGTCTAATAAAATTTCTAGGTGTGCATCATATTGTTTATCGAGACATGACCGTAAAAACGATTCCTAATATCTCCGGATGGGGGGAAACATAGTACAAACGTGATGCAGATAAATGAATATAACTGCCGCAACAAAATAAATCTTTGAAATCCAACTTACACTGTAAATAATAATAGACTTATTGATTGTGGGGGGAGGGGGCGCTCATTAATTTCCCGAAGGAAATTAACGTAGGAGGCTATAGGATAGCCTGGACGCTAAGAAAATGAAAGATAATGAACAAACCACGCTAAGATAATAAAAGAAAGAGGAACGATAAAAGCCTTACCTTACTTTCCGCGGATGTGGCTTCTCGAAGATGTCGGAGAATCAGGGCGCTGGCGATTGATGACGATTTCTTCGATGTTCTTCACCCGCGTTTTTGGAGGATAAAGATTATCAGATGTAAGTCTAATTAGGTTCGACACGTTTATTCACATGAGTGGTTAGATAGGAACTGATCGGTAGGTACTTGTAAAGGAGATACGGGAAATAGAATTTGGGTAAAAGGATAAACGGATAATCAGAAGGTGGAGAGGAGGAACTTTCGATTAAAAGGGATTACCCGATAGGTATCAAATTCTGAACATTCCCCCTACCAAATTTAAGATAAATTTTCCGGGTGAGAAAGCAAAGATAGATAAAATGGAAAAGAAATTGGGAAAATAATTCAAAGGTTCATGATCTAGTAGAAAATGAATGGGTTAATTATTATGAGGTAATAATTAAGAACGCTAAAGGTGGCGATGGATAACTCAAAGGAGTTATTTCTATAAAGTAAAATTAAACAATAATTAATAATAATAATAAATAGAAATGAGTGATTACTCATAAAATAGGTGGCAAATGCAACAAATAGGTAAAAAATGAATAGGTACAGATAGATAAAAAAAAAAAAAAAAAAAAAAAAAAAAAGGGAAAAATATTTACAGGGTGGTTTCCGTGAAACTCAGATCTAATCTGAGCCCTTAGGAAGAGGAATAATTTTGTGGACAGGTCTCGTGAAATTGCCATTGGCGGTCGCCAATTCAACAACACTTTGGCCAATGGCCATTGAAGAGGACCTTGGAGTTCATTGGTGATAAGGACGATGTCATCGACCTGTAAATTAACTGGTTTTTTGTGCCACTTGGGCTGCTGAATGAGGGTATGTAAATAATCGTGAGCCCACTTTTTCCAAGTTTTGATACAATTGAGAAAGGAGCTTCCAACGACAGAGACGATTTTCAGGTTCGTTAGAATAGTCGTGCTCGGGACGAACCAAGAGAGGTGCCCCAGTCAAAAATGCCCTGGGGTAAGAAAGTTTATTTCGTCATCAGGGAAAGTGGAACTACTGCATAAAGGCCTGGAGTTTAATACTCGACAATGGAGAGTGGAAAATTTTTCATGGGAGAGAGCTCTTTCATTAAGAACACGCTTTAAATGTTGCTTCAGCAAGTCCAGAAAACTGAGGAGCGCCTGGTGGGTGAAAATGCCATTTTATGTTTTTCAAACTCTCACGAATTTCAAAGAAATTCATCACGGCGGGTGTCAATTTGACGTAATAGATCATGGGTGTATGTGAAACTAGCGAAATGCTTTGCGCGGAACTGTCGGTACTTACTAATCTTTTGTTCAAGAGAAGAGGAAGACGCTTGGAAGGTACCCTTACTAGAAGTGTAATCTTGAGGGTCAGGCATAACGATAAATGATAAATGTAAATGTACGATAAAAGAAAGAAGGTAATTACTTCAATGAATTATTAAAACTTAAAAATGAATCGGCGATAAACATTTTTAACAATACAATTTGAAAATAACAATGGTAGACCTGTAAGTTCAAAATAAATATTTACAATCAATAGAATGAATTTCAACTATAGAGAATAAATAAACATAAAGTATAGAGAATAAAATATCAATTATAGAGAAAGATAATTTAGATTATCAACGTATCATAAACAAAAGAGAATAGGATAGGTACACAGGTAACCAACAAAGATAAGATGAGATGGGTATTAGGAAAGTAGGTATACGCTCAATGAGATGCGTTACATTTACCTGAACCTTTTATCAAATTGTATTAATGTAATGAGAAAAGGTGACAATGAATGAAATAAATTTTAATTCATAAGGACCAAATTTATATCAGCTCACGCAAGTTCGATGAATCTTTGAATTAAAGAGAAAAAGAGGGGAAGTGAATTTTGGACATGCGTGATAATAATAAATGAGTTCGAGTTGATAGTGATTGATGATAGATAACAACTGGAAGGATGATAAAGGAAAGGTGAAAGACAATGGAAGAGATGCCGTGCGCAAGATAGATGCGCAGACGCAACTTCGCTTGGGTTCGAACTTATTAAAATAGCGGTTGCGTAATAATTAAAAATAATTAATTTTTAATTTTTTTAAGAAATGATTTTTAAGGACTGCGATTTAAGAACTAGTATCGATCGAGGGCCGGAGGACCAATGTTTAGGCAAGGCGTAAGCTGAGACGCACGCGGCGCAACACACGCAACACTAGTCAGAAAACTGTGTCGCCATTATTTCCTAATGGTACCGCGTAAGCTGAAACGCATGCATGTGTGTGCCTGGCACACTGTGCCAGCATGTCACAGTTTGTAACACAGACACAGATTTGACGACTCACCCCACGCAACTAGGGATCTAAAATGTCTTTAAATGAACAATTGATTGAGCTGATGCGCGAGTTAGCTGTGCTATATGATATATGTGAGTCATGAAGATTATGGCAAGAAAACGTATCAAGATTCTTCGNACAGATTTGACGACTCACCCCACGCAACTAGGGATCTAAAATGTCTTTAAATGAACAATTGATTGAGCTGATGCGCGAGTTAGCTGTGCTATATGATATATGTGAGTCATGAAGATTATGGCCACAAACATAACACTCTAATTTTGGAAACGCTGTATAACAGAATTAATTCCTCAATTTCCATATTGGATTTAGATGAGTTGGTATCGGTATCTTCCATCTTCAATGCAAAAATGGCATGCGTGTGCTACGGCCAGCATGCGCTGGTAAAAAATTCGTGTGTTGCGCGGCGTGTGCTGCAAAACGTGGCTTGCGTGTGCTGCCCCGCGTGCATCTCAGCTTACGCCCTGCCTTAGGGGGGGGGGCGCTCATTAATTTCCAGAAGGAAATTAACGTAGGATGCTATAGGATAGCCTTGGCCTAGACGCTAAGAAAATGAAAGATAGTGAACAAACCACAACCACGCTAAGATAAAAAAAAGAAGAGGAACGATAAAAGCCCTACCTTACTTTCCGCGGATGTGGCTTCTTCAAGATGTCGGACGAATCAGGGCCCTGGCGATTTCTTCGATGTTCTTTATCCGCGTTTTTGGAGGATAAAGCTAATCAGAGGTAAGTTTAATTAGATTCGACACGTTTGTTCACTTGAGTGGTTAGATAGGAGCTGATCGGTAGGTACTTGTAAAGGAGATAGGGGAAATAGAATTTGGGTAAAAGAATAATTGGATAATCAGTAAGTGGAGAGGAGCTTTCAATTAAAAGGGATTACCCGATAGGTATCAAATTCTGAACACTTATTATACTGCCTTACTATGTCCCTTAAGGGTCTTCTTCTGCAAGCAGTAAGTCTTAATCATATTGTTATGTTGTCAAAATCTTATATCGAGGGCAACCTGCGACACCTTGATTACCAGGAACACTCTGTGACAACTGAGATATCGGTTAAGATAAGAGAAAAAAATAATTTATAGGGGAGCACATACCTTTTCATTTTTGTTAATCTCATAAATTTGTTTAGTTACATTAATATTAGATACATTTTTTACAATAATTAAAATGGGTTTTTCATCTTCTTCTTTGCAAAATCTTCAATTTCTGATTGTTCTTCCATGATCTTAGTTATTAAGTAGTAAGCTGATCTTTGGATTCCAAATCTTAGGATTTTGAAAGTTCTATGTCTATGATGGTATGATGGTTTTCAAATTAAATGCACCCTTGATTCGATTTTCATTTCAGATGTTTCAAATATCGGTAAAACATTGAAAAAGTACTAATTACTATAAATACTAAACATAGAATTCGAAAAAATAATAACTGAAAACGTGATAGGTAAGTAAACTGAGCTTTGAATACCAAAATTTAGAAGGTGAAAGTTCTATGCCTATGATGACAGCAATTTAAATTAAGCCTTGCTTGATTCGATTTGCACTTAAGATGTCAAATACGATAAAACAATAAAAATTAAAATACAAAAACACATACATTTTTTAAAAAAATGCTAACAGAAAACACTGAACACCAGCACTGACGACTGAAGCTTGACATGGACTCATAGACACTGCAACTAAAAATTCTGAACAATCGGGGACAATGGA
Source organism: Pachypsylla venusta (assembly GCA_012654025.1). NCBI lineage: Eukaryota > Metazoa > Arthropoda > Insecta > Hemiptera > Aphalaridae > Pachypsylla > Pachypsylla venusta. The sequence continues at coordinate 32,829,045 of CM022875.1, forward strand.
AATGAACATTGAAAATTGAAATTGAACTGATTAGAGATGGGCTAGTCATCTAAGAATCGACTCACTCATGAGTCGAACATCTTTTTTTTCTTCAAAGAGTCGACTTGCGAGTAGCTTTTTTTTGTTGACTGATAAAGATAATAAAGGGAGAAATATTTTTCCGGGTGTTTGTTGTTTACTGACGGAAAATGTTCTTTTATTCTGGTGACGACTGATTGTGATGTCTTTTTAATGTATTCACTGAAGTTGGGGACGTTTATTTGGTAGATGCCCCTTTTATCCATTGGTTTTATTATGTCTTTCTGATCAAATAAGGCGCTTTTGAAAATTGTCACTCGATAAGAGTCGAGTCGAGAGTTGACTCATATTGGTGAGTGAGTCGACTCACCTCTTAGAATACCTATATATATTCTAAGACTCACCTACGGACGATGGGTCCGACTTAAGGGAGAACCGTAGGGTCCTCGAACAAGGGAAAAATCCCACGTTCAAAATATTTTTCCCGCTTGGGGAAATTTTTTTTTGCTCAAGCAATAAAGACATGGCCGTAAAACGTTTCCTAACCTGTCNGTAAAAACGTTTTCTAACCTGTCGAGGTGGGTTAAAATATGTCAATAAAGCTAACAAGTAAACATAAAAAGTTAAAAACAAAACTGTCATATTTTAAAAGTGTATTTTAGAAACACCTATCTTTATTCTCATATTTTAGTAACCACTATCTTGTTTTTGTAAAAATATATTTTGTTAGTGTTCGGCAGTTGCCTACTGGACGTAAGACATTCATGTTGTTCTCATTTCAATAATCATTAGTAGCTATCTAGAGAACTCGAATAGAAAACATAATACGACAAAAACAAAAGAGAAGTGGAAAAAATAAATATGATTGGTGGGATTTTTCTCGCGATGTGTCACGCCGCACGCGCCAAAAATCCCACAACTATGGGACCCTGTGGTTCTCCCCGGAGTCGTACCTGTGAGTCGAAAATCTCATCCCTAGAACTGATACTTATCCCAATCTCACTGATCTGTATCTGTCCTATCCTGTCCTGACAAGAGTTGAGATAACAAGTAACAAGATTTTCAAAAAATTGATAACTGAAAACAGAAACGACAACTGACTGACCAGTGTTGCCAACTGTAGGATATAGGGATTTTTTTTCTTCATTTTTTAGCATTTGTAGGGATGTAGGGACGCGTTTTTAGTAAATGTCCTAAATACAGGGGCGGATACAGGTCTTCAGTTGATGAAGGGCGATCAAGCGTTGAGCTCAAATCTGATGTGATATTTAGTACTTATTAAAAATTATTTTTTTAGGAAATAAGTCTATACAAGATGTTCAAGGAAAATAGCTCGACTATTAATTAACAGACTTCGCAATTAGCCATATTCATTAATGAAATTGAATCTGTAATTTTTCAGTATAAATAATAAATATTTCATACCAAATGTGTAAAATGAAAGTTTTGTTTTCTATTTCACATTTCTTCATATTAAGCTTATTAATTGTGTCTGGTTCCGACACATTTATCGATATTTATTGACAAATCACTCACATTATTATTTATTATAACATTATTCTATACAGGGTGTTTGGCCATAAATGGAACATTTTTTTACGAAATTCGTTAGTGAGCCAGACGAAGCATAGCCGAGTTACAGGGTGGAGAAGGTCATTTTTGGACAACTTTCAACGTCGCTTGGTGGGTTCTGTGTGATGGCATTTAAATTTAAATAAATTGAATGACACATAAAAATTTAAGCGATTTGTGATAATTCAACATCAATGTCAATCCGGATAAAAAAAAATCGCGAAATTGAAGCATGAATGTGTTTTCTTTTAAACACAAATTTCTAAAGTCTGTTTTTGAGGGGCGTGGGGCTAAAAGTCCACCGCCTTAAGCACTGTGCCATTGAGGTCAGCTTCAATGTAAGAATGGTACAGACATTCTGTGTGCAAGGCTTAGATGATTCCAATAGTTTTACCTACAACTACAAAATAATCTTTGTTTTCAGGGAAACCCACCAAATTAATATGTTCAACTCAGTTTCATAAGCCATGGGTCAGGGGTTGGATTCCCTTTTATGATTTGTAAAACAAAATGCTTACAAGTACCTGCTAGTAAATATTATATGAGGATACAGCATAAATGTTTGTTCCCCGAGGCGATTCGAACCAAAATATCCCATAATCAGAGCTAGTGCAGTAACCACTAGCGTAGGTATATTTACAAAAAAAAATAGCGATTATTTATGCCCGCCGTAGACATTTACATAAAAAACAGTTGGCAACACAGCCAGATACTTCTCCCCAGTACCAGAAGCGGAAAAAATAGAAGTATATGGCGTCCTTTGAATTTTTTAACCAATTTTAACCCAATTAACAGAGGTTAGGAAACGTTTTTACGGACATGCCTATATTGAGTATGTACAACCGTCCAACTTTTTTTTTAAAAAAAAGAAAAATGTTGCCAGGCACTCCTCCCCAACCCTCCAAAATGGATCCAGGACAGCTTAGGCCCGATCCTACCACGACGTGCTTTCAGGGAGTTTCATCTAACACTGTGTCAACCTGTGTTAATACAATACCCAAACCAGAATGTTTCAAAACTCGGCATTTTTTAGGACCGCACCTTAAAGTAAAAAAAGTGTGAAAAGGACTCCATCTACTCCTCCCTGGTTCCAGACCCATTTTCCCCCACAAAGGAGAAAAAAGTCCCATATTCATTATTTTTTCCCCGGGTGTTGATGCAACTTTTTTTTCACATTTTTTTTAAAACTCGTTTTACATACGCGGCAACAATTTGAAATTTTTAAACTCTCTGTTAAAAAATTAAAAATCTACGAAAGCAAAAGTGAAAATCAGGAAAATAAGTCAATATATTAATTACTTATACTTAATTATTGCTATTCTTTAATTAGTATTATTATTTAAATTGTTTTGAGCTTTGCATTTCCAGTTTCAAGTAATACTCATAGTTTTGGTAGATAAAGTTTTAACGTACGTCACTAAGCACGTATTTGTTTAGAATGGCCGATCCTAAGTATACCAACCTACCTGGCATTGTAAGTTTAGAATATTTGAAACCAAGACGAAAATCATGGATCACTATGTTTGGTAAAAGCAAATGCTTTTTCTATAGCAGATGGTATCATTGACGCACACAGGACTTTCATTCGGGGAGGGGGGGGTCAATTCTACATTTCATGTTAGTATAGTAAGATGTGCGCTATCCATCAGGTCCGTCGCCGTCTCTTTAATTTGAAGGGATCTAAAATATCTTAAGGCTACCCAGTTTATCTAATTTTCTAAGTGAAATGGTGAGAAAGCTTACCGTTTCACTTCTTCTTCTTATGACACAATTCAAAATAATCGACTATAATATAGATAAATTCATCAAAAGGCCAGCACACACAAACAGTGTTTCAAGAAAAACTTGCCGAATGCGCAGATAAATGCTAAAAACTCAGCTTCAAACTAAAGATGGAAAGTCATCAGCAAATTGCAGTGATACTATGAGAGGAAAGCGAGGGTTACCGTGCCAGGAAAGGATACAGCTAAAGAGATTACACACTGAAAAGAATCATGTTTAGAATAAAGGAAGGCAACGCCGATCCGAAATAGAATTAGGAAAAGGTGAAGTTAAAGAAGATGAAGAAGAACACTTCTTCTTCGTCCTTCGTCTTCTTATTCATTATCTTCATATTGATTAATCTATAGGAAATGTTTGCCTATTAAAATCAACAATGATCTCGACATTGATTTCAATAATTCACAAGAAAATGTCGACGAAAACTTAATAACATCAACAAAATAGACTTTTGAGTAAAAGTTACCACTAGACGAAGAATTTTACCCCCTATCCCTCAGAGCTCTATTTTTTAAGTGGAAATTAATGAAGCAAAAATCCTTGCTCAGCTTGGGATTGTACCCACGCCCTTCTGTTTACCAAACGGGCGCTTAATCACTATGTTGCCAAGGCAATAGCAAGAACAGCATAATACAGTCGAAATTGGATAAACGGGAATTCAAGGGACTGGCAATATTTTGCTGTTCATGGGGGTTTCCTGATTAGAGAGGTTCAAAATCTTTATTTTCCTACTTATAGAGGGGTCCACATGTAAACACACGTTGGCAGGAAAAGACGAAATACAATAAGTCTTAACAAATTTCTGCTTATAGAGGTCCACATGTGAACACACGTTGGCAGGAAAAGGCAAAATATAAGAAGTCTTCAAAAAATTCCTGCTTTTAGAGGCTTCAGACTGCAGACACGTGAATCCCAAGAAAAAAACCATTCCTGAAACTTGTTTGCAGAGGCTTGAATTTACTGTTTAAAGATTTTTTGCCAAAAATAAGGAGACACACAATTTTTTCTAGTTTATTCAAGTTTCCTGCTTACAGAAGCTCTGTTTATCCAGTTTCGACTGTATAGTTATTTTCTATATATGAATTTCAGGCTTATGAACAACCAGATGTGTACGAGACAGATGACTTGCCCGAAGCAGATCAAGTACAGGAAATAAAGGGAGACGTAAGTTAGAAATTCTATCTTCATTCACTCTATAGAGTACGACGAAGGGGTACCCTTCGTCCATAATGTATAACCATCATATTTACTTCTTTTTATAAGGTCGTAACAGATGTCTTTAATTATGGCGGAGATGTCAAAACTGTATCAGGGTGTATTAAACTATGTGTTTTTTTAAATTTGAATTTAAATAACAAAAAGCCACCTAATATAATTGAAGTAAGGTTTTATTTCCCTGACAAATCACATGAAAAAGAAAACAACTGGGGTAATACAATGTCGGAATAGATCAAAGAAAAAAAAAATATTTATAGGAGAAGCTGTTTGAAGATAACTTAGAGCGTACCCATTGTGGCCCATTAGAATGGTCAACTTTTGTGAGCTCAGAGGTAGGAGAAATATTTCCATATATGCATCATCGTTTAGAGAGACTTCCCAAGTTTTGGATTGGTCCAATCAGATCTACGAAACAAGCTCTGTATAGAAAAGCAGCCAAACTAGTTTTCTTATAATGAACTTTCAACGGCATCCAGTAGTGTAAGGAGTGTGGTTTTCTGGTTTTAACTTTTTTTAATCATGCCTGGTATGTTTAAGACCAACCTTTATTTAACCAACTATTGTTTGTTCTTTCCAGACATCCGAACACATTGAACAATTGCATATAGACGCCAAACAAGCAAGTTTGAAATTTAAAGGGAAAACCATCAACGTCAACAGAGCCGACTTTTCAGATAGTTTAGCCAAACTTCACAAATATGGTTACGATGTTATGTCACAAGATTGGGAGGTGGTGGCGCGAGGTGAAAAAGAAACACCTCTTCAGAAATATCAGAGACTTCAATGTGAACTGAAAGAATTGTTAGATGAGGTATCTCTGATAAAGGTAAGACAATTGTATGCCTATTTTAAGTGAATTTAAACGAATTATTAATTTTTAATCCTAGATTTAAAAAAAAATCATATTTGTAGTGTATAAATTAAAAATTGTTTGCGAAGAGCACAGGGGAGACCAAGGTCCGTAACCGCGTTAGGTAGGACCAGCTCAACAATGCAGCAAAAGAGCAGCACTGTTTTTACGAGACGTAATCATTTCATCGAAAACTGTCCGAAAAAGACTTGTGGGGTCTGGTTTAGTAAGTCGCATATCAAAAGTAACACATTGACTCCTCAGGCAACATCGAGTAGCAAGACTCAATCTGCCCACAATCACGATAGGTAACTGCAAGCTTTTACTGTTTTCCGATGAGATGTGAGTAATTCTACAGTCTCCAAAGGGTCGTGAGCGAAATGATATTTTGGGATTCGAAAGCTTGATTATTTTTCCTCACTTTTTCATAATTATTTTCAAGTGATAATGATAATAATCATTTTACTAAATGAGCTAATAAATGTATTTCAGGATAATTCGGAAAAAGCCGAGCAAGGAAAGAATTGCAAGTTGTCCGTACAACAAGTTGAGCAACTCATTAGTCAAATGTCTGCACTCAAACTGAACAAAATTCTTGGACCGGATCTTATAGAGTCCCTTTCTGACGTAGAAGGGGCTTCACTTAAGTAAGTATAATTATTTTATTTTCTCGCAAACTACCGTAAATAGGGATATCTTCATTGTCCTAAATAAAAAAAAAAAAAAAACTCAAATTACTTGAAAAAAATAGTATGATAGTGACAAAAAATTTCGGTGCATTTTTAGAGCTCAAATGGGACCTGCATACAAATTTTATTAAAAGCGGTCAACGCAAAAGTGACGCTTACGGCGAACGGACGGGTTATTTGTGTTGCTTTTATTTTTTGTATACTTCGCACCTCGAAGCGTTGAATAACAAATTTAGGCGCAAATAATAAACAGAAGAGAAATGATGAGGGAGCTTTACAGAGTTTCTAAAGGTGAAGTTACATCCTCACGATGCAGAAGCGGATACAGGGGAGGGAGTTACAGGGAAGATCACCCAGACCTGAAGAAATTGAACGTTGAAACGGTTTTCTTAAATTTATTGTTTATGAATACTCATGACTTCTTTGTCGATTATAATTTGGAGTCTCAATCGCCCCCCCCCCTCATTTGGGGAACTATATCCGCCCCTGTTACGATGGTCGGTTCTACGCACCAGAATGACCTAGAACACATACCACAACAGCTCTATCATTTTTTCAAAACTGAATCCACAAATGTGAAGAACAGTTGATTTTAAGAGTTATCGCTACAACAACAAGAACAGCTGAAGTGAAGCAACGTTTAACGTGTTTATTACTTGGATGAGAGTCCAATTAAGGATGCTACGAGTTATTAATTTACTGTTTCGGGTTGTGCTCGGTCTCGGGGGAGGCACTTAGTGAATACAAGCCATTGTTCCGTCGGATCATTGAAGTTAAGCAACATTTAGCGTGTTTAATACTCGGGGAAACCATTCTCAACCAAGATGAATTTATTAATCGATTTTTTATTATTTAAAGGGCACTCGTCATGAGGTTAGATTCATTCGCTCTATTCAATGAAAAGCCATCAAGTAATGAGAAACCAGGCTCCGGAGAATTGGTTCGGTACCAGTTAGGTCTTCATGCTCAACAATCCCAATTTAATATTGCGGCCAAAATTACGAGTCTTGAGCATCGGCTTATTAAACTCGAACAACTCTTAGGAGACCATTCCAGCAATGTGGTAAGTAGACCATTGATAGGAGATCATTCCAGCAATGTGGTAAGTAGACCATTGATAGGGGATAATTCCATCAATGTGGTAAGTAGACCATTGATAGTATTTGCCATCTTTACCTTGTTTTTTTATTGCCTAACATCTACGGTCATTCGAGACAGGGTATTTACCCTTGTGATGAGGAAATCAGGTCGACTGTCTTAGAGTATTTGACAGTAAAGATGCTAAATTATTTTTGACGGGCATAGAGATTTGATCTAAAGAGGTAAAAAATGTATTGAAGTCAGGGAAGATTATGTTGAAAAACAAGACACAGTATATTTTTATTTTCCGTCTCCACCAGGTTAGTCCCCGAACTTTTGGAACCGACCTCTCACGTTGATTAGGAGTTAGTCAGTACACCAAGTACTGATGTATGCAACGTGTCATATACGTATTGTGACGCTTTACTATAATTGAATATTGAATCATCAGTTTTTTTTCGCCACCTCACTTTCCCTAATACTAGTTGGAATAATGACTGACTCATAATCTTCTATACTTATAAAACGTAAAGCCTGATTGTTGTACTGACTGCTCATAATGAACGCACACCAGTTTCTAATAGATCACTGAAGTTAAGCAATATCCAGCGAGGTTATACTTAGTCGGTGGCGACATAGGTTCGCATCCTTATGATGCCGGCTATTCCAGTCCAAACCCAGGCTCAGTGAGGTTAAGTTTCGAGCGAGGGTAAGATTGGAGGGTAAAACCCTTATCTCGAATTAAAATAAATGTAAAAGAGACGTTAAGCAAAAAAAACGTAGCCCACATTGGCTTAATCCAGATACTCCTACAGTTTCCCCTTATAAGTATAAAATAAGAAAAAGCGGAAGTTATAATTGGTACAATAAAAACAGCTTAAACGGTTAGAGATATCGAATAATGGCCATAAATGGAGAATGGACCCTCCCTCCTCCTCTCACAAACCATACTCAAAAGCTACAGGAAAAATATAATATCCACTCTATCTTGGTTCGTATCCCAGTTACAGCAGATTTTCCGATATGCGAAGAAAAAAAAAAGACTTATTTTTGCCAAAAGGAATGTTACAGTCACGGGACAGCACAAAAAGCCCATTCGGGACTTAGATACAGCCGCTTATATAGGCCTAAAGGGGAATTAATCTTATAATTCCTAAAAACAAGTATTTTTATTTTTTTCAGTGTAAACTGTTCGGCGGTGGCAGTAACAGTCTGATTGAGAACACAGACTGGTTGAGAGCTCAAATTAATTTAATTGACGCCACACATTGCGACGCTTATGACGCACGCATCACCCATTTGTCAAATAAGTTAGATAAAATAATTGAAAAAGTTAACAGCATTGATCCGAAAGACGCTGACCGGGACCAAAGAATAAACGAACTTTATGAACTCTCACAAAGTGTTGACGAAATGAACACTTTGGTACCTCAAACACTGGAAAGATTACTAGCTTTAGAATCTTTACATGTTCAAGCGAGTAATTTTTCAAGTTTAGTCAAAGAATTAGAATCTGTACAGGTAGATTTGGCATCGAATTTAAGTAACAATCAAGCTTTGTTGAGTAACATTGAAGGGAAAGTGTCCGGTGATGTTGAAACGATTAAGACGGATATTCAAACACTAAATGAGAAAATTCAAAGTCTAACTAAAGGAAAGAAGTGAAGAAAAAATTTACCGTATATTTATTGTGTAACCGAAAACTAAAAATAACCAACTTTCATCATAATACTGTCTTACAGAACTCGACTTTAAAGGCGGTTCGTTTTTTGTTCTACGCAAACACAGAGTGTAAGATCGAAAAAATGACGTAATCGAATTACGGCAAAAAAATCCTGATATATTCATGTAGAACATCTTTTAAAAAATGATCTCGATTTTATTTTTTATTTTTGGAGCAACAAGGGTTTTGGCAACAAGGTTACCTAATGCAACAGATAATCAGTTGTCTTTACGAGGCTGAATGCACCTCATTCAGCCAATGATAAGTACACAACGTGGAAAATCGTTGGATTTTTTTTCAACTCAATAAAATATTTGTCCGGCGATGTTGAAACGATTTGTCAAAATTTCATCAAATATTTTAACACGAATATTTATATCTTTAATATATCTCATCAGGCTTTTCCAGTTTGGTATAAAAAGTCATGTGATCAAAAATGAAGCAATTATTAAATTTTCACAAATGACCATTTTTTACTAGTTCGTTCTTTGTTATGAAAAAAGGTTTATTCAGTTATTATAAAAATCGTGGTATTTCTGTCACTCTAATATTAATTGCTTTATTCAAAATAAATGTTTATTCCTTTGCTTAAAAATAAAATAACTTTCATTTTATATATCTCTAATTGTTAGGTAATTGCTTACAGGTAAAAAAAATTGAATTCATATTAGAAAAAAAAATGCTGGCAAAGGTTTTACGTGTGGTGAATCGCTTCAATAGAACATTACATTAACAAACTAGGTAATCAGGTAACTGAAGCCAAAACAATCCTATTTGGCCCCAGTAGTTTAAATCAAACACACAATAATCGTTGATTAATCAACGGCTTATCAATCAATTACCGTTCCGTCAAAATGGAAATATTTCTCAGTCTCATCACCAAACCATATGGTGTGTATCTTAAAACATAATATCCTTGAAAAACAGATTTCTTAGATTTTAAAAACAGACAAATCAAATTCAGCATATACTATCTAAGTACTCAGTTGTGTAGTTACTTTTTTTATTTTAATCGGCAACAAATTGACCATATCATGACATAAAGGTAATTCTACAGTGAACTTGTCCGCCGCATTCTTGTGTTTAGTACAATAGTCAATTATATACTGAAATGAGAAAGTAAATAATCATCATTAGGGTTTGGAAATTCATATCGATATATAGGATAATCTTTCGATACCAAATCGACATTTTAACTTTAAGTTGGTTAAATTGGGATACTATGTCAAGTAAAACCATAATGAAGGTTGAAAATTACTATATCTTCACTTGACTAAAAATTACTATATCTTCACTTGACTTTTTTAGTCAAGTGAAGATATAGTAATTTTTAACCTTCATTATTTTAACTTTAAAAAATATATTTCCTTTTGATATATTTCTTAGTCTCACCATCTAAGTACTCAGTTGTGCAGTAGGTAACTGATATATCGAAATCGATTTTTTTCACATTTTTATACTTACAAAAACGTGTTGTCGTACGATAAATTGGAAAGCGGCATATTACAGAGAATCCCGGACAAGAAGCGAGGGATTTTCAGACACGCGGGATCTTTCCCACTTGTGGCTTGCAATTTGCAATATCCCTTTTCTTTTCTTTTTATGTTTACTTATTAGCTTTTTTTAAAATATTTTAACCCAACAAGACGGGATAGGAAACGTTTTTACGGCCATACCCTGATCAGCAATCTTGCTTGAGCGCGACACTTTTTGAGTGATTAAGAAGGAGAAAAATATCAGGGGATTAAAAGTAGTGGGATTTTGAAAAAAGTGATTTTTCTTGTCCAAGATTCCCTGTGATATGTCGCACTCGATAAACTGCAGTTTGGATAATATGAGGCCCACTTAGCCATTTTAGGACAAATTTTAGGAAGAACTAAAAAACAGTTTTTGATCACAATACTCGTATAGCCGTTTTTCCCAATGCTGTCATTTTTGGTTTTTTAGTATGTAAGTATATTTTGGATTAATTGAGGTTTTCTTCCGATACCGATAGATCCAAATAGAATAAAATCCAAATCGATAGAATCATTTTTGGATAAGGGTATAAAAATTTATAACAAAGAAAATAATGTAACCAAAAATATGAACTTCAAAGATTTTAAGTTACACCTAAAAAATCATCTTATACAAACCGCTCCCTACAGTCTAGAGGAGTACATGAACTAACCACTTTCCTTTCTTTGCAGCTAATTATTGCAGTAAGTTCTTAAGTACTAATTTTTGTAACTAACCATTTTCCTTTTATTTTACAGAGTATTATACAGTAAGTACCTAAGTGCTATATTTTGTA
>CM022875.1:32842188-32859987 GCA_012654025.1 Pachypsylla venusta
TTTTTTTTCAAAATAAATTAAAATTGAAGTGAATTAATTAATCTCCCACCCCTAAAACGTTTAAAAAGCCTTTTTAAATTAAATTAAACAACATTTTAAGTTTGTAACTTGCTCCAAAAAAAATTAATACTATCTGTCTGGTACCGGAAGAAAAAGGGTTTTTTCAAAATAAATTAAAATTAAAGTGAATTAATTAAAAAGCCTTTTTAAATTATATTAAACCACATTTTAAGTTTGTAACTTGCTCCAAAAACAAATAACAGTATCTGTCTGGTACCAGTCTATATTTCGATCTGGTTCACACTAGCATGTTTCCCCTACGGTATACTTACCTCTACCTTCGGTTTCAACATAGTGAATTCCAGCCCCAGATCCTTCTTTTGTTTCGGAGCCGTCAGTATACCATATCAGACAGTCCCCTGAGATCATTTTTTAGCAGCATAGCAGTTTCTGGAAAAGTAATTTAACTGACCGAACTAAGTGAGGTTTAGTTTTACGACCAGGTTTCTTTAAAAGTCTGTTTGTTCCACGATAACTCCTGAACGCCTTGCCCGATTTTGAGGTAACTTAGTATGAACTATGTACAAAACTATCTGATTAGTTCTGAGTCCCATTGGGCTATCTGGGGCCCCATGGCGGCTCATTATTTGAATGAAGTCTACAGTTTCAACAACTACTAGTGCTACAAGTCTGATAGAATGAATATCTAACCTTTGTGGTGTTGTGGCATAATGTCTGCTTCTGGGTCCGAAGTGTAAAGAAAACCAAATAAAATACCTCGGATCTTTGAAGGATTGAATCAATTCGATGTAGTTAGTCAAACTGTTCTTAATCAGCCAATTAATTTTGGACACTTGATGCGGAGTGGGCTTGGCAGTTTTCACTAAAATTTCGTGTTTGATCTCATACATATCCGAATAGATTTCCCCCAACTCGTACCAAATCTCTCGACATAACGTAACATAAAATTTAGGATTGAATTCTTTAACGAGACTTTCAAGTTCGGTGATCCGTTTCTTGTGAAGTTTGCATTGACTGTGAAAATAAAAAAGGAAAAATATGATGATATTAAGTCCGGGAAACTCCCACAGCTATTACGCACCAGGACGACCACACTATCTCAGTTTCAGCTTACAAGGGCCATCAAAACCTTTTCATATCAACCTATTTCTACCATTATTCGATTATTCCAAACATGGATGTAAAAATGGGGAATATAGTTGATTTTAAGGTTTTTAAGAGGAACACCGCCACATCAACTCACCAGGACGATTTTCCTTTCAGTATTAACTAACCGAACGAAGTGAAATCTAGATTTAAGACTACAAAATTTCTTTTGTTTATCGGGTACAAAAAGTACATTTTGTATCAGGATCTCTTGAACGCCTTATCCGATTTTGATTGAATTTGATATGGACATTCATTGTACTCATAAAATCGGTCGATTACTTTTTGAGCCACTCGGGACCAAATGATGTCCATTTAAGTGAGTGAAGTCTAAAGAAACACTAATTTCATTGACCAAATGAAGTGAGGTCTCGTATTAAGACGAGATTTTTTTTGTCTTTTTGTACATATCACGATAATTCTCGAACGTCTTTATCTAATTTTGATGAAATATCTATAGATATAAAACGCAAAGTCGAGTTGGTTTACTGACTGACGTACTGACTCACAGTCAACGAAACCCTGGAATGACTAAACCCAGAGACCTTTTGGGTCATATTGGACCACCCGGGACCAAATACTGACCATCACAGAACCACTAACATTCTACAAGTTTTCTATGGACATGGTGTTGGGTTAAAATCCCTTGATTCAACTGACCGAACGAAGTGAGGTACTATTTTAAACACCAAGGAGTTTCCTGCTGCCATGGAAAACTTCCCGTTATCTAATATCTAGAAATGGGGAGAGAAGTTGATATTAAGAAACACCACAATGTTTGACATGAAAAAAAAATCACTACTTACTCGGATTCTGTTTCGACAAAAAAGATAAGAGCTTCATAAAGATGACTAATTTCTTGAACGACTCGGGCATGATCTGTGGCATGCTCAGTAAGGGAGAAGTGAGATCGCGCCTGGTTCAAATGTCGCAAACACTCGTTGAACACTTTAACAGCATCTCCATAAGTGAGAAGGTAGTCAGCGGTTATTAGCGAAGAAACATAATTTAAATCCCAGTCCAGACTGAGTCCTTTTAATTCGTCTGAAATTAAAATTAAGAATAAAGTTTAGCAGGGAATCGGTCATTTCCTTCCTCCTAAAGGTACCCAAACAGAGGAAAAGCCCCAAGACCCATCAACAGCAAGTTTACTTGTGGCGGAAAATTTGTTTCGTTAACATATAGGTATAAAAAATAAATTATTCGGTGAAGATACTATCACACTATTTGTCATGATGCCAAATTTTGTCATTCTTTTAATTCAAACAGTACCAAACAATGTGATCGGCAAATATCAAACACAAAAATTACCAAAATTTGTCCAAAGAGTCTGATAGGGTTTGGATATGTGTTGCCTAATTCATAAACTCCTACTGCCGACAATCCAACACGGGTACAACACTAGAAATGTCCATTTGTTGGTCTCATCGTCACTCCCACTGTTTCGGCAATCCTTTTTGGACGGGGATATATTTCCTTTTGATATANCAAAAATATCAACGCGTCCGTGAGACAGGGAAATTAGAAAAATATGGAATATCAAATATATGTAATAAATTATATTTATTACATACATTTATTCGTAACCAGGAGGCTGTTGGTTCGAATACAACTCCATCCCCCCTCTTCGACACAAGATTGGAAATAGAATCTTTAGAAGAGGGCGCCTATTAAAATATATACCTATGTATATGTTTTTATATATAAAAAAATATATATATTTATCTGATTGATGTGGTATAATAAAGTAGGCGAAGCACCTGCTACTGAAGTATTTCTGTAAAAGATATGGTCATCTTTAAAATAGGTTTGTGGAGTAGTGTTAAGACGTTCTGAGGGCATGGGTTCAAACCCAGCCAACCCATGGAATTTTATCCTCATGAAATCGAGATATTTACCACATAATAAATGCACAAAAAAACTTCCGGTTTCAAGGGACTCTTCAGTCCTATTCGGGCCGTATGAATCTGTACTATTATTATCGCCATTCAAAGATATTTCCAGGTCTGTTCGATAGGAGAAAATCTTACCAGGGGCTTCAAACTGACTCATCACGTCAGGACTATCGTCCGCCATCAGTCTTTCTTTGGAAACTTGTAGCAATATCAACCCGTACTTTGCCCAGCACCTACTGATATCGGCACTCACGTTATGCCACTTTTCAAATCTAAAAAACAAAAACAATGATAATGATCAAAAGATGGCATCATCTTGAATTTGAATGGTAGTTGAAAAAAAAATGGTAGAGACTGTGGAGCCCTGAATAAATCTTTCTGTTGCTAAAATCAGCTAAAAATTTGAATTCTCATTATCAATACAAGCAACACAACAACAACAAAAAATACATGTCTGATGACGTTAAAATATGTGGCGAAAAGTTTAGGCGCACATTTAAACCCCAAAGGGGACCTACTTATCTAATTTAATTCAACTCGGTCAACGCTAAGTAACACTTATTTTTAATTTGTTTTTTGAAAGTCGCGCACCATGAAGCGTTAAATAATAAGTCAAGTGAAGATATAGTATTTTAACTACCTTATTATGGTTTTACTTGACATAGTATACAAATTCAATCAAAACAGTTGAATTAATTATGGCCATTTACCGTGAGCTTTACCCTCAAAGTATTTTTAAACTGTTTGTCGACGAATAACATACAGAACTCGATGAACTCTTAAAAGAATCCTCATCTCCCTAATAATCGTAGGATATTAAACAATGACAATATCGATTCACAGTTTAATTAAAAATTAAAATCTATAATGAAAATTTTAAATTAATATTAGAAGCTAAAAATGAAAATAAAAAATTAAAATGTATAACTTAAATTGGTGAGCTCTCAGACTGGCATCATCAGACACGAAGCTATGAGAGAAGGATGTGAACACTATCATAACTTAACACGAAGTGCTCTGAAACGATATTGTAATTTTTTATTATGCAAATCTGTACAATGTTGTCTTATTTTTGTATGTACTTCTTTTTTTCTGAATGGGTGCATGGACAAATGAGATAACAAAATGAGTTATCAAAAATAGGATTTTATAGATATCAAACCCTTTATACTAAAATAAAAAATAGTTCAAATTTTGCCCCTTAGTAATCGTCTCGATATACAAGAAATTTCGAAAATTAAAAGGGTTCTACCCCAATTTTCCCCAATACATTGAGTACAATTTACTCACAGAACATTTTCTGCTGGAGCCCCTTAAAGCAAAAAGACGAAACGATCAATTAAAATTTCTCTAAAACAAAATTTCTAGCCCCTACATAATAGAAAAAATTCAAATTAAAGTTCCAAAACCAAAACTCGGACATACAAACACACGGGGACAGCTTTTTCATATACCTCATAGAAGAGAATTTTTCAAATTTAATTAACCAACAATGGATTTGTACAACCACATTAATCCAAAGCCAACCCCCTTTTAATAATAATCAAACACCCCGTATACGTCATACCTATACCTATATTACTATCATCAGGTATCATTCTCACCAGCCACCATTCGCCCTCGTTTCTCATTCATCATACAATTTATTACTCTCACACATTGATCAGTCATACACTCATCAAAAAATATTACAAACAGCGTCAGTAATTGCCCCACACTTCTTAAAACATGAAAGTGATGGTGCGTAGACGGCTTACAAAAAAAAATGAAATAATTAAAGAAGAGCTGCATAAAGAAAACTTACTCCTGGTCATATTTCTCTCTATCGTTCACTTTTAATTTCTCCAACACTGATTCATATTCTGCATGCACTTTACTTGCAGCATACAAAGACTCCCGAGCAACATGGAATGCATTATTTTCTAAACAAACTTGCGACAGTGTTGCCATGTTCAGCGACCATTCAGTGTTGTGAAAATCTTCATATTGGAGTTGTCGTTTTAATGTACTATGACAACATACAGCGGAACTAATGGAATCACCTTTGTGAATATAACATTGGGCGAGATAGTAGAGAGTCAGAGTGTACAGCTTTTCTAGAGATAAAACCTTTGGGAAAAATAAAATAGCACATCATGAGCATTCAGTGTATCGAGCCTACCTGAACAGGGTTACTTCCATCGAGGAAGTAACCCTACCTGAACTTGGAAATGATTTCAGGCTAGATTGGAATCAGAGATTCGAACCTAGGTCCTACTTGCAGAGCTGATCTACCGTTCCAAGCCCAATCGACGGATATATTTTTTTTGGCTGTAACAAAACTTCAGTCTCTATATTTTCATCTATCATACTCTAATGCTTCAGAACGCTCACTAAAAAAAAACCACTTCTGGCCGCCCATACCCCAGGGTCCACACCTCACTCTAATCCCAACCCCGTGGATTTCCAAAGTCTCAACAATAAGTGTTCCAAATTAGGTCAAAATCAACATTGGTTAATAATAATATGGGGCAAAAACAACATTTCTCTTGTTGGTTTTATATTTTAATAAAAGAAAAAATATTATTTAAGCTGTACATACCTCACTGTCCACAGATGTCTGTGATTTGAAAGTAAACAAAGCGCCTGGATCTGTGGGTTTCAGATTGGTTTCCTTAAACTCTTTGTAATATTTTTCTGCGGCTTCAAAAAATTCGAAAGCTTTTTCCCACTCAGTTCTCTGTGACCATAGTAATCCTAAATTATTGTAAACACTGACACAGGTAATAATGAAATTTTCTTGCAATTCTTTGGACTTTATCAGCTCAAGGCAAGCATTGAAATTGTCTTCTCCAGCTTTTGGTTCGTCTAAAAAAAGAAAAAAATATATGTTCAACATACAAAATTGAGATTCTGACGTATAAACGGCAAGAGTTATGGAAATTTTGAAAAAGAAAAGAATTTTTTTTTATTAGAATTATAATATTATATATAAAAATATAGCTTGTCTGTAAGAGAAAAATTGGTGGCAACGAACACTCATTAGCATAGGCTAGTACCTCAGGAAAATTATCTAAAAAACAACAGACGCATTCCGAGTTAAGTCCGAATTTCGTTTAAATTCCCCAAGATATTTTGGGATGGAATTCAATTTTAACATCGTTAAAGCGAGAAACAGTCCTTCTGGTCTAGTGGGTATCACATTGACATTGCACTTGGGGGACCCGGTTTCAATCCCCGAAGAATTCGGAAAATTTTCAACTTTGTGCTTAAGATTTCGGGGTGCACTCAGCCTCGTGAGAACGATTGAGAAGCTACTTTAATGTGCGTAGCGACCAATGGCTTAATTACCGAAGTAAAAAGATTAGAAGATATTATTAGTTCAGGAAGCTCTTAGTAATGCTTTGATACCCACAAAAATTGCGAAAAGGCCGTTGGACCTCACCACAAAGAAATTTTACATTTACATTACATAGATAAAGCGGAAAGTTATATGGTTGAAAAATAATGAAAAATTAAAATTGAACTATGTCATTGCACGGGAAAGGCAGTGGGGGATTTACCGTACAAGCAACATAGGTCATAGCCTAGGGCGGCAAAATAAGAAACAACTTTGAAAATCAGAAAGATACTGTACGGTTTGCATTATACATAGCACACTCCAACTGCCGTAAAGCTTTCAAATATACGCCCGTGAGCATCTTGATGTTGTACCTTCATGTGCAGTAATTGAAAAGTGTAACGCGAGTGGATAGACATGATTGCGCCTGGCAACAGAGCTATTACCATGACGGCAACATAATCGACAAAATTACTGAGTAAGCGCTAACGAGTAAAATTATCAAAATCGCATTTCTTGTCAAAATAGGGGCGGCAAGTTCTAAATTGCCTAGGGGCGGCGAAAGTTTAAATCCGCCACTGAGGACGGGGTAAACCTGCTGGTAACACAAAAAACTTAATATTGTAAAATTGAACAAATTAAAAAATAAAGCGACTCGTTACTCATTGGAACTTTCAAATTATACCCGTGTCTACAGAGATAATGCCTAATTGAAGCCAAATATGCGCCATCATGGCATCTTTACTGTCTAATTTCCCATTGACTGTTTGTATTTTGGCCTTGAGTTTCTCCAACAGGTCTCTGGCTTTATATTTAGATCTATATGGCTCATGAGGGGGGTCAGTTTTACATTCAAGCAACAATAAATTTTCGATTTCGGAGAATAAAGTGGCGATCTCATTCTGATCTGCCTCTGGTACTCTGTTATCAGCCATGTTTCTCAAAATCTGGAAAACAAAAAAGAACATAACTAAATCCTTGCTGAATACATTCACGTTGTGTCTGCACAAAGAAGAACACCTTCCCGATGGCCAGTTCTAATCATCTGGATCAGAGTTCATGGATAAGAAAACTGAGCCCGGATGAAAAACTGAGTGCATTTTATATCTGTATTCTCAATAAAAAAAAAAAAATTTGCGAGTGAATTAAAGATTAGTTAAGTCACAGATCCGATAAAACTTTTTCATTTTCTTTAGTGTAGTGAGTATTTTAAGGTATAGAGTATAAGGTATAGGATATCGGAGGCCTTGAGAAAAAAGGGGCCGAAGAAAATTGCCCTATCCCCTTATTGTCATGCCTGATCTGGATGACCTGGAACGCGTACCATTACAGTTACAGCCAAGGGTCATAAAAATATTTACTGCAATAACAATCAGTATTTTTCATATTTTTTTAAGCTGAATCTAGAAATTGATCCAAAAATTGGCAGAACCGTTGATTTTAGAGGAACACCGCGACGACAAAAATAAAAGGAACCCTACAGCCATGGGAAAGGACTCATACGAAGTTGAGGACATCAGGTAGTAAATTTTATAAAAACCAGGGCGATTGAAACTTTTTTGGTAATCTCATATCAGCTTGTTTCTACCATATTTCGGTAATCTCATATCAACCTATTTTTACCATTACCCCCCCCCCCCCCAACAAAATCAAACAATTGATATTTTTCGAGTTCCAAACTAAAAAAAAACAATTTTTCGATTCTGCGTACCTTGACAGTGTAAAATATCATATTTCGGGGGGTTAATTTTTTTTCAGCCAGTATTAAACCCATGTATCACATTGGCAGAGTTTTTTTTATCCTCGTCGCAAATTGAGATGTCTATAGACGGCCAATATCAAAAATAAAAAGAAAGACTCAATTAAACTTTCGATCAGAAAAAATATTGGGTAAATTATGAATACTTCAAAAATATATTTGTTACAGTTAATGAATCTGGTTGCTATGGTATACTAGACTCAATACCTGATAATAGTATATCAATATACTATCTGACTGAAAACATTACAATCTTGTTTACCTACAATTCTAGCATCGAGTCGCTATGAGCATTTATCACCATGACTACGCATAGTCCTCACGAGGCATAGTGGGCCCCTAAACATCTTTTTATTGCCCCTGCCAGGATTCGAACCCAGGTCTCCCGAGTGCAAGACTAGTACAGGGCGGTGACCTCTGAGCAATGGGAGATATGGTTATAATGCATTGCTTAATATTCTCTATTCCTAATTATATAAATTAGTAGACTCTTGAGCAACACTCCGGTACTCACCTAGTGCAAGTAGTTGGCTTTCTGATAAATAGTTTATTATTCAATACAATTTACAACGATATTCTATTTACTTGATTACTTTTTGAACAAACATATAAAAACAAAAAACTCCTTTTCAGGGTTATCAGAAAATTCAATTATTTCGCGGGTAACGGATTTTTTATCCGTACCAAAATACAATGTTGTCGTATGTAATTAGGACCTCGAGAAATATAAATTACCGTACCCGTGTAATAATCATGCATTGTAAAAAATAAACCTGAAAAGTGCACTTTGTGACGTGAAGTAATATTATCACTTGTGCAACGCCCATTGTATTTGACTTCGCGGGGGGAGCGCTGCCGCGCTCCTCAATACCTACTGATTTCTGTAAAAATCTTCTATTATTTGGAATCGTCACAAAAAAAAAATACCCCCCCCACCCCCAAAAAATTTGATATTTTTTTCAAATTGGGTGTCGAAGGTTTCACGTTACACAGAACAAGGCCTTTGAGAGATACTCCTACTATTTACTATCATCTTTCATTACTAGTCTGTCTTTCATGGTTACATGTTGACGATCACATTGGTTGTGTGAGCGATTTCTTTCTAATAAAAATCTTTTATGAACATTAAACAACTAGATTTGAAAAGAAGAAGAAAGTATTATTAATATGGAATGTTATTTCCTCATCTGCAGAAAATTAGAATAAACACCCATCATAAGCTATCTGCCTGAGTGTGAGCAAACCCGAAGAATGTCCATGTTGCAAAGTACCTGCTGGAAATATAAGATTTGAGTGTTAATGTTGAATCGGACGTATGTAATTGACATTCTAATGTTTTGGTTCATTAATTTCAAGAATGAGCCTTTAGAATCGTCAGCAGTGGCGCAGACAAGATTTTCATACAGGGGGGGGGGGGTCGAATTTCTCCCATTTTAACTAATTTTCGAGGTGAAATGTTAAGGAATTTTGATGAAATTTCCAGAATTTTGTGGGTATGTTTTTTTATATATTTTTTTTAATTTGGCTTAACGTCTCTTTAACATCTATTGAGCATTCAAGACGGGGGTTTTACCCTCCATTCGCTGCAAACCAGCTACCCAGATTGTCCTCACCCAGCCTTGGTTGTGCCGGAAAAATAGCCAACATCACGAGGCCGCGAACCCACATGGACACCCACATGGCACAACCTTGCTGGACGTTGCTTAACTTCAGTGATCTAACGGGAATTGGTGTATTCAACGTGTCATAGACGCTTGCTAGTGGGTATGTTTGAGAATCGTAAAATATCAAATTTTTGAAGGGTAATTTTTTTTTGTAATTATTTTTTTAAACAAATGTCTCAGATTGGCAGAGTTTTTAAAAATGTATAGGTAAATATTTTCGAAGGACGACAGAAATGAGCCTGATATTCATTGCTGTTGATTATGTGACGTCACGATACATATTATCTCGTTTATGCTCAAATTATTCATTTTTCCAAGGAAATAGATCTTATTATTTGAAATATTTAAATATTTTAAATAAACTCAAATAATAATCGTAACTTACTTGAAAGCATACGTCACGCTCTATGAAATCGGTTTATGTAAACAAACACCAATTTTGACCGTAATAAAAGAATAACGTATTAAATCTTTTGCTTTATAGAGTAGGATTATTTTTTATGCAAGATTTTTCAAGAGAATCCTCAATTGAAACTGCATGAATAATGATTTCTTGGTTTTTGGGGAATGAAAAAATGTCTCGAGGAAAAAAAAAATGGGTCACAATAATTCTAATAATAAGTAGCGACCGATAGGCAAACAAAAATCTTCCTGTGAAGCATTGCGCAATCTCAGTTCAAAGCGGGTGGAAACTAACTCCCTCCCCCTCTTCTGTAGAAATTCATCATTCAAAGGCTGATAAATTGCTGAATTGTACGTTTCTGACGTTGGAGCATTGTGTTATTGTGAATAATAGTGGCATTTTCAAAAACAAAAGTTTCCGCAAACATGCAAAAAAAACATTTGACAATTTTTTTTCTCAGTGATTTTCGCGAGATAAAATATTAAAATTTTTAGGTATTTTTTTTCTTCTTAATGTCTTTCTAACATCTATTGGCCATTCGAGACGGAGGGTTAACCCCCCATTCACTGTAAACTTACAAACCAGATACCCACATTAACCTCACCCAGCATCACTGAATGTCCATACCTCTCCCACTTTGTAAAACGTCGCTGGACGATGCTTAACTTCACCGATCTAACGAGAAATCGTATATGCAACGTGCCACAGGCACTGGCTGGAATCAGCAATGAGTTCATGAATTAGTCGAGTTTTCTTACCAATGTTAAAGATCATGTCTATGGCACGTTGAATACAACAGTTCCCGTTAGATCACTGAAGTTAAGCAACGTCCAGCGAGGTTGTTCTATGTGGGTGTCCACGTGGGTTCGCGCCTTCATGATGCTGGCTATTTTCCAACCCAACCCAGGCTCGGTGAGGTAAATGTGGTTAGCTAGTTTGCAAGTTTCCAGCGAATGGAGGGTAACCCCCCAGTCTTGAATGACCAATAGATGTTAAAGAGACGTTAAGCCAAATTAAAAAAAAAAAAAGATCATGTATTATAGTATTTTTTTACTTTTATTGCTGTTGACTTTGGCTGTTATAATGTATTTGTTAAAATATTATAATTTTTAGTATTTTTTTGCTTAACAGATGGTTAATTCGTTGTAATATATCTAATACTAGCTGAGTACCCGAACTTCGTTTCGAGAAGATGAGAGAAATATGATAATAAATCTGACTCCCACATTAATAATCATATCACCGAGGTTTTTAATAATTATATCACAGAGCATACACATAGAATACATATTACCTACACGTTTGTTAACCTAGGAAGAACATGGGGAGTAGTAACCGGTTGTTAAGCTGCGTAGAACGTGTTGGGAGTAGTATTGGGTTAGGTTCCAAAAAAAATAAAATGCGTGTTGAAGTCTGCGCAAGGTTAGGCTGGGTCGCAGACCCAGCCTAAACTCAGCAGACTTCAACACGCATTTTATTTTTTTTGGAACCTAACCCAATACTACTCCCAACACGTTCTACCCAACAAACTTGGTGTTCAATTCTATTAAATTATATCGGCATTGCACTAACCGCTTTTGTACATAATTTTATTTAAATCAAACAAAAATTTTAATTTCCATACAAAAATTGGAAAATCGGCCGTAACTCGAAAACGGTTGGAGGGCTTTCAACTCTGATATTTTTTCTGGGCTCCCAGTCTTTGTTTTTTTTTGGGGGGGGGGCCATTCCTATCAAATGTTCTATATCTATTACCGTTTCTTATAGTATTCTATGATTTCCCATACAAAAATCGGAAAATCGGCCGTAACTCGAAAACGGTTGCATATTTTTGAACTGTGATCATTTTTCTGGGGTCTCAGGCTATGGTTTTGGGGGGGTTCATTCCCATCAATTTTTCTATATCTCTTACCGTTTTGGCTAAACAATGAGTATTGTCAAAATTTTATTGTGCCCGATCCCGGATTCGAACTTGTAACCCTCGAATGGCTAGTCACAATTTTGCAAAATATGTCCTAAATGAAGGATAAAGATGTTACCTAAAACTTTCTCGCTTTGAGTTGATATGTTGTCGCGACAAATCTTAAGATATTGGCCAAAATTCGGAAAATTTTGAGGAAGAAATTGGAAAATCGGCCGTAAAATCGGCCGTAACTAAAATGGCCGGACAATACCGTGCCTATAACCTTCCCCGGGTAAAAACAAATAAGTGTGCAAAGTATCGTGCAATTCCGAGCTGTAGTTTGTAAGTTATAAGCGAACAAACAAACAAATAAATAAACAAACAAACAAACAAACAGACATTCACTTTTATATATATATAAATATAGATATTTGGCTGTTATATTTTTGTTCTTCATGGCGGCCCTGTGAACTCATTGAAAATGGAAACCCTTTGACTCTGGTGGCCTAATAGTGCCAAAAACTAATTGGTCCAAACCAAAGTCTTATCAAAATGCGATGAGGCGTTCAAAGGCGATTGTGGTACGAACACAAAAAAAAGAAGACAAACAAAAGAAAAATCGTGTTGTTAAAACTAGACCTCACATTGTTCGATCAATAATTTTCCATTTAATTAGCTACCACATAATTTATTTTTGCATTACTTATGCAAATTTGTTTGAATAATCTGAACACCTATTGTAACAAACATTTCGACCTTTATTTGATACACCAATGGATAATATCGACACTTTTTAATGTAAAATTACTTGACTTGGTTACTTCCCTTCTCGCACTCAAAGTGTCAAGTCACCCAAGACAAAATGATTAAGACAAAGCTGGGCTAAAAATGATTACGAGCCAGAACCCATTTAGAGAGAAAGGGCTGGGGACAAGCCAGGCCCCTCATCGAATACTAATTAGGTGATGCAAAACAATTACAACCTTCCCCCTCTGGAGCATAAATCGCGGCTGGTAATTTGGGGTCTAAATATGATTCTAGAACTCCTGCAAGCATTTATAGGTTTAAATAGTTCGTAGCCTAACCTAGATAGAGAAGGAAAATATAAAGCCACTGTATCCTATTTTTTAACATAATCTCTCAAAGCACTATTTACATCTTTTGGGTAACATCTGTATACCGGTCAATAAGTAGTTAGGGTCCTTACAGGCTCTGATTTCTTCATCACTCCCATTTTTTCCACGCAAATTAAAATAATCAAAATATTTGGATAATTTTACCTCGTATTATCAGTAAGACATGTAAAAACACTGTCAGAACTAAAATATACATAGACCCTTTGTTAAGCGGGCCACGATAAGTATAAAGCATAATGCAAAAATCAAATAAATAAATAATCCGATCGGCCTTTGGCGCCATACGTGACACTTTTGCCGCTTAACGCTGTCCCTATTCCACATGTAGGTCCCATTTGTGGTATAGGTCGATCTTCAATGTTTGGCACCAATGTCAGTCATTGACCAATAAAGTGAAGTCTAGTTTTAACACGACAATTTTTTCCTTTTGTTTGACTTTTTCTACCACTATAACTCTTGAACGCCTGATCCCATTCGGATGAATGGACATTCATAAAATTAACTCATTCGTTTTTGGGCCCTATTGGGCCACTTTAAGTGAGTAAGATCTACAGTTTACAGACCTATACTAGTATAAAAGGGATCCATACCAGGAAAACGAAATTTGGTATGTAGGTCCCATATGGGGTCTAATTGTGTCCCGAATCTTTTGCTCGTTGTCAGTCACATATACAGGGTTCCATAATAAATTTTTAGTGA
This sequence comes from Pachypsylla venusta, assembly GCA_012654025.1. Lineage (NCBI taxonomy): Eukaryota > Metazoa > Arthropoda > Insecta > Hemiptera > Aphalaridae > Pachypsylla > Pachypsylla venusta. Next base: position 32,856,134 of record CM022875.1, read on the forward strand.
GGCCCAATATGACCCCAAATGGAACCTCAATACCAAATTTCATTAAAATTGGTTAACGCTAAGTGGCAAAAGTGCTGATCACGGCGTACGGCAGACAAATGGATTTTTTTTTATTTGATTTTTGCGTAGGTACCTGGAAAAGTAAAATATCAAATTTTGAAGGGAGTATTTAGTTTTCGTGACGATTTCAATTTCAAAGGTTATTATAGAAAATAATAAACCCATGTGATAAGTTGGTAGAGATTTATTTTGAGCCGTTAATCGTACAGTCATTCAGTCGTCAGCAAGTGTTACGATAATTCAACAGTGTCCCAACACAGCTTCCTTTACAAAGGTAGCTTTGAATCTCTTATCACTCGACACTTTTCTTATCAGTAGAATAGGTGAACACAAACCGTGGCCTTTATACTTCCCCATTTGATTGAAATTATTTATTGGGATTTGATCTGATCGGGCTGACTCGTGAAATTATTCAAGTCGAGGTAAGTGTTTTGAAATTTTAACTGGGTCAAAATATTTAACAAGTCTATGTATAATGAGGTAGATAATACTATATCACTTGACTGTAAAAATAACAAAGATGGTGTTTAAAGCTGTCTAGTTTCGTGCTCTCCTGAGCACATCATCAGAGCTTAGTTGAACGAAGACTGATTGAAGATTAGGAGTTTACATGAGAAGAGATGTACAAAATTAGATTTATTTTTGTGTTACTAAAACAAAATTAAGTCTATCTATATTATAAATCCGTGCCCTTTTCTATAATAATAAAACTGAATGTAACGATAAATGTGTGCATCTATATATCACTAATTGTTTAGCCAAAACGGTAAGAGATATCGAAAAATTGATGAGAATGGACCCCCTCCCGAAACCATAGGCTGAAACCCCCAAAAAATTATCAAAATTCAAAAATGTCGAACCGTTTTCGAATTACAGCCGATTTTTTTCGGCTTTTGACCAAATTCAGACGGTCACGGTCCGATATCTTAATTTTTATCTCGACAACATATCAACTCAAAGCGAGAAAATTTTAGGAGGCCATTTAAACCTTAATTTAGGACATACATAGTTTGCAAAAAACTGTCCAACCGTTTTTGAGTTACCGCCGATTTTCCAATTTTTTAAGGGAAATCATGGAATACTATAAGCACGGGAACGACCATGCTTCTAAGGTGCTCAGCTAGAGTCCTTACCGAAGCACAGGCAAACAGCTAGTATTTTATAGGTTTCAATAGAAAACCCCTACATCTCTACAACTTACGGGAACGGGTGTTTTCAACGTGATAAAGACGCTGCCCGACAAAAAAAATCACCACGTTGAATATACCAGTTCTGTTTGTCTTTTTGTATCACAATAACTCTCGAGCCCCTTCGTATGACATTCATTAGTTGTGTATTTTGGCTTAACGTCTCTAACATCTATTGGTCATTTGAAATTTAAGTTGGGGTTTTCTCCCGCCATTTGCTGGAAACTATTAGGTATATTCAAAGAATTAGCTGATTAGTTTTTAAGCCTATTAAGCTATTTGGGGACAAATGATGGTCATTTTAAGTAAGTGAGGTCTACAGTTCACGAAACTACTGGTATGTAATAGAAATTGGCATTGGATCAGCCAAGAGGCAGTGAAAGTGGAAGATATTTCGTCAGAGTGGGATGTATGAACTCTCTAGAGATTTGGTTTTATAGAGATCACGAGACTCTCAGCAGTAACCATGTGGATAATCGATGGTGTTCAAGAAGTAAGATACGCCGTGAACAAATTTAACGAATGAAATATTTATTTGAAATAGGTGTTCAGTGCAAGTCATAATTGCATATAACTGTCCGTGTCTTCTGTTCGCCGTGATTTTGTCATTTTTTTTATAGGTATCTACTCAATCTGTGAATAATTCAAAACGAGGGTAGGTACTGTGGGTGGGTATTCTCGTATCTTTTTTACCTTTCAAGTAGAGCCCTGTAACCAGTATTAGTTTTGTTGATTTTTGAAAATCACTGACGTTAAAGAACGTCCACTGAGTTTTACTTATTGAGTGACCCACGTAGGTGTTTGAAAAAAAAAGAGTAACTTGAAATATCTAGAGAACACATTTGAATTTCAAAACTCACTGAAACACGTAATTTTTTTCCCCAAACAGGAAGCTTTTTCGACGGTTTTTTAAAATTTTGTTCACTTTCACAATGGAGGCACCAGGGTCATCAAATTTGAAATCTAAAATAGAACTCTTTTTTTAATATATTTTTGAAATAATTAATAAGATATAAATTGTTTAATATGTAAATGTCTTTGGAAACTAATTTTCTTTTTTTTTTGAGGAGATAATTTTTAATTTTAATTTTCGTCATATGACTTTTTTTGTTTTTTAAAATTTTATTTATTTTTTTTTTTTTATTTTATAAAAAATATAAACTTTAAAATATTTAAATTTAACTAAAATGTAAAAATAAAAATAAAATTTTAAAAAGTTAATTAAAATTAAAAATTATCTCCTTAAAAAAAAGATAATAAGATATAAAGGTAGTTTGAGAATTAATGAGGTCAGTACCCAAAATACGAGTAGGGCCGGAGTTATTCCAAATTAATTGAATTTGAGCATTTCAAACAATTCTGCACCTGGTTAAAATTTAAGTATCAAGTTGGATTAAAAAAGACTTCAATTTAATTTTTTATCAAGTTGAAAATCACTATTCCGACCCTGATTGGGGATCTGGTGGCCATTTCAAAATTCGAAGAACACTTAACACGTATTGTTTACTTCGAGGAAGATTTTGACAAAAAAGCTGAAATTAAACTGAGAATATCTTCGGACATATTTTGAGCATAGATCTCAAAATACGTATATTTTATCGCACATTCTAAAATTTTATTACGAAAGGTTCAGTTCCCTGAAAGTGTCCAACATTTGAAAATCAATAGAAAATGTTTCCCCTTTAGATATTTTAAGATATTGAGCTCCATTTATTTTTTCGACACCCTGTAGATTGACAGTCGCAGGTCGCAGTGTCCGACTGACTATTTTCAAACGCGTAATGCACCTAATACTTCTGCCAATCGTTTTAGCATTGCATATAAAATATGTACCTAGCTATAATAATATGCATATTATTTCATGTCACAAAAAAATTGCAATAATAGCTAATTATAATTAAACAGTAGCTATCAGTTGTTAAGCTAAGAGTATTATTTTGTTCTAATGAGTTTTTGAGAGTGTTATTTTGTGCCATGAGTTGTTAAGAGTGTTATTTTGTTTTGTAAAACACGGTCCTATATACCTATCAAGTGGTCAAACAAACACATGGAAAACAAAGGGCATATTCCCCATCTATATAACTGTAAGTACGCTAAACCCGGTTTGGCAGGTTCCTATAGCTGTGTACCCAAAGCTACTCCCTATTAGGTAATACTAGTATTTTCTTAAGCTTACTCATTTAAATAGCAACCATTTGCCCAATATGGCTAAAAAATTGGAAAAGGCATTCGGGAGTTAGGTATCGCCGTAGTGATGGACGCGAGACGAGACAGGCCCTGTCTCGTCTCGTCTCGTGTTTTTACGAGACGAGACAAGACCTTGTCTCGTCTCGTATTTTTTACACGAGACGAGACAAAACCTTGTCTCGTCTCGAAACCAAAAAGTCTCGTCTCGTCTCGTAAAAACACGAGAAATTTCTCGTCTCGTGAAAAATAGGTAGGTACCTATACTATGATATTGTTGGGTGTATCAGATAGAACTTTTCCTGGGGATTCTAACAATATATTATTTGTATATTATAGCATATATTATATTAGCAATATATGTATTAGTGTAGATACATAATATGTATTATGATAAATGATAGTTATGTAAATACAGAGTAA
>CM022875.1:32872130-32891240 GCA_012654025.1 Pachypsylla venusta
CATTCAGATAGCCGTGGTCAACGTAAATATTGGAATTCATCTACAATGTCAGGAAGCTGAAAAAAACAAGTACGTGTAGGGAGCAATTCTTCTTTGAAATATTCACTAATTCAACGAGGAAACGGTGGGAGTGTTTTGGAGTCCTTCCCTCAAATTCTGCATTTTTTTTTTCAATAAAATTTCATCATAATGAAGCACATATGCTCAAATATTTTCATTATTGTTCCTTTCGACGTCCCTGTCTGTATGAATACTTGATTAAAAGTGGTTTGGAGTTGACTAGTCTTTATATTTATGGTGTTAGAATTTTAAAGATGTTCCCTAATTATTATTAATATCTGTTTCAGCGAACCTATGGCAAATGGTGGAATGAAGCCCCTTCACGACCTGCGGATATAATGCCTCAAAATTTTGGACCCATAATCAGTCAAGATTATATTGGTAAGTGGTTTGATAGGTTGTTTTCTCTTTAACACGTTTAATAAATTGAATACGAATGCACATAACGCCTCCTATGAAAAAAAACCTAAATTTTATGGAAAGGAGAAGAAATTCAGCTAATGCTCGCCACAATGTACCATCCTAGATTGGTTTTTATTTTTTTTGCTTGAGTTCGAATCTGGTGGCTTGCAGATTAAAAATCACTCTCTCTATCAACTTAGATTCTTATGTCAGTATAACCATAGCTGATCCGTATAAGCATGTAGTATTTGAATTCTAATCTAATTTTGAATCAGTTTTTTTTTTTTTTTTTTTTTTTCANTTTTTTTTTTTTTTTTTTTTTTTTTTTTCTTGTTTTTTTGGCTTACGTCTCTAACATTATTGGTCATTCGAGGCAGAGGTTTTAACCTCCATTGGCTGCAAACTTACAAACCAGATACCCCTCACCCGGGTTGGGCCGTAAAAAAACCAGCATCACGAGAGGGTGAACCTCCGTGGACACCCTTTCGTTAAAACTTTACTGGACGTTGCTTAACTTCAGTGATCTTTTGGAACTGTTGTATTCAACGGCGCTAACTTGGAATTAAGAATTTTTTTTTGCTCTCTTTAACATCTGTTGGTCATATGAGACGGGGCTTTTACCCTCCAGTCGCTGGAAACTTACAAACCAGCTTCCCACACGGACCTCACGCAGCCTGAGTTAGGCCGGAAAAATAGCCAGCATCACGAAGGCGCGAACCTTCGTGGACACCCACTTGGTAAAATCTCGCTGGATGTTACTTAACTTCAGTAATCTAACGGAAACTGGTGTAATCAACCTCCATTGGCTGGAAACCATAGACGCTGGCTTGGAATCAGTGTAGTTTCGAATACAATAACATGAATTCTATTTAATTTCTAATATAATATGCAATCTGTTTAATTTCAGATCTATCTTTTGAGGTGGCTGTATATCCGTTTCAAGTTAGTATCTATGAAACTTACAATCCGGGCTCCGTAGTTCGTATTTGGTCAGGAGATAGATGTGGTACTTGGGAAATCCTCTGGGAAGGTCCACCCCAAATTGTGGCTCACAGTTCTCGTATATTCAGTCCTAGTATCAAAGCAATCAATTTTCCAACCAAGTAAGAACAACGGAATAAATATCAATAAGTAGTTAGCTAGTTAGTCAATGTTGTGTGATATGGATTTATCGTTATAGGTTTGTGGCAGATGAAACCTGAAGGTCTTCATTTCGAAAAATTAATTTCGTTTGTAGAGTCAATGTGGGTGTTTTCAAATGCGGTTTGCCACTTGATTTGTGGAACCATGTGCTACTTTTGCCTATTTCAATTTTCTCTTAAATCTATTATATAAAGGCAAAGCTTATTTTTGACTGTACTCGTTAACTAAAAAAAAAACTACATTATCAATGGGTGCCAAACCTTATTTACATAATTTTGGACATGACGGAGAAGGATGATAATTTTGTGTTAATTACGTGAACGGCTATATCTCTGAGGCGACTAGCCGGCTAAGGCTGCTTGTTAATTATAATTTTTATTATAGATTCTTCTGTACATCAATGAAAGTAAAAAATAATAAATACCGCAATATATAATTTGATATGCGGACGATGTATAGTGTATCAGAAGATCAAGAGACGGTTTTTAATTGGCATCAAACAGAGCAAACCAGATTGTTTTAGAACAGATCAATTAAACCAATGACCTACTACTCTGGATTAGGTTTGGTTTACCGCACTTGGTTTGGCTTACTTTTATGTGTACGTTTCGGCTTACTTCTAAATGTTCTGGATTGACAAAAAAATGCGTAATGGTTATTTGGTCTTCTGATAAATTAGTTTTTAAGCATTACTTACACAGGGGGCATTCAATTATTCTTTTGAATTTCTCAGTTTTCGCAATTTTAACTAAGTTTTTGACAAATCGATATCTTGAAGTATTCATCGAGGGTGGCATGACAAGACATGACGACTCGCCCCTCTCGATTTCTCGATATTATTATTATATCATCAAACTTTAATCAAAATAATTTTTACATATCTGAAACAGATTCTGGAATATTTAATTTTATTCTTACCTTTTCAGACTTATCCGGTTGGAGTTTGATCAGTCCGGTCTCGACTACTACACTCAACTCGATGCTGTTCTCTTGGTTGGCACTCGTGAACCTATTCCATCAGATTCGCCTCTGTTTTCGTCGTCTCGTTTAGAAAATTATAATCTCAAACAAGTCTGCTCCCCTCTCAAACGTTTTCACGAACATAATGATGGAAAGGTAAGTTTGTGGGAGGATTTGGGTCATTAATAGAAGCACCAGGACGATCTGAAACGTATTGCTCCAGACAAGGGCCATCAATCCTGTACTCAGGAACTCATATCAACCTATTTTCCACCCCTTTTGAAACATGGTTAAAGCTTAACGAACAGAACAGAGAGTGTGGAAACTCATTCAGATAGGTGAGAAAAAATCAAATATTGGGGAAGATTATTATTTTTTTGTCACTATTCCTAAGCTTCTTTATTGGAAATAAAAACTAGAATAGCCAAATAAAATAATCATTTACTTAATGCAGAAAAGTAGGATATACCTACTTCCTACTTGAGTGAGTAACGGAAAACTTTTTTTTTTTTCATTCCAGATCAATTTGACACCATTTTCTAATATCGTTGTTCGAGACTTGGACAAACTTCTTCAGAATCTCGAAATCGAAAACTCACCAGTTAAAATTAACCAAGAAGATGTTTCGAGATATGGTAACGGATGTTTCAGTATACTTCCGGTAAGTTAACAGAAAGGGAATGCCTCTAAGGCGTCTGGCAAATCTTTAAAAATGCACATTTTGTACTTACTTATATACGCTCTATAATCCGGTGTCTATGGTTCAAACTCTGGGGAGGGGAAGGGGCATAGATTTCCCTGGTCAATCCATAACCTTCCTTCTATTCAAATGGCATAAATACTAGATTTAAAATCTCTAGCTCTTACCATTCTTTTGTTAGACGACAATACTGAAAACCGCCTAAAAGACGAAAAAACCGCCAAGGGTGTATTCGATTGCACCCGAAAGATTCGGAGCATAATTAGAACCCAGATGGGACTCATATACCAATTTTTTTTATTCGATTTTTGAATTGAAACGTACCTTTTAAACGTAAAATATCAAATTTTGAGGGGGGGGGATTTTTTTTTAGTGACGATTCTAAAGGTTCATTATTGAAAATGATATACCAAAAAAGTAATTATTTATTGGTCCATGTTTATTCCAGGACGAGACGGTTCTTCACATTCTTTCACATTTAGATCTGGTTTCCTTGTGTCGAGTGGCCCAACTGAACCGACACTTCTATTCTTTAGCTACAGACTCCCTTCTTCACACATCGCTCAGTCTAAAACCTTACTGGTTTCGAATCAATTCATCCAATTTGTCAACAATAGCCTCTCGAGCTCAGTTCCTTCAGAAATTAGATTTGTCATGGTGTGGAAATTATAACCAAATCGATATCAGCGCATTCACTCGGTAAGACGATTCCACCAAACTTTAATCTCTTAATTCTCTAGTGAAGTAAATTTTTCGGCATGAGTCAATATAAGGGGCGGACTGGGCAGGGCAAATACCCGGTGGGCCCATTGGGGGGAGTTGGTATGAAAGAAAAATACATGTAAAATATGCGGGCCCCCAGTTCATTATAGGGCATTATTATAAAAGAAAAATACGTGCGTAAAATGTAAAATATGTGCGAGAAGAAATACGTGGAACAAAAAATCCATGAAAATATGAAAGAAAAATCCATGAAAAATATGCGGCCTCCTAGCTCATCAGCGGGCAAAATTATGGAAGAAAATTGTATGCGAGAAAAAATATGTGGCCCCGATGGGCCCCCGGCTCATCGAAGGGCATTATTATGAAAGAAAAATGCATGTAAAATATGTGTGAGAAAAAAATATAAAAGAAAAATGTGAGGCCCTTCTTCCAATATGCCCGGTAGGCCCCTGGAGCCCCAGTCCGCCCCTGGGCAATATAACCTTTGAATTTATAAGTAAGAAATGCTATCAGTGAGCTTAAAATGAGAAGAAAATGCTCTATAATTATTAACCAAATATATAATTTCCTCTAATTTCAGACTAATTGACGACTGCGGAAAGTTATTAACCCACCTTCGATTAGATTGTTGCAAATTCATTGAAAACATCTGCATTGAACGAGTGTCCACAGTGTGTCGAAACTTAAAGGAACTCACTTTAAGAAATTGTTCAAAAATCGATTCCAAAGGTTTTGGTCATCTAGCGACCATTACCACTCTGCAACGGTTGGATCTCTACCGAACTTCAATTGAGACACAACCCCTTGTTCACATTCTCAAAAACTCGCCTCACCTAAAACATATTAACCTAGGATCTTGTCTCAAAGTGTCCAGCATGGATGAAGTCGCCCAGGCTCTTGGTGAATACAACAAGGAGCTGGTTTCTGTTGACTTTTGGAAGACATACTCTCTCACGCCAGTTGGTGTGCGGGCCATAGCAAAATGTGTAAAATTACAGGAGGTCGACTTTGGTTGGTGGTAAGTGTTTATACTTTTTTAAGAGTCCTATAAGGCGCAGTGGCCACCATTTTGAAAACAAAGCGAAAACGGCATGTGCTCCATGGAATAGTTTCTGTTGGAAATGACGTGTTCTACTTATCCTAGGACTGTGATAACGTTATTCTCGTTCACCCTGTATATTTTTTAAAATAGGCTTTACGGACACAATTTTGTTTTTTATTTCAGCCTCGGTGTTAGCATTCCTGGGAATTGTTTGTCTCTTCTAGCCAGCTCCTGTCCTGATCTGAGGAAGTTGTTCATGGTGGCGTTGCGTGGTATCTTAGACAAAGATTTAGATCCATTTATTGAAAATTGTCGTCGACTTCAGCAAGTCGACCTCCTGGGTGTACGCTCCATTTCTCATGATGTGTGCTTGAGGTAAATCATTACTTACTGGCCATGTCCAGTTCCACCAAAATACTGTCAAACTAGCCCAAAGAGTTTATTAGTAGTTTCATAACAAATAGAACAAACTTGCTTGAATTGAGTGAGGAAACTTGCTTAAATTTAACCCATGGGGCCGAGAGACGACGAATCTCCTGCGCTAGTGTAAGTAGAAATAGATAGATTTGGGGTTTGTATTGCGTATTGATATCTGTATAACTTTTTTGACTGAACCTCTATTGGTTACCGCTACCGGAGTTTACCCTCCATTCGCTGGAAACTTACAAACCAGGTACCCACATAGACCTTACGCAGATTAAGTTAGGCGGGAAAAAATAGAGGTCGCAAACCTGCGTGGACACCCACTTGATGAAACCTCACTGGATTTCAGTGATCTAACGGGAACTGGTGTATAACGTCCCATAGACGCTGATTGAAATGTTTTTTTTATTATTTCAGGTTCCTATCAAATTGTCCCGAGTTAAAGTTGCTGGATGTCTCATTCTGCGATCACATTACGGAGAGAGACGTTAATGAGTGGCGAATACGATTTCCCCACATCGCCATCAAGCGTAGTTTCCAAAATGAAAACTACGTCGGAATACACTCTGCATATTGACACTAATTTGAGCCATTCATTTTGCTCAATCATGTTGTAGATTTTTCTGTGATGGTTAATATCCAATATAAGTGGACAGCAATGTTGTTGTACCTTACAAAGAGGTCAGTTGGTTAATATTGAGAAACATTTTTAAGAAAACGAGATACCTAAAGATAGTGTTTCCTAACGCATCATTCGTCAAACCACTTTAGGTGGATTGCAAGGTGGAATTGTCATTTTTGTTTTCTTTGATCAACTTCTGAGCAACAAAAGCTCAGAAGCTGATTATTTACTCATCTCGTTTTGTAAAACCCAAATTAACACAGCAAATTAAAAACATGTGCAAAACATTTGGAGCCTATGCTCATACTATGAAGCATTTGCTTCATATTGTTCGTTGTTTCTTTTTGTAGCAATAGTTCCCCATTCTTTGCTATGGTCAGGTAAACTATCCTTTTTAGTAGGTAGCGGCACCTGTTGTTGACTTATCCGCTCTCTCTAATAAATAATCGCATAGTTGTACACACTTACTAGAAAATTTCGTCATTTTCGAAAAGCCAATGCAGGAGAAGCCTTGAGCTATTTATCAGTCTGTTTGTTTTGATCGTGCATTGTGAAAATAGTATTCTAAACATTTTTACTTTCTCTATAGAGACAGACATGAACTGCTCGGGACCCCACAGAAGATTGGTGAAACAATTTTGTTTTAGTAATGTAAGAAAAAAATAAACTTCATAAATCCCTGGATTTATATGATTCTAACCTGGAACGAAAAGTTTAGACATGCGTTACTATAGGAAAGGAACACGAGAATGATGTGTTGTTTGTATAGAATTGTGTATTTACACTTAGAGATAATTTCCATCAAAAAGTTATTTTCGTAAATTTTGCGATTGATGACGTTTTTGCCTGTGTCGATTCAAATGAAAATCGTCAGTAACAAATGCTTGGAAAACACTGCCTTAAGAACTCTTCTGGTTTCGGCCTAGATACTAACTAACTTTGATTCTATTTATTCTGCTCATTTTAAGTACTTTGATACATTCCATATTTTTATTACCCCTGTCCGTCTATTGTCCCCCCTCCTTATGAACACTACCTGGTACACTATGTCAGATTTACATGAGAAGGCCACCAAAATCTCCGTCATCTCATGAAAATCAGAAGCACCAGTCCATCATTGTAATAACAAGAGACGAGGTATGTTCTTGCGAATAATATGCTGACGTCATGAGAGACCCGATGCTTGTGTTTACATAAATGGTCTCCAAGAAGGAGCTCAATAGCTTAAAACGGTTTCAAATTTCGGAAAACGCGGAAACGCTAAATTTCTTTATTTCAAAGGGGAATCTTTTTCTAGTGCTTTTCTAATTTTGGACAAGGGAGGAGTTAGGGTTTAAATTTTAAATAAAACTGATACGATAAAATATTTTGAGATCTGAACTCAAAACTGGTTCGGAGTTATTTCAAGTTGAAGTTGACCTTTGGTTTAACTTTGCTCTTTTGTTTCCCCAAAAATTGAAAAAAAAAACTTTTCGAATTAAAACAACAAGAGTTTCAGTTTTTTTCGAATTTTGAAATCCTACCGCGGATATTACAAGAACATATCTTGGGCCCTTTGTTGTTATTATCAGGAGATATATTTTTCTGTATAGCAACGTAGGTTGTGTATTGTTTAATTTTATTTTTTTGTTTATTCTCATCTCAATTTCAATATTTTTGTTCATATATTAATTTTGTGCTGATAATCCTAGCATCATTCACGGTGTATCCTGTAGAATCTTCGAGTCCAGAAACCCCATCATGAGGGATTTATAAATTTTGGATCACGGAGTGTAAGAGGGTAGCTTAACACCAAACCAAGTAACACTCAATCCGAAGTATCAGTCAAACATAAAACCCCGATTTCTGCCCAGATTTTGTAAATCATACCTCTGTTGGATCTTTGAACCCACACCCTCCTTGCCCCCCAAAGAGGGGGGCAAGGGTTTGTATACTGTTCGGTTTCTACAAGTTAATATCTTGAGAACAGTTTCTAATTTCGAGAAACGCTAAAACACATATTTCTTTATCCCGATCGGTAATTTTTTTAAAGTGATTCTCAAATTTTGTACAATTTCAAGGGAGGTCCCAAGTGATTACGTATGAAATTCTATATGAAACCACCCCTTTTTCATTACATATCTGAAAAGTAGGTAAATGAAAAAGAAAGTAATTTATGATTTATTCGAGGTCTGCACTCAAAAAAAGGACAAATTAAAGTTGAACTTTTTAAACGCTTTTGAAATCATAACTCGGCGCATGTTTGAAAATAAAGTCCAAGTTTGGTTAACAAAAGATTTTAAAACAATATTTTTCAATTTGAGCTCATATCTGGAGTGTGGGTTCAAGGAGAAAAAACACTGAAACACTTGTTGTTTTACTTCGAAGAAGAAAACTTCTCTCTTTTTTTTCTTTTTTTTTTAGAAAAACTGACGACAAAGAAAAGGGTTTGTGCATAGCTCAAATTTAACTTTCAGTAACTCCAGTCCAATTCACTCCTACGAATCTCAAAATATTTTCTTTAACTTTTCAAAAATGTATTACAAATATAGTTCTATAATTATATAAGAGTTCAAAGTATACCCCCTCCCGGATTCCGGAAAGTCCAACGTTTGAAAACCGCCAGAAAAATATTCTCGTTTATGAAATAAAGAAAGACGTGTTTCAGCATTTTTCCAAATCATTCTCTACTAGATACTGGGCTCCATTCCTTTTTAGACACTCTTTACAGTGCTGAATACAGTCTACTCTCATCGCTCGCAGCGTGACAAACAATCCTCGGGAAGACGTCTTTGTACCGTAGATACCAAGTCCTCAGTTTTGTTTGGTGAAGAAAGTTTAGCTGCTCTCTTACAGAAGTTTTTTTCCTGTAAATGTATTATTGGGACAATAATTTTCAACTATCTTGGCAAGAATTATAAATCACCGTGATTAAGATACGTAGAATCCAAAAATTGAATATAAAAAAATGTTCGCAGGCCGGTAGCCGCACTTTTTTTTTTTTAATTTAGCTGAACGTCTCTGTAACATATATTGGTGATTCAAGACGGGGGTTTCACCCTCCATTTACTGGAAACTTGCAAACCAGCTACCCACATTGACCTCACCCAGCCTGGATTGGGTCGGAAAAGTAGCCAGCATCACGAGGGCGCGAACCCACGTGGACACCCACATGGCACAACCTCGTTGGACGTTGCTTAACTCCTGTGATCTATCGGGAACTGGTGTATTCAACGTGCCATAGACGTTGGCTAGCCGCACTTTTTATCACTTAGCGTTGACCGATTTTGATGAAATTTGGTATGAAGGTCCCATTTCGGCAATATTTTGACCGATTTTGATGAAATTTGGTATGAAGGTCCCATTTCGGCAATATTTTAAAAAATATATCAATTGATTGCCAACTCAGTTTTATTGTCATTTTCAATAATGTTAAACGAGAGAAAAAAATACCCATTTCAAAATTTACATTTCAAAGACTTAGAATCCGATTTTTTTCCATTTGTGTATCATACGGAACATTAAATACTATACTGAGTGCTAACTGTTCATTTTGGTTTTAGTTGGGAAAATCATAGTGATTTATAATTTTACCAGTAATTTATAAATATTATTTTTGTATGTATCACTAGTTGATTTTTGACATATTTTATAATTTTTGGTTGCCAATAATTTAAATAATCGTATTTTTTGTTGCATTCCTACTTAAACAGCTTCAATTATAATAAGACAGATAAATTACTATATCTTCACTTGACTATAAAAATTATGAAGATGTTAATTAGAGCTGAATATACAGGGTTAGTTTAGCATAGTGGTAACAACGAATTATACACTCTGTTCAAAAAGTACCCGGACTCTGTTAATAACACAGAGCGTTGAAATGATGATGTTATTATATTCTCAGGTTACTGCAACTGGAATTAAGTTGTGTTAATGCTTGACACGTATGTTTCCCCTTGTTATTATTAAATCTTATGTTCATGCTTGGATTCAAACCAATCTACCGCCTCTACCAAGTGAGCTACTGTGGCTGTGGTTACTACAAGTGTTGATATTTTGTAAGATAACTATCATACAAAATATGAACGCAAAATGACCCTTGTCATTATCACAGTTGTTTTGTGAAAGTTTGAAAATGACAAGTATGAAGATGATATGTGTCAAAATGTGTTACACATGACAAGTGTCAAAATGTGTGACAAATGACAACTGTGAAAATAGTTTATATTTTGCTCAATTTTGTGTTTGTAGCTTTAAAACTTTTTTTAGTAGTCCCGAGTTTGACTGAAGGAAAAGATTGGTTCCGTTTTAACGATTTCTTTTTTGTCCTTTTTAATTTTAATTTTTTTTTTTATGCAAAAGAGCCTACGGTTGATGGAAATTTTCATTTTTACATTCTTATTTCTTCCAATCCTCTCGTGACTTGAGATTGTGAGATATTACTTTACTTGAGGGTGTCGTCCTCACGGGTGTAAAATAATAAGGAAAGCAATTCTGCAATTTTATTATGTTACTGACGTAAATATATTGCAGTGGTTCTCGAGGCCCATGAATTATTAGCCTCCAACCTCCAAGGTTAGATGTATGACATTAAAATTTAGAAACCAACAACTTCTGTATTCTCATACATCTGGCCACCTTCGGAAACGATGATACCACTATTGATTGATTCTTACAACAAGCATACCGGAATTCGGCGAATGCCACTAGCCAGAAGGAGTTGCGTGCTGTTACACACCCTAATAACTCATTTATTAAGAAGCGCGGTAGAGATCCGCCCCGCCAAGTCAAAATAAAGCGGTAGCTACCAAGAGTATAATATACGCCACAGCTTACATTGCCGATTTCAGCNGAAGAACGGAAGAGCGGATAGCGGGGCCCAAAATAGATTTCATGTCTTTTTTGGGGTGATGACTTGGCGGGGAATTTTTATAGCACGCAGTGGTATTTTTGGGGGGTATCCACTTTCTCATGGAACGACGGCATAATTTAGTTAAATATACCTCCCAAATTTCATGAAATCTCTCTCTCTCTCTCCTCTTGGGTTTTACTGAATAAGTGTGACGTCAGTCAGGAAGCACTTTCATATATTTTTTTTAACTTTGTTATTTCTTATTTGGGGTAGAAGAAGTTTTTTTTTTCAGTTAACTTGGGACAATAAGAACCAACCTCATTTTTCTAATTTCAAAATTGCTATATCTTGATTGGATCCGTTCCTGTAGCTTAATTTATATTTATTCATTTACTTTTGTATACTTACACCGCCATTTTCTTTTGTGTTTAATGTGAAAACTAAATATTTTAAAGTCAAATATACGTATTATATATTATATATCGTTGTCACAATACAGATTGTACTTTTTTTTTGGCTTAACATTTGTCAACATCTCATTTGGGACGGTATTGTTACAATCCATTCGCTGGAAACTTACAAACCAGCTTCCCTCATTGACCTCATCCAGTCCTGGAAAAGTCGTGATTCACCAAGTAAAACCTCGATCGATTCCGCTTAACTTTAGTGATCTTAGGGAAAGTGGTGTATCAATGTGCTATTGACGCTTGTTAATGATTGTATTACTTCTGAAGATAAGCCTACGATCATTAAGAGCGGGTCAACTCCTCGGTTTGCAAAATGGTGGTTTTAGCGTCTCTCGTAAGCTGTGTTGGTAATTTAAAACTAAGTTTATTTTATATTGCGAGATTACCCTGATTACCGCAAAATAATATGATATGTGGATACCGAAAAGACTTTAATGGCCTTGGCCGGAACAGTGATGGTATGCGTTCTAGGTCATCCTGTTGCGTACAACCTGCCATCGTGAGATCTTGTCAGCCAGAACAAAACCTTAGTTTTGCATTTAATACTACACCGAAACGAGAGAACTTTAAAAAACAAACGATTCCGAAATGATCGTACTTATTTTCATTGTTCGATTTCTTGCCATCTTATTTTAGCCCCGCCCACACCAAGTGATGTTCACTTTCAATATATTTCTCTGTTCTGTCTGTGGTTTATTTCAAATCAGCTGTTGAATCTCTTCTGAATTCCAAAAATCAAGGCCGCCATATTTGTTTTCTATATTTTTAAAGGCGTGTATTATTTCTGTTTTCTGTATTTTTTTTTTTATAGGTATAAAGAAAAAAAAATTCTGTCTGATTTAATTTTACGTAAAAAATTAAATAATAAAATTCATTATTAACATTGATTTTTTATCAATTATTTATCGAAGACACCACATCCCAAACACTTTCTCTTCGATTTGGTCTACCATAAGTTCTAGGAAGTAGAAATGGCCTACACGAATGATGTATCTGTGAACTAATTATAATTTTTGGATTCAATATAGACGCCCGCCCGTTATTTATACATTCTTTCATATTTTAACTGTATATTGATACAATTTTTGTGCTAATCTAATCAAATATATATTGTTTTTTCCTTTTGTTCTTATAATATACTTTTTAGTTCATGTTTATTATTTAGTAGTGAATATCCGGTGTTTATAGTGTTACTTTTTACAATCAGTTGGTCTTTCTGTGATAAAATAATTAAAAAGGTGAGTAATAAGATGGTCTGATTCATATCTAATGATAGATACAATCTTTTTTGTGTCTGTCAATAGATAAGAATCATTTTATAAAGCCTGCCAGTCAGTTAAAGTTTTGGTTCAGCTATATTTCAAGAATCCTTAAATTCTAATCACATACGGTTAAAGATTCAAGTTTTTCAAAACTTGTTTTAATATTTAAAAGGTATTGTAGACGAATTTCGGGTCCACCAGAACCTCATAATCATTATGCTCTCTATTAATAGACACGAATGGTGATTAAGTTTACCATTTTGTTCTATATTTTGGTCTAAATCTCCATGAGCGGCTGCGGACATTTATTAAAAATTCTTCAATTTTTAATTCAATTTATAGTTTAAATGATACAATTTTTCCTTAAACTTCTATTTGTCTGTTAGCATAATTCTCGAATATTTTGTTTGATTTTGAAACTCGGTAGTGGCATTTATTATGTTTGAATAGAATTTGCTGTTTTTTTTTTTTGTTTTTTTTTTTTGCCACCAAAACACTAACCATTAAAATCTTATCATTAAATTAAGACAAAGGTTTTGTATCGATTTATGTAATCAATCCAAAACTTCTCTTTCAACAATTGGGGACTTGACAGAGAAAGACATAGAATAGTTTTTATGTCGATTAATTGATATGTACTTAACGTCTCATTAAAAAATTATAAACCGGCTACCTACAATAATCTCACTCGGCCTGATTTGAGCCCGTAATAGCCACCAAGTAAAACATCGCTGGACGTTGCTTATCTTCAGTGATCTTATGGAAACCGGTGTAATTAACATGCTATAATCACTGGCTGATTTAGTATCATTTTTAGAAAGATTCTTATTCTTACGATCGGTGCAAAACTACTTCAAATGATTGTGGGCATGACAGCACCTCGGGAACGGCTATACATCTATGACGCGATGATTATTAGTTATATTATAGGAACCTGGTATTATTATCTTTCATCATCCAATCCTTATCCAGAGCAAGAGTTTTCCTAATTTCTTCCGCTGATATCTATTTTGAGCGACATCCAGAGTAGTTCTTTCTCTTTCTTGCCGGAATCTTGCCATTTTACAGCTTTCACGACTCCCATGTCTTCTTCCATCTCTTGGATACCATTCACGAAAAAATCTCGTCCATTTTTGAGTCAACATTTGGGTTACATTACCAGCCTACATCCCTTTCTTCTTAAACAATTCTTTTTTCCAATGTTTCAGTTTGACTTCCAGCATACTTCTTTGGCACTCCATTAGTTTTCGTTTTTCTGTCGGTGACCATGTTTCAGGACTTTCATTAGTAAAAAAAAAATACTTCCTTGTCGCGGAAATTTTGGCTGTCATTAACGGTTTTGCGGCAAAAACGGCGCAAAACCTTTAATTTTTGTTATTTTCTCATTATGTTTTATTTTACCTTCTAATATCTATCAGTGACCCATGGAAAAATTACTTAGGTCTCTAAGAGATCACTAATTGAAGGTTAGATATGATAGAAATCATATCAGAAGTTTTCTCCTGATATTTTTCAATTAAATATGATAAAATGTGTTATACAGAAAAATACCAATTGAAGTTAACTGGGGCCAAAAAAAAACAATCAAATTCTTTGAACATAATAATTGTACTTACCAAATTTCATCAAAATTGGACCAAGCGTTCAATCATTTTCTAAATTTTATAGAGGTAAAGCCTTGCTTCTAGCCAGTGAAATCTCGCACATTTTGATGTAATTTTAGAACTCCGTAATGGTTTAGGCATGTTTGAAGAGAGAAATTATTGGTCGTCCATATCTTTTCCCTTAAAAAATGTTGGAAATGAATTTGTTGTGCCGGATGAGGTGGCCAATAAGATTAACTTTTCTTAGTTCAATACTTTTTCTTTTATTTCCCTTAATATTTCTTCAGTGCGGGTTATTTTCTTCATCCTTCACCATAACCACAGCTCCGTCGCTTATAGTTTTTTTACAGCCTCAATCGTTTTACACAAAAAGACAAATCAAAGCAAATATCGCAAAGTTAAAACTAGACCTCACTATTTGTTCGGGCAGTAATTGTTGAAAATGGGAAGAATTTCTGATAGTGTCTCCTCACTTTCTATTGAACTTGTAGAGTTATCGTGGTACAAACGTCAAACCCTAAATCGTAGAGCTGAAACAAGATCTCACTTTTTGTTTGGTCGATGCAAGAAGAGTTTCTGTTAGTGTCTCCTTACTTTCTATTAATCTTGTTGATTTCTTACTTTCCTCTTTGAAATAATATCCAACCTAATCTTGTGGTGACTTTTTCTTAATTGAATGATTAGGCTACCCATCTCCAATTAGCTTGCGGTATTTTACAAACTACTTATAAGCATAATGTCTAGTTTTTGTGTAGAATCTGTGGGCACATATTTGTCATTATCTGTGAGGATAACTCTGTCATAATCTTTTAGCACATCTTTGTCATTATCTGTAAGGATAACTCTGTTATAATCTTTTAGCACATCTTTGTCATTATCTGTGAATGTTTGTCATTATCAGTTAGGTTAACGCTGTCATCTGTCATAATCTTTTAGCACATATTTTTGATTATCTGTGAAGATAACTTTGTCATAATCTTTTAGCACATATTTGTCATTATCTGTGAGGATAACTCTGTCATAATCTTTTAGCACATCTTTGTCATTATCTGTGAGGATAACTCTGTCATAATCTTTTAGCACATCTTTGTCATTATCTGTGAAGATAACTCTGTCTGAATCTTTTAGCACATCTTAGTCATTATCTGTGAGGATAACTTTTATCTGTGAAGATAACTCTGTCATAATCTTTTAGCACATATTTGTCATTATCTGTGAGGATAACTTTGTCATAATCTTTTAGTTCGTCTTTGTTAATATCTGTGAGCACATATTTGGTCTAAGAACTAGACCATCGCTTTATAAAAGTGAAAGAAAAAAAATACCACAAACCATTCAATGCTACACCAGGCTGGGACCTACATACCAAATTTAAATGGAACCGTACTATTTATATGTGCAATTAATTTGATTTTTCTTCTCATTATGTAGTCCAATAAATATCTTTTTTTATTTAAATTCTTTAATACTTCTTCGTTTGTTTTCTTACCACTGAGTTATCTCTCTCCACATCGCTGTAGATTCCAATCTTTCTCTTTCATATCCTCCCAAAGTTCATGCCTCACACCCGTTTGTAAGCACACTTCACACAGAACTCCTATTATATTTCATGAGAATCGGATCAAACCCTCGAGAGTTATTGCGGTATAAGATTTAAAGAAAAATTGTGAAGTTACAACCAGATTTCTCTTCAAAAAAACAATTTTGCCAGTCCCCCTATCCATATTTGTAAACCCTGTGTGAGCTCAACTCTCGTACTTCGTCCTACCAGCCATTACACGACGAGATCAAGTTGATTGTTTATCATCATACAAGAAAGGAAATGTATTTTTACATCTCAATCTATTGCGAGTCCATCCAAACTGAACTTATCTCTTTAATATTTTTATCAGCTTTGCGTAGCTAACAAACAAAAGGGGAGTTGTTAAAAATATTGAACTCTGAGTCTATGACTCACGTCATGCGACTTGATGATCCAACTCAGACGATTGTGAGTGAGCAATGAGTTTGTATTGTGTTTCCTCATTTTATTAAATGAGTGGTGTGGTTTCACATGTACATGGTGGTCCAGCAAAATGCTACGACCGAAAAGGAACTTGTGTTTTAGAACTATTGTTTTTTAAATTAAAAGGTGGCCGAGACGACAAAAGTAGATAATCTCTCGTAACTCGAAAACGGTTCGACATTTTTGAATTCAGATATCTATATAAAAAAAAAAATGCATCCATTTTTTGATATCTCTTACCGTTTTGGCTAAGCAATTAGTGATACACACACACGCACACACAATTATCGTTACATTGAGTTTTATTATTATAGATAGATAGATAGAAGATACCAAACGAAAAACCATATTGTTTTTTGCAGTAAATACTTCAAGGAAAGATTCACCTAACAAATAACGCATTTTTTTTTCTTCATTGTTCACAGGTTGGGTCATGTGTATTGGTCAGTAGAATGCTAGTGTCCAGACAGTGGTGACTGTTGGCTACTATTTCATCTCAAGTAGTGTTCGCATCTGGTGTATAGAATGCGGGAATATAAAATTGTGGTGTTAGGCTCTGGAGGTGTTGGCAAGTCTGCCTTGACAGTCCAGTTTGTACAGGGGATTTTTGTAGAGAAATACGATCCAACTATCGAAGACTCATATCGGAAACAAGTTGAGGTAAGATTCTCTGATCTGCTTGAGAGCAGTGATTTATTTATGTACATCAGATTATCACAATTCGATCATAAACAATGAAGGTATTTTATGGAAGGATAATCGTTAGATATTTTGTGTGAGTCTAGAACAATGCGCGGATATAAAGGAAGGGCCCGGGGAGCACGTGCCCCCCCCCAGTTTTTTTTAAGCGGGCGGTGTTTCTCAGATTTCATTACAAATTAATGGTGGTCCGCTGTGTCTTTTATCCCATTGATTGGTAGAGGGGGCACGGGCCCCTAAATAATTCCCACTCCTGAGACTAAATAGAAAATACGTAAATAAAAAATCGTCTAAAATTCTATCATCCGTCATGGCACTTTTTTCTTCATCTCGCTTATAAAATCGTCAAAATGGTAACACTGGATGAAGCATCGTTAGAGAAACTGCAATCGAAAGTTCTCAAGGTCAACATTCAACTAGGTGATGTCATATTCCCTAGAATGCATGTTGCATGTAGTAGCCATGAAAGGTATTTGTGGTAAGCTCTACAGCTTTTAACAAATTAGGTATCGTACCTCGATAAACATTGCATTAAAAAGTACTGCCCAGGACTCGAAATTCCGGCCTCTATGTTACGTGACCCTCCCCATCCAAATTTTCTATTAGGTGTATTGTGCCCCCCGAAAACAAGAGGGCTGAATCAGCGTATGGATAGAATAACAGAGGATCACCTGGTAAGTCCCATCCGTATTACCATTTTTCACTGAGTCGAACTTATAACATCTTTTTACAAAACACTAATTATAATATTTAAATAGAAGTTCTTCGTCTTTTCTTGTGATCAAACCTCCCAAGTCTTGCAATCATCCAAAGAAACGTACTTTTTTCGGTGGATGTAGATTTTCCATTTTTTTTTTCGCCATTTTCGCCAAAAGGAACTCTTACTATCTGGAAGACAGGACGCGCAAAAAAGGTGTGTGCACAAGCGATCTTTATGGATACGGTATACAAGGTGTCCCAAAAGTCCAAGACCACCTGAATATCTTTTGAACGACTTTATGAGGAGATTTGAATTTTTGCATGGTATTATATCCCAAATTAAACCACCTGATGATGTTACTAGTTTTTCAGGGGCGGGTCCGAAGTGGCGTCTAGGGGGTCTAACTTTTGTTTTTAAATACGAACCCCCATCTTGTGATACATTTTCAGAAAGACAATAGAATTTTACACGCCTAGCGTGTTTGGTTTCAAAATGGCGGCCATTTGAAATTTCCAAGATACGACTTCCAAGAGTGTCTAAAACTGGGCGAATTATTTGCAATGGGATATTGAATAATTACATAGAACACCAATGTTGAGGAACCTGTTTTTTTAGAAATAATTCGCCTAGTTTTAGACACTTCGCCAACTTTTAGAAATAGTTTTAGACACTTTTGGCAGTCATGTCTTGGAAATTTCAAATGACCGCCATTTTGAAACCAAACCCGCTAGACGTGTGATTTTTTTTTTTGCAAAGTACTTCCAATTTCATTGTCTCTCTAAAAATGTATCACAAGATCGCCCCAGAAAAATTGGTTACCCCACCAGGTGGTTTAATTTGGGATATAATACCATGCAAAACTCCACATAAAGCCGTTCAAAAGATATTCAGGTGGTCTCGGACTTTTGGGACACTTGGCATATCATTCGGTCAACGTTGTCAGATTCTCTCCCTTGATGAAAATTCTGGCTACTGCCCTGCTGTTAAGGTATCTCTTTGTTGTTAGCAAGGATGTTTATGATTTATTTTCTACTTTTCAGGTGGACGGACAACAGTGTATGCTAGAAATTTTAGACACAGCCGGAACTGAACAGTTTACGGCTATGAGGGACCTGTACATGAAGAACGGTCAAGGGTTTATTCTCGTCTATTCAATTACCGCACAAAGTACATTTAATGATCTGACGGATCTTAGGGAGCAGATACTGCGTGTCAAAGACACCGATGATGTTCCAATGGTGCTGGTGGGAAATAAGTGTGATCTGGAAGAAGAAAGAGTAGTAGGAAAAGAGCAAGGAGCGTCACTATCTCGTACGTTCTCGTGCACATTTCTAGAGACTTCAGCCAAGGCAAAGGTAAGTGTTGGTAGAGTGATCGAATGATATATGGTCTACTAGAGCAAGGAACGTCACTATCTCGTACGTTCTCGTGCACATTTCTAGAGACTTCAGCCAAGGCAAAGGT
>CM022875.1:32893758-32916187 GCA_012654025.1 Pachypsylla venusta
CTTCCAATGTTGTTTATCTCTTCCAGGTTAATGAGAATGATATCTTCTCATCCCTTCCAATGTTGTTTATCTCTTCCAGGTTAATGTGAATGATATCTTCTCATCCCTTCCAATGTTGTTTATCTCTTCCAGGTTAATGTGAATGATATCTTCTCATCTCTTCCAATGTTGTTTATCTCTTCCAGGGTAATGTGAATGATATCCTCTCATCTCTTGCAGTGTTGTTTATTTTTTCCAGGTTAATGTGAATGATATCTTCTCATCTCTTGCAATGTTGTTTATCTCTTCCAGGTTAATGTGAATGATATCCTCTCATCTCTTCCAATGTTGTTTATCTCTTCCAGGTTTATGTGAATGATATCTTCTCATCTCTTCCAATGTTGTTTATCTCTTCCAGGTTAATGTGAATGATATCTTTTACGATTTAGTGCGACAAGTAAATAAAAAGTCACCGGAGAAGAAACAGAAGCAGAAAAAGAAATCATTGTGTGTGCTCTTATAAGGAATTCTCACCAAACTCTATTTGCAGAGGTCAATTAGACCAATCTTTGTGTCCCGCGCCCGCCCGCCTCGTCTCGCCCCGCCCTGCTCAGCCTCTTCTCTATTCTTCATCTGTCTAGGAAATTAATTCAATTCAATATGTGTGTGTGTTTGCTCTCAATACATTTAATGTACGTATACTACTCAACTACTCTCGCTGTGTTATCTACTTAAACTTTAACCCTCTGTGACACACGACTCCATATGTAATACATACTTTAGCTTGATGTCAGAAAGCAAAGTTTAGCCCTTTGTAGTCCCCTGTAACGCACGACTCCATGTTTATGTAATGCATCAAACCTATTTTTTTATTTACTTTTAAAATTAAATTAAAACAAAACACCAAAAACACTATTGACAAAGAAACTAGTTTCGAATCGTGCGATTCATCATCAGTCGAGTCGAAGGATGGAGGTTGTGAACCTCCATCCTNACGCCGAAATTCTAGTTGTTGAATCGGCGAAAAAATAATATATATATATATATCCCCTTCCTCGAAATGTGATGTTTGAACTTTAAGATACGTAGAATTTGCAATTTTGGGTAAAGTTTCGAACCCTAACGTTGACCGATTTTAATGAAATTTGGTTTGTAAGTCCCATTTGGTATACATTTGATTTTACTGTGTCATTCATATACAATGGGTTGTATAGTAGCAAAAAAAAAANAATAAAAAAAAAAAAAAAAAAAAAAAAAAAAATCCCATGTGTGTTTGGTAAAGGTTTGCTTCTTTCACAAACTGATTTTATGGCATCCATTAGAAATGATCAGTCTTTATGCGCGGCAATCTAGGACCGTCGCATCGCTTCTTACACTGACTTGGAAGTGTGAAACTATCGTTTCCCGTTCCATCCTATCCTTTCTCTTTCTTTTTTTCCATTTCCAGTATACTTTAAAAAGAACGCTGCATTTGACAGGGTCGCCATTTTTTTTTTTTTTTTTAATACGGGCTTTTGTTTTTAGTAATTGTTTGTGTTATATAGCAATGAAAGATCGTTAAGGAACCACACGCTGCCTAATCAAGTGTCGATTTTTTTTTGTTTAAATTCCAACACAGGTTTGTTGAGCCCATTGAAAAATCAAGTCTCAAGTAGAAAAATTGGGATAGATAGGTTTGATCCCACTTTTACCATTCCGGTAGTGAGCCTTACTACCAATACCCGTAGGAACTCAAAACCTCTATGATAACAATAAAAATCCCTCCCTCCAAAACAAAACATTGTTGCCAAATGCCAGGAACGTTGAATACACCAGTTCCCTTAAGATTGCTCAAGTAAAATAACGTCCAACGAGGTTTTACTAGGTGCGTGACCACGTAGGTTCGAGCCCTCTTGATAGAGACTATTTCTGGCACAAACCAGACTGTGTGAGATCCATATGGTTAGCTGATTTGTAAGTTTCCAGTGATTTGGAGGGTAAAACCTCCGTTTTGAATGACCTTAGATGTTAAAGAAACATCAAGTAAAATTAATAAAACAGACGGCCTGATCAAATCCGTCGCTCTTTTTGAAGCTGCCTTTACATCAACATCCTCGTAGGCTCCTCCTTTTGTGATGTGATGGCCTTTTGTATTAAATTTCAAAAAAAGTACCAAATTTTAAAATTACTAGTTCTCTGTTCTTTGCATGGTTTTATGTTTAGATGAAAATTAATAGTATTTTTTTTATATAAATTGGGATACTATGTAGAGTACCAATAATTATAGAAATGCAGATAAAGTACTATATCTTCACTTGACTATATTAAGGATGTTCATTTTAGAGCTCAATCGTTTCGTCCTCTCCTGAAGACATCATCAGAGCGAGTGAGAGTACTGAGAACATCATCAGTACTCTCACTTTGATTAAAACTCAGTTGTTTCATACGAGAGAGTGTGAAACTACTGAGTTCTGATGTAAAAACTACCTCTGATGATGTTTTGAGGAAAATAATAAAGGTATTCATTTTAGAGCTCGTTTCGTTCATTCTCTCCTGAAGACATTATCAGAGCGGGAGAGTATGAAACTACTGAGCTCTAATTAACGTCTTTTTTATAGTAATGTAAAAATTCAGTATTTCATGAGCCCAATACGGTCTGTTTGACTAGTTGAAAGTAGCATCACACTCAGTTTGTCCGGGGGGGGGNGGGGGGGGGGGGGTATCGGGTTCGAATCCTGGTCGAGTCAAAAATTTAAAAAAGTTGTTCTCGAATTTTGTATCCGAGTCGGTTTTGTTTTAAGATAACTCATTGAAGATTCTCATGAACCAAATAAATATCATGTCTCTTTTAATTCTCTGAGTATGCGTATTAGGGTCAAAACTCATGTTTGTTTATATAAACTGATTTCATGGAGCGTCGTGCCGATTGATTTCAGTTAAATGATCACAGCTTATACAAGCCGCAAAAAATAAATTTCAAAACTTAGTTATTTAATTTTTTGAGTTTACTCCAATTATTTAATTTGAACGAAACGATATGCATCGTGATGTCACATCATAAACCATCGTGAACATAGCAATAAATATCAGGCTCATCTCCTTGCATTTTTTTAAAAAAAAAAATCAGCGAAAAAAATGAGAATTGTTAATTTAGTAACTTTATTAACCACTATTAGCAACAAGTGGTAACGTTCTGAAGTAATTTTAATTTAGCTTGATGAGTATTATGCATATAACAAAGCAAATGCTATAGCAATGTCTTCACGAAATACTAGACCTATTATGTTACATCATAAAAACTAAGCAAATGCTATAGTAAAAACATTATCTTCGTTCTATACATACTACTCATTATATTAACATATAATAGGGGACTTATTGTAATAATACCCCGTAATCCTCAAAATTAGAAAAAAACATTTCTCTGATGTTTGATGGGACTTCTGTGTTGCGTAAGAAGAAGTTCACACAATTGGATTTCTTTGCTATTCCCGTAGTAGAATATTTCCTTAAATTCGTAGCATCAATTGAAACTAAAATCAACAATGGTAATAGTAAAGACTTACTGGATCGCCAGAAATATATCTTGATTTCAATAGATTTTTTTTTAAAAAAAAATTAGAAGTTGTGCAGTTGTGCAACTGATGTTAACTATTGTACAAATAAATCAAACAAGTTGATTAAAAGCACAACTTCTAACATTTTTAGAAGTTGTGCTGTGATGATGTTCACTATTGTACAAATGAATGAAACAAGTTGATTAAAGTCAACATTTTTAGAAGTTGTACAACTGATGTTAACTATTGTTCAAATAAATAAAACAAGTTGAGTAAAGTCAACATTTTTAGAAGTTGTGCAACAGATGATTACTTTGTACAAATGAATTATTAAAGTCAATATCTGTACCAAGGCTCATTCAATATCCATTGGAGGAATGCAATAAGCAAATCCTCCCTATTTAGACACCATATTGCTTACACTAGGAATGTAGGATTAAGCGATATGGTAAGAGAGCCGAGTTGCTTATCGTTTTTCTCTAGTAAGCACTGCGCCTAAGGTACGTTTCTAGCGATCACGTAAGTGTACAGGGTGAGTGTTTTCAAGGAGAACAGTAAAAAATATCTCGAAGCCTGTTGGACGTTTAAAAAAATAGATTTAAGCTGAAGTTTCATGATATCGAATATGACAGTTTATAACGATCTTAGTGAATACTTCAAGGTCATTATTATCGTGTTTAGGGGACCATGTATTTCTTATTGAATATTTGATTCTTTTTTTAATTTGGCCTAACGTCTCTTTAACATATATTGGTCATTCAAGACGGGCGTTTTACCCTCCATACGCTGGAAATTTGCAATTCAGCTACCCACATTGACCTCGCCCAGCCTGGGTTGGGCCGAAAAAATAGCCAGCATCACGAGGGCGCGAACCCACGTGGACACCCACATGGAACAACCTCGCTGAACGTTGCTTAACTTCAGTGATCAAACGAGAACCGGTGTAAACAACGTGCCCTGGACACTGGCCGATCGTTCACCCGATTTTCTTTTGGAATTTTTCAGTTTTAGCAAGGTCGTTTAATTTTAATGTTAAAAACTACAAAAGTGTGTTTATAACAATAATTTTAGTCAAGTATATTGGTTCACTTGTGTTTTAAAGCTTCCATTTGACATACATGAATGGCTAAAAACTGAACGCCTTGCGAAAACTGCAAAATAAAAAAAAAATAGTGAATAAAAGATAATAATTATGTAAAGAAAAATACAGGGTCCATCTGCGGAATCAGTTTGTTCCATCTTAAATATGTATTGAGACACTTATGAAAAACTCTGCCAATGTGACTCACGGGTTTATTATTTTACTGGCTAAAAATTACACTCCCAACGTTTTAAGGTACGCAGAATCCAAAAATCGAATAAAAAAGAATTCGTCCGTCTGCCATCCTCCGTACACCGTCCGCCATCATGTGTACTTTTGCCTCTTAGCGATGACCGATTTTGATGAAATTTGGTATATCGGGGTCTAATTGTGCCCCGAACAAATTTCGTTACTGTCAGCGACATATATACCAAGTGCCCATCACGGCGGGCGGTGGGTGAGGGGAGGGGTATTTTTTTTCATGACGATTCCAAAGGTATATTAATAAAAATAATAAACCAAAAATGAAATGTGAATTATTTTTGTAATTCTTAAATTGAAAAATTATTTCACAATTAATGAGTGTCCAGCAACAGACGCTACAGGCCGTGAAGGTAAACTCTACAGGTTTCATCGAGATCACCATGTGAGTGTTCTACTTTGTGTGACACCCCTAATACCTTATCAAGTTATGTATTATATTAATATATAATAGTCATTGTTCAATTATTTTAATTATATAAAACAGTTGGAGCAAATATTTATATTTTTAGTTTTGTTTTTTGTACTGTCAGGCTAGAAGTGGAACCAGGGTACCGGATCAGCATTCAGTCTTGTGACCGTGACAAAATAAATAAATCAGGACATGATCCACATTGAATGTTTTATTTCTGTTCAGAGCTTTTATTTGAGCTCATATTTCTTTCCGATGACAACATTCCCCTGTATGTGTCGAGTATGGATCGGATGGTTTAAATTGGGTTACACCAAATACTGCTACTTAGTTCTGGCATTGAATCATATCTTTAGTAAAAGTAGAGCTAGGATCGTTCAAACAATATAATACTGTTGTTCGAAATGCAGATCACAATACTAAAATCAGACATTTGATTGCAGACCCTACTAACCTAGAACATAATATAATTTCTGGAGTGATCCTTTTCGGACTGTGGTCCTCTTCCAGTGTGAATGTCGTCGAAAACGATGATAACAACAAGCTCACAGGAATTTCGATTCTCAACCGGATTTTATTCGTTGTTTTGACTTTAGGGTGTGAAATAAGTCCATTAATCGAAACTGAATTCGACTTGGTCCGCCTTGTTGCCCACAGTAGTTTGTTCTCGATGTATCATAAACTTGACCCACATCGTCGCTTCGACAGTACATAATTTTAAAATATTTTATTAGTCTAAGTGAAGCACAATATTTGATCTACCTATCTTTCTTTTCTTGAGTTTTGTTTCTGTTTTTTTGTAATGGGTGTCTATCTGTGTGTCCATAGTCCATGTTCCTGCCGACAATATTGGCTATTGGGGAAGGGCGATCTGTCTGTGTCCATAGTCGCCTTTTACGACCGGCATGGACGCTTGGGTGTCTTGAAAGTATTCTTTTGAAGTCCGCTTGCCCACAGAGGACTAAGTAAAAATAAAAATTTACGAACATCTAGAGTTTTTTTTTTTTAAATATTAAAAATACACTCACAGAGAAGTGATTATAATGTAAGAAATTGCTTCTTTTCAACCCACTGTCTGCATTTATCCCATTTTACCAACAATGTTTAGGACGTGCGGTTACCACTGGACAAGATATTGGCACCGAATAATAATTGTAAATAAATTATTAAGCCTCAGTAGTTTCGCTTGTAGATTAAAAGATATTGTAACCCAGAGGCTGGTGGTTCGAATCCAAACATGAACATACAATTTAGTATTGGGGAAGTACGGTGTGAGGAGTAATAGCTTAATATAATTAAATTAGTAAGGAATGTATTTAACATACATTACCAATTTGGTCAGGGGAAGGGAGATATGACACGGTATGCGAGGTGACTGGTGACGTTTTTGAACCAACCATTCGACTGCCAAATTAGCAGCTCAATTGGGGATGTTAATGTTGAGAATTTCAAAAAAAAAATCGAAGCAAAAAATGTAGCTCAATCAGGATGAATGTGAAAGCCCCTCACCTTTCGGGGATGGGTTTTGGAGCAATAATTAAAGAGTAAAAAAAAAATAACCACATAAATTTGAGATATGATCGTAAAAACATTGTTTGCTAACCTCTCTCATAAGGCGAAAAGAGGTCAGATAAGGTTTTTATGACCACATCTCGCTTGTAGAAGAATTTTTTTAAAAAAGGGGAACTTTTAATTCCTCTCATGATATCGTTATCTCAGGTGTTCCCCCTTAATCAATCATTCGATTCTAGAAATACATGAACATCCCTAAACTACATTTTTTGTACAGGATGAATCAGGAAAACGTTGACACCATTGTGTGTGTGGGGGGGGGGATTGAACACACCAATTCAAATTACTCGGGAGAGTTTTTGTCTTTTTCCCCGTTTTCAAGATGGGGGTTATTTGGCAAACTCCAACGTTTCACCACAAAATGACTTTATTTTTAAATGACCCGTTGGCCGGTTCTACGCACTGGGTCGTCCTGGTGCGCTTAACTGGCCACCGCGAGGATGCCAAAAACAACAACAATTAAATGACCAAATCATAACACTAATCATGGTCTACAAGTAGTGATTTTATTTGAATTTTTTTTTATTTCAAACCTACCCAATTTTATTTTAGGGTTAATTTTACAAGTGTTGTAATTGTAATTTGTATAGTTTCGCTATATAATTAAAAGAACAAGACTAGTAACATTAACGTGTTGTAAATGTTATTGTGAAATGGGCCCCTGGTTTCCTCAACTGTTTTTCATATATTTATTTTATAATATAATACGGAAGATCTCTTCCTAAGCCTCTGAGAAGAGAATTAACAAAA
Organism: Pachypsylla venusta; assembly: GCA_012654025.1. Taxonomy (NCBI): domain Eukaryota; kingdom Metazoa; phylum Arthropoda; class Insecta; order Hemiptera; family Aphalaridae; genus Pachypsylla; species Pachypsylla venusta. The sequence goes on from CM022875.1 coordinate 32,901,350, forward strand.
TTAATAATGAATAGAAATTAAGATTAAAAAAAAAAACATAATTGTTTAAGAATGGTTTCTCAGTTAAAAAAGAATTAAAATATACGAATAAGAGACCATATATTGGAGATTTTGGTGACATTTTACAGCATAGAGTAAGGTTGAGCCTGTGTCCACGTTTTTTACTGATCCACCGTGTATAAACAAATAAAATGATAACCATTCATTGCCAACTATAATTTATTAGAAACCCAATCCTTACAGTCCTTGAGACTTTCAATTAATTTTCGTATCATTTTATTTTGTCTTTTTAATAAAAAGAATTCTCATAGACTTTGTTTTTATAAATATTATTATTATTCTATCTCCCTCTTTATGGGCGTTTTTTTTTGACATGGAAAAAGAAATACATCATTTAATAAATTTATATTAGACATCCTATTGGTAACTTTAAAAAACACTACCGTCATTTATGACAAGGAATGAATTACATTTTTTTTTTTTAAACAAATATATTCAGCTTTTTGGATTGTCACTTTATTAGAGAGGTTAGGGAAAGTGAGCACGCTTCTACACAATTCTTTGAAGATAAAGATCTGAGGAAGTAACATAGATGACACATTTCGAAAATCAACATTGATGCAGCCGGATTTTTGGTAAAATTTCTTGATTCAAGAAACATGACTAATCCGCTGTATCAATATTTACATTATTCGACTTTTGAGATTCGAACCAAGTACGAAACCAATAGTAATACTATAGGATCGCTTTATCTCTTTATTCAAATACAGAACCACTTTAGATTGAAGAAGAAAAATGTTTTTTTATTATTATTATTTTGGTTCTTGATTATTATTTTTGTTGTTTTTGAGTAAATATATTTCCTCAACAAAATATGGGATGAGCAGAAAAATACCTCGCTCTAAAATATTCTTTGTTCTCACAAATTTCATTTTTTTTTTTTTTTTTTTTTTTTTTTTTTTTTTTTTTTTTTTTTTTTTTTTTTTTTTTTTTTTTTTTTTTTTTTTTTTTTTTTTTTTTTTTGTAAAAGAAATCGCCTATTGTTGTCATGAGCCCATTTTATTAAGCCAAACAAAGAAATAATTATATTATGTTTGAGGCGTATTTCAAATGGTAGGTAATATTGAATATTTTTCCCATTCTTCTTCTTCTTCTTCAAACCGTTGCAAATAATTCCGATTGAATTTGTCTTTGCGGGGGCGGAGCACTGCCGCGCTGTTCTATCATTTAAAAAATGTATTCAAAAATGTTAGTTTATAAGAGCACAATAGTTTTTTTTTAAATATTTATTCAAATTCGTGTTTTTGTTATTTTTAAAAAATGGCGTAAATATAAATATACTGCAAAAAACTGTTAGCCGTATATTTACTACTTGCATTGTTCCCCTCTTATTTTGTTGTTTTTCTCCTTCAATTTTGAATATATTTTTTTGTTAGAAAATTGAATGACCAAAAACTTTATTTCAAGACTAACCGCAAATTATTTCTTATTTTCCTTGTCCATTACGGAAGGTTTGGTAGCATATTATGCTTTGTATTTTTTGTACCACTATAACTCGAATGCCTTATCCGATTTTGGGACATTTATTATATTCAATCCACTTAAGACCATACTGGATCACCCGGGGTCAAATAGTAGCCTAAGCAAGTAAGGTCTACAGTTCACAGAACAACTAGTTAAATCAATTAATTGTATCAGTCTGGTATTGACGATCTAGGGGCTTCATTGGAAATACGTCTTGCCTGATCACAATTTAAACAACATTGCGGCGCAGGCGCAATATAATTTATTTCTGGTTTGGTTTTCTGAGATTGTGCGCAATGTTTATTTTTTATCTTCTTAAATACTCTTTTCATTATAAAAATGAATAAATACAATTTAAAAATTTATTTAAATAATATATATAAATATGAAATCTATTGTTTTTTTTCTGTCTATCAATGGTGGCATCATTTCCATTGCAGCCAGGTGTTAAGTCAATGTTTCGTGGTTCATTCGTGGCGTAAAAGTGACATACATATGAAATTTCAATTATCAAGTACTTGCCGTTCTTGGCATATCTTGTTCACAGCTTTGGGCTCTGGGTATTCTTAAACGTGTTTTGACATTGAAAACTCGACTTCAAACATTTCTGCCCATTACAATTCTTTCCTTTTTATAGGATACATAATTCCAACCCACATCTCCTGCAGCCTGCACACAATTTGCTTTCCCTCAAATGATTTTTAAGTGCAGTGGCTTTGGTGTTCGAACTTTGTAACTTCTGAAACATTATTGAAAAATACAAAAGAAAGCTCTCACAGGAGGGCAATAAATCAGGCGAGGGCCATAAAATTGATCGCATGATGTTATAGCTTATTAGAAAAGTTTCTCAGCGTGGGGTAGCAAACATTTTTATTTTACTTGTATGAATACAAGCAGTGTTTCAAGTCGATAAGTCCATACATCCAACCTGCGGGGTCAGAACACTGCAGAAAGACCGCAACATTTTTAGTCTGATATCTGTTCCAGGGCCATTTTGTGTCTAAAACTTTTGGGGGTTGCAATAATAAAAAATAATAATCTGCCAATGTAACACGTGAGTTTTGTGTTGCATTACCAGTTTTGATATTTTACGGTGTATCTTGTACATGGTGCGCCAGAATAACCTAATGAGTTTAACATGTTCATTACCAAGTCATAACTTGCAGATTGTTGAGGTTGGTGTCATTTTCTTCCCAACATAATAGAGTCCTGGACCCCCGAGCATTGTGCATTTGTTATAGAGACATTTTTCAAAAATGGTGATTCAGTAGTTACCTATTACTGAGAGAAAGTTTTTTCTCACTAGCGGATTAGATCACGTGGGAGGGTCCTACCTGCAATAGTCCAAAATTTTAAAGAGACTGATTCTGCATTGAAAAAGAAACCCTTACTTAGATGGAACAAGAACTGTTAGAACACAACGTGGAAGCTATACAACAGAATCCTCGCCGAGTCACATCGTCACATGTTCAATAAATCCTATATCAAAATAATTTCCCATTTCTTTTCATTCAAATAAAACAAAAAAAATTCTATCTCAAGAATGCATGTGTAGCATCATTTTAAAATCATTCAAATTCAATCGTCCGTCTCCCTCAAGCGATACTTTTGCAACCTAACGTAGTTTGCGCCGAAAATTGTGTCACTGTCAGTCACAGGCTGGGCCAAAAGTCACCATGGGTTTTAAAAATTAAATAACTTTTTTGTTCATATATATATATATATATTCAGATTATAAAATATACAAAATGATTTTTTACACTAATTATGGAAAATATTCCGTTTTCAGCTTCGCAATGATGGGCTCGTTTTAAACTTTTCCGTAACATCTTTCAAAATTTGCCTTGAGTTCAAGGATTGTTCACATATACTCGCTCCTGCAAATAAACCCCAAAAAATAGTGGGCTGCTGACAAATCTGGTGAACGGTTTCCCAGATTTCAAAAAATAAAATTCTATTATTCCGGTTCTTTGTTCTGCTGTGTTACTTCATTATTTATTCTCCAGCTGTTATTTATATAATCTAAAAATATATATATATAAACGAAAAAGTTTTTAAATTTTTAAACCCCATGGTGACTTTTGGTGCACCCTGTATACAACATACAGGGTTATATTTTTTAGTAAACGTTAAACCCGTTAAACATAGCATCTAAAATCTAAAGAATAATTTTCGCTCGAAGTAGCATGAACTTGTTTTTACAAAAAAAGACAATATCGATTATAATTGAAATTATTAGGGCGAGCTTTCAATAGCACTCAGGCTATCATCCTCAGGCCAGTGTTGACTCTATGATGTTCAGAATAGAAGTGAGCGTACGCTCCTTAAAATTGGCAGTGATATTCAATTTGCAGTAAAATATGTCGATGATACGCTTCTCTCCGTGAAATCAGATAAAATTGATAACATCCTTCAGATCTTTAACTCGTATCATCCGGACATACAATTCACCTTAGAAGAAGAAAATAACAACGAGATCCCTTTCCTTGATGTAAAAATAATAAAGAACTCTGATGGATCAATCAATACGTGCCATTATCAAAAACCCACAAGTTCAGGAAGGATTTTAAATTTTCATAGCAACCAGCCCTATTCTTATAAATTAAATTGTGCGAAAAATCTTATTAACAGAACATTCAATCTATCAGATCCATCGTATCACAAAGAACTCATCAATGGAATTTATAACACCTTATCGGACAATTCTTATCCTAAAAATATGATTCATAAGCTCATTGATGAAACTAAAAGGAAACTTCAAAATAATGGCACNCCCTTTAAATCCCCAAACCACACGAATGTAAGGCATTATTCCCGTTTGCCTATGGGCTGGTAAATACGCATAAGGGTTAATTAAATGAGATTAAAAATTTACACTTTATCAGAAGAAGCCCATTCAACCCATTTGAAAGAAGAAAAAAAAATGTGTTGTAATTAAAACTTAAGTAAGAAAAATAATTTGAAGGTAGTAAATAAAATAAATAATTTATATAAAAATAATTTTAGCTGATGAGGGGGATAGGAGAAGGGTTAAGCCTTTGTTACCGAATCAGAAAGCTAATGCTTTATAGCGCGAGCATAATTTTTTAACCAGCAGACTAAAGCTCATCAGTTTGGCGTTATATTTTTGGATTTCAGCATTTTAGTCTACGTTTGTTATCGGAACTGTACGTGTGTATAAGCTTTTCGTTCTCTTCTTGAGATATTCTTATTTATTTTCTTTTTAAAATTACGTAAGGTAAGATCTATTTTACATTTAAATAATATTCTGTAGAAAAATATTTTATTAGCAGAACGATTTGATTTTTTTTCCCGAAATTTTATGTCGTTTATAATTTAGTTTACCTACCAAATAAAAAAAGTCATACGCTAATTGATTATTAATTAATAATAATTATTATTTTAAAATTTATATAGGTGTTCCACAATTATCTAGAATTTTTTTTTCTTCATCAATTATTATATTATCAAAAAAATCCTTTTGTTCATTAATATAATAATATTAATTACTCTAATTTCATGCTTAATTTATTTGGTTTTGCAAAGATTTATGAATAGATTCCACACTTTCTCGCAGTATAGTATTAGCTCTTTGTTTCTAATTATAGCCTTTTTCAGAAAAGACCCATTATTTTCCACGTTGGATTCACCAGTTCCCGTCAGATCCACTGAAGTCAAGAATTGCTGGATATGGTGCGTATATTTGGATCAAAGCCCGCGCCCGGATACACTACGTATATCGTTATCTTTAACGGGGTGCACCCAGTCTCGTGAGGCTTTCCCACAGCAACCCTGAAATCAAAATCAAATCTAGAATAGGAATCGTAAACTTACCCAGGCCCATTCTTTGGTAGGTGATGGAAAGCTCAAGTTTTGAAAAGAAAGTAGACTTTTCACATTATTAATTATATTACAAACATATTGGACGGGACCAACGTTTCCTATTTATACATTTTTTATTCTAATGGACCTAAATTTGATATTAAAAGTCGATTAAAATAAGTTGCAGTTTCCCGAAATTTATGTAAAAAATTTTTGGTGGTATTGAAAATAATTAAAACGGAAAAATGCAAAATTTTCAGGTGTTATAACAAATCTCTGGAAATATTAAGTTTTACCCTGAACTTTATTTTATCCTGGTCTGCGTTCGTTTTTTTATAATTTTGACCAAGGTCAGAAATAACTCGTGGGGCATGTTTGTTCAGTGTTCACTCCTATGTAATTTTCTGGAACAAACGACCTGCTTCTGAGACAACTTTAAAAAAAATGATCGTGTGAGCTACCATTCTGGTTCATGAAGATGGTGTCCGCTCCTTCTATGTTGGCCAATGTCACTACAAGCTATTTCAGTGTATTTTCGCTTAAAACACTGAATGAATGAGGCATACATTCACAATGTCCGTACGTCTTTTTCATACGAAATCCCATGAACCGCATTACAATATTTATTATTGACTCAACAGTCCTGCTTATCCGTGGAAAGTTGATTTTTTATTTAAACAATAATTAATAACTATTTTTCTATTTAGGTACCTACTTTAGTCTAAATTCTTCATTGGTGTGTTTTAAATCGATAACAATGAATAACACAGAATCCAATAGTCGTATTTTTCGGCCTGATTAGCAAATGTGACTTCACTCAAATATTTTGTCATGATTGGACATATTTTCACCGGACAGGACGTATTTTTTCTTCCTTCAATAAAATTTACAAAATGTGACTTACGAGATTAGCTAATGGGTTGCATAAAATGTTTAAAAAAATGAAAATGGGCTAAAGTGTAAAATTTCACGAGAAATCCATTTCTGTGCTCAGAATATTCAAAAAGTTACTGCAACACTACTTAAAAGGCACTAAGTATATTTTGAAAATTAACTATTATAGTTGGCTGGTGATGTGACGTCACAACAGCAAACATTAAAAAAATCATAATACCTATTGTTTGTGTTGGAAATAGAGGGTGCATAGTTCAGTTTTAAACTTCTAGTTTTTTATTTATTGAAAAAACTTATCTTTTCTTTTATTGTTTAAATAAATATGCCTAAACAACTGACGAAGGTTTTGAACTTGCAACAAACGTATCATTGATACTTGAGCTTACAATATTATAGCCCGTAGCGAAGCACGGGTAAAACAGCTAGTATATATATATATATATATTTCGATTTGACTTACCTATCTACAGTTTTCGCGATAATTTTATCTTTGAGGTGCTCAAAACCCTTGATGTTTTAGTCAAATTTGCACATTTATACTAAAATATTTCAAAATGGTGTGCTGAAAATACTTCATATGTTAGCTCTTACACAAAGCACGTCGAACTATAAATTATCTCGAAAACTGTTAGTCAAATCGAAAAAAAATTGTAAGCAAAATATATACAAAATTCAATAGGTACCATAATCAAAAATATAGGGTTCTATTTATAAATACAAAGTGGACCTTAAAATAACTGTGAAGGCCGCCATCTTGGAGAAAAATTTCAAGGTCACCATTATATATCTGCGCAAAAAATAAATGGGTTTGTATCGAACGTTTGCGTCCTATCTCTAATGGTTTCCGTGATAATGACTAAATGATATGCGATGAAAAGTACACTGGCCTACATGTAGACCCCAATGAAACCTAATACATAGGTACCAAATTTCATAACAATCGGACAACTTTAAATGGCAAAATGCCGACGATTGCGGTGCGGCGGACGGATGTATTTTTTCTTGGATTCTATATAACTTTAAGAGTAAATATCAAATTTTGAAGGGGGGTATTTTTTCAGACAGCAATAAAATTGTGTTACCTGTTATAGGTATGTTATAGATTTAATTTTCGAAAAGAGAACAAAGTTACTAGGAAATAAATGAAGTTCAAAAATGCAATGGGAACATGTACAAATATAATTAGAAGTGCAACGATCATACCACGTTGAATACACCAGTTCCCGCCAGATCACTGAAGTTAAGCAACGTCGGGCGTGGGCAGTATTTGGATGGGTGATCGCTTGGGAACACCACGTATCGTTGGCTCTTTTTTTCTGGCTCAACCCAGGCTGGGTGAGCTCGGAGTAATTACTCTGGTACATTAATGCAACTACCTACCTGAGATTTAATATTTAAAAAATGACCTTACAACTAAGGTGTAAGTGCTGTGGGTAAAAGTGTATCCGTTTTAAGTGAGGTCTATAATTGAAAGAACTTATGGTAATATGTTTAAAATTTGTTTTAAAGAATGTTTTTAGCATACCTATTACGAATATAAAGAAGAAATAATCACAAGCAATATTCTTCTTCAGTAAAAATATCTCGAGTTGAGTCTAAAAGTGAGCTTATATGTGTGTGTGTAGAAGCGACAGGGACATTTTTCTTCATTTCCATTGGAAAGAAAAATATTTAATACGCCGCGCTCCCCCCCCTTCCCCCAAGAAAGATATAAATAAAGTTTTACAGTCAGTCAGTTCCCCCTGCTCGTATTTTTATGAAAGTATCTTTTCTAAATCCCCCAGAATATAGGGCGCCTCGTAAATCTTTTATAATTGAGCAATTTACACTGAAATCGTCTCATCTCCCCGCCCCAAACTCAATTCGTCCATATCCCAAACTTTTCTTACAAATCTGACTTTCAAAAATTGGATTTTTAAAAATTACCACAATAACTCCAAACAATATAGTAGGTATATTTTGTTGATTGTTTTAACAACCAAAACAAACTCTGCCAATGTGACTCATGGGTTTATTTATTTTTTTTTTTTTCCAAAAATCCCGCATAAATTCCTGGTGATTTCAACGTGCAAAGATCATATTGGGGGGGGGATCCCCCTCGAATTTGTTGCTTTACGTTACATGTGGTACGTAGAAACCAAAAATTGAATAAATTTCATTGTCCACACATTATTCGCCGTGATGGGCACTTGGTATTCAACCACTACACTCAAGGTTCCGACAAAGGGCAGGAACAATGTGGCAAGTTTTCGAAAACTCGCTTTTTTATTGGCCGTCATGTGTCCATGATGAGCGGTTATACATACGCAATAGGGGCATGGCCGTAAAAACGTTTTCTAACCTCTCTAATTGGTTTAAAATCATAATGGTTTAAAAAATCAAAATTCAAAAATTCATGCCGCATTACTCCTGCACGGTACCAAATCCTTACACTCAAAATAAAATTCCCTGTCTCTTACTCGTAGATCTTTCTCGTCATCCACACAAAAATTTTGAGACGATGATTTTCGCACCCATACTTCTCATGTCGAAATGGAACTTTCAAAAGGTTTTATTTTTTTCGAATTGTCGAACATTTCAAGTTGACAAAAAAACTTTTTTTAGGTAGTACCTATAGGTAGATACCTATTTGTGAAAGTTTGTAAAGTTTCTCACGAAAAACACCTACGTGCATTATTTATTATAAAATATTCAGCAGTACGAATTGCTCAATGTATCTTTCTGATGAAGAAGGAAAGTTCCGAATAACTTCCTCACCATTTCACCTCTGTGTAAAGAATGAGATTAATATCGTAAGATTATCATCATTAGACACAATGACATCATCGTGTCCAATGTCCATTGATAGCCATGGCTTCTGTACCGTGTCCAGGTCATTTTAAATGGTGCCAAAAATAGGATATTTTTCCAATGAGAAAAAGTGGAAACAAGAGCTGTAAATATTTAAAAGTTGAACTGGTCGAAATTAAAATTTACTTTACTCTCCTCCGCCACCCAATTCAACACGAATGCAAAGCTTCTTTACCTTTTTTGGTAGAGAGAGAGTGAGCAAAAAAAGAACGATTTCTCTATTATCATTATTAAATTTGTCAACAAAAAATGGAAATACATTTCTGAGAAAAATTTCCATGTGAAAGTATAACACAGCATGACTGTGTCCTCCATGCCGCTGGATATTGATCCCTGTTTAGTTTATTCCTATATTTATAGTATACGAACTATAATACTATAATGTATATTTATTGGGGGGGAGAAGTGTCAGCTATTATTCCACCAAAATATATACAGAGTTTCTTTAATAAGTTTACAATATATATTTTTTTGCTTAACGTCCCTTTAACATCTATTGGTCATTCGAGACGGGGGTTTTACTCTCCATTTACTTTACAAACTAGCTACCCTCATTGACCTCATTCAGCCCGGTTTGGGCTGGCTAAATAGTTAGCATCACGTGGGCGCGATTCTACGTGGAAACCCACTTGGTAAATCCACCCGAACTCTGCTTAACTTCAGTGATCTAAAGGGAATTCGTGTATTCAGCGTGCCATAAACGCTGGCTATACACAATATTGAAACATTCATAAGAAATTATTTTCTTTCAGTTAAAAAGCTTTTAATATACAGAACTGATAGGAGCTTCTGGCCCGAAAGAACATATGAATCGATGGAATCAATAGCAGTGTCTACATACAATTGGACCATATGAATCGATGGAATCAATAGCAGTGTCTCCATACAATTGGACCATATGAATCGACGGAATCAATAGCAGTGTCTCTAATGTCAGTACAATTGGACCATATGAATCGACGGAATCAATAGCAGTGTCTCTAATGTCAGTACAATTGGACCATATGAATCGATGGAATCAGTAGCAGTGTCTCCATACAATTGGACCATATGAATCGACGGAATCAATAGCAGTGTCTGCAATGTCAGTACAATTGGACCATATGAATCGATGGAATCAGTAGAAATGTCTCCAATGTCAGTACAATTGGACCATATGAATCGATGGAATCAGTAGAAATGTCTCCAATGTCAGTACAATTGGACCATATGAATCGACGGAATCAGTAGCAGTGTCTCCAATGTCAGTACAATTGGACCATATGAATCAACGGAATCAGTAGCAGTGTCTCCAATGTCAGTACAATTGGACCATATGAATCGACGGAATCAATAGCAGTGTCTCCAATGTTAGTACAATTGGACCGTATGAATCGACGGAATCAGTAGCAGTGTCTCCAATGTCAGTACAATTGGACCATATGAATCGACGGAATCAATAGCAGTGTCTCCAATGTCAGTACAATTGGATCATATGAATCGACGGAATCAATAGCAGTGTCTCCAATGTCAGTACAATTGGACCATATGAATCGACGGAATCAATAGCAGTGTTTCCAATGTCATTAAAATTGGACCGTATGAATTGACGGAACCAGCAGCAGCGCCTCCAATGTCAGTACAATTGGACCATATGAATCGACGGAATCAGTAACAGTCAATGTCAGTACAATTGGACCATATGAATCGAGGGTATCAGTAGCAGTGTCTCCAATGTCAGTGCAACTAACTGTAAGAATAGAATTGTTCATATATTTGTCACATTTTAACGGGAAAGAAATTCCAGCAAAGATAACGGAACCAAGTTGGGTAGGATACAGGCCGTAAAAAAATCTCCCAGGTTAATTATTTTTAAACGGATTAAATTTTATGCTAAACGTTTAATCTTTTTTTCCTACCTACTAAAGTTTCTAAAATCCTCCTTCCTCCAAATCCCTTCCTTCTGCTTCCTTATATCAGTCTCTCAATTTAGTGCTGGGCTTTTATTTATCCTCATAATTATAAGTAAAAAGGTTCACTTCTACACACAATAAAGTTTAAACTAAAAAGACTGCTGATTCTTGCTAAAAGATAATTTGTAGTTGTTAGCGGAATTAGAAGGAAAAAGTCAAAATAGAATTTTCGAAAATAGAAAATACTTGTAACCAAAATAGAAGTAAAATGCCGAGAGAGAGAGAAGGAGGGAGTTTATCGAAACTAAAAGGGGGCGCTGATTGAGAAAAAGGGGTACGAAACGGTAGAAAATAATTTTTAATGAAATCAAAGAGCAGATAGAAGCGGAAGCGTTCGGCAGTGAGCGTGGTTAACTAATGAATTTAGGTCAGTTTGACACGGTGGTATTTGGCGAGGAGATACACAGACTTCAAATTAGATATTCTTTGAATTTATTTGCAATGGACGGGTTAGCTTTGAATAAATGCATCACCACATCTCAAATCGTTGACTGATTCGTGCTGAATGAATGCTCCGAATGATTTGGTGACCACTCGATGATTTACCAAAATTAATAATTTCTATCATTATCAACGCAAAGGTTTTTAATCACACCTCAATCTTCTTCCACTGAACTTTGATGAACCCTCTATGATTCTGTCTCCAAAGTTTACAATTTCGATATCTGTTGGCGCAAATGTTTTTATCTGTTCATTCGATAACCTAAAAGTATTTACGTTTAAAATTAATTAAATTAAAACAAAACACTTACCAAAAACTTACCTATTTATCATTAGTCGAGTTGAATTAAGGAGGTTGACAGTTAGCAGCACGAATATTTTTCGGAAACCTTTAATTTCCACATGATCACAGTGTCATACTTAGATATATGTCATCAGAGAAATATTTCCTTCTTTAACTTCACGGATTTCACCTCCTCCGCTTTTCACTATCCACCGGAAAAACATCTAAATTAATTAAAAAATGAATTTCCTTTCCAAAAATATAAAATGAAATAAATACGAACTTTAAAATTTCCAAGAACCATAATTTGCTAAGCCATACCTAGTAAAAAATCATTTTTCAAAGAAAATTTCATTTTTAGATTCCCTTAATTTCTATCTGGAGCTCAATTTTTTTTATTTACTACCTGATCACAGAGGGGTCTGGAACCGAGGAGGAGTGTCTGCAAACCTTTTTCAAAGATTAAAAACAAATCTTTTGAAAACTCGCCTTTTTATCGGCCGTCATGGGTCCATGTTGGACGGTTGTACAGAAGCAACAGAGGCTTGGCCGTAAAAACGTTTCCTAACCTTTCTAATTAGTTTAAAATTGGTTAAAAAAATAAAAGGGTTGCAGACACTCCTCCCCGGTTCCAGAACTATCACAGAGTCATAATAAAAAGTGAGAGCGGAAGCGGAAGTCAAAAATTTCCCCCCCTCCTTAGAATTCCCTGTATTTTCTTATTCAATTAAAATTAATAAATAAATATTTTCAAATTATAATTCTATTTTTCATTTACTGCATTCTAATATTAAAAATAATTTTAAACTATTTTTAATTTAAAAATATAATTGAAAATAATAAGTATGACTTTTGTTAGCATCACTCTCATTTGTTCAGTCCGTGGTTTCTGTTTTCGTTAGTTTTTAGTTTTTGCGCTTGCGTGCGTACAGTCTTATTTCTCAGAATTAATTAAATAATTAAAATTTTATATGTTTAAAAGTGTTTATTTCCTTTGATTTTACAGGATAATATTTAAATAATTAAATATAAATACGTTTATAGAAAAACAATTTTCTCAACTTAAAGTTTATCCGGTCTATCATTTTAAAAATAAAGAACGTTCGTTACCGCCACTCATTGTTATGGTGTCGGTTTTTTAAAATTAACAATTTAAATGTATTGCAAATTTTAACAATTTAAATGTATTGCAAATTCTTTTTGAACCAACGAAATTATAAATTGAGTTTCAACACCTAAAATTTAAAAATTCAAATAATGTAATTTAGTATAATTTTGTATTAATAGGGTGCTTTATTTCTTGTATTAGATTCATAAAAAAATTATCTAAATTGATAACCCATCGACGTGAGATCTAGTTTTAACTCTAGGAAACATATGTTCGAGTATTGTGTCACGAAAACCATGTCCGATATTGAAGAAACTTGGTATATGGGCATTCATTATATTATTTGAATAAGCTGATTTGTTTTCTTGGCACTATTGGCCAACCCGGGGTAGCTCAAGCTGGCTGATTATTTGAGTACTCGAATGGGAGTTTGTTTGGGTACAAAACGCATGTTATTGAAGTTGCACTCAGGACAACTTAGTAATTTTTATTGATTGCATATGTAAAAATAAAAATATACCTAAGTATACTAGCTCTGCCCCTTGAACGTTACTTTCTCACCTTTACAGAAGCATCCACACTACACAGTGAAAGTGTCAGTGACCGTGATCTAACAATGATTTTAATAACACCCGCAGCGTTTTCTCCGTGCTCAGCCAGTAAACTTGTTTGCTTAGATACGAATATCACATCCGTGATAATTTCAAATCACTGTGAAGATCACTGTGCGGGGTCGGAGAGCACTGTCACCGACATTGTGTGGTGTGAATGCTCCTTAAGAATATGATGAATGTACATATCAAATTTCATTAAAATCGGAAGGCATTTCGAAGTACAAAATGTTAAACAAAAGAAAAATCGTGCTGTTAAACCCAGACCCACATTTCTTTTAGAAGTAAGGATAGAGACTTCTCACACTAATAAATTTATTATTTGCCAGAATTTTTGTCACCCTGTATAACAGTTTAAGTAGGTACTATTTATACTAGTCCGATAGACACCGACCCGACAGATATCCCTCGGCCTCGTTCGAAACGATAAACATTATGTCGTCAGGGTGGAGAAAAATGTAGATGTCTGGGAGAAAATAACTGATTGGATGAAAAAGGTTTCGTGTCGAAGCTATCGGACTGGTGTAAATAGTATGTACTCTAATTTTATTTGATCAAATTTCTGTTTTTAATCAAATTATATATTTTTTAAACATACCTTTTTTTTCAAAGTTTTTGTTTGTGTAATTCCCGTGATATTGTGTGTGTGTGAGCTGTGTACTAAAATAAAATCTGGATCTCCAAGCATTGCTCTTCTTCATTAAGTTAAGGTAAGATTACAACCTTTGTATAATCTCTTTATTTGGTGTGTTCGACACATGCGTCTGTATAACATTATGGTATTGTACATTCCTGTGCACCGGTCCTCACTATAATATGTAGACCATCTCTAAGTAACTGCTCAGTAACTGTGTTAAGCCCTCCCCCGCCTGTTTTTGCGTTTCAAGGTACTACGGTTGAATCCAAAAATTGATTAGAAACCGTCTGTCCGCCGCGCCGTGGACTGCACTTTTGTTACTTAGCGTTCATGAATGTTGATGAAATTTGGTATGAAGGTCTCATTCTCTCTTCATTTTTATGTTAATCAACGCGTATTTTTTGGGGGGGGAGGGTTATACCCCCTCCTCGAAAAAAATGTATGACCGGATCAAAAAAATACACGTCTGTCATGCACAAACCTATACCCCCGAATTCCCAGAGATTTCATCAAAATCGGATGCTCGAAGCGTTAAGCTGTGGATCCTCTGCGAATTTGTGACGAGTTTTGCTTGAAACGCTGTTAGGGTGTGGTGGTCTTTTAATGAAAAGCCATCTGTTATTTTGATTATTTTAAGTTGTGTCATGAGAAGGGGTGAAATGGTGTCGCTCGATAAAATTAGTAGTCTTATGATATTTTAGATACCCCCCCCCCCC
>CM022875.1:32916195-33012773 GCA_012654025.1 Pachypsylla venusta
AAAATTCTATATGACCCCCCCCCTCCCCCCTCGAATGAGAATCCTGGTTGCGCCACTGACTAAACTAATTAAACGCATACGCGACTCTGTCAGTATACATAATGCGGTACCCTTATTATTGAGAGCAGACGCGGAGCTATGACCTTCACAACCCACGTGAACATAACAGACGCATGACCTTGACAATCCACGTGTAGACGAAAGTGACACAGCGACAATGTCAAGGCAAAATCTTATCAGAGCAAAATCTTTCGATTTACTAAACGAAAAATATTGATATTTCACTCTGGTGGTGGAGAAAAAAACGTGAATTAGGGGAGGGGGGGTATGGCCGGTATGGGAGATATTTAGTTTGTTCGAATTCCTATGGGGCAAAAACCTGGCACGGCGATTTGTATGCTATGGGAGATGGGGCGCACTCAGCCTTTTGAAAACAATCAGGAAATAGTTTTTGATCAAAATTAGTTCTTTTACCTGATTCTATACCTATTTATATCGATTCTTTCGATACTGATATATCGGAATATCAATCTTTCTGTTCGATATCCCAATCCGAGACCAGACTAAAAAGAGTGATGAGACATGAGACCTTGACAAACCACGTGTACAGTAATATTGTGTAATGAAGAGTGACAAGGAAAATGTCAAGAGGTATTCATTATCATTATCAAAAATATCAGACAGACTGGATCGCAATATCAATACATGGAATGTACTCTGCGATAACAACATTACAGATGGGGAAGAACCGTTCACTTGAAGGATTCGTTCACACAGTTCAAGTTCACTGTCGATAACAACATTACAGATGGGGAAGAACCGTTCACTTGAAGGTTCGTTCACACAGTTCAAGTTCTCAGAAGTGAACCGTTCTGACATATAAGTTCATCGTTCTTCTTTAAAGCTGAGTTCATCCCTTATTACTTTTGACTTTCTTTGAATTAAGATCGCATCTACTTGAAATACATCTGGACGCTGGAGTTATTTTGATTCATTTATCATTTTGATCAACGGATTCTGTTGTAAATTTGAAGATCTTTCTTCATGAACAATTGAACTGGTCCTAATTTTGGTACCAGACCAGCATACACTATGCATAAAACAGTACGCTTTCATAACATCCTTCCCTTCACAACTTTTGTTTGTTCTGTATCTGTTTTCAACTGTTTCAATTGCCAAAGACGCAATTTCTTCCAATCTTAGATACTTTCATAGTAAAAATAGGTCATACATGAGGCTGTGGGGGTGACATCATAACGGACCAAATCCGGCCGAGCTAATGGTGTAAAATAATACAGAAAGCAACTCTGTAATATTATTATTTTACTGACGTTATTATATTGCAGTGATTGATATGGTCTTGAGGGCCCATACCAAATTTTAACCTCCTAGATTTGAATGTGGTGACAATTAAAAACAGTAGCAGCAAACAAAGTTGCAGACTCACACATCTGGCTACCATCGGATGCCACTATTGATTGATTTCAATTTTCAATTCTTATGATCATTCAGATAAAGAAATACTTCTTTTTTCGTTCATAAAACGCAAAAGGCGGTCTGTCGCGTCGGAAATCGATGTCGTCAAAGCAGACGTCGAGGCGGTCCACGATATAGTGACAATATCTTCCGTGCGGTCGTGACACTTCGTTGTATCATGAGCTCCCCAGAGAATACCACCGGTTATGCATTAAAATTAAGTACCATGAATTTCGGATTTTCAAGTACTTTGCTATGTCACAGGAATGTTTTGAGAAATTGCACAATCTAATTAAAGAAAAGTGTTCAACAAACTGGAGAAAACGAGGGCGGCCACGCGAAATCTGCAATTTAGTACAACTAGGGATACCAGATGAAAATTTCCAAAAGCAGGACATTTTTCATGAGAAGGTAGGACAATTTTAAAAATAGCAGGACGAGTCAATTTATGATATTAAAGAAAGTATGTATTCAGGAGTTTTATATTTGTGCAATACAGTGTTTTGTAAATTGTTGTCATAAAACTTACAATTACTGCCCATACTTTTCAGAGCTCTGCACCCCCCCCCCTCAACCATCTCAACCCTTACCACCTTCATCTCTGCATACGACATTTTTATACAGGTGATTTGACACTTTTAAAAAGTACTCATGTGTGACTTAGAAAAAGCAGGACATTTTCATTATTTTCAAATGTAGGTAGGTTAAACGTGCAAAAAGTAGGACATGTTTTGCAAAGACGGACGTCTGATAACCCTAATTAAAACCGAATCGCTCGTCTGAATCGAATCGCATAGAACAACTGTAGACCGTTTAATATCGTTTCCCGCCACGACAGACCGCCTTCTCTGTGTCCAGGCCATAAATAAGGATTGATTGTTGTTGTAGCGGCAGGGGGTTCTCGTCATTGTTCCTCCACATCCATAATCGGTATTAGTTGTAGAAATTGTACCACCTCTTTTGGAGTCCGCAGATCGGTGGGAGACAAATCAGTTAGATAAGGATTTGTGAAGTTGATATGTATGGGTGAACTTATTTAAATTTAATTACTGAATTGCCCTTTTGGGGAATCGCTTAGTTCACGGAATAAACACATTCTAAAATTTCGTTCATTAAACACAAGAAATGAAAATGATAAAAAACACTTGACTTTATATTCTGCAATTGTCAAGTGTTTTTTATCATTTTCTTTTCTTGTATTTGATAGTTCTACTAAAGGTTTTCTTTCTTTGATTACATAAACAGTTTTATCAAAATGGATTTTCACCGGCGTGGAGAGAGTTCGTTACATTCTTTTATCATCGTTATCAATTTGGTGGTTAGGTCAATATCCTTTTTATTTTTCATATATTTATATTTTTTTTTTTAAAGAAAGATAACATTACCCACGTGTGACAACAGAAGGGATGGAAATTTAAACGCATGCGCAGATGTTTGTATTTTTTACCCTAATGCGCAATGCACCAGACACCCTTCTTCCAAGAGTTTGTTTTTATAAATTATTTCCTATCTCTCATTCGGGACTTTTCGTCTTATTGACAAGGAGAAGAACCTCATGTATCGCGTGTGACGTCGTTTTTAAACATTTTTTATTAATATTAATAAATAAAAATATTAATATTATATTAAATCATTCATTAAAGTGATTAAGTTGAAATTAAATATTTTTTTCTAAAAAAATTATATTTATTTTGTTTAAATCCGTGCGTTTGTAACATTTCTCTGTCTGAGTTCTCGTATTTCCTAAATTTAAATTTATTTTTTCCTATAAAAGTGTGTTTTTTTCTAAAAAAAAAAATATTGATTCATTCGTGTAATATTTTTTCTGTTTTTTTGTTTGTAAATATTATATTTCTTAACAATGTGTTTTCTATTTAACGTTTATTCCATTAGAGATTTCATTAAAAACACATTTTAAATAAACAAAATTGTGTTCGAAATGTTTTGGCAGTTTTCAGATTGTACATAGCATTACTATATTGTGTGTTGTTTACTTCTGACGTTGTTTTTGTTTATTATTTTGTGGTTGTGTGTTTTTTGTTTTGGTTCCTGATTTGAAGATGGATAGTAATTGTATTTTGAAGAATTTTCTCATTGGATTAATTCTATGTATGTCTATTAGATACATACATTCAGCATGGCAAGATAATATAAGAGCAAAAAGGACCGTTAAATTAGGTAAGATTTGTAGTTGTAACTTGTTACACTCGGCTCGTCACATCGTCCACAGTGGAGTAGGTCCCATTTACGCTAAAAGCTTCAAATCCAACTCCTTCTGGAAGTTCTGGAGTTGAATTTGTCGGTTGAAAGCACTCGTGGTAGCATGAGACTGGCCGTCCTTTAGATGTGACTACAAGCTCACGCAACTATGAGGGATTAATCCAAATGTATTTTCTCGTAGTTGCACGAAACTGGCCGTCCTTTGGATGTGACTACAAGCTCACGCAACTATGAGGGATTAATCTAATTGTATTTTCTCGTAGTTGCACGAGACTGGTCGCCCTTTGGATGTGACTACAAGCTCACGCAACTATGAGGGATTAATCTAAATGTATTTTCTCGTGGTCGCACGAGACTGGTCGCCCCTTTGGATGTGACTACAAGCTCGCGCAACTATGAGGGACTAATCCAAATGTATTTTCTCGTAGTAGTACGAGACTGGTCGCCCCTTTGGATGTGACTAAAAGCTCACGCAACTATGAGGGACTAATCCAAATGTATTTTCTCGTAGTAGCACGAGACTGGTCGCCCTTTGGATGTGACTACAAGCTCACGCAACTATGAGGGACTAATCCAAATGTATTTTCTCGTAGTAGCATGAGACTGGCCGTCCTCTGGATGTGACTTACGCAACTACGAGCGACTAATCCAAAGGAATATAGGTTAATATGTGTTATACTCTTAGAGTGAACGAGGTTCCATTTACCGACATCCATTTGGAGCAGTCGCTGGTAGTAGCATGAGACGACCGCCCTAAAGGTATGTCCAATTGTCCACTGTGTCTATCAATTTTGTCGGAGGTGTCGACACTAATGTGGAAGTGTGAACTTTGGAGTACGACATTTGTCGAGTCGAAATTTTTGGAAGCGCCAACAAGCTCATGCTATAAGTTTCAAATCCTTTTGAGTTGTTCGTAGTAGCGTGTAATCACTTATATTAACGTGAGGCTTTACTTGGTCGTTTCTAAAGGACAACCTGGGCAAGTCAAAATTTCAGAAATCGACTAAAGGTATGTTATATCGACTGTGTCTACCAACTTAGGTCATTCGACACAGTCTACTCTGTTGAATGACATTTGTCGAGTACAATGTAACTCGAATCATGTCGATTCCAAGAATGTGGAGTGGAATGAAAAATATTTTTACGTGTGGACGTGTAGAATGAGTAGAACGTGTCGACCGAAATTTAGATTAGTTTTGTGAAAACCTAAACACTCATCTCACAGCCGACCGATTTTTACATTCGAGACGTCTACCTTCCATTTGTTGATAAATTACAAACTATCTAGACACACTAAACCTCACCAAGCCTGGCAATACGTGGTCAAACTAAGTAAAACCTCACTGCGCGATCTTATGGGAAATGGTGTACTCAACGCTCCATTGGCGCTTATTAATTTTGTTATTTTCATTGAAATAATTATTTAGAAAGCCCGGCTATATTATTATGGTGTGATTTGTTCTGACAGAGCAATCAATATTTAGGCTTTTACTATGATGGATTTTCTGATAAATTATATTTTTCTTTTGACAGTAGAATTTAAAAACTCAGAACATAATTTAAGTTCTCCAATCTCCTTTCCTATGAAAATGAATTTCTATTTAAGTGCATGGAATTTTCTGATCAAGTTTAAAAAGTGAGTTGTATTTTGACATTAGTTAGCGAGGACTTTTTCCTTAGCTTTTTTAAAGAGGAAGTGTTTTTGGATTTCACTTTTGATGTGGAATTCTAAAACATTTTCCTTTGGTTCCTTCTTTTGGTATAGTTTGGCTCCAGTTACGATTGACTTTAATCAATCGGTTGATATTAATCAATCGATCTGCGAGACAAATGGCCCTTTCTAACAATAATATTATGATCATGAATTTTGATTGACACAGAATGAGGCAGACCAACTTCCTGAATAATAAACAACGGTCTAGACAACTTTGCACAACGATGAGTTGGCAGATCTATGAACACCTGAAACGAAAGCACCCCACGGACAGCCGCATACTTACTTATCTTATTGCATAGCAATCATCTTTGCATATATGCCAGGAAAAACAAATACACAGATTCTTATCTGCGCACTCCCATAAGCACATGTGTATTTGTTTTTCCCATGCTTAATAATAAAGTTTGTGATATGCTATAAGATAAGTAGGTGGCTGTCTGCGAGCACCAACACAACAAGGCATGGCCTTTAGAATTTGATGATAGACGCACTTCCTCAACCACCTTCATTCCTATGGGAGAAAATAGAGAGATAAAATGTCGGTGTTTTTGGCCCCGGCTCTTGTTCTATTAAGTTAGGTGTGTAATCAAAGGCACTAGTAGTACCTACTCAAATAATATGTTGTAATGGAGAGATAAACTATCTCTGGGTGTACATTAATGATAACAAATGAGAATGAATGAATGATTGGCCGTTTGTTATCAGCTCAATTTTATAATGATAAATTTTGTTAAAATAGGGCTTGATAATAAGTTAGGGTCAGATGGTCCGACCAGATGGTTCACTGGAATTAGCTGTAGAAGGTGGTTGGAAGGAGAGGTGTCCTTGGCTCATTTTCCTGAAGTGGATGTTTAGGGTGGTCGTCCTTTGGAAGGGACTTCACGAATGATCCAAATTAATTAAATGGAACCACGTTCACAGTGATCATATAACATATTCTAACGATTACAGACGTTGCTTAACTTCAGAAAGCTAACGGGAACTGACGTATTCAACATGCTATAGACGCTGGCTGTTCTGTCTCTATTATGTTCATGGCAATACATTCAGATGCATAGAGACATTCTGGTTTAATAATGGTGTTGCTGTTTGGAAACAGGAACATAAAAGAAATTTAAATTTATCAAAAAATCCTATCTTAACGTTTGTATTGTATTGCTCAGCTGAATTGATCCCACACCTTTTTAAAATTCAGTTCATGTTCTTTGTGTCTGTGTGGGCACTGGGTCGTACCGTACCACACAATACCGTCCATACTGATTGAAGTTAAATCAATAGCCGAATCTCGATCTACAGTCATTGTGATTCTTGCAAAGTGTAGATATAAGTTCAAGGTTAATAGTTTTATGTGTTAAGTTACTTTTAAACTTGAATAGATTGTCTCTGATAAACCGCAAATGAAAAGTCTGTCGATGCAAGAAATTTGCATAGACTATTTCTAATGTCATATTCTGTTCTCGTAAAACTCATTTAGAAATCAAATTTAATTAGATGAATTAGGAACTCGTTTGCCAGCAATATCATGCGATCTTCAAAGATAGCGGTCAATTTGAAAATTAGAAATACTTTATCTGCCGGATAAAGCATTTCTGAAGTCCCCCACCCCCCGAAATGGTAGGCGGGTGTTTTGGTGATGTAGAATCATATTGGGGGGAAGAAAAAATAGTCAGAAATGTTTTTACCTCAAACACTAACATGTTCGTCATCTTTGAAGAGTTTTTGTGTAAAAAACGTGCACTTCCTAATTATTCGTCTCAGTGGGCACCATCCATTAGGGAGGGAACAAAAGTGGATCGAATCAGTAAATGTTTTTGACCTGGGATCTTGTTCCAATATGCTCGTGTAGTTTTCGTGAAACTCCGGGGTAACGAATTTCTGATCTTTTTAAGCCGAGTTCCTCCCATCTTGTGGAAGGGTTCTCAACAAATTTCTCTCACCCTATCTGATCTAATAATTAATGTAATTTTTTGATCATAGCCGTGAAAACGTTTCCTAACCGCTCTGTTTGAGTGAATAGTAACACACGTCCATGTCTGCATATGGTATCAGAATAGCTTCGCGTGTTACTATACAATGTGTTATTATTTTACATACGTATTTTACATACGTTATTTTACATACGTATATTTCCCCCAAACAGAGAGATCAGGATACATTTTTTGGCTATGGTTCGCCTGAGAAACACAGACACAGACTTATTTTCATCTCTCATTCCTTTAATATCAGTTTGTCGGAATTGTTGCAGGTATTTAGCGCAAGCAATAGTGAGGAATTCGTTGTATACTATCGGACTAAAAATATGGTTGGGGGGGAATTCGGTTACCTCAGTTGAAACCCAGGTTCAATATTTTCTTTGATGTACCAAATGATCTCTTGTTTTTAATCAATGAAAGAATATTGCCAAGAATTCTTTTACAACTCGTTCTAGGCCTGTGCTTACACAACAGGCTTCCCGAGTATCATACGAGTATTATATTGCACAAACACAATGTTATTATTCTTTTATTGTGCACGTTGTTAATAGATCCCAGGCGAACTACACGTGCGCATAACAATGGGACGGGCGTGTGTCTGTCTTACTGAATGCAAGTGTCCCCTGGGTGCTTCTTGTTACAATAACACTAAAGAAATGCTATTATCATGTCAAATTTATAAAGAAAGATAATTTATTGAGTGGAAGCTGCGCCAAACCTAGCTGCAGGGTGTGTTGTACAGGTTCCTTACAGTAAATATTGTTCTTGCGTGATGCGTTCCATGTCAAGCAGAACTGTATTTTCATCTTAAAGATTAGGTTCAGTATTGTGAAAGGAGGCTTTAATTTAGCTACCGAGGAGAGCAAACCAGCTTCATTAGTTGGTGGCCTTAAGCCTGTGTATATACAGAAGGTTGGGTCCTAGGAAGGGCATCCAGCCTTTAAAAACTCTGCTTCAAACCAATGATGAGAGATCATCAGCAAAAAGCGAGTTTCTACGCAGTTTCTATTTATACTTTGAGGAGCAAGCTAGGATTACAGTACCAGGAAAGGGTTACATCTATAGAGAGTAGGCACCGAACAAAAGGTCGTGAAATGGTAGAATTAAAGAAAGCAGCTCCGAATTAGAATTGGGATAGGGTGAAGTTAAAGAAGAAGAAGATTGTGAAGGGAGGCTTTATTAGATGGTCTAGAATCTACAAGGATGTTTGATCAGCTGGATTGTGAGAGAAGTTTTTCCTGGATGGTCTGGAATATCTCAGTGATATTCCTCAAGATGATCTGGAAAGATGGAACACTGGAGATGACTGGACCGACACTGGTACGACTTCTTTTCCCAAAACTGATCTGATCCATCTCAGCAATTATCATAGTTCTTTATACTGTTACCGACAGTCATCTCTCACAATATGCATTTATTTGTTTTTGTTACTGTCCATGATCGGCAAAGTCTGGGGTTCTCCGGTTTAGTGATGCTTGGGTTCAAGTATCACTAACTGTTTGGCAGTGGAAGCAAGCTATCCTCCAACAGTATTGAGGTACATAGGTCGTACTTCTAGAGGAGTGTATAACTTTAAGATTACGTGTCTGGTGTTGAGAGTGGTTGCCACAAACACAGATCATGTCTTCTTGTAGGTTCCTATCCGGTATCCGGTTCGGATGTTGATTATCATGATAGTTACCTGTTTGAATGTGTTGGACTGTTTGGCGGAAGAGTTATCTATTTGGTTTGGTTTTACTATATCCTCAGATTATTATTCTTCTGTCCTGTTACACCGTTCCTTGCAATATGAAGAAGCCACCTTTTCTTCTTGAACTCTCTTTACATACTTTTGTAAGAATATTCATATTCAACATTTTGGAATCAATGGCGGTGTTATGTACCACTATTGCCCATGATATTATTAAAATGTTACTGTGCTTATATTCCCATGATGCTGTTAATATTCTTTCGCAGCATTGCCATATTTTACTGAATCGTGCATAGGAAAATCTCTGGATTTCACAGGAAGCTAAGCAAACCATGCAACCTAAACCAGGTTAGGTGAAAAGTATACTCTCTGGTACACGCTAACTGCTTAGGTATTAAATTAAATCTTGAATTAAATCTTATTAGCTACAATTGATTCATGGTTCTTCGGATTTTATCGAAAGTCCATGCAATCCTAATCCTGCCAGCGTCCATTGCTCGTTGAATAAGTACACCAGTTCCTGCAACATCATTGAAGTCTAGCTCTCGTGGTCCTGCTGGGTATTTCCGGTCCAACCCAGACTAAGGTGAGGTTAATGATGATATTTGACTTGTAAATTTCCCAGCGATTGGAGTGAATAAAACCCCCGTCCCGAATGACATTATAATATATGTTAAAAAAGACGTTAAGCTAAAAAAAAATAACTAATTCTGTGAATTTTTCCCTCCCAGTTAAAAGTAAGAGACATATCAAATTTAGGAATAAACTATGAACTTGGGATGTATATTATATTGACTGAACGAAGTGAGGTCTAGTTTTAACGCCAAGATTTTTATTTAATAAAATGATAAAATTCGAACGCCTTGTTCGCTTTGGATGAAGATTGATATGGATTTTCATTACATTCATGGAATTTTTTGATTTGTGTTTAGGCCACTTATCATCATAAGTTAACAGCCTGTTGTTGATGCTTGAGACAGTTGAGACTACTCGCGGATAATGCAGTAGCTTCTCCTTGCTTTCTGCATGGGTAATGGAAAAGATATCGTTTCCGACCCTTCCTTTAGTCTTTAGTCGCCTTTTACGACTGGAATGGACTTGGGTGTCTTAGAAGTATTCTTTTTAAGTATCCATAGGGGACATCCAGACGCGGCATTGGTCCACTCGGGGCCCAATAAATGCTATTTTTCTGCATGCAAGGGTGAATTAAGCATCTTCAGATTTTTTTCTGTGTAACACATTGCATAAATCGAAATAAAAATCAGGGATTAGCGATGTGATGAATCGATGGAATCGTGTGATTCAACTCGAGTTGAGAAACAATCAAGATCAAGGTCAAAATTTGATATAGGTACTCGTATTATGTAGTTGACTTTTCGGTGGACTTGAGATAAGTCGACTGTTCTCAGAGCGATATAATATGCAAACGATATGTTACGGTAAAACTAGATAATTGGTTGATGTATACAATCACCGGTAAATGTAGGAAATTATTCTCAAGAATGGTGCAAGAGTTTAATCGAGGCATGGCCGATCAAAACGTTTCCTAACCTCTCGGGGTGGGGGGGGGCGTTTAACGCTTATATTGATAAAATAATAAATAAATTAAAAAAAAAAAAAATTCTCGGCATATTTAAAAAAATTCCGATTAAACATTTGAGAATAATTTCCTACATTTACCGGTGATTGTATACAATCACCAATTATCTACTTTTACCGTAGCAGATACATTAATCATTTTATTATTATTCTAGTTGCAGGTCTTTTGTCAGTCCGATTGCAATGATCACTGCGACCTTTGTTTAGAATCGTTTTGACCTAAAATTAAGCATACGTCATATATTTAAGTGTTAGGTAATCTATTTATTGTCTCAGGCGAGACTTTCAAAAAAGTAAGGATTTATTGTGAGCATCATAATGATGCGTCTGCATTTTGAGTAGCTCAATGTTTTGATGAGTTTATGTGAAAAACAAAAAGTAAGAAAAAGTGAGAAGTTACAGTGGGCGTGAATGTATTCTTTATTTTTCTTATTATTCTACATCAGGGAATTAATAGATATTTTGGTTAGATGGTAATTTCAGAACGAAATGAATTTGCAATGCCATTGGTATAGCTTCCAGACGAGAGCAAGCCCTAACGGAACTGGGCAGGCTCATCAAGGGATATCTGGAGTAGGGACCTTACATAATGGGATTACAGGAAATAAACACGTTGACTATGTGGGAAGGAAGGGGTTAGACTGCTCAAACACCCAATATTGGTCCGGAGCCGGCAATAGTTATCAGCAAAACTGAAGTACGCATTTTGGTGAGAATAGATGAGGGAGTGTCATGGGTCTGACTGGACTAAAATTTTAAGCCAACCTGGGAGAGCCAGCAAGCCCTAACGGAACTGCGCAGGCTCATCAAGGGATATCTGGAGTAGGTACGGCGCGGTACTAGTTCTAACAATTTGTATCGACTTGTTCAGTTGATCTGCGTGGATTGAGGCAAAATAAAGTAGCCAAGAAGGTATTTTGATGCCAGACTTCCGCGCGTACATACATTGTCATGTGAATGCTTCTCCCGCGCGGTACTGCGCGATCTTCTGAACTTAGCCTAAATCGGAAAAACAAATGAGACTTATCACTGGACTGATAATAGAAAACACCTACACAATATGGGAATCTTTAGGGAAAATCCATTGTGTAAACTATGTGGGGAGGAAGAGGAAACGGCCTCTCACGTAATCTCTGATTATGTTCATGGAATTTGTTGATTTTTGGACCCTTTTGGTCAATGGTGCCCCATTATTTGAGTTCACAGAACAACTAGTTATCATTTCTATTGACGGAATCTACTATGTTAAATTTATACTTCTTGCATGTTCTTTGGGGGTCACTAATCAACACACCTCTTCCTCTCTAATCTTAATACTCATCCTATGTTTCAGGTATGTAACTCATTTGTTCGCCATCAGTATTGTCCGTTGTTGACACACCGAGAATTCATCTGGGTAAGTCTGGACACCATATCCGATATCCAAGCCCACTGAGAGAAGGAAAAATTCCACCCGGGCACGGATTTTCTTTCTACGACTCCGTCAATCCCACATCATTAAATCACAATATTTTTACCTCCTGAATAACAAGGGAATGTCAGTTTTTCTATTTTCTTACGAAATTTGCTTGTTTGACATATCAAAAGAAGTTACGGGAATCCGCGTTCTTGAAGTCAAGCGAATAGTCAGTCAATTCTATGCAAAATTCTGATAAAAAAGTACCACTGGTACATGATTCAAATGTACCAGTGTGACACATCAAATAATTTTGAAATTATCTCCTGAATCACATGAGAACATGAGTTTTTCAATTCTCATATCTGCGAATCACATGTTTCAAATGTAGCAGTGTGACACATGAAATCACATTGAAATTACCTCCTGAATCATATGAGAACATTAGTTTTTCAATTCTCATATCTCCCAATCACATGATTCAAATGTACCAGTGTGACACATCAAATCACATTGAAATTACCTCCTGAATCACATGAGAACATACATTTTCAATTCTCATATCTCCCAATCACATGATTCAAATGTACCAGTTTGACACATCAAATCACATTGAAATTACCTCCTGAATCACATGAGAACATACATTTTCAATTCTCATATCTCCCAATCACATGTTTCAAATGTACCAGTGTGACATATCCAATCACATTGAAATTACCTCCTGAATCATATGAGAACATTAGTTTTTCAATTCTCATATCTCGGAATCACATGATTCCGAGATATGAGAATTGAAAACCTGTGTGACACACCAATCTCTGAATTACATGATTCCAATGTGCCTGTGTGACACATCAAATCACATTGTTTTTACCTCTTGAATCACATGGCAACATATTTTTCTTAATGTTTGAGATATTTTTGCGAACACACAAAATTTGTAAGTCCCCCTTATTATTATTATTTAAGTGTGACGCATCAACTTTCAATCATCATCTTGAATCACGCTGTATGATTTTACTGTGTGATTCAAGATTCAAGATGTGTAATGCATAAAAGTTGATCAGTCTCACAGACTTATTTTTTTATATTTGAGTCAGTTTTGTGAATGATGACTTTTGCACATCTTTCACATGATTCAATATAGTGATTTTTCGACATATCAAATCACATGATAAAGCAGTACGTTTTCCTTAGATACAAAGATACAAGAAAATACTAAGAACTTCTTTTTAAATATTATATTATTCTTTATTTCTTTTTTCTAATTTTCTATAGGCATTTATGTGTTCCTATTTATGTACGTAACAGAAGTTTACTTAAAAAACATAAGCATATGCCAAGTTCCGAATATACTTTACAGTGTTGCCACATGGGTGTATCTTTTTTTGTCCCAATAAGTAAGGAGTGTTTGAAGGTATTTTTTTGAAGTGTTGGATAGTATATTATATATATACCTATTTACACACTGACAATAATCAATATTCTAAAATTAATAATTTTCATGGATACTTCGAATTTCCGTACTTTTCGCGTTTTTCCTTACATCTTCGTCAATATTTCCGTACAAGTACGAATAAATCCATACGCGTGACTTAACTGATTCCAGAAGTGTGCTCGCTTTAATGTATTTAAATAGTCATTAAGAAGAAGAGAGTGAGACAGTAATTACTACTGATAGTACTGATTAATATTACCTTGAACATGGATACTAAATCCTACTCAAATTACTTTCCCTGTTCATGCGACACGCCTGTCTCTACACCAGTTCTAGCTTGAGATTGAACTGCAGTGTATTTGAATCAAGTTAAATGAATTAGTTTTTTTGTATTGTTTATTTTTAGTGTTGGTTTATTATTTTCAATAATTAATTTTATAATAGCACCGAAAAAAATACACCTCAAAATTTAATATTTTACGTTTCAAGTTTTTAGGTATGTAGAATGCAAAAATTGAATTAAAAAATCTTTTCGGCCGTCTTACGCCGTGAGCGACACTTTGAAATGTGGTATGTTAGTTCCATTTGGGGTCTCATTGCACCAGAAACTTTTCGTCACTGTCACTCACTTATAATGGATTCCATAACAGTCTCAGTAGAATAACAAGAGTTACAGATTCGTAACCCGGAGGCTATACCTACTATAATTCTAGCATTAAGTGGGAAAACTGCCGCTCACATCATACGGCGGAGGCAAACAAAACGGATTTTTCATCTTCATTGATTTTCAGATTCTATTTACTTGAAACGTAAAACATCATATTGAGGGGGGGGGGATTAATAATATCAGTTAATTTTATGTGTAAAATTAACTGATATTATTATTCCTTTATCTAAAGATGAAGAGTAATCATAATATTTGCCCGTTGTGCCGAATCTGAACACCATTCTCTATGATCTCATTCCTAATAGGCTTGTGAAGTTCGTCGGTGCTGCTAAAACTTTTGGTGATAACCTAGTAGAAGATTTAGGATGAAAGATAAGGCAAATATTTTTATGAAAAAACTCCATGTCATGGACTTTTAGAAAAAATGTTGCATGGCACAAGCCAGGATAAATCAGTCGAATTTACACCTTGTGGAATCAAACGACACCAATCTCAACTTTCTCAAAAAAAAAAAAAAAACAGAGCTCTGGGGGGCTCAATACTAGTCCAGAACTCAGAACCCTTGGGAAGCTTAGCACTATGTAGGAGAATCAAACACTGGTCACAAAGGATCTGAACAAAGATCGCAATGATATTTGCAGTCTCAAAGGGGGCGTGTAACCAGATTTTATAAATATAATTAAAAAAATAATAACCATTCTTATTCTCAAACACCAATTGTATTATGGATAAGCATTGGCCGGTTGATCCTCGGCTTGACATCTTAGAAAAATACTACGAAAAGTCAAGCTACTTTTCAAGCACAAAAAGTCCAGTTGATGCTTGGGGCTTTTATAGTCCTAAAGAGTAATAAATTCTACGATTGGGTACACAATCATAGGTCCCAGTTACCCAGTCTGTGATTGCCAACAATACTATTCTCCATTTTCAATTTCAATTGCTTCAGTTTATTGCAACTTCAGTAGGTACTCGTAATAAAATAGAAATAAATCTATCAAATTGAATGGAAAAAATCAATTGGAGATAATATGAAGGAAGGAAACAACAAAGCAATGTATTGGATAATGAACGGAATATTGTTAGCAGAGCAATAGTGCAGAAATATAATATGCAAGTTATCGTGTCGTGGAAAAGTAATATATTATTTGAGTAAAAGACGTCACCAGAATCAATATTGCAGCCTAGATAAAATATTCTGACAGGGAACTTGGGAAGCATTCTGATTCCTGGCATTGTTAATGCAGAATCAATAGTGCAGCCTAGATAAAATATTCTGACAGGGAACTTGGGAAGCATTCTGATTCCTGGCATTGTTAATGCAGAATCAATATAGCAGTATAGATAAAATATTCTGACAGGGAACTTGGGAAGCATTCTGATTCCTGGCATTGTTACTGCAGAATCAATATTGCAGTATAGATAAAATATTCTGACAGGGAACTTGGGAAGCATTCTGATTCCTGGCATTGTTACTGCAGAATCAATATTGCAGCCTAGATAAAATATTCTGACGTGAACTTGGGAAGCATTCTGATTCCTGGCATTGTTAATGCAGAATCAATATTGCAGTGTAGATAAAATATTCTGACAGGGAACTTGGGAAGCATTCTGATTCCTGGCATTGTTACTGCAGAATCAATATTGCAGCCTAGATAAAATATTCTGACGTGACTTGGGAAGCATTCTGTTTCCTGGCATTGTCGTGGATATCTTCGTTGTTTTTCTTATCTCCTTTGAATATGAACCTTTGTGCTATGGTAGGTCGTTACTTGATAAAATTATACTAGTCGTCCCTTTTAAGCGTTATATTTTATACGCTTAAAGTGGAAGAAGTACCATTTATCTACATTTATTAGGATCAGTCGCTTGTAGTGATGTGATCTTGTAGTCGCTCTAAGAGGGGACTGCCCTTATTTGTTCACAGTTGTGGAAGTGAGGATAATTTTTTAAGTACAACCAGCACCGTCTGGTTTTTCGTAATTATATCGATAAACATCTCGTGACTAAGAGGGAGGCTGTAGATGATCATTTGAATGATTGCTTCTATTTCTTGTTGATGCTTTTTGCCAGGTTTCATAAATACGCCAAGGTACCCCCCCACCTGTTGATGTTTATAAATGTTGCCAATGGGTTCTTTCGCAATGTTATTTTTTTTGTAACCATATCGGCATACCCCGTTGGTTAATTGATTCCTTTGCATCACCTGTCATGGATGCCTTCCAGCACTGTGTATAACACTCTTGAATGCTACCCAATGGGTTCCTTTGTAATTGGCGTACCCTGTTTAAGTTAAGTTTATTTAGTTGAGAACATTCGTGACGGGACGAAAGAGTATTTTCAACTTTTAAAATTCGTATTGATGTGCAAGAAGTTACAAGCGGTATCAATACATTTTGTTTATTCCAATTTTTGCAAGGTTTCATTTTTTAACAAAAAAGTAAAGTTGAAAGTCATTGTGTTTCGTGATGTTTTTACTTTAAAGTAGATTTTTTTTGTTAATGGTGTCAAAAATTCTTACGGCCTATAAAGACCTACTAAATTGTATTGTGAAGAAATGTCAAGTCGTTCCGGGGTATTTGAAAAAAATATTCTATTGCTGATCTGAACACAAATAGGTCTTTCTAACCGTCGCGAATAACTTGTCAGTCTACGGACATTGAACATTGTCCACTTCGCAAACGGGAAAAGAAAAGGGTTTCTTGATGAGTACTTATTAAGTACTTTACTTTCCTTGTCCAAAGTGATGGTGGTGGAAGGGTTGGGTAGCATAATATGCTACTCTGAGGACGCCGGACTAGCTATTGATATACTCGTATTGATAATCCCGGCTCCTTCCATGTCTCAAAAAATAGTGATAAATATCTCAAATTAATGACAATGGAAATTCAATTGATTGGCAGGGTTTGAACCCACGCTGAACTGTTTACCAGTCACAGGGTCTTACCATCACTCAAACCCATTTTTCTTTTCTTGAGTAATTTTTGCCGGTGACTTTCAGTGCATTAGAATTAAGTTCTTGGTGATTTTTATCTTATTTTTTGAGCAACTTTATACATTGATCGATGTCTTGACATATGGACAATGTCCTGGGGTGTACGGTGTACTGATGCAGGTGGGGCCGAATTTTGATGTTATATTTGATTTTTCGTGAATAACTTTTTTAGGAAATTAAAATAAAGACAATATTCCAGAACTTTATCATTGATATACCAAAAATGACCTTAGCATTTAAAATATTAGGAACTATAGATTCTTGGAGGATAATTCTGACTTTTTAGTATTTTCTATATTGTACCCGTTCAATGTTTCGAACTCGTAACTCTAAACAGCCACCTAAAACTTTCCCGCTTTGAGTTGATATGTTGTCACGACAAAATTTAAAATATCGGACCGTGATAGTCCGATTTTGGAGAAGAAATCAGATATTTGGCCGTAACTCGAAAACGGCTTGACATATTTTAGTTCTGATAATTTTCCTGGGGTCTTAGACCATGATTTTGGGGGGGGGTCCATCAATATTTCGCTATCTGCTACCGTTTATGCTCTGGTTTAGAACGTGTGGTGTCTCACCCTGTATGACCGAGAGATATGACAATGAAATTAAACCATGGTACCTTTCCATAGTAACTTGGGCAGACTGATAAGAATTGAAAATTGAAATACACTCACAAGTGAACAGTCGATCCTGAATGTGAACTAACCGAACAAGAGATCATATAGAATGTGTTGTCGAATTTGTAATGAGTATATCGCTCATGGGTTGGGGAAACCGTTCAAAATAGGTTCAAATCCAGTCATCCATGGAATTTCATCTTCATGAATTTGAGATATTTACCTCTATTGGAATATATGGAAGGGATCGGGACTATCAACATCTAGTCCGGAGTCCCCAGAGTAGCATAACAACCTTTTTAACCCTTCCACCGCCATCAATTACCGTGATAAACACGGAAAGTTCGTTCTTTTTATTGTTGTTGTAGTATTAGGCATTCTTCTTTAAATTATTCTCCTCTTTTCTAGATTCATGTTTGGAAGAATGGTAGAAATGGGTTGATATGAGGTTACTGAAAAGGTTTAGATGGCCCCTGACTGGCATTGTGAAGGTGTGCATTCCAGGTCCTCTTGGTGCGTAGAACCTGCCGCCGCGTCGTGAGGACGTTGTTTTTGTTGATATTGTTTTCATCTTTTTGATCTACAATTCCTGGACTATACCTATATCTCAGGAACGGCCAGAGATACGATAAAAATGTCGAGAACACTGATCTTGTAGGAAATTTAATTGTTGATCATTAAAGTCAGAATAATCAAATTAATCGTTCTGTGGATATTTGCCGAGAGAGATGGAGAGGGCGGACGATAAAATTCAAAGTATGCGGATTGGTTCCGCAACTTTGCCAACTAGGGACTGTGTTAGCAAAATTTAGAACTATATCCCTGATTTTTCTTTTCCTAAAATTCCTGGCCTATGTTTCTCGGATAATATTCTCTATTCTGCGCATTTCTCTCATCCCATTTATCTCTTTATCCTTGTTGAGCTGAAGTTTGAAATTCGCCTTGTACATCCCATGGTACATAGATATTTATTTATCTATTTACTGCTGTCTGCTTTACTGTCGTATTTTTTTTTTTTTGTAAGTATAGGGTATTTCAAAAGATAATAGGTGCCGTTTGCCCCTTTGAGTTTTTGAACAATTAATGTAGCGCATTCTGCGCTTGACGAGGCATCCTCTTTAAAATATCAGTCACTTGAGGCATCCTCTTTAAAATATCAGTCGGATTTCCATAAAATAAGCTTGTTTACATCAACACCAATCTGGCAATAGTGTTTTTCCTTTATATACAAGTCGTCTACGCCCCATCACTTCTGTATTTCAAATAGTGTAGGGCAATTACTGACGCTGTGTGAGTAAGTGAGTGAAAGACGAGTGTTGGGTGGAGGTATGAGTGAGAAATAAAAGGAGTGCGCCTGAGAGATAGTGAATAGTGGGTGTGTGTGAGGTACCTATAGTGAATGATGAGTGTCTATGAGAGATAGTGAATGCTGACTGTGTATGAGAAATAGTGAATGATGAGTGTATGTGAGGTATAGTGAATGATGAGTGTGTATGGTGTACCTATAGTGAATGATGAGTTCGTGTGAGGTATAGTGAATGATGAGTGTGTATGAGGTACCTATAGTGAATGATGAGTGTGTATGAGACATAGTGAATGATGAGTGCGTATGAGACATAGTGAATGATGAGTACGTATGAGAGATAGTTAATGATGAGTGACTTTGGGATAACTTGTGAGCTTTTGATTGGAAATGTATCACTCGATGAGGGCTGGTCCGGGATCTATGGTGTTATAAACACCCATGGCTCTTACAATAGAAGACTGGAACATGAAAGTGTCTCTCCTGTGCGGTATATGGAATAACTGTCCCTGAGTGTTTGTGGGTCTGAGTCTATAGGTTGTGGAACTTTAATTTGAATTTTTCTGTTATGTAGAAATATTTTATTATTTAGGACAATAAGGACATTTTCTACAAATTTAATTTGTTCGTTGTGTCTTCTTGCTTCAAGAGGTTCCAGCAGAACATATTGAAGCGAGGGAGATCATGTTGAAACATAGGACACATCAGGTTTTTCTTTTCCTTCTCCATCTAGTTTAGGCTACAAACTATTGAAACTGCTCTCGAAGATTATTATAAGATACGCACAGATTTTATGAAATAAGTTCTGGGACTTTGTTAACACCCTGTCGTGGTACAGGTTAATATAATTTGGAGATTGAAGAGAACACACAAGGTTCAATGAATGGAGATAGACCTATTCGAGATACTCGCGTTGTTGTGAAGTCAACGCTTTCTGGATGCAGAGCAACACCGTACGCCGCTCTCAATTGAATCATCAATGAATTTTCTTTTCATTTCACCTACATCATAAAATAATTTTATTTTTAACTATATTATCGTTATGTGTGTTAATATTAATATAATAATCAGTGTGCTATGTCTGTGCTCTATCTCATATCTTGTTCTTCGCTCATTCAGTTGTTGGATATTTAGAATGTTATTAATAATTTGTGTGTTATTTTTTAAAAAATAAATAATTCGTGTGATTATACATATACTGCTATATAATATTATATATACTGTTTTGTTACAAATAACTATACATATAATAAAAATAAACAATCATTATTCAATAAGATCATTTTAAATAATGAACCTTTGGATTTTGGAATAATTGGAATCGACCGCGAAGAAGAAAAATAACCATTCATCTCAAAATTTTATATTTGAAACTGCGTAGAAACTATCTTTTTGCTGATGATCTCTCATCATTGGTTTGAAGCTGAGTTTTTTAAAACGCTGGATGCCCCTCCTAACACGAAACCTTCTGTATTTACTGCTTAAGACTGTCACTTAATGAAACTAGTTTGCTCCCCTCGGTGGCTACATCATACAGTTAATAAATACCAGTTTCGTCACTATCTCACATATTTAGGGGGCCCAAATTTCATCAAAATCAGTCATCTCTAAGTGGTAAAAGTGCCGCATGTCAGAGTACGAGGGGGGGGGATTACCATTTTCCAGTTTTTATTTGGATATGTGAGTTTTTTATTCGATCTTTGAGCAGAGTTCTTTGATCTATAGCTGTGTTAAGTGACTGATAGATATTTTTCTGATAATAGGTACTTATTTTCTTTTTTATGTTTGATTGTTACGGAGTATCCGATGTGTGAACGGACTCTCACCTGGTGAGTGTTTTGTTCAGTCTCATGAATCTCACTCAATGCTGGTGCATCAGAAAAGTATAGAATTTCAAAATGAAAAAAATGTGATTTAAGACACCTCAATGCGATCCAGATTTCATTAAATTCGAATAAAGTTGCATCATGGGGGACGTACGGATTTTTATTCGATTTTTAAAACTTTGAATTTTTTTTTTTGGGGGGGGAGGGAGCAGAGTTCTTTGTTCTATAACTGTGTTAAGTGACTGACAGATATTTTCTGATAATAGGTACTTATTTTCCTCTTTTATGATTGATTGTTACGGAGTATCCGATGTGTGAAGTGTGACTCACAACGGACTCTCACCTGATGAGTGTTTTGTTCAGTCTCATGAATCTCACTCAATGCTGGTGCATCAGAAAAGTAGAATTTCAAAATGAAAAAAATGTGATTTAAGACACCTCAATGGGATCCAGATTTCATTAAATTCGAATAAAGTTACATCATTGGGGACGAACGGATTTCGATTTTTGGATTGTATTACTTAGAAACCTGGAAAACTATAATATATAAAATTTTGATGGGTTGCTTTAGGTTTATTATTTTCAATAAGGAACTTTTGGGGACGTCACAAAAAAATACCCCCCCCCTCAAAATTTATATGTTATGTTTCAAGATATGTAGAATCCAATAAGGTCCGCCGTATAGCGTACGGTGTGGAGGCTGGCGAATGTTTTTTTATTCGATTGTTGGATTCTAATGTACCTAATACCTTGAAACGTAGAATATCAATTTTTTGGGGAGGAGGGGGGGATTTTTAGCGGCTAGAATAAACCCAGAGTTTTTTTGTGGTTGATTCCAAACGTTAATTTTTAGATTCTACGTACTTCGTAAAGGTATACCAAATTTCAACTTTCTAACATTTTTAAAAAAATAATAATTATTAATTATTATTTTTTTTTAAAAAAAAATAGTTAATTAATAATCTTAATAGTTAATTAATAAGCCGTACTTCTATTGGAATTCTGATAAATAATTGACACAAAGATAAGATAAAGAAAGGCAAACAAAGAAGATAAAGAGTAACAATCAGACATTTTAAATTAAGTACTCACTAACACTAGACTCATATTATGAAATATATAATGTCATCAGTAGGTTTATGTTGACTACCTGCTCGTCTGTCGTGCCGTCAGTTTCATATATAGTTCCGACTTATTTCAAATTAATAAATATACTAACAGAATAAACCAATCCAATAAATAATAATCAAATAATAACTAATTTTAATAGATAATAAAATTTACAAATGTATTTACAAATGAAAATAAATATAATTAAATGTAAATAAATCTCCATAATTTTTTTTTAATGGAAGTTAAAAATAAATAATATGAGAAATCAGTTAAATAATTTGAAATTAATGATTACGTAATAAATTTCGGAAATAATGTTGTATCGACTATAAATATAATTGCGTCATGAACGTTTTCGTCGACTTCTTGAATTCATTGGAAGATGTCGTAATAGACGAAAGCACTCATGACAACAATACCTAATAACAACAAACATAAATTAAAGGAGGCAGTTTTTAAAATTTAAGGCGAATTCGCAATGATTGTAACAACATTATTCAGGGAGAATGTAAATTTTATTGTATGTTAGGATTGCTCCTGAGGCGTTTTTTTTTTTTTTTTTTNTTTTTTTTTTTTTTTTTTTTTTTTTTTTTTTTTTTTTTTTTTTTTTTTGCTTAACGTCTATTTAACATCTATTTGTCATTCGAGACAGGGGTTTTACCCTCCATTCGCTGGAAATTTGCAAATCATCTACCCACAGTGACCTCACCCAGCCTGGGTTGAGCCGGAACAATAGCCAGCATCACGAGGGCACGAACCTACGTGGACTCCCACATGGTGCAGCCCCGTTGGATGTTGCTTAACTTCAGTGATCTAACTAAAATTGGTGTATTCAACGAGCTGATATAGATCCTGAGGCGTTTTAAAATCACCGATAAACAACTCTTTATCTTTACTAGTAAGAGACCACTTTTTAGTCAGATCGTTGAAAACATGAATTTTTTCTACATACGACCTTTGAATCTTTAATACTTCAAGCGGCCGTACAATTCATTATTTCAGCAGGTACATATCAGTCCCGAAAAAGTGCCATTTATTGGCGATTTTAAAGGAGCATCCACACTACACAATGAAAGTTGCGGTGACAGTGTCAGTGACCGTCATCTCACAGTGATTTTCATAATACCCGTCAGTGTTTCCCCGTGCTCAACAAATGGAGATATTTTCATGTCAAATAATTGAGAGCACTGTCACTGACAGTGTGTACTGTGAATGCTCCTTAAAAGGCCTCAGGAGCACCCCAATCATTTCAAATACACAATATTACGATCCTTGGTTCACCGAGCAGTCGGATCTAGAAAGAAGAAAATACTTTGAAACTCAATTTGATGTTCAATTTGACTTTGTGTGTTTTGGCTCGTGTAAACGATCTGTTTCTGTGGAGAGAATAAGAAACATTGCGAGTACGCCTTCAGTTAAAATATTAATTCTATTGAAGCCTTTTGCATTTTTACTGTTGTAGTGTTCAATTTGACATTGTGTATTCACAAAGGCTCGTCCACACTAGCACATATTGCTCGGCTCGTGTGAACGTTCTGTTTCTGTGGAGAGAATGCTGAAATACTTGCTACGCACAATTGATTTGTTGGACCTCTTACAAATCAACGCGAACATTTGTTTTAAATTTTCAGATTCAGTGAATAAATTATTAATCGTAAAATGAAAAGGGTATTTTGTGCGGGAATACGGAATGTACAAAATACCGGAAGCGGCATATCACAGGGAATCTAGAAACGAGGGATTTTCAGACACGCAGGATCTTTCCCATTTGCGGCTTGCAATTTGCAATATCCCTCCGGCCACCTATATTCTTTTGTTTTTAACTTTTTATTTTTTATAATTTCTTGTTAGATTGTTTGACATATTTTAAACCAACTTAGACAGGTTAGCAAACGTTTTTACCGCCATGCCTTGATGAGAATTCTTGCTTGAGCACAACACTTTTTGAAAGTGATTAAAAAGGGGGGAAATATTAAGGATATCAGGGGATTAAAAGTGGTGAGATTTTGAAAAAAGGGATTTTTCTTTACCAGGAATCTCTGTGATATGCCGCACTCCAAAATACCACATAAAGATATTGATGGCTGACATCCTCAACTCTAGTCTCTAGTCCACCCGAGTTGATGATGTAAAACTATGCGATAAGCTACGCTCCGATAATAACACATAATGCATAAAAAGATATTATGCAGGATGTTTTAGTACTGGAGAAACTCCCTATAAAAAAAAAAAAAAAAAATCGGAGCACATACTACGTACTACGAAGTACGAAGCATTTACTAAATTAAAAGCATTGGTTTTTGTGTTATGCATTCTACACAATCTATACTCAATATCATAGGCCAATGTTGACACTACGATGTTCAGAGTAGAGCTAACAACAGCCTGACGTTTTTAGTCTGAGTAATATTGACAGATTGAATCCTTTGAATTTCAATTGTCCTAAATAATTTACTTAAGGTATTCATTTTGAAATCGAATCTTCAGAAAAATGCGAGAGGCTATAATAATTATTTTATTTTAGTTGATTCAATCAAAAGTTTTATTCAGTTTGACATGATCAAAATTTAGTGTAACATACAACCTACAGTGTAACAAATTTTAGTTTAATTTAAAAATGATCAGTTGAAAAAATCAACTCAAAAAAACTGCAAGCGAGAATATTTTCTATGAATTTTGTCTCATTCAATTAAATTGTTCGAGCGATGGCTACAGCATCTGATGAAGTCGATTTCGGAAGAAAGTTAGAATATGACCCATCATTCAAAGGTCCATTAAAACATCGATCTTGTACAGATGTTTGCTGTGTTCTGTTGTTCATAATTTTTCTCTGTGCATGGGGTACTGTCGCGTACTTTGCCTATAGAAATGGCGATCCCGAAAAATTCTTCCTTCCACGAGATTCCGAAGGGCACATTTGTGGCGTTGATAAACCAGTTGAACAAAATTCATATTTGTTTTATTTTGATCTCACAGGATGTATAGATTCTTCTGTTGTACTAAATGGTTGTAAAACACCGCAAGTATGTGTCCAATCATGTCCAAGTACAAACTGGGCAGCTGTAGAGGTGTTGAGTCAAACGGAACCCATCAACTGGAATGATGTCAGAAGTAAACTTATCTGCAGAGACAGAAATATTGCTGCAACAGTCAACAGTAAACAAAAGCTTCAAGATGTCATAGACAATCACCAATGTGCAAAATATTATATCGCTATGAAACCTTTCTACAAAAGATGTTTGCCGTCCCTAGTAGACATATCTGCAGCGGAGAGAGTGCTGAAAGAAAATAATATTCCTTTGTCCAGCATTACAAATGCAACCAAAGTCATTGAGTTCCTCGTCAGCGCTCAGAATATGACGGAAGTTGTTTTTGAAGAGCTCTACAGAGCGCGATATTATTTATTTGCGGGTACTGGTGTTGCCATTTTGGTTACTTTAGTATATATTTTCCTTCTGCGTTGTATTTCTTTTATTATTGTTTGGTTTTCTATTTTAGCCACAATTTTTCTTTTGGGTTTTAGTGTTTACTATTCTTATCTTAAATATCAAAGCATACCGGAGGATACAAAACCAGGAGACTCTGGGGAAGAACATTTTGATTTGATCCTTCAAATCAGGGATACACAATTTATTCAGGATAAATTCCAGGAGATTATCAGTAGTAAAAAAACCTGGCTTTACCTGCTCGTCTTGTCGGGCACAGTGTTCGTTATTTTATTACTTTTGATCATGTTCCTTCGTGCCCGAATCAGTATTGCGATTGCTCTTATTGGCGAGGCGAGTAAATGCGTTAGTTCCATAAAATCAAGTTTGATTTTCCCAATTTTTCCCTGGTCTCTCCATTTGGTTGTTATTCTTTGGTCAGTCATTGTTGGAGTCTATATTTATTCTTTAGGAGACTCGACGTACAAAGTGGCTGGACTTTCTAACGACACTCAGTGTGTGTGCACCAATCATTATTATTGGCATGACGGACAATGGTGCATTCCCAGTAAATGGAATCAAATGTGTCATAAAAACAATACGGTTGATCAGGCTTGTCCTGTAGCGTCTTGCAAATTGATCTCTAAAAATCCCAATAACTTCGTCACTTACCTGTTCTTGTTCAATATTTTTGCCTATTTTTGGAGCTCATCGTTTGTTTCTGCTTTATCCGAAATGATTCTTGCAGCAACCTTTGCAACTTGGTATTGGACCTTTCACAAAAGAGATTTACCATTTTTTACTGTTACCTCTGCTTTTTTTCGCACCATTCGTTATCATGTTGGAACGGCTGTGTTTGGCTCTCTCATCATTTCTATCTGTAAGTTCATTCGTTTTATCCTGGAGTACATCGAAAGAAAGTGTAAAAAGTTTGATAACAGTTTGACGCGCGGCATTCTTTGGACATTGAAATGTTTGTTCTGGTGTCTTCAAAAATTTATTGCTTTTGTCAATCGAAATGCTTACATTATGTGTGCCATTCATGGAGGCAATTTCTGTAAATCTGCCAGGGGAGCATTTAGTCTTTTAATGAGAAATGTTGTTCGCGTCGTCGTGGTTGACAAAGTGACTGATCTACTTTTGTTTCTGGGCAAAGCTCTGCTTACAGCAGCCATTTCATACGGGGCATACCTTGTTTTCATTAATCCCATTAGTGATGCAGACACTCAGGAACTCTTCCTCGTGAAGCACCCATGGGCACCCGTCGCTATTTTGGGTGTAGTTACATATCTGATTTCATCTACATTCTTCCGCGTCTATTCAATGGCAATAGATACTTTATTTTTGTGCTTCCTAGAAGACTGTGAAAGAAATGATGGCTCTCCTGAGAAACCTTATTATATGTCGAAATCCCTTCAAAACTTATTGGGGAAGACAAATGTAAATGCATGATGTTTGCTTTGGATATTGAAATGTTGCTTCTTACCATCTCCCCAGCAGTGTTCCAAAATAGAACCTTTATAATTTTAGTGTAAGAAATGTGAGGTCTTGCTGTGTGTGTAAAATTGAATCAAATAGGTCTGTCCCACGTAAAATAATTTTTTAGGCGTTTGTGGAGTAAGTGGAGGATCGGGTGCACTAATGTGTTAGTATATTTTCAGCGCGGGCTCCATAACAGCAATTTTTGTTGATTTTCCAACGTGTACGTACGGAGTGCAATCCTATTTTCAGGAGAAATGTTAGATCACAAAATACATTTCCGCCTCCTAACACAATGAGCAGTTTGCTTAAAACGAATTAAATGCCTTTAAACAAATGTTTCGTAGAATGAGCATATGCTCCAATTTGCATACATTTTTATTTTACCGTGTCAATTAGGGAAGTATATGCTCAACGGGTTGAGCAAATGTTCAAATTCTGAGCATTTGAAATTTGTAATTGAACCCAATGGTCTCCCATTGGGTTCAATTACAATTTCAACTTTCTAAATTTTAGTATTAGATCCCTAGATAATTATATTAGGTCGGGTAGAACTACATTAGACATCAAAATCCATCTGTTTTTCTTTGTATTTGAAATGAAGATGTATTCTATATTTATTTTAATACATAGGTCAGTATTATCATACCTCATCCGCTCCTTGTCGTGATCGTTGCAAATGAATTCGTCTTTCACGTGGTCATCAAATCTTTCAAGTACCTATGGTGTTCCTCTTGTGCGTGCACATGACATTATTTTGATATCAATGATCTCTGAACTGTAGTCAGGTGATTTACTTTCTCACCCATTTCTTCTATCACTTGGCATATTTTCTATCCATGAACTTTTAATAGTCATTTTTTACCATGTGTACGAAGGTGGTTTGATGAGTTTGTGGACTCGGAAGGAAGATATGATTCCTAGGTACTTATATTTTTTGTTTTATCTTTTAACGTAATCTCCATAAGCTCGATTTCATTGTCACTTGCGAGTAGCGGAGCTATGTTTCGGAATCGAGATGTGAAAACTGTAACAATCTGTGGAAAATTTATGACTTCAGCTGTCTGTCTGTAGTCGATTCCCTGAGTTCGGCTCAACTTGTCTACCGTTTATCCGTTTCCCCAAG
Organism: Pachypsylla venusta; assembly: GCA_012654025.1. NCBI lineage: Eukaryota > Metazoa > Arthropoda > Insecta > Hemiptera > Aphalaridae > Pachypsylla > Pachypsylla venusta. The sequence goes on from CM022875.1 coordinate 32,944,259, forward strand.
ATTGAATTCGAACGGTTTCGAAGTCCGAATAAGAACGCTCGCTCATGTTTTTTTTCGGAACTTACATTGCGTTCCTGCGAACTAGGATTGTTTTCTCTATTCCGCGTTTACATGTATTAGAAAATATTTGACTGATATGAGACCTCATAGGATTTTATCCCGGAATTTCATTGTCATTGTAAAGGCGATCCTCTTACAATCAACTGTTCTTCCATTGATTTAAAAATTGGTTCAAACAGGTTGATAAGAGTTTTCCTAAATAATGTTGATGGCCCCTGGCTGGATCTGTGATGTATACGCTATGATACGGCATGAGCATCATTGAATTTTTCATTAATCCCGTTATTTTCTTGTATTATTATTATTAGATCTCATTGTGTATAAATAATTAATTATTTTTAATATGTTTAAATTTTATACCTCAAATTATATTCAATTATTGTGATATTCAATTCAAATTATATTGAATTATTCAAATATATTGATCTGGTGTAACAATTATTTCATTTCCTACAGAACACACAGTAGCATTTCTATTAAGGATTGAAAATCCCCTGATTTGTGACCGACGGCCATGTCAATCAGGGTAGTCGTCCCTTGGAAGAGACTACACGTGTGGACTGATGCAAATGCATGTAGGTAAATGGAACCTCGGCCACTGTAAGCGTACAACATATAACGCTTACCGTGGACAAAGGTCGATTAAAATTACATTCATTTGGATCAGTCGCTCGTTGAAGCGTGAACTTCTTGTTCCTTCCAAAGGACGATTGGGGTCATCCTTAATGATAGCTTTAAATTTGACCAGGGCAGAAATAGTCTCAATCTTTTATCTGAAGCAGAACTGTTTCAGGAATGATTCCTTCCTAAAGAAGACCAACCTAAAATTCTAACTCTACTATTTACAGTGTCTATTGACCGAACGAATCGTGGTCTACTTCTAACACGACATATTTTCATTAGTTACATTTGTGTCTTTTTTTACCAGGATAACTCTCGAACACCTTAATCCGATTTTGATAAAATTTGGTTTGTACATTCATTATATTGATCGAATTAGATGATAATTTTTTTGACAAGGCCATTAAAAATGAGTGTGGTCTACAATCTGGAGAACTTCTAATATCTAGTTCTATAAAAATGATGCTCGTGCAACGCAATAAGTAATATACTGATCTTAATGGGTCCCGTTACTGTGGCTGCTGCGGCAATCAGGTCCTCTTTTAGAGAAGTGATCCGAATTTGGGGTTTTGTGCCCTAATATGCCCTAAATGAAAATAGCTCCAGGAGACCCAAAATTTTCCGATAATATGTTGAAGAGTGTGTGTTTTCAATTTCATCAAAAATTGTGTGATATTGCTTTAAGAGAAGTGACCCGAATTTGTGGTTTGGTGTCCTAAATGGCCCCCAGAAGAAGATAGGCCCATGAAACCCAACATTTTTCGATAATATTTTACAGAAAGTTTTTAAGTTTCATCAAAATAGGAGCTCTATTGCCACTTTTAGAGGAGTGACCCGAATTTCAGATTTGTTGCCCTAATGAGCCCCCAGATGAAAGTAGTTCCATGAGACCCAAAATTTGTCGATAATATGTTACAAAGAGTTTCGTTTTAAATTTCATCCAAATTGGAGCTCTATTGCCACTTTTGGGGGAGTGACCCGAATTTCAGGTTTGGACGTACCTAATCATACTTGCGGAAGCTCAGATGCATTCTGATCTTGTGTTCAAAAATTGTGCGGAGGCTTTCGCCGGTCCTTTGACTCTCGTTTTTCAAACGTCATTAGTTTATGTATAATTCCTGACAGGTGAAAAATTTCATTTATATCCCCAATATACAAACAATCTGGAGATTAAGATCATCATCAGATTTCTGGGTATTGACCTGTCAATATAGCTTCAATAATACCAAAACTATTTGAGAATCTTATGTCTAAACAACTTTATCCCAACTTGTCATTAATTGTCTCTGACCACCAACACGGATTTATGAGTAAGCGTTCTACGCCTACTAATCTTGTATCATTTTATGAGTACATTAGGTACATCTGCATTAGACTCGCTCGCGTGGTGATCAAATAGATGTTATATACATAGATTTTTCCAAGTGTTTCGATAAACTATCTCATAATATGTTAGTATCTAAGTTAGAAGCAATTGGAATCAGGGGAAATCTCCTCAGATGGATGGAGAGTTTTCATAAAGGTAGAAAACAAATCGTACATATAAAACGTACAAAATCCAGATACATTAGGTATTAATAATTGTGTATAATCTATTCAGGTGCCATCAGGATGTATTCAAAGGTAATTCAAATATATTTTTTTTTACGATAAAGCTGCGATAACAGTCGAAGGCTACCAAATCTAATTCAAATAATACTTTCTCTAGGTGCCTAACTGCGACAACAACCGAAGTTTGTCAAAGGCAATTCAAATATTTTTTTTCACTATAGAGCTGCGACAACAGCCGAAGGCTGCTAAATCTAATGCATATAATATTTTCACTAGAGAGCTGTAACAAGAACCGAAGGTTGACAAAGGTAATTCAAATATTTTTTCTTCACATTAGAGCTGCGACAACAGCCGAAGGCTGCAAAATATAATTTATATACTATTTTTACTAGAGAGCTGTGACAACAGCCAAAGGCTACCAAATCTAATGCATTTAATAATTTTCACTAGATAGCTGTGACAACAACCGAAGGTTGTCAAAGGAAATTCAAATATTTTGTTTTTTAATTATTAGATCTGCGACAACAGCCGAAGGCTTCCAAATCTAATTCATATAATAATTATACTAGAGGGATGTGACAACAACCGAGGGCTGCTAAATCCAATTCAAAAATATTTTCTTTAGGAAGCTGCGACAACAACCGAAGGTTGTCAGAGGTAATTCAAATAGTTTTTTCCACTCTAGAGCTGAGACAACAGACGAAGGCTACCAAATCTAATTCATATGATGACCAGAGAGATGTGGCATCAACCGAAGGCTGCCATATTTCCCAGTGTGAGCATGGCTCCTATATAGAAAATTTAATATTTTACTCAAGGATATTACTTTTTGTACTGCAGGACATCTTCGTTTTCAATTTCAGATTTCTCGCTCATCCCTATGTGGTACTCCTCAATTCCTATTTTTCGGCGGTGAAAACCGGCTATGAATCAGGGGAAAGACCGGAAAATTCCAATTTTTTTATTATTTATAGGGTCCTTACGAGTATATACTATTTAAGAGGAGTTCCATTCTTGGTCATTTTTCGTTATCTCCTTTAGTTTGTGCAGGAAAAAAAAAAAACCATTTTATGGTGGTAACATTCCAAGTAAAAGCCCACTTGGAATCTGTGTGCCTTGGAATCTAAAAGGAATCTGTGTGCTAAATTTCAAGTCTCTAGGTTTAGCTATCGTGGAGCTACGTTGATCATCAGTGAGTCAGTGAACACTGAGTCAATATACCAATGATCAATGTGCTATGTCTGTGTTCCATCTCATCTCATCTCTTGCTCATTCAGTTGTTTGAAATTTTGAGAGTTATTATCTAATAATAATTTGTGTGTTGTATTTTTTTAAATAAATAATTCGAGTGATTATACATAATAATTCTACAGTGTTTTGTTACAAATAAATATACATACAATAAAAATATAAAATCATTATTCAATAAGAAAACGCTCTCTCCTGTAAAATTTCATTTTTGTCTCTTGCTTACTTTTGGTTTATCATTTTAAATAATGAACCTTTGTCGCAGCTCTCTAGTAAAATTGTCATATGAATTAGATTTGGCAGCCTTCGGCTGTTTTCGCAGCTCTAATGTGAAGAAAAAATATTTGAATTATCTTTGACAACTTTCGATTGTTGTCGCAGCGCAGAGAAAATATTATTTGGATTAGATTTTGCAACATTCGACTGTTGTCACAGCTCCATAGTAGACAAAAAATATTTGATTTACATTCGACAACCTTCGGCTGTTGTCGCAGATATCTAGGAAAAATATTATTTGAATTTTGAATTAGATTTGCCAGTTTTCCGCTGTTGTCACAGCTCTCTAGGAAAATATTTTCAGAGACTCCAGTGGATATAACTTTATAACACCCAAATTTAGCAATAATATGTTTCACAGAGTGTTTATTTTAAATTTCATCAAATTTGTATTTGTAGTGATAATAATGTAAAATTTATATAAGTGACCCGAATTTGAGGTTCGTTGCCCTAAAGTGCCCCCCAGATGAAAATACTCCCATGAGGTCCAAAATTTGTCGATGATATGCTACAAACAGTCTTTGGTTTAAATTTTAGCAAAATTGGAATGATATTGTCCGAATTTGAGGTTTGGTGAGTTAAAATGCCCCCAGATGAAAACACCCTATGAGGTCCAAAATTTAAACATGATATAATACAAACAGTCACTGTTTTAGATTTCATCAAAAAAAGTGGTGAGATTTTGAAAAAAGGGATTTTTCTTTACCAGGAATCTCTGTGATATGCCGCACTCCAAAATACCACATAAAGATATTGATGGCTGACATCCTCAACTCTAGTCTCTAGTCCACCCGAGTTGATGATGTAAAACTATGCGATAAGCTACGCTCCGATAATAACACATAATGCATAAAAAGATATTATGCAGGATGTTTTAGTACTGGAGAAACTCCCTATCCAAAAAAAAAAAAAAAATCGGAGCACATACTACGTACTACGAAGTACGAAGCATTTACTAAATTAAAAGCATTGGTTTTTGTGTTATGCATTCTACACAATCTATACTCAATATCATAGGCCAATGTTGGCACTACGATGTTCAGAGTAGAGCTAACAACAGCCTGACGTTTTTAGTCTGAGTAATATTGACAGAGTGAATCCTTTGAATTTCAATTGTCCTAAATAATTTACTTAAGGTATTCATTTTGAAATCGAATCTTCAGAAAAATACGAGAGGCTATAATAATTATTTTATTTTAGTTGATTCAATCAAAAGTTTTATTCAGTTTGACATAATCAAAATTTAGTGTAACATACAACCTACAGTGTAACAAATTTTAGTTTAATTTAAAAATGATCAGTTGAAAAAATCAACTCAAAAAAACTGCAAGCGAGAATATTTTCTATGAATTTTGTCTCATTCAATTAAATTGTTCGAGCGATGGCTACAGCATCTGATGAAGTCGATTTCGGAAGAAAGTTAGAATATGACCCATCATTCAAAGGTCCATTAAAACATCGATCTTGTACAGATGTTTGCTGTGTTCTGTTGTTCATAATTTTTCTCTGTGCATGGGGTACTGTCGCGTACTTTGCCTATAGAAATGGCGATCCCGAAAAATTCTTCCTTCCACGAGATTCCGAAGGGCACATTTGTGGCGTTGATAAACCAGTTGAACAAAATTCATATTTGTTTTATTTTGATCTCACAGGATGTATAGATTCTTCTGTTGTACTAAATGGTTGTAAAACACCGCAAGTATGTGTCCAATCATGTCCAAGTACAAACTGGGCAGCTGTAGAGGTGTTGAGTCAAACGGAACCCATCAACTGGAATGATGTCAGAAGTAAACTTATCTGCAGAGACAGAAATATTGCTGCAACAGTCAACAGTAAACAAAAGCTTCAAGATGTCATAGACAATCACCAATGTGCAAAATATTATATCGCTATGAAACCTTTCTACAAAAGATGTTTGCCGTCCCTAGTAGACATATCTGCAGCGGAGAGAGTGCTGAAAGAAAATAATATTCCTTTGTCCAGCATTACAAATGCAACCAAAGTCATTGAGTTCCTCGTCAGCGCTCAGAATATGACGGAAGTTGTTTTTGAAGAGCTCTACAGAGCGCGATATTATTTATTTGCGGGTACTGGTGTTGCCATTTTGGTTACTTTAGTATATATTTTCCTTCTGCGTTGTATTTCTTTTATTATTGTTTGGTTTTCTATTTTAGCCACAATTTTTCTTTTGGGTTTTAGTGTTTACTATTCTTATCTTAAATATCAAAGCATACCGGAGGATACAAAACCAGGAGACTCTGGGGAAGAACATTTTGATTTGATCCTTCAAATCAGGGATACACAATTTATTCAGGATAAATTCCAGGAGATTATCAGTAGTAAAAAAACCTGGCTTTACCTGCTCGTCTTGTCGGGCACAGTGTTCGTTATTTTATTACTTTTGATCATGTTCCTTCGTGCCCGAATCAGTATTGCGATTGCTCTTATTGGCGAGGCGAGTAAATGCGTTAGTTCCATAAAATCAAGTTTGATTTTCCCAATTTTTCCCTGGTCTCTCCATTTGGTTGTTATTCTTTGGTCAGTCATTGTTGGAGTCTATATTTATTCTTTAGGAGACTCGACGTACAAAGTGGCTGGACTTTCTAACGACACTCAGTGTGTGTGCACCAATCATTATTATTGGCATGACGGACAATGGTGCATTCCCAGTAAATGGAATCAAATGTGTCATAAAAACAATACGGTTGATCAGGCTTGTCCTGTAGCGTCTTGCAAATTGATCTCTAAAAATCCCAATAACTTCGTCACTTACCTGTTCTTGTTCAATATTTTTGCCTATTTTTGGAGCTCATCGTTTGTTTCTGCTTTATCCGAAATGATTCTTGCAGCAACCTTTGCAACTTGGTATTGGACCTTTCACAAAAGAGATTTACCATTTTTTACTGTTACCTCTGCTTTTTTTCGCACCATTCGTTATCATGTTGGAACGGCTGTGTTTGGCTCCCTCATTATTTCTATCTGTCAGTTCATTCGGCTTATCCTGGGGTACATCGAAAGAAAGTGTAAAAAGTTTGATAACAGTTTGACGCGCGGCATTTTTTGGACATTGCAATGTTTTTTCTGGTGTCTTCACAAGTTTATTGCTTTTGTCAATCGAAATGCTTACGTTATGTGTGGCATTCATGGAGGCAATTTCTGTAAGTCTGCCAAAGCATTTAGTCTTTTAATCAGAAATGTTGTTCACGTCGTCGTGATTGACAGAGTGACTGACCTACTTTTGTTTTTGGGCAAAGCTCTACTTACAGCTGCCATTTCATACGAGGCATACCTTGTTTTCATTAATCCCATTAGTGATGCAGACACTCAGGAACTATTCCTTGTGAAGCACCCATGGGCACCCGTCGCCATTTTGGGTGTAGTTACATATCTGATTTCATCTACATTCTTCCGCGCCTATTCAATGGCAATAGATACTTTATTTTTGTGCTTCCTAGAAGACTGTGAAAGAAATGATGGCTCTCCTGAGAAACCTTATTATATGTCGAAATCACTTCAAAATTTATTAGAGAAGACAAAAAATGTTCTTCATTCATGATGTTCGCTTTGGATATTGAAATGCTGCTTCTTACCATCTCATCAGCAGTGTTTCAAAATAGAACAGGAACCTTTTCTTGTTGTGTATGTATTATTTTATTCATGGCCTTTCACTATCGTTAATACTACTTGGTTTTGGGTTTTACAACAAACACGGAACGACTTCTTTGAACAATTTTACCTCAGGAGAACCTGGATATAAATACTAGGATTTTATGTTAGTTCTTTCAGATTCAAAAAGTAATTCTAATGGTAACCTAGGATAGGGAAGGAGATTTCATTAGGATATTCGTTGTTCTGAAAGAAAATGAGGTCTTCTACATGGAAATGTAATTATATTCCCGTTCACCTAGTTATCAATGAATCGAGGTAAGACCTCATGTTGATCAATCACCATATATGGTTTTATACTTCATGGTGATCGATCACTATTTGGTTCTTGTGTCCAAATTATGTGAAGGTTCCTAATACATTATAATAAATATTCCTTCCTCAATTCTAAAACCATCCGTGCACCAAATTTCCTTCAAATCGGATCACTTGAAGAAGAGTACGGTAGGTCATACAAGCAGACAAAATAAAAATTGTTTTTGCTTTTATCCTAACTCGTATCGAAAAATGGGCGATGTCATATTTTTTCTTTATTCTTGTAATGCTGTGTATCCGTATTTGTTTTTGAGGTTTTTATTATTTCCTGCGATTATCTATTTTGCACCCTAAATACATAAATGTATTTTTCCATTACAGACCAATCTGTGTCAGGCAGAACTTGAGTTAATGATTTGATACTCATATCTCACACCCACATTACTCATCGACAGGAGAACATTGTCGAGATAAGATGGAGAGACGGTGTTTTTGTTTGGTTAGGTGTGTGTACAGAACAGATATTGATTCAAATAATTAAATGGATGGGGTTGGTTTCCACAGACTGATAGTGATAAGTGCTCCTCATATTCCTGGCTGTTATCTGAAAACTGGGGTCGTACATGTAGAAAAAATGAACGGAAAGCGTCTCTCTTCTACGGGGCCTACATTCCTGCATTGAAAGATATTTAAAACAATCTATAATCCTTCCCTTATATTCATTATCTCCTTAAAATTGTTGCCGAATCCAGGGAATCGACTACGGAATACAGAACCGAGAACTCAAGTATGATCTGCTTTCATTTATAGTAACGGTCCTTTTACATCGAACTTATTTCTTTATTGCCTCGCCAACGCGACGCAATTCTTTTCTTTAGGTTTTCTTTCGATATAATACCTATATCGAAAAATATCTATATTTCTATTCGATATTCTAACCCTAAATCCTTGGATTGCAACAAAAGCAGCTTATTTTTCACATAATTTAATTGGTTCAGAAAGAAGATGTATTGAGCGAGTACTACACCTGATCAATATTCATTAACATTGAAGTTGTACCTCTCTCGTTGTAGTAATGTTAAACCCCATGCTGGTTGCTCTTACAATCACTGCAGTGTGTTGTAACCATGACCTTGTGCAGTAGAATGTGCCTCTGATTACCTATTGGTTCATTCAGTCTTTGTCTCCAGTGCCAGTCCTGTTACAGATTTGTCCTGGCAGTTGATGATATTCAAATATAATTTCCCTAGTTGTTGTTGGGTTGAGATCACAGGGTCATCATCGGAATGTGTACCGTCTACAGACTCTAATACAGGCTACAAATCTAGATTTAGTCAAAATAGGGGTAGATGTAGGTATCTCGTGAGAATCTTTGGAAATAGAATTTTGATCAGGTTGACTTTAAAGTCTGTTGACCTCGCGACATACTAGTGTCCTCAAACGTTTTCTTCGGACGGCGAGACAAAAGTGTGAAAAATGTGTCTGTCGCCCAGGGCTGAACGTTTGGTTACACCATCAAAGCTCATATGATCAAAAAATATTCTAGCATCCAAATTGAAAAACTTAAAAGTAAACGCATATGATTTGATAGTTTTTTTGGAAACTTCTGTTTCCATATTTTCCTACTCTCTATCTGAAGCTGAACTTTAAAAGTTGTTTTTAATAATTTCAAAATTCCACTCAAATTTTGTTCCGTTATTTTTTTAATTCTACAGCTTGTGGTTTATCATTTCAATTATTTAATCTTTTTTTCTCCTCTCATTTATCTTTGCAGTTTGTATTACAGTGGAAGTTGTTGGTGGCCCTGTCGGAGGAGGGGATGAAAAAGCATAACTAGAAACCGCATGAAATATTTTCATTTACCCCAATAATGATCTTCTTACAATCTCCTCGTAGTCTTCACAGATAGAATACATATTTTTTTTTTTTCTTGANTTTTTTTTTTTTTTTTTTTTTTTTCGTGACGATTGCAAATGTTCATTATTGAAAATAATAAAACAAAATTTATCTAAACTTATAAAACGCAAAGCCCAGTTGGTATTCTGACTGACGTACTGACTGATTGACTGACTGATAATCAATGTAGCTTCACAATGTCTAAACGTAGAGACTTGAAACAGGTTCCTTTTAGTATGTAGGTGCGTAATAAGAAAGGAAAAAATTTAAAGTTCAAGTGGGAGCAAGTTACCGCCAAAAATGACGCTATTTAGCGGGTCTTTTTGCAATTTTTTTCTGGGCAAACTAAAAGAGATAACGAAAAATGACCGAGAATAGACCCCCCCAAAATAGTATATAAGGACCCCATAAAAAATATAAAATTTGAAAATTTCCGGTTTCTATCCGATTTATGGACGGTTTTCACCACCAAAAAATCGGAATTGAGAAGTATCACTTCGGGATGAGCGAGAAAGCTGAAATTTTATACGAAGGTGTTCCGCAGTGTAAAAAGTAATATCTTTGAGTAAAATATTGAATTATCTAACTAGGAGCCGTGTTCACTCTGTTGGTCGGTTCCACCAAAAATCTAAAATTGAGTTGTGGAATTTTGTAACCGAAGCGAAGCACGGGAAAACAGCTAGTATATTATAGAGTAGGGTCGAACGATGCAGCTTGGGCTTGCGGGTAGGTACACTTATTAATGCTCTGTTTATATTTGTCGGAAAAGCAACTTTTGACCCTTAGATCACTAGTGTCCATAAGTATTAAAAGTCCTTATGTCGACTGCTCATATGAACGCTTACAATTTTTTTGTTCTGATGGTTTCTATGGAGATAGGAAACGACACTGGGGAAACTATGTCTTCTGCAGTCTGTCTGTTATCCGATGAGATTTTTCCAGAATTGAGTTCGAACGGTTTTGAAGTCCGAATAAGAACGCTCACTCATGTCATTTTTCGTATAACACCGGAACTTACATTGCGTTCCTCTGATATTGGATTGTTTTCTCTATTCCGTGTGTACATGTATTAGATAAAATTTGACTGATATGAGACGAGACAATTTTCTCAAACAGATTAGGTATTCGATATCATAGGATTTTATCCCGGAATTTCATTGTTATTGTAAAGGTGATCCCCTTACAATCAACTGTTCTTCCATTATTTTAAAAATTGGTATAGAACCAGGTTTTGAATTTGATGGCCCTTGGCTGTTGTATCTGTGATGTATACACTATGATACGACATGAGCATCATTGAATTTTTCAATGATCCAATGATTCCCAAATCATTGGATTATTCATTAATCGTTATTTTAATGTATTATTATTAGATCTCATTGTCTATAAATAATAATTAATGACTATAATTTTGTTTTTTAAATTTTATACCGCAAATTGTATTCAATCATTGTGATTCATTATATTCATCTGGTTTGAAAAACACTAACGTTATTTATGACGAGGATTCACTTACTTTTTATCTTCCGACTCGAGTTTCGTCTACTTCGTAGACATTTTCAAGAAAAGACATTTCGTCGTAAATAACGGTAGCGTTTTTTTAAAGTTACCAATAGGATGTCTAATATAAATTTGTTAAATAATAATATTCATCTTGTGTAAAAATTATTTAATTTCCTACGGAAAACACATAAGAACTTCTTTTATGGAGGGACAATCCCCTGTATTTTGACTGACGGCCCTGTCATACACTCAGGGCGGTCGTCCCTTTAAAACGACTACACGTGTAGACTGATGCAAATGCATGCAGCGTATAATATATATCGCTTACCGTGGACAAAGGGCTATTAAAATTACATTCATTGGGATCAGTCGCTCGAAGCAGCATGAGCTTGTTGTTGCTTTCAAAGGACGATCCTTAAATTTGACCAGGGCAGAAACGGTCTCAATCTTTAATCTGACTTCAAACTTTAATCTTCCTAAACAAGGCCAACCTAATTTTGTAACTCTACTATTTATAGTGTTTATTGACCGAACGAATCGAGGTCTACTTTTAACACGACATATATTTTTTTCATTTGTTTGTGTTTTGGTTTACCACGATAACTCTCGAACGCCTTATCCGATTTTGATAAAATTAGGTTTGTACATTTATTATATTGATCGAATTATCTGATAATTTTTTAAAATGAGTGTGGTCTACAGTCAGGAGAACTACTAATATCTATTTTTATAAAAAATATCGTGTAATGCATTAAGTAATATACGGATCTTAATGAGTCCCGTTACTGTGACTGCCGCGGCAATCAGGTCCTCTTTAAAACCGTATATTGCGATGTTTGCAAATATAGTAAATGTGCCGAGACCATAAATGAGCATTCACACTACACAGTGAACGTGTCAGTGATAGTGCTTTCCGACGCCCTACCGTGATCTTCACAATGCTTTGACATGAAAATATCTCCATTGTGTGAGCACGGAAAAAACGGTGACGGGTGTTATTAAAATCACTGTAAGATCACGGTCTCTGACAGTGTCAATGTTCGTGATCTCACACAGTCACACTCACGGTTCGGCGTCGGAGAGCATTGTCACTGACACTTTTACTGTATAGTGTAAATGCTCCTTTATCAAACTTCTGATATACTATACATACACACTAAAAACGTGTTTCTTACCATCTCAGTGGCGATGTTTTGATTTTGCAGAAACCAAACTGTGGAGTCGCCACTGATAAAATTGTCGTTCCTATCTAAAAACCAATCCTGTAAAATATTAAAAAGATTGCCTTTATGAAAAATTGGAATTGCTGTTCAAAGGTGTTGTGGGTGATGGTTGCGGGGCGGTCGGGCGGAATGGTGGTGGGGCCAGATGAAATGGGATGGAAGTTTTTGTCCAAAACATTAAAAGTGGCACACTTGAAAGCAATAAATTCCTCCACTCCTATTTCTATTTATCATTGTAAGCATTGTAATTTATGGGTTTTGTACCTTAAAACCTAATGGCTGTACTTTGGCAAACAAAATGAAATTTTCTAATCTTCTGTTGTGTCCACAATCTAGTAGGTAGCATTTATTTACTTTTAAAGATTTTGCAATTTTTGGGATTTTACGGATTTTTTTTCTTGGCCTCAGTGCCGGGATTGGACGAGATTTAAAGAACTAAAAAGATCCGGTCGTCTGCCTTGCCTTGCGCCGTGAGCGGCACTTTTGCCTCTTATAGCGTTGATTTTGGGTCTTAAATTATAGTATAGAACCCGATTTATGTAACTGACTGGGACGAAAAATTTCAGGGTACAATTAGACCCTAATATGAAGTCACCTACTCGATTTGTATAAATGCTGTCGCATGTGTTCACCAATGCTATATTGTTGTATTTAATAGACAGCAAGCAACCAACGCGATGGTCAACAAAGAAAATAAATAAAACCTAACAAATAATAACATCAACTCACACAAGGGGGAGTTTTATCACAAAATAAAGGTCGGGTCAGTCTTGAGTGATAACAAAGTCCTCTTCAGGAAGAACCTTGTCCTTCTAATAATATATCTGCAAACAATAGACCCGGGGTCAGACGCCATACCGATTAGAAGTCATTGTCACTAATGAAGCAATACCAAGGTTGGTTTTCATTCATCACATTCAATAAACCAGTTCCCATAACTGAAGTTTTGTAACCTTAGAAATTGGGGAACAGTTGACTTAAAGAGAATCACCGCTTCAACAAGAACAACAACAACTGAAGTTGAGCGATTCTATTGATTCTGCATATAACAAGTCCACCCGGAATTGTTTTCCGATCATCTACCTTTCGTTCGGACCACAACATCCCCCTCTTTTTTCCACTATGAAGGGCTTTATTTCAACTAGGTTACTCCAAATGTTGCTACTTCGATCTCACATTGATTTATAAAGAACTGCCCGGAATACAGATCACAATAAACCCATTTATTTGTGACAAGGATTCACTTAACACTACCGACTCGAGATTTTTCTACTTCCTAGACATTTTCAAGGATATTTGCTCCCAAAATTTAAAAAAGGGTCCGTAGACACGAAATAGCCTAACGAAATTTGGTGAATGTTAGAAATTTTCTCCACGACCCATACAGTATCTTTAAGCATAAATTCCACGTCAATCACAAAACTACGATTTTTTGGGATTATAACCACCGAGGGTAACAAGCCACTTTCATTAGGGGGTCCTAAGCCCGGGTAAATACAGATAGGTGTTAGGATGTTAGGAAGGACATCCAGAATTTAAAAAAAACCCTGCTTCAAATCAAAAATGAAAAGTCATCAGCGAATTGCAGTTACTTGCGTAGTATGAGAAGAAAGCGAGGGTTACTGTGCCAGAATAATATACAGCGAAAGAGAGTAGACACTGAAAAGGTTATGGCATGGTAGAATTCGGTAAGACAACGCCGAAACCAAATACAATTGGGAAAGGGTGAAGTTAAAGAAGAAGAATGGCCTGAAAAATGTCATGAGCCCCTGGAAGAAAAAAAATATGAAAGCTAGGGTTACCGTGCCAGGAAAGGATACAGCGAAAGAGAGTAGACACTGAAAAGGTTATAGCATGGTAGAATTCGGTAAGATAACGCCGAAACCAAATACAATTGGGAAAGGGTGAAATTAAAGAAGAAGAATGGCCTGAAAAATGTCATGAGCCCCTGGAATAACAAAATATGAAAGCTAGGGTTACCGTGCCAGGAAAGGATACAGCGAAAGAGAGTAGACACTGAAAAGGTTATGGCATGGTAGAATTCGGTAAGACAACGCCGAAACCAAATACAATTGGGAAAGGGTGAAATTAAAGAAGAAGAATGGCCTGGAAAATGTCATGAGCCCCTGGAATAACAAAATATGAAAGCTAGGGTTACCGTGCCAGGAAAGGATACAGCGAAAGAGAGTAGACACTGAAAAGGTTATGGCATGGTAGAATTCGGTAAGACAATGCCGAAACCAAATACAATTGGGAAAGGGTGAAATTAAAGAAGAAGAATGGCCTGAAAAATGTCATGAGCCCGTGGAAGAAAAAAATATGAAAGCTAGGGTTACCGTGCCAGGAAAGAATACAGCGAAAGAGAGTAGACACTGAAAAGGTTATGGTATGGTAAAATTCGGGAAGGCCCCGCCTACCTCAAATAGAATTGGGAAAAGGTGAAGTTAAAAAGAAAGAAGAATGACCTGAAAAAGCCCCTGGAAGAAAAAAATATGAAAGCTAGGGTTACCGTGCCGGGAAAGGATACAGCGAAAGAGTGTAGACACTGAGAAGGTTATGGCATGGTAAAATTCGGGAAGGTCCCGCCTACCCCAAATAGAATTGGGAAAAGATGAAGTTAAAGAGAAAGAAGAATGACCTGAAAAAGGTCATGAGCCCCTGGAAGAAAAAGTAGTGAAAAAAATTGTGTTACAGAGAACAGTGGAGTTGAAAGCTCCGTCAGATGCTTTGAGAGAAGTTCCTAATTATCCATAATTTATTCGTTCATTATACTCTAGAGGAGTCGTACATCAACCCTGTGCGGTGATATGAACTTTGTGGCAATTCATTGTCTTTGTGTCTTTTAACAAGTCAAGTTGAGGTTGAACTCAATCGAGAAAGAATTGAATGGAAACCCCAAAGTCACCTACCACCTATTTAAAGTTTAATTATGTGTAAACAACTTAGAAGCCGTAGAAGAGCTTATGGTACTAATCATTGCTGGGGAACTGTGTGATAGCCGCCGATAGCTCAAATTACAAATTGTTTAATTGTTTTTGTTATTGTAGGGTGGACTCCAGAGTTTGACAAGCGATTAAATGAATTTAAAAGAAATTTGTTAGATCATGTAAATTATTGTTAAATAGTACCATTATTGTTTATTATTTTCAATAATGAACATTTGGGTTTGTCACAAAAAAAATTACCCCCCCCCCCGAAATTTGATATTTTACGTTTCAAGGTACTTACAGTAAATCAAGGTACGTAGAATCCGAAAATCAAAAAATCCGTTTGTCCGCCGCGCCGTAAGCCGTGATGGGCACTTTTGCCACTTAACGTCGACCGATTTGGATGAAATTTGGTGAAAAAGCCCCGTTTTCATTAATCATGTCTGAAAAGAGAATATTAAGCGTTAAGAGTCTTGAAATTTGGCGTGTATTTTTTTTTTTTTTTTTTTTTTTTTNTTTTTTTTTTTTTTTTTTTTTTTTTTTTTTTTTTTCTTTTGGGAGTAATTTTTCTTAGGCAGTAAGACAATGAACCCATGTTTCACATTTTTTCTAATATCGAACCCCTTTGATAATACTGACAGTAATATGGAGAATTAACTAGAACCAAACCCCACCGGTAACATTAGGTGGTATGCTGTATCTTACGATGTAAATGCTTTTACTATAGTAGATGCTATTGTATATGGTACATAGCAGATGTTACGTATAAATCATTTACTATATTATAGTAAATGCTTCGTTTTTATGCATACTACTCCTTATATCAACCTGTTTCTTAAACGGATCTCTAGAAATGGGAAGAACAGTTGATGTTAAGGGGAACACTGGAATCGAAAAATGGACAGTGAATAAAAAACTGCACCCTAAACGGGTGAAATTCTAACACGATTGTGAGACATAGCGGGTGAAATTCTAACACATTTCTGAGACATATTTAGAGTAAACATTTCAAATTTGCGAATATGAATTACATTTTAAAAAAATCACACACATCACGGATTGTAGGGTGGAGTCAGAGTTCAATCCCTGACCGCCGTCATATGTTTCTTCAGTTTACAAACGTTAAATTTGCAGTAATTTGCTACCAACCGACAAATGCTTCCAGTAAATGGGCATCCTATCGAGACAAATCGCCCCTGAATTGTTTAATAAAGCTGTGACTTTTCAAAATCTTACTTATAATATAAAATATGCAAGCTGCGGGCAGTATCTATCCCCGAATATCCTCCTTGCCTCGGGAATATGTTACAACTTTCTGGCATCATTATGCACCATGTGTTGGTGCCAATATATATTTTGTTTCGAAACTCAAATGGAAGAAACCAAGATACCCTGCTATGCGTTTCTTCTTATAATGAAACATAAACAAAGGTTATTGTGTGACTGGAACACAATGCTGTTGCTTTGCAGAGCGCCAAGTTCAGTATTTCCTCTAGAATGCCTTGTCCAATGAGGTGATTTTTACTTTACTTATCCTATAAAAAAGAAAGAAGGTATTTTTATGGACGAGTTACAATGTCTAAACACGTTTTGAAGTTCACAGAATCCCAAAACTGGAGTTTCAGACATTGTTCCTGTCGTTCTGTTTGTAAACAAGATATCTTAAGAACGGTAAGTACTTCAAACTTTGGTATCCATGTCACATTTGCTATCTGTGTCATATTTGTACCATGGAAAAACCACGAAATCTACAATTCTTTGCCGCATATGTTATATTATATTTACATTTACAAACAGAACGACAGGACCAAGCGATCAAGAATTCTAACTAAAAATAGAACGGTAAGGCCTAAAGCTTGAAATTTGGTACCTATTTATACTTATCTCGATTTTTATGCATGAAATGCGCCGCGATATTGGTTTATTACTTTCAAACATGAGACATATTATTAATAAGCACACACGGACCAATGGCTAAAATTCGAGAAGAAATCTCACGACCTCTATTTTGGAATTACTTACTTTCCGTGTCCATCACGGAAAGTGATGGTGGTGGAAGGGTTGGGTAGTATACTCGTATTATGCTACTCTGAGGACTACGGTCTAGTTGTTGGCAATCCCGACCCCTTCCATGTCCTCCAATAGTGCTAAATATCTGAAATTCATTAGGATTACAATTACATAGGTTGCCTGGGCTTGAACCCACACGCCCTTACTGTTCACAGAGCGTCTTACCACTACACGACCAACCCATTTGGAATGAGTTGTTTTTTTTATATAGATAAGGATAAGGAAAGCCGTGTGATGTTCACATTAGAAATTTTTTTTTGGCATTACTACTTTCTTTTCATTTAATGTTTTTTGCGTGCTGATTATATTCAAAGCGTGGACTAGGGGTTTACCAGCTGCCGTTTTGTTTTGTCAAGAATTATTTATCATGAATGAAATTGATTATTACTGTGGAACCCTCCCATTGCATTCACAAACCAGCAGAATAGGGTGAAAGTAAAGGAAGGGTGATTGCACCGGTGCTAAGTATAGGGGTAGCAATTGCATTTAGTGGGGTAAAGTGTTTTTGACCTGATCTGAGTCTTTTAATAGACATGTGATTATGGTTTAGGTACTAGCTGGTACCCGGAACTTCGTATGACGTATGAGTCATTTCTGCAGTAGAAGTAGTTTGTCAGAATCAACTTTCAAATGAAGTATATCGTCGGCCCTGCTAGCAACAAACAACGTAAGTCACATTTCTGTTGTGGAAGTAGTTCGTCAGAATTAACTTTCAAATGAAGTATATAGCGGCCCTGCTAGCAACAAACCGCGTTAGTCCGGGGTTTTTTCTCCTCTACGAAATGTCACTTACGTGATATTTGGTTTATTATTTTGAATAAACCTTTGGAATTTACGACTTAAATTTTGCCAATTTTTTTTAATGAATTTTGGTTCCAAAGTTTCTAGAAGCTACGTTGATTATGGGTGAGCCATTGAGTCAGTTAGTGGTAAACTGTGGGTTATAATTAAAGGGACGTTATAAAAAAGTTATGTATATAAGCTAGATTAGGTCACAGAGCACAGTAATTTCTGTCCATCAGAGAAACCCGAATGTATTCCAGTACATTTTTTTTTGGTTGAGCCACCAAATTAATCGCGGGAACGCGTAATGCCGGCGCTATCACCAGGAGTGATTGTGCAAAAAGTAGACACCACGTGTGACGACAGTCTTTGGTTTCCGCGTGTGAAAGCATCATCGTTTTCGATGGTATCTGGATGTACATTTGACAATGCAGCTCCAAAGAAGGTGTTGTTTGTTATTAACGTTTTTGATCATACGACTAATCTTGGAGGCATGAAAATTGGTATGGGCCCCAGGACCATATCAATCACTGCAATATAATATCGTCCTTAACATAATAATATTGCAGAGTTGCTCTCTGAATTATTATTCATCATCAGCTTGGCATCATGTGGACTCGGCTCGTGAGGATTCAACCTTCATGTAACTTCTCACAATCTCAAATATGACCTTTTTTTCACCAAGGAATTTAGTAAGTCATATTTGGATAGGAAGAAATTCGGATACCTTTTCTATGGGTTGCTCCTTTCATGTCTCCTTTCTTCTCTCGACAGATAACAACCCCTACTTCACCCCAACCGCTGTTTTCCCCCTCCACCTCGTTGAACCTAAATGACGTGGGGTATATTATATGAAAAACATATAAAATATTTTCACCACAAAACAGAATACCTTCCCACAGTTTCGAGATTGGCCTGCAGCAATGTTTAATAATTTTTCAAAATTTGGTTTGATGTTAGAATGAATGCGGTCAACCGAACTCGGCCGTCCGATTGACCTCATCCTCACTCTGTCCGTGGTTTGTCCAACAGCGTTCTGATATTTTTTCCATCGTAAATGATGAGTTTTTTCTGATGTGTGACGTAATTGTTTGAAAATATTCATTTTTCTGCATGGTTGAAATATTTTATTATTTCAAAATATAAATGAAAGTTCGCACAGCTTTCTCCTCTTTTCGAAAGAGAACATAAAAATGTCCGCTATGAGAGAACAATTGATTTGCACCCAACGTCAAAGACAGGCGAAGAAGTTCATAACTTACTCGCCCAAAAGAACAAAACAAATGCTCTGTCCAAGGCCGTACCCAGGGGGGGTCATGAGGTCCAGATCCCCCGAAAATTAATTATTTTTTTTATGCATGACTTATGTAATATTGTAAGGTGTAACTCATCTCCATTACCACTACCAACAATAACATCATCAACAACAATAACAAAAACATCAACAATATCACCTTCCATGATCATCATTTTCAGGCGTTAGTCCTGGCTTGGCTGTCAATCCTTCGGCCCCCCCCCGAATTTTTTTTGGGTACATCCCTGGCTCTCTCTCAGTAAAAAGAAACTGAGGATAGTCACGGGCCCCCTCACAGCCTCAACCATCATTTAAGTGAGATGGTTATATCTGAAAACTGTTTCTGCAAAAAAGCATCGGATGGTGTGACCAATTTTTCAGGGGCGGGTCCCAGGTGGTCCTCAGGGGGTCCATTTTTTGTTTATTGGAGTTTGTATTTAAAAAACAAAAGTTGGACCCCCTGGGGGGACATGGGACCCGCCCCTGAAAAATTGGTCACACCATCAGGTGGTTTAATTTGGGATATAATACCATGCAAAATTTCAAAACCCCTCATAAAGCCGTTGAAAAGATATTCAGGTGGTCTCAGACACGCAGTATAATCTGCGAATGCAGTGCTGTGTCTCATAAAATTGGTGAAACACTTCCCAAGGATGATTATAACACCCAGGGATCAATCCTAGAGGGGGTTCTAAGCTTCATCAAGGGATTGGATGTATTCTTGGCAATAAATGGGCATGTCACAAAGGAACTTTTATAGGTCGTAGTGACAAAACACGATATTGCCAGTAGCTCTACCAATACCAATGAGGAATCGGTGCCCTCAATATGGCTCGAAAATTTTCTCAATCAATAGTGGCATATCATCGTGGCACCATACAAAACATTTTAGAGCGCTTAGAACTTTTATTTTAAAGAAAAACAACAACAGCAGAATCCTATAGATACCATAATTTGAAACTTTCAAAGAAGATTTCAAGGGGGGGGGGAGTCATTTTGAAAAATGGTTTTGACAAAATATTCATTAGTGCTTCGAAATTTATTTGACTTTTTGGGGGGAAGATATTCAAATAAAGCCAACTTGGGCTGAGTAAACAATTAAAAAAAGAAGCAACAGAGGAGGGAAAATAATAGTGAGGTTTAGGAGGCATAAGTTTTCGGGAAGAGGGAGAAATGATTAGGAGGGAGAAACACAGGGAAAATGATTGTGAGGTTAGAAGGGATAAATGATTAGGAGGGAGAAAAATAGAAGCAAAATGATATTGAGATTGGGAGGCATAAAAATGGGGAGTGGGGGAAATGATTGGGAGGGAGAAAACGCAGGGAAAATAATGGTGATGTTAGGGGGTATAAAAATGTTAAGAAGGAGAAATGATTAGGAGGGAGAAAAACGGAGGGGAAATTATAGTTAGTTTAGGAGGGAGAAAAAATGGGGAGAGGGAGGAATAATTGGGAGGGAAAAAACAGAATAAAAATGATAGTGAACGGTTAGGAAGGATAAACAATGGGAAGAGGGAGAAAAACAGAGGAAAAATTATGTTGGTATTAGGAGGGATAAAAAAATGGAACGAGGGATAAATTATTAGGAGGGAGAAAAACAGAAAGTGTCTAGGAGGAATAAAGAACGTAAAAAAAAGAGAAACATAATGTCGATTATAATAATAATAATAATAATAATAGAGTCCTTATTTATACTGCCCGAATAGGACTAAATACATGGTTCCTTTTCTCCGGCAGTTTTTTGGATGCTATTTCTAACTCCCTTAAGGGTCATGTTCTACCAGCAGTATACCCACGTCAAATTATTATGTGGTCATATAGATGATAACATACCATGCCTCGGCTGGGTTTCGAACACGCGACCCCTGGATTGCCTGGCAGACACTGTAACGACTGAACTACCGGGCTATGGAAGTTATAATTATATTGGAAGAAATTACGCGTTCGCAAATACTAAAGTGTGCCCTGAAATGCGGACGTGTTTCCGGAGTATGAACATAGCATAGCTGTACCGGGGACTGTCCTGAAATGCGGAACTGGTTTCGGAGTATAAACATAACATGGCTGTACAAGAGGATGCCCTGAAATGCGGAAGTGGTTCCGGAGTATAAACATAACATGGCTGTACAAGAGGCTGTTCTGAAATGCGGACGTGGTTTCAGAGTATAAACATAACATGGCTGTACAAGAGGCTGTTCTGAAATGCGGACGTGGTTTCAGAGTATGAACATAACATGGCTGTCCAAGAGGATGCCCTGAAATGCAAAAGTTCCCAAGTAAAATTTTTATTTTTTGAAGAAAAATATTTTGAAAACATCAGAAGACGAAAAT
The DNA here is from genome assembly GCA_012654025.1 of Pachypsylla venusta. NCBI lineage: Eukaryota > Metazoa > Arthropoda > Insecta > Hemiptera > Aphalaridae > Pachypsylla > Pachypsylla venusta. Next base: position 32,965,963 of record CM022875.1, read on the forward strand.
GTTAATTTTAAATTATTCCTTCAACCAAAAAATTCATTCATATTACAAGTAAACATACATTCAAGGTCTTTGTGAAGACAAGTGCCTCTATAATCCTTTTAAATTTTGTAAATACATTGACTCCAAGCAGTTGTCATGCGGAGAATCGATTGCACTAGATTTTTATTTTAAGTACAAGCTGCACTTATTCACTCAAGCGTCATTACACCGATAAATCACTTGGCATTAATTTTATATTGCTTTCAACTAACTTTTACTTTGCCTTTTTCTTCCCATGAGGAGAGACTTTTGAGTTCCCCTGTCGTTTGTGTCCCTGTTTTCATAATTTTTATTGATAAAAGTTTCAATCCTTTTTCTTTCCCTCTTTTTGGAGGGAAACCCTCTCTCCCAGGGAGAGATTATACTTCCCTCCCATCCTCCATATCGTATTTTACGATATTATGGTGTGAATGGTAAGTCTATAGAACACGACAAATCCCATCGTTCATGACACAGTTTGTTCTTAAAGAGAGAGAGACACACACACACACACACACACAAAATGGCTGTAACTCGCGATTTGGGCTCTGAGGACTTCAAAACGCGTTTTTGCCACCGACATCAAAAATGCCAGCCCATTACAATACTTTCTCTTTCCTTGGAGTTCACATTCCGTTGATATCTCGAGGACCCCCACCCCACATCACCTATGGTTCGTTCCTCCATCCTCCCTCTGTGGCCATAGTCACCCTCTTGTTTTTTCATAGTGGCCATTAAAGCAGCCATCTATCATTTATATTATTATTGCTCTTGTGTTTAATTGATGATATTAAAATTAATACACAACGCGTAGAAACATTCCCCCCCCCCAATTTATACGCTGTGGATGATGAACAAAGTATGCAGTGGCGGGTCACTGGCTGCTGAGGAATACAGGGAACTTTGAGGCGGTTTCATTTCGATGGGGGGGGACACACAGATTTCGATAATAAGTACTAATGAGACCTTCATATCATACGAGATCAATGATGAGTATTAGGAAAACATGCTTTAATATTTTAATTAGCAAAGTGTATAGGCACCTTGAAATGGCCCCCATTTGGCCCTGTTTGGACAAATAGGGCTTAAAAACAGCGAATTCTATGAATATAATACATGTTCATAGCTAATTTCACAAGCTGGTGAAACAATTTCACCAGTTACCCACATTCACCTCACACAGCCTTCGTTAAGCCGAGATTAGCCATCACCAGCAACCCGAGGTGTCGAACCTACATGATCAATTGATCACCCACCAATTAAAATTTGGCTGACATTGCTTAATTTGTGTTCTTACTGGAACTCTTGTATTTATCTTGTCATTGATGCTGCTTTTCTATAGGTAATAGGAAAATACCTCTAAATTCTCACTTTTTTAAATGGAAGGTCTCAATTGCCAGATAACGAGATAACAAATTGGATATTTTCCGCGGAATTCTATAAACAAAATTTCAAATATTTTTTTAAACCGAGTTTTTCCAATTTGGGGTTTCCCGAGGATTTTTCATTTTAACTTGTGCATGTTTGACTTGTTCGGGTTTTCTCAAGTTAGATCTTTGCTTTTGACAACCAACAGTCATCACAATTCCCTCCCCCCCGCCCCCATTTAATTTTTATGTCAAACTAAACAAGCAATGGATAGGGATGGACGCTTGGCTTGCGTGAATACATACATCCTAATTATTGAAATTCATCCCCCCTCCCCCCCTAAACCTAACCCTGGGCGACACAAACTAATGAATTGTTGCGAAATTAACATTCAACTTATATTTCGGTGATAAACAGAGGGATTCTTACTGTCTTATCCCCTTGACTTATCCGTCCAATGTTGAAATGCTTTTGCAGCAGCGTTCAATTTTTTGCCCCAGGTTGCTCAAAACTAATCAGCTATTTCTGTGAACGTAATGTCCATACAAAGTTTCATCAAAATCGGAAAAGGCGTTCGAGAGTTATTATTGTTGAACAAAATGACAAACGGAAAAATTGTGATGTTAAAACTAGATCTGAATTCATTTCGAAACTATCGTCTAAGTTATCAGGTATGTGGATTATTAATGCACATTTTGCCTGAAATAGCGTCGGGTTCTTCGTTAAACTTTTTTTCCGATGCTTGCATTTTTTCTCTAAATTCAAAATACTCTAGAACGGAGATTAGCCAATCTCTAGGGGTTATTGTTTCGCGGTTAATGCTTACTTACATAATATATATGTACATTACTACCTGGGACGTCTTGAAGGAATGACAAACCAGTCTTCATCAACCACTTGCTAAGGACCCCGGGATCGCCACTTCCCGTATAGCTAAAACAGCTACCCCTGGGGAGTTTCCTTTTCGCCAAATTAGTTAACCGAACAAAGTGAAGTACTAATTTTGACACGACAAAATGTCTTTTGTTCGTCTTTCTGTGTACCACGATTTCATTTGAACGTCTTATCCGATTTTGATGAAATTTGTTATAGTCATTTATTTATTCTTAGAATTATCGGAGTAGTTTGGCCCATATTAGGCCACCTAAATGTTGGTCCTTTGAGTAAGTGCGGTCTAAAGTTTACAAAACCACTAACTAATACATTTTGCAACAACTTCGGTTGTGATTTTAAGGTAGAGTTGCTTCGCTAGGAATCTGCAACCAGACGAAGACTGACAGCCCCAGTGGGTTTTGTTCTTCATACAATATATTTCCTATAAATCTACATTTAGATTCTCTGTTCAGTATTCCAGAAATCCAGAGGCTAAAAAGATGTAGGATGTAGGGCTTTCAGTCTATTAACAGTGCTTGCATAGGAAACACTGAAATCAGCTTATCTCAAATTTAATGCGCCTCAGAAAATATGAACATTACATTTTTATATCCCCAAAAGCTACATAAAATAAATGTTGCTATGCTTGGGGAAAAAAAATTAAAAAATCATGCAACACCGAACCCTACAAAAATATTCATTCTTCTTCCCCCATTTTTTGTATAATAATATATGTGCATAGATAAAGGACATGGACCGAGCCCATCATCAGAGATAATCTTAATTAAAAAAAAAAAAAAAAATATAAGCAAGAATATGGGTTCATTATTCTACTGGCTAAAAAATATCCACCACCCCCAAATTGGATGTTTTACGTTTCAAGTTAATATCCATACTGAATGTGACTGACAATGAGGATAAGTTCCGGGCCAACATAGGAAAATTCATCAAAATCGGTCAATGGTAAGAACATAATTCGATTTTTGGATTCTACGAAACGTAAAACATAAAATTTTTAGGGGGGGTATTTTTCTTCGTGATGATTCTAGGTTTATTATTGAAAATAATAAGTCTGCAAAACTAGCAAAAACATCATAGACTATAGGAACCGGTTGCAAAACAGCTCGCCATGAGTTGTTGATACTAAGGAATCCTTACTCGTAATGCAGTAGCTTCTCCTTTGCTTTCTACATGGGTAATAGAAAAGATATCGTTTCCGACCGTGCCCTTAGTCGCCTTTTGCGACCGGCATGGTCTTGGGTGACTTGGAATAAATCTTTGTATAAGTCCCCCTATCCACGGAAGTATAATGCAATGGCTACTTCTTGGTTTCTGCATGGGTAAAGAAAATATATCGTTTCCGACCCTACCCTTAGTCGCCTTTTACGACCGGCATGGACTTGGGTGCCTCCACCCCACAGGGACATAAACAGTTATTTATAATTATTTTATAAAAAGATGCGTTTGTCTTTTATACAACGACAACTCTTCAACACCGTATCCAAATTTTATTGAAACTGTTCAATTCATTATATTCTTAGATTAGATTTTGGGCTCCATTGAAACATCCGTATAGCTATAGCCAAATGGTGGTAATTTTATGTGCGTGAGGTCTACAGTTCACAGAACTACTTGTGTCGAGAGCTCTTAAGGATAAGTTGCTCAATGACAAATGTCTACTAAAGACCTATGTAGTTCGTCATACGCCGCGCCGTACTCAGAGCCTTTGCGCGTAACATATAGAACTTTAATTTGTTTTGACGCTATTCTTATTTTTCATAATATTTTTCTTTCCATCATATTATACTTACAAAGAATTAATTTCAATATGGCGTCTTTTGTTGGGACGATTCATTGCGTTTTCTGATAATATATTTCAATTGATGGAAATCATCCAACTTTTCCTTTTCTTAGTTAATAAAACTCTGATCATTCTAACTCATACGTTTAATATTGGTTCTGTGAGGTCTACTTCACTCACTTAAATGGACACAATTTGGCCTCGGGTGACCCAATATGGCCCAGAACCCAATTCTGTAAAATATAATGAATGTCCATTCTTTCGTTTAATATTTTGACTGGCTATTATATAAAAAATACCCCCCCCCGCCCCCAAAATATGATTGACCGAATGAAATGAAGGTCCAGATTTAACACCTCCATTTTTCTTTTGTTCGTGTGTTTGTATACAATTATAACTTTCGTCTCTCGTATGCTTTGTTCGATTCAGAGTAAGACACACTGAAGGATACTTCGATTATTTGCATCGACCATTCTATTAATCGAATCTATTTGGGAAAAAAAATCGATTATTCTATAATTGCGCTCCATTCATAAAATCATTGATTTTTTCAAAAGAAGATCGATTAGTATATTAATTGTCTAATGTCTACCTTAACATTATGGTTCTAATTGTTTTGAATTTCTTTGATTGTTTCAGGTATGTTTGCTGATGTATTACTTTCCCTTAATATTCTAAACTGACATTCATTATTTAACCCCCCTCGTCCGCAGTGCACGGAGGTAAGAAATGACATTATCATCATTGACATATCACAATCATTAGAAAGCTTTTGACGTCTCCGTGAGAAGCCCACTCGGCTTACACCAGGGAGGTACCGGGTTCGAATCCTGGTCGGGTCGCCTCCTGAGGACAATTGAATAGCGAAAAGTGGTAGTATTATAAGGTAATTGTTAGTAAATTGTTAGCTTGGTGTATGATGTACATTAGAAAGGTTTCGTAAGCCAACCTCAGATCTATGGTACGTTGAATACACGAGTTCCTATGGGATCACTGAAGTTAAGCCATCTCCAGGGAGTTTATCCTTAGTAGATCACCACGTAGGTTCGCGCCATTTTTTACGATGTGTTCAGCTCCTCTATGACAATGCCTCTGTCAAAAACAAATTCACTTCATTCAAGATGCAACTGATTTGTATAAATAAATTATCATTCCAGCTCCAGCGACCGTTCTGTCTACTGTCTACCCCCCCCTCCCAAAGATCTGCTGTACTGGAAGTGGTCCACCCTGTATATTATTGTTGTTCACGTTGAACTCATTTGTTATTTCTGCTCGAAATTTAATATTAAAAACGACTTGACTTCATTCAAGATGCAACTGATTTGTATAAATAAATTATCATTCCAGCTCAAACGAGCGTTCTGCCCCCCCCCCCCCCNCCCCCCCCCACAATGTTCCGCTCACTTCACGTATCGTTATATATTTTTTTGTATCTTCTTCCTTCTTGTTATCGCTTTCCTTGTTAAGGTTAACAAGATTTATTGTTTCATATGTTCAGTTGTTGTTCCCTTGTATATGAGCTTAACATGTATGCTATTAAATTTGGTGGGAATGACAGATTTAGAAAATGTTTGGGCGGGGGGGGGNGGGGGGGGGGGGGATTGAATTTGGAGAATGGAAATTGTCGAAAAAATATGGTAGAATAAGGAGAGGATGACATTTTTTGGAAAATTGTAGAATTTGAGAGGAGTTTTTGAGCTTTTGTGCATGCCATTCTTTTGTGACGAATTTGAGCTCCTGACATGCGCAGAAGCGCCAAACTCGTAAACTCTTCTTACAGCGGTTGCATGCGCAGAAGCTTTGAATACTTCTAAAAGAAATTGCTTGCGCAGAAGCTGAGAACTGTTCGAAAAGGAAGGGTATGCGCAGAAGGTCGGAATTCTTTCAAAAGGAATGACATGTGCAGAAGCTCAGAACTCTTCCAAAAAGGAAGGGTATGCGCAAAAGCTTAAACCATTACATAAAGGAATGACATGCGTATAGAAAATCTGGACTCGCAAAAAGGAATGTCATGCGCTGTGGCCAAGAACACTTCTCATAGGAATTGCATGCGCAGAAGATTGAACATTTTCATGAAGGACTGACATGCGCACTAGTCAAAATATCAGATACGGAGGTAGATTTGTGTGATAACCCGATAACTACTAAGGAAACTGCTCCATCTGTTGAACCTATTAGTTGGAGAGCATGATAAGTGACTGGCATCAGATGATGATATTAATAAATTATTTTATTTATTTCCAGAGCTCCCCTTTCATTGTGTTAATTAAATGAAGTTCAAGCCTATGGTGAATGCTGTGTTGATGGTTGAAATGTGATCTTTGTGTGTTTGATGGTGTTAACAGCTCATCTTTGGTGTGAGATATGTGCTTTGTTACATTAAAATAGAAAACCCATATGCTAAATTTTATATTTTTCACTTCTCTTATAATCTTCGCTATAGAAGACTAACACAAAAACGACAGCCAGAACAAACACTACAAATACAAGAAGCAACACAACAGATTGCTACTACTACGGAACACTAACACAACAACGACAGCCAGAACAAACAATACAAATACAACAAGCAACACAACAGAGTGCTACTACTGCGGAACACTAACACAACAACGGCAGCCAGAACAAACAATACAAATACAACAAGCAACACAACAGATTGCTACTACTACGGAACACTGACACAACAACGACAGCCAGAACAAACAATACAAATACAACAAGCAACACAACAAATGGCTTCCACTACGGTTATAATTTCAATAAAAATCTTGTCTCGTTACTTTATTTTACATACGTCGCGTAGTAAGTAAGAGTGCGGCATATCACAGGGAATCCTCGGCAAGAAAAATCCCTTCAATCCCGTGATATCCATAATATTTTTCCCCTTTTGCTCATCAAGGCATGGCCGTAGAAACGTTTCCTAACCTGTCTAGTTGGGTTAAAATATGTCAAAAAAGCTAACAAGTAAACATAAAAAGTTAAAAACAAAAGAAAAGAGGTGGCCGGAGGGATATTGCAAATTGCAAGCCGCAAATGGGAAAGATCCCGCGTGTCTAAAAATCACTCGTTTCTTTTCCGTGATTCCCTGAGATATGTCGCTTTCCGTAAGTAAAACTGTATGATCACCCTGTATAAATATACGGTAAAAAAATATACAGCAGATGTTGACATCTCCCCAATCTGAGAACCTAAATAGGTGGGGATAACTTCTCTCTTATGACCTGCTAATTAATGGTGGAAATTTCCGCACTAAAGGCTGCAAAACAAATGGGGTTTTGTGGTTTTCACTTGTACTTGGATATTAACTTTTTTTTAAAAAAAATGCCAGAAATGAGAATTAAGCACGCAATTGCAAAGATGTTGAAAAATGAGTTGTCTAAGAAAGTGCAGTGGAATGATAAATGCAAGTGTCAGGAGCGGACGAGCGGATTTGACATTTTGAAGTCCCTCAAAAAATCAAAAAATTAATTCAGAATCGTCTAAGGCCAACAGTTTTCCTGTCCCAGGGCTGTGTTCGTGACTGTGTGACTTTGCAAGCGGGAGCCCCAATTTAGATACTGCGTAAATTAGTTTAGTTGTCCTCGGAATGCTGTGATACTCGCACAAGTATTAAAATGCTACAATGCGTTAACACATTATTATTAGTTTTCTCGTCTATTGCGTTCTATGTAATATGTGAGCCTTGAAACGTTAATTAATTATTTAACTTCTTCCCTGATCTATTCCACCGAAGGCTGAAAATCGTGCGGAGGAGAACATCAATCAGTTATTTAATTTTCTCTCTATAGAGGATGTTCCAGACCTACCGGCCATTAGATCGATCCTGAACTTTCTATAGAAAAATATTGCCAACCCTTGGCCGCCCCTTGTAGTGTAGATGCGGGTTACATGGCAGTTTTTCTGGAATTCAAATGATGCAATGCCTAAATCTTTGACACAAGCCCACAAAAAAGTTTATCTTTTTATCTAATATATATATATAAAATTCTCGTGTCACAGTGTTTGTTACCATACTCCTCCAAAACGGCTTAACCGATTTTAATGAAATTTTGTATGTACATTCAGTAGGTCTGAGAATAGGAATTTATCTATAATTTAATAGAATTGGACACCAATTTTTTTCGGTAGGGCTTTTTGAGTTTACCTTGCGCATACTTCATTTTTTTTTGGAACCTAACCCAATACTACTCCCAACACGTTCTACACAGCTTAACAACCCGTTACTACTCCCCATGTTCTCTCATCTTCTCGAAACGAGGTTCGGGTACACCACTAATGTTCGGGTACCCAGTATAATAATTATCTCCAATGTATCTATCTCTCTTGGAAAAGTTAAAAACTTGCAACTTGCTGGCAGGAACACACCACTAATGGTACACCCTGTATAATAGTTATCTCCAATGTATCTATCTCTCCTGGAAAAGTTAAAAACTTGCTGCCAGGAACACACCACTAATGGTACACCCAGTATAATAATTATCTCCAATGTATCTATCTCTCTTGGAAAAGTTAAAAACTTGCTCCCAGGAACACACCACTAATGGTACACCCAGTATAATAATTATCTCCAATGTATCTATCTCTCTTGGAAAAGTTAAAAACTTGCAACTTGCTGCCAGGAACACACCAATAATGGTACACCCAGTATAATAATTATCTCCAATGTATCTATCTCTCTTGGAAAAGTTAAAAACTTGCAACTTTCTGCCAGGAACACACCAATAATGGTACATCCAGTATAATAATTATCTCCAATAAATCTATCTCCCTTGGAAAAGATAAAAACTTGCAACTTGCTGGCAGGAACACACCACTAATGGTACACCCAGTATAATAATTATCTCCAATAAATCTATCTCCCTTGGAAAAGATAAAAACTTGCAACTTGCTGGCGGGAACACACCACTAATGGTACACTCAGTATAATAATTATCTCCAATGTATCTATCTCCCTTGGAAAAGTTAAAAACTTGCAACTTGCTGGCAGGAACACACCACTAATGGTACACCCAGTATAATAATTATCTCCAATGTATCTATCTCTCTTGGAAAAGTTAAAAACTTGCAACTTGCTGGCAGAACTTTACTAATAGAGTTTTGGCACGCGAAATGTAACTTAAGAAGCTTTTTTGTTTTAATTTCAAAGAAGTAATGTATGTGTTAATTTTCGGGGGGCGGGGTTGTGGTGTGCTGGAATGATTTGGTGTGAGTCATCATAACATTAGATTTTTGGGAGCGTCCCCCTCTTAAAATTCATGTAAAAAGAATCGTTCGTAAATGTCGTTTTTTCTATTTTACCTTAACGGATTTTGTTGAAATTTAATAAGCTTGGTGTTATGGTCAGTCATATACAAATATAAGGGGTTCTGTATTAGATTTTTTTCTTTTTCGGAGGTAAATGAAAATAACCTTATACATATACTTACCCGCTTCGCTTGGCGCTTTAGGGGAATGACCATTCCCATGCTGCTGTCATGCCCCTAATCATACCAATAAAAGAAACTCTCTAAATTTAATATGATAAATAATCTATTTTCAGGACGAAAATACCCTCGTTCTCCGTTAGGCCCACAAAAAAGGTTAAGTAGTACCTACTGATTGATAAGGCAGCTTTTCAGTTAGCATGAACAAGAATTCTGAAGATGTAATTTCCTCCAATCTAATTATGACTTACTAACATCCTTAGTGATTAATTTCAAATCTCTCAAATGAATAAGTCGTATGATGAAACTTCGTGATTAATTTCAAATCTCTCAAATGAATAAGTCGTATGGCAAAACTTAGTGATTAATTTCAAATCTCTCAAATGAATAATTCGTATGATAAAACTTAGTGATTAATTTTCCTTACGGGCCGAGTTCACCAAAACTGTAAAATAATACAGAAAGCAGCTCTGCAATATTATTATGTTAATAGTGACGTATTTATATTGCAGTTCTGGGGAGCATAGCAATTTTATTAGCCTACAAGATTAGTTGTAGGATGACAATTAAAAACTTTAGCAGTAAACAACATTACAGTCGCATTTCCGTACATCTTGCCAACATCGCAAACAATGCTGCCACTAATGAGCAATACAAATACACTCTTTATGTTCAGGAATGAACCCCCGATGTATTAATACAGGAGCCAGTGAAAAATATGAAAATAGAAATTTAAAGTTTTTTTTATGGTTAACCAGAGGTTTGCCCTAACCATGGGAGTTCATATCAATGGATGTTCTACAATGATTTCTTGAAAGACATTGAAAGATGCTCTCATATCTCTTTTTCTTTTCAAGTACTCACTTATTCACTCATCCAGCCACCCGCCGACCGACCCAACCCGCGCTCCACCGCTCGAATGGGTTCTATCAAAGTAATGAAAAAGCTATGTGCTCCATTTTGTTTAGCTATACAAACGGATGCACTCCATTTTAGCAATGTAGATAGATATATGCACTGTGCAGTGCATGGAAGCGCATAATTTGCGTGGAAAACTTTGCTATGTGAATTTAATCTTGATGTTTTTTGCTGAAAAATGTTTGGTGTGAACATCATCAAACGACTTTCTTTTGCCTGTTAGCCTTCAGATTACGAAATATGTGCAATTTGTGATCTTGGCCCACACGATGTGAAGCATATATTATTTGTCTGCTATACGCAACTGTCTTCTTCGGTTGCCTGGACAATGGCGGCGATAAGCGTCTCCGCAGACCACGGACAGGACCCGAAAAATATACCTAAACGATTTTTCGTCGAAAATGGTCGGTGCCCCATCGGACTTTAGGTCCTTTATATCAAGATTTTCCAGCAACATGAACATGGTTCTAAAGGAAACACTTTTAGGGCGTTCTTTAGGGCTTCCACTTGTATACCTTTAAGATCCCTCGGGGTCCTAAGGATGTGGAGGTCTATAAGTGGGTGAGGTCAACAGTTCACAGAACCACAAATTATGCCCCAATGGTCGCCATTTGATCTGGCATGTCCAGGTCAGTTTACACTAATCATTCCGCACCATCCTGTTCTGTCCAAACAGCTTAATTGATTCAGGGCCACTCTAACGAGCGAGGAGTAGAATATTAAAATATGGAACTCACTTAAGTATGGGGGAGCCAGGATGTCTCGAGTTGTCCAATGTTATAATCTACCGGGTCGCGGGAACAAACATATTCAACAAGCTGTTGCCAATGATCTCCACTTAGATCTTAAATTTCTCAGAGTACTGAGACTTGGATTGCTCTCTCGTTTTGCTGAAGTCATCGGTGAGTTTTTCAGGTTGCATCTGCAGCTGGACACGACCTGCACGTTATTTTGTGAGGGTTTCGAAATGCATTGTCCATTGAACACTTTGTATGCGGGGGATTCATTCGAAAGCTGGTACCCTCTTTCAAAAACCCACGAATGCGTAGGTTGATAAAAAAAGTGTATGCTTCCATAGGTGTTTGGTCTGGTATTGATAGAGAGTCAAGTTGATAAATTTGGTAAAGCATTTTGATGCCCTCATATTTGTCTCCCGCATTGCATATAGTCAGAAATAATGTAGGATGTCTCATAAATCTAATTACACAGCTGCACCAATTTGATAGACTGGGTATTTTGTGCTTTGCATATCCGGAGAATCTTCCACAAATTAAAAGCTCCCGCCTAAAAAAGCGCAACATGAAAATTTGCTGATTTTGACTTCTAGTTTAAAATTATATCTTTCCTCCAGGGACATTTTTTGCCAGTTAGCAATGTTTAACCCAAACTCTTTGATATGTGATTCAACTTCACATACAGCCACGTATGGTATACTGGGTATAAAGTATACAGGGTGTGAGTCACTTTAATTCATGTGGTCGATTTTCTCGAAACAATCTATTTTACAAGAAAAAAAAATCGGGTTCAAGGTTTATATCAAGGTCAACTATATTTACTTTTTTTTTAAATGGCACCTTATATTTTTGATTGTAGTATTGAATCTTTTATCAGAAAAGAAAGCACGTCAAGAACAAAATTATCTCAAGTTACATCGATTTTTTTTAGCAAAAAATATTTCTTTTTTTAATACAAAATTCAATAATATTCATCTCAAAAAAACAAAGTTAACCTTGAAATAATTTTGAACGCGACCTTTGAGAAAGATTTCAAGGTGGCCATAATATTTCCCCCAAAAATTAATTCATAATTTGTTTCAAACGTTTTTTTTTTGTTTGTAAAATGGACGGTTTTCGGGAAAATTGACGAAAACAACTCACGCCGTATAGATGATACATATTTAAACTTCGAGCATATGTAGACTTCGAGCAAGCCGCCTAGACTTTTTTCCCCCTTAAATCCACCTGCATGTGGGTATGCAGAATGCGCAAATATCTTTGAAAGAGGAGAACTTGTCGAGCTATCTGAGACAGAAAAATGTAAGAAATTACTAAATATGTTACTAACTATCCACATGTGAAGTAAAAATTGCAAGGGTGGTCATAAAGTCAAAGGTCCTCTGTAAACTTCCATGTGTAATAATATAGTGTGATCCGTGTCCAAATTTAGCACATGGGTTTAATATATTACTTGCTAAAAAAAATCCCTCCCCCCCTCCTGNCCCCCCCCCCCCCCCAAAAAAAAAGGTAAATAAAATAGAGAATAGGTGACACCAACGATTGTAATACTATTGTAAAGGTGATTGGCAATGTCATGTGCAACTGGAGGTGTACTCACTTCATGCAATGCGGACAAATTTGAAACCTTATCGGTGCATTATAAATGCATACAATTCAGTGTAATAGAGGCTCCTCCGGCAGAGAAAGGGAATTAATCAAAAAATTAAAAACGTAGAAAATAATTCATGAAGGATAAATGTCATTGGTGGAAATTTTAGAGGAGAAGCGCAAACTTTTGTTTTAGAACGCAATGTCAAGTTCTGAAAATGCGTCATGAAGAAGATTGCGGACTTATACCAAAAATCTTATTTCCTGATCTCCTGATGTGGCAATATGTATTTTTGTGGAGCTACCAAAAATCACGGGTGTATATTAACAAACCTCTAACTCTATTACAAGAATTGAGAGATGCCATTAAATCGTTGGTTAATGCGCGATGCGCAGCTTCAGAAAACGCTTTAAAAAAGGCTACATCTCCGTGATGTTATTCAAAATTTGTCTTTTGAAACAAAACTTCAACATTTCCTATTCAAATTTATCTTTCATTCATTTTTTTTTTTAAATATAGACTAGATTTCGCCGCAAATGTCGCAACTACGAACGCTCGGAGGAGCAATACTGTCTCGGTATACACAGTTTCCTTGAGATCAAAACTACTTACTCTGTGTGACTATAGCTGAACATGAGTATTGATTTTTGTTCCTGAATCGCATGGTAACATTCATTTTTCATTGCAACTACATTTTCCAGATGTCTGCCAAAAAACAGAAAAAATAGGTATTCATGATTGGAAAGTATTATTGGTTCAACATTTGGTTTAATAATAAGATCAATTACTCATGGTCAACGTCAGATTTTGGTACTATCTGCCCTATTTTATGACCACTTGATAAATCTTAATTTACACCCCCACCATTACCATCAAGTTGATGATTTATTTAAAAGGAAATCAGCAATAATAATCTCATAAGAAACATCCCGAGAGGGGGAAGGGGAGTCAGTGAGCAGCACTACCAAAATGTAGCACATGGAGGGGGTAAGAAAATTTCATTTCTTATCAAACGTTACTTTTGTGCACACAAGGGGATATTATATGTACACCATTTGAAGTTAGATTTTTTTGGGAGGGGAGGAGAGGAAAGGGGTGGAACATTTCTTCTAAGAGGGCGGAAATAAAATAAAAATACAATTCTAACCCATTAACTGAACGTATATATATTTGTGTTGGAGAAAAACAACAACACTTCGTTTTAACATCATGCTTGATGGAGAGAGAAAAAAAGGAGCGAAAAATGGAAATCGTTGTTCAAAATGCTATCCTTACTAAAATATCATGTTACCATGCATTTCAGAAGATGGAAAAAATACAGTTTTTTTATTTTGCGTGTTCTCTGAAAAACCTGATTTTTTTTAAAAAAAAAAAATCAAAATGAATGTAACCTCGTGATTCAGGATCAAAAATCAATATGTTTTGGTATGTCACACGGCTGACTTAGTTTTGATCAATACAACTATATTGATTCGCCAATTTTTTGATAGTTCGTAGAAAACCGGAAAATAATGTTGGGAATGAAAAGTGAATGTTACCACTTGACTCGGGGACAAAAGTTGTTCGCGAGGTAACATTCACTTTTTAAATTTTAACACATGTTTTGAAATGTCACACGGGTTACCTAGTTTTGATCAATACGTATTTTCGAAGTAAATGCGAAAAGAAATATTTTTACAACCAAAAACAATGTTTTTCAATATGTCACATGTCACTTTTTTTATTAATTGAGATTTCAATTAAAAACCACATAACTCTTCAAGCGAAGAGTTTTTTGCAAGGAAACTTTCCAAGTAATTCGTTCAGTTCGACAATGAATCGGAACTCAAAATGATATAGGATCTTTTTTTCCATTCTTTCTTATTTCGTTGATTTTTGTTGAGTTGGTTGGGATAGCAGTGTGTTCAACACAAAGCTAAAAATGGGGAAATTGGGGAATATAAATTTGCCCAAAAACATCTGACAGATAAAGTTGTTTGTTTATTTAGACTCTCTCTCTCCCTTCCAACTGTTCTGTTTTCATCGTCCCTGATGGGTCTTGTATCTTGCCTGCTACAGACTAAATCCTTGACTCAAGAGAAGATCTTATCCCCCGAATTTATACTTCTATCATGTCTTGTGGTTTACTTTCTTTTAATACACAAATACCTTTCTTTAAATAAAGACATTCTTTCCCACTGGCACAGATTTTTTTTTTTTCTGTTGACGGAAAAAAAACGCGACGAGAATTTTGATATAGCGTCCGGTGTCACTGAAAAATGTGCCGGGAAAAAAACAGGACGTTTCAAAACGCTCCTTTTTCACGTCATTTTTCCGTAACATTTTTCACGTCAAGGACAGTTTTCCTACAAAACTGAAAGGAAAGAGAAAAGTCCAAGGGAAACATCTCCATTTCATTACATGCCACCTCATTCATGTAGTAAAACCACTGTGGTCGTTGCTTAATTTCAGTAATTTAAGGGAAACTCTTGTTTTACTTTATATTTTTGGTTATCTTTTTGTACCACAAAAATGATGCAAATTTGAAAAAAAAAAAAAATATATAATAATAATATTTATGTAATAATAATATGCCTATAGATTCTATAGAATTGCCTGTTTTGGGACCACCTGATCATGGTGTCCTCCTATGTTTAGCGCATTGAATATGCAGTACCAGACGTTCACATAAACTTCACATAATAGTGGTAGTGCTTTTTGAAATACTCAAATACATTATTTCATTATGAGATTTTGAAAAGTACGCGTTAGATTTTATACGCGTACTGTGGACGCGGTTCCATTTACCCATACATTCATTTGGATCAGTCGCTCGTAGTTGGGTGCAGTCGCTTCCAAAGAACAACCGCTCTTATTGACCTCTCATAAACCAACCTTTATGGCCTTTCTTTATTTATTTCTTGGCGGGAGTTTTCTTCACGATTTTTTTAAAAATAACTCCAGACTTTTAGTTTTTCGTTTTGTATTCTTACCCTCCCCCCCAAATTTCATTCTCCCAGTCCCTTCTCCCTGCTAATTCACATACCATCACCTCTCTCTCTCTCTCTTTCCTGCTTTTTCTTCGCCAGTTTTCAAATAATTTTTCTCTTTTGTTACATTTTTATTTTATTCAACGTAATATTCACATATATTCATTTTTTTTTCTCTCTTTTTGCTTCCTCTCGTCTGAATAAAAATCAAAATTCAAGGAAGCTTTGTGTGGTAGTGCTACTATTTACCACTTGATGTTCTACTCTTGCTCGCTGCTCGCTACTTCTCTCAAGTACCTTTAGGTTTTTTGTTTAAACATTTCGTTTGCCTGCTGCCTACTTTAAAGCGAAGTATTTTTATTTACATTATACAGTATACAGGCTGAAACAAAAAATGGTGAATAAAATGGGCGCCAAATAGTCGGTATACAAGATGCTCCATTCCAATTTACATAATCAATATATCTCCGAAACTTTTGAGAATACCGAAATTATATTTCGACTAAAATTTTACGATATCGAGAGGGAAATTCGGTGATCTTGGTAGATCTGTCAAGATTGTCTTTGAAGCTTATTTCAAGGTCAATTTTTTTAAATAGTTTTACATAATCGAATTCTTGCATAAACCTATTTTGTTTTACATAATCGAATTCTTTATCAAATTCTACATTCAATTGAGTGTTTATCATTGAAAGAAAACCTTTAGGACACTTGGTAGAACTATCAAATAAAAGAAATGAAAATGATTGAAAAACACTTGTCTTTAATGTTCTACAATTTTAATATATTATTCGATACGCGTATTTCGGATTTACTCCATTTTTTTCTCTTGATAATGGGGTAAAATCCGGAATACGCGTATCGAATAATATATTAAAATTGTAGAACATAAAGTCAAGCGTTTTTTTTTTCATTTTCATTTCTTGCAAGTGTTTGTGTTATTATTATTTTTCTTTCGTTTTTTGAAAGTTTCCAATCCAAAAATGCACGTGTGAGGGTGAGGTATCATACAAAAGGTCTTGTCATTCTTCCATTCTAGATCAAATGGCAGCAATAAAATTTTTAAAAAATGGAATTTCAGAGGAAACGAAATTTCATATCGATGATTAATCTTAATCCGAATCGCGTGTCACGCCATTCATGCTCCGAAATATGGAGCAGACTAAACTTTCTATTGTGTAGCTTTGTTTATAAAGGTGAAATTGTGAGGAAGCTGAATTGTTACTGGACATTAGTGCAGATTCTCAGGAAAAACTTGTTTGCGCATATACTGGCGATGAATTATTTCATGAAAAGTGGTATAAACAAACCAAGCAAGTATGCGAAAACGAAGGAAACAAGCGAGAAACTATATGAGTAATTGTGCGAGGAATGAATCAAGTATTCGAAGACGAGAATAAATAAGCGACCAAGTTCGCAAGGAACAGAGCACGTTTGCGAAGGACGGAGTAAGTATGCGAGGAATAAAGCAAATAAGCCAGTATGCAAGAAATGAAGCAAGTATGCGTACAAGTACGCAAGAAATGAAGCATGTATGCTAAGAACAAACCAAATAAGCGAAGAAGTACGCAAGGAACAGAGCAAGTATGCGAGTTGTTCCTTCAACATTGAATATTTTCTGACTACGTGCACTGACTCCCAAGCAGTCAGTTTATTTATTCAATTTTTAGTAATTTCTCTTCTTAGAGGAGGAAATCATGTTTGAAAAAAAAAATATGAAAAATAATTAGATATTACATTTGAATATTTTGGTGGTGGGGGGGGGGGAGGAGACTGCTGTGGGAGATTGATGAGCACTTTTATTGCTGCTACTGGTTCTTCGGTGGTGCAATAGTGGAAGACTTGTTGTAGATAACTTGCATCGGAATATACATTGTATGAGAGACAAAAAGAAAAATAATTTAGAGTCATCTTGTTAATTTCAAAAATTAACTTTTGGAATCGCCACAAAAAAAAAAATTGAAGACTGCTATATAACTAGCTCGGATGATGTACTCAAATGGGAATGAAACAAGTCAGCTCCAATAAACATATTTATGTTTTTTATAATCAAGTGAACGAATAGTATTTTATCTGCCTTTTTTTGGCCAACGTCTATAGAGAGATCTATTGGTCATCGAGACGCGGGTTTTACACACACACAATTCGCTAAAAACTTATAAACCCACATTGACTTCACACATCAGCCTGAGTTGGGCAGAGAATAGGCAGCATCACGATGACTTAAACTGACGTGGTCACCCACCTAGTAAAACCTCGCTTGACGTTTCTAAACCATATATGAAGGGTGACAAGCCAACAGGTTTTATATATGTCACCCTATTTATTATCGATTATTTTGCTCCAAAAAAGGCGTGTATGTCGTTTCGAAAAGTTTTCTAAACATTTGACAAAATTATTTGATATTTGACTCTTCTTTCTTGAACAAAACTGAAATTAAGCTTGTTGTAGGTTTAGGGATGGAGAAGACAATAATTCCTTCTGACAGGGGACCATACTAGTATACATTAAAATTGGGTAAACCACCAGGCCGCTTCGTATCGTTATCAATTAATATCTCATTCTTTTGAATAAGTCGCCTTTCATGTTGATTTTTATTTGAGTTACTCACTCAGTTGGTGATGTTGCTTTGTGTTATATTAAAAATACTGCTTACGGTTGTAAAGCTTCGCTTGTCTTATTTCAAAGGCTTTGATAATTTTCTGTGATGTTTCTTTGTATTGCTTTTCAATCAGGTTTGTCCCCTTCCTTCCCCCTTGTGGTTAACTTGAATGTACTGCTAATTATGAGTGACAGTGACAGCGTTGGACTGTAGGATGCGTGGTGGTGAGGTGGGGGGGGGTCTTAACATATTTCTATTGCCTTTGCCTCACCTTGGGTCATTCATCAGCATAAATAATATAAAATTGATCTCACGTTCACGCTGATGTTAACATCATGTTTAGTTACGTTACCCCCTTTCATATTTGGATTTTAAACATTGTCAAATGTTAATTGGGGGAATATGGTTTGTATTCAGGCAAAGTTTTCCACTCGCAAAATACGTTTTAATTATCAAGGAATCAGTTTGGATATGAAATGGGCTTTCTGTCAAATTCCCTGAAATTTTGATGAAAAGTAGATAGTGTCCGTACGTACTCCTGTGTAGATTGAATTTGGTATGCATAGTCACCCAAGTTTTATATTTGATTTTTTTTTTTAACTTTTCGTTTATTCCTGTTAGGGGTAAGATTTGTTTGTATTCATACAGAGGTTCCCACTCGGAAAATACGTTTAAGACATCAAGGAAACAAGGCTGATTCCGTCTCTGTTTGTCGTCAAGGACTCCTCACAAAAAGATAGGAAAAAGACTTCCTGTCAAATTTGCTGAAATTTTGAAGAAAGGTAGAGTTTTTAGGATGTAATTTAACAAAGCCGTTCTAGGCGTTTTTGGAAAAGTATTGGTTTACTCTGGCCAGCATTGGTTGATTAATCCATAGAGAATATGTCCTCTTATAAAAGATTTACTGTGTTTAACACTCGGTCCTATTTGGTCCATTTTTTGCGGATAGGACAAGATTATTCTAATAAGGACACCACAAGAATTTCATTCAATTGTGAGCAAAATTTACTGTATTAGGTGACCCGAAACTATTCTTCATTTTGTTTTTCGTATCTGTCCAATTATTGCCGTATTCTAATTCCCATCAGTCTCATTTTCCAATTGGAAAGCTTTTCCCCATTCCAAATTTAAGTTTGTCCCTCCCCAGATTTTTCATTAAGATAAAATGTTTCTCTTTTTCTTTTATAATTGAATTATAATTAAGAAACAACGAGACTATTATTTTCTAATTCTATTTGGATACTAATCTTGAAACTTTTGTGAAACACCGACTATATCAACGGGACTGGAGAGTATTCTATTGTTTTCTAAATCTATTTAGATACTAATCTTGAAACTTTTGTGAAACACCGACTATATTAACGAGACTGGAGAGTATTCTATTGTTTTCTACTTCTATTTGGATACTAATCTTGAAACTTTTGTGACATACCGACTATATCAACGAGACTGGAGAGTATTCTATTATTTTCTAATTCTATTTGGCTACTAATCTTGAAACTTTTGTGAAACACCGGCTATATCAACGAGACTGGAGAGTATTCTATTGTTTTCTAATTCTATTTGGATACTAATCGTGAAACTTTTGTGAAACACCGGCTATTTCAACGAGACTGGAGAGTATTCTATTGTTTTCTAATTCTATTTGGCTACTAATCTTGAAACTTTTGTGACTAACCGACTATGTCAACGAGACTGGAGAGTATTCTATTGTTTTCTAATTCAATTTGGATACTAATCTTGAAACTTTTGTGAAACACCGACTATATCAACGGGACTGGAGAGTATTCTATTGTTTTCTAAATCTATTTGGATACTAATCTTGAAACTTTTGTAACTAACCGACTATATCAACGAGACTGGAGAGTATTCTATTGTTTTCTAATTCAATTTGGATACTAATCTTGAAACTTTTGTGAAACACCAGCTTTATCAATGAGACTCTAGAGTAACTAGAGTATTCTATAATTTTGTTTATATATTTGTATACGAAATTTATGAAACATATCAACCACAGTGACAAATTTTTGTAACCGCCAGGATTCGTGCAAGACTAGTGCAGTGACCACTGAGCCATGGGAGCTAAAAAGTGGGCTACAATAGGCGAGTCGTCGCCAAAAACGGATAATGTTTCAGAAAAATGCAAAAATTGTGCAACTAGATATGAAAGGATTAGATTGCACTATTTCTGCGTCAGCGAAAATCTCTTTTTGATGATTCGTCGCTTTGGATTTATTAGAGTTGTTTTTTCAGGCATTTACTTATAAATGTTATTCCACCGTATATGTACAGATAATATCAATCCACCCACAAAATATCCGAAGCAAAACGACTTAGTATGCCACTTTTTATAAGACAATATAATACTTCTTTACTTTCCGTGTCTGGACCACCTTTTTGTTAGGCTATCAATTCCCCTGCCTCCAATGTGTGCCAGCAGCTAGAGCTTTACTGTTGGCTACCCGAAGGTATCCTATCGTGCTCGGTTCAGCAAGATTCGGACAGCACAAGAGATGTGACTCGTTTTGCATTATTCCACCTGTGTGTATCCCCAATTCTTGAGGTTTGTTTTGCACCTTGTCACCCCTGTCCCGAGTCGGTTGAATGTTTTACAAACAGTATATGATTTTTGATGTTCTTCGGCAAGCTCATCTCACTGGTTTGGGTTTCCAGTTGTTTGCAGTCTTAATACTCGTACTACGAGTATAACACAATACATATCAAACCTCCGCCAAATTTTGGGTGACTTCAAAATCCTGTCGTGGTGCACATTATATTTCCAGCGACTGTTTTTGTAAAAACCTTCTACACTAACATTTCAGCTGCTAGATCTTGTCCCCATTCCATGTCACATTGGTGATGCTGATGATAGTTTGGTTCCAGGCTTTCTATTTTTGTTTTGTATAACGACCCCTCAAAATAGAACAATATACAATATGGCGATCTGATAAGAAAATAAAAGTTTAGCACAACACAAGGCGAGCGAGGTTCTATTGTTTTAATTTGACAGGAACAATGTTATTGAAAACTACACCCCCCCCCCCCCCCCCCCCCCCCCCCCCCCCCCCCCCCCCCNCCCCCCCCCCACTCATCCCCCTCGCACTGACAGCGTTGTGCCTGGCAAACGTCTTTTTTTACCAATTTATATAAAGTATGGTGTCAATCATATGTTTTCAGGGGTCGCGGTCGGTAGGGTGCAATAATAATAAATGCCGTTTCTTTGTGTTATAATGTCACATCAGCTCTGGTGCTCACCACAGCATTGTAGATTTTTTCTAAAATCTATCATTATCCAATTACTTTGAATTTTTAATTTTACCTGCAATGCTTTCACTGGGCCGCTATGCACATTTATCTGCACAGCTACTCATTGTTCTCACGAGACTGAGTGGCCCCCGAAACATCCAAACCACAGTGACAAATTATTGCCCCTGCAGGGAATCGAACCCGGGTCTTTCGAATGTAAGTCTGGAGCAGGTCCGGGGGGTGACATGTACCTAAACTCTATAGTGCGAACTAGTTTCAACTTCACAATTTTTCTTTTATTTGTCGGTTTTTTCTACAATAACTCTCAAACGCCTTGTCCGAAACAGGGACATTTATCAGGTTCAGAATTGTCTGATTGTGTCCAAAACTTTTTGGTCCCGGTTGATAAATGATTTTTTGAGTTAAGAAGATTTTTGATTTTTTTTTTTTTGTNTTTTTTTTTTTTTTTTTTTTTTTTTTTTTTTTTTTTTTTTTTTTTTAGTAATTTTAGGAAGCGCTTATTGATTTCACCAAAAAAATTCAAATAGGTAAGCCTGCTTGACATTTCGCTGAAATCAACAAAAAGCTGCTCTGTGGTCTTCCTTCACGATTCTGAGTGCAACTCGACAGCGAAAGTAATGTTCCCAATTCAAATCCCAACCAAGGACTCAACACGTTCGATGTTGCTGAAGGCCGTTATTTACAAATTCATTTTGAATGTGCTGCAGAGCCTGGCGAGTCCGCTCGAGTCGTCCCGAGCCTAATCGCAAGGCACATTGCGATTTGATGCGAGCTCAGTCATTAACTATCGCAACGTACTGCTTCGAAATTTGCAACTCTTCCTGCCCCACATCGCATCGCTTCGCGTGCAGTCTGCGCTTACCCAAACTTCAGTGATCTGATAGATTTGAATTTGGCTTGCGAAAAATACCTGTGTATAAAAATCTTATTATATTCAAAATAAATAAAGAAATGAATTGAAAAATTGAACTCAGGCAGCGTCTAGGGCACATTGAATACACCAGTTCCCGTTAGATCACTGAAGTTAAGCAACATCGAGCGAGGTTGTACCATATGAGTGTCCACGTAGGCTCACGCCCTCGTGACGCTGACTATTTTTCCGACCCAAACCAGGCTGGGAGAGGTCAATGTGGATAGCTGGTTTGTAAGTTTCCAGGATGGGAAAACTCCCGTCTTGAATGGCCAATAGATATTAAAGAGACGTTAAGGAAAAAAAAAATATGAACAAAATCAAAATAGTTGTTGCTATTGCTGTAAAATCTCCTATTCTCACAGCTGGCCCCTAAATCAAAAATTATTAACCAAATGGCAATACAACCGTGTAAAAGGGTATTTACATAATGACTAAAAAAGGTATGAACGATGCTAATAGAGAAACCCTCCGACATTGAAAAAGTTTTAATATTTGACCCAACCTACCACGAGAAATTAACGTGTAAACTTTCTCCTAACATACAATGGAAAGTTTTCATTGCCTCAATGAAAAAAGAAGAAGAAAAAAGGCTATTGGCTTTTCATAAACAGATGTGCGAGATAAATTGCTTTTTTGCAACGGACTCGAAACTTTTTCTTTCGCCAAGTCCGGGGGAGACTGTAATTAGCACCCTTTGCTGCCTGGCTTGGAAAATGGAACGAAAAAAAAAAGACAAAAAGTAGGGTTTTATATTTTGTAAACATTATCAGAGATGGAGGCGCTCTCTTCTCTGAGCTCTCCAGAGGGTTTTCTATACTTGAGCTTTCCCTCCAACCGTATAGCTACCCCCCCCCCCCCNNNNCCCCAAACTGTAGGTTTTATAGAAAAAATATTTGCATTTCTGTTAGTTCCTAATATAAGAATCCTTCTTTTAACCCTTTTCAAAGTTTCTTTTTTGAAAAAGACAGTTTCAGAGATAATTTGTTTATTGAAATCTTTGTAAAGGTATTTGTGAGATGATTGTCCGAAACAGTGATTATCAATGCGGGGCATGATTTTGAGATTCCAAGCTGGACGATAAAGGGGGAGCATGGAACGGACGATGAATATCTTCGAATCATAAAGAGTCAAAGGCTGCTATTAAATGCGCTAGACGGAATGTTTTTCTTACGTCTTACATTCCATACTTAAAAAATCATACTTTTATTAATTTGTTTTATTTCTTCAAGAATGAACCTTTGGAATAGTCACGAAAAAAAGCACGATTTTTTTTTTCATATTTTACGTTTCAAGGTATGTGAAATTTAAAAATTGACAAAAATTAAAAAAATAAATTTATTTTCAACCATATAGGTACGTTTCTCGCTTTAAGTTGATAAATAATGTTCCGAATAATGTTATGCTATCAGGCATTACTTGGTGAATTTGACCGAAAAATTAGCCAAAGCTAAAAACTGGTTTTTCGTATTGTGATGCTATCCTCCTCGGGCCCAAGCGCAAAAAGTGTTTTGTAGTGCTAGACGCCCGATGTACACACCTGTGTACCCCTTTCTGTGTAGTGCCCCAAGCCCGCGCAATTTTATGTTTCCTTCACTCTTATCAAAAAATCTCTGCGCCAAATGAAAATTTCAAAATGTAAACAGAACAAAATTCTCTGGTGAGTAAAATTAAAACTTCAGAATTTTTATTTTTCTCTGTGTTAGGATAAGCGCCTAAGTTCAAAGTGCATAGGTGTGTACATCGGGCGTCCGCCACTACAAAATAAATTTTTTGACAGCCGGGCGTCGGGCACTACAAAATAAAAGTACACGGGTGTGTACTTTTATCGGGCCTGATAGGGCTATGAATTTGGGGGACGGTCAATGCCCATCAATTTTTCTCTATCACACCCCCACATTTACGCGACATATTTTCAGACATAAGATACGAAGCTGAAATAGAGGGCAAACTATAATGGTTAAGAGTAACCTACTTGGCTGACGGTTTACTTTGTGTTTCCCACTATTTCACATATTATTATCTGATATAAGAGTGTAGGTATCGTAGGTACAGATAACAGATTTGGTACCGAGGTACAGAAAACACACGTATAAACTCTAGGTACTGACAATTTAAGATTTTTTTAAAACGACGTGATTATTTTCAGCGCCAGCAACCCTCATATATAAAAGAACCAAGAAAGACATCATTTCTTTCAGCATGTCTGTTTTGAATAGCTTCTGATGATATTTGCATAAGTATCACACCCGCCAGTCCTCCTGGCTTTGATGGGGTTAGAACACAGAACACCCCATCCACCTTCCAGCACCCGCCCGCATCATATGATGATATCAGAAATAAATTTACACTTCATAAAGCCCAACATTACTCCATGATTTTGTCACGATTTTCATAGAGAAATAGTTTTATGAACATTCATAATTAAATGAGGACTTGAAAATTTAACAAACTATCATTTCAAAAGAGGCCCAAGATGGATGAGAAAATATTTTGACAAAGAAGGAGGCAAATTATAGTATTGGAACATTTTTTTTCTTCAACAAAATATAAAAGATAAATCTCACTGATCTCACCAACATGCAACTGGCAATGTGGCTAAAATGCCAGCAGAATTTCCATGTTTGATTGCAAACGATAATCGTTGATTGCAAACTGAATCAGGTAAGTTGAAGGGGTTGAAAAAAGTAAAATACTTCTTAATCTTTCGTTTCAAGGCCCCCTCAGTAGCAGAACCTGCCACCTGGTTAGTTTTAGAATCTAATCCCAGAATAAGAATTGACCTTGAAACCGGGGAACTAGTGTCATCTCGCCCTGGCTCTTGCCGTCGTATCGACAGAGACCAACTGGTTCAAGAATTGACGGGATGTGAATGAACGCCAAGGCAAGGTGAGCAATATCGTTCAGTTCATTTTGGCGAGAAAATCTTGCATTTGACACAGCATAGACTAATAGACTGTGCAGCTCAGTTTTCTCAACAGAATCCATTTTTTTCTATTTTTCAATCCTCTTCTACTGTCACTCATTGATCTGCCATGAACTTTCATTCAATTCAGGAGTCACACAGCAAAGCTGATGTCATGTAAATTTATACAATTTACATTTCTTATCAAGACAACATCAGTAAAATCAGCATGCGGCATAAATATTATTATATATATTTTTTTTTACATCAGCGTCGCGTAATGATATTCTTAGTTACATCAGCATTAGATGTGGTGCTTTCAGTGCCAAACATGTTCAAAATACTTTCATTTGGTTCAGATTGTATGGGGAGATTCAGAGATTTGTGACACCATACTTGTTATCAGCGTAGACGGACAAGGTCCTCACATCAGAAGATAATATTCATCATATTCCCCAGCTCACAGGAGAATCGAGCCTGGCAAGTAATATGTCAGACTCGAAAACACCAATCGAAAAAACAAATTTCTCCAGAAGAAAACATCCTAACCTCTTTTTTGCTTGGCTCCTGAAAAAATGATGTAACGAGATCTGAATAGGTTGATGGCCTTTGGTTGAAGTTGGCGACTCGAAGTGGTACTGAGGCGTAGGCGCATTCATCGTTAAAACTTATGACATGATTGAAGACGAACTG
Organism: Pachypsylla venusta; assembly: GCA_012654025.1. Taxonomy (NCBI): domain Eukaryota; kingdom Metazoa; phylum Arthropoda; class Insecta; order Hemiptera; family Aphalaridae; genus Pachypsylla; species Pachypsylla venusta. Next base: position 32,992,038 of record CM022875.1, read on the forward strand.
CTAATCCTACAACAACCAGAACGAATCTGAATTTTTCCAAAAGAAAATTTCCCATTTTTTTTACCCTCTATTTCTGCCGGGAATCTTCCATCAATATACAATAGAGAAATTCAATACAATTTTACTCATGAACCTACATCTCCCAGTCATCATCATTCTCGTCCTTTTCAATCTGTAATGATATAACAGAGAAATTAAATACAATTTTCCTCATGAACCTACATCTCCCAGTCATCATCATTCTCGTCCTTTTCAATCTGTTATGACACAACAGAGAAATTCAATACAATTTTCCTCATGAACCTGCATCTCCCTGTCATAATCATTCTCGTCCTTTTCAATGTGTTATCATATAACAGAGAAATTCAATGCAATTTTCCTCATGAACCTTCATCTCCCAGTCATCATCATTCTCGTCCTTTTCAATATGTTATGATATAACAGAAAAAATCAATACAATTTTCCTCATGAACCTACATCTCCCAGTCATCATCATTCTCGTCCTTTTCAATCTGTTATGATATAACAAAAAAATTCAATACAATTTTCCTCATGAACGTGCATCTCCCAGTCATCATCATTCTCGTCCTTTTCAATCTGTTATGACACAACAGAGAAATTCAATACAATTTTCCTCATGAACCTTCATCTCCCTGTCATCATCATTCTCGTCCTTTTCAATCTGTTATGACACAACAGAGAAATTCAATACAATTTTCCTCATGAATTTGCATCTCCCAGTCATCATCATTCTCGTCCTTTTCAATCTGTTATGACACAACAGAGAAATTCAATACAATTTTCCCCATGAACCTTCATCTCCCTGTCATCATCATTCTCGTCCTTTTCAATCTGTTATGACACAACAGAGAAATTCAATACAATTTTCCTCATGAATTTGCATCTCCCAGTCATCATCATTCTCGTCCTTTTCAATCTGTTATGACACAACAGAGAAATTCAATACAATTTTCCCCATGAACCTTCATCTCCCTGTCATCATCATTCTCGTCCTTTTCAATCTGTTATGACACAACAGAGAAATTCAATACAATTTTCCTCATGAATTTGCATCTCCCAGTCATCATCATTCTCGTCCTTTTCAATCTGTTATGACACAACAGAGAAATTCAATACAATTTTCCCCATGAACCTTCATCTCCCTGTCATCATCATTCTCGTCCTTTTCAATCTGTTATGACACAACAGAGAAATTCAATACAATTTTCTCATGAACCTTCATCTCCCTGTCGTCATCATTCTCGTCCTTTTCAATCTGTTATGATATAAAATCTCTGATGGGAATAAAGAGCAAAGAAAGCATAATCTGAATGACACACTCTCATTATGGATGCAATGAATTTCATGCCCTAGAAGCACAGCATGATGCGAGAGAAAGTATTTATGCAAGGATGGGTTGTGGAAAGTAAATATCTTAAATAATTAGTGGCTAGTGAGTGCTACTGAGGCTTTTACATTATGCTTCTTCTTTTTGCTGCTGTCGTTCAGTGCTGTTCTTTCTTTTCAAAAAAGATACATTTGCAATTTGCATATTTAATGCTTCCTACGCTCGCTGATGACTTACAAAGAATCCCTCGGGCTATATATCTATAAACAACGTTCCCTGGAAACACTTTCTAGCTTATCTTTTACTTATTTGATGAACGTTTTCTTCCCTTCCTTTAATAGCATCATAGCGAGAAACTCAAATTTGTTTGACCCAAATTGACAATTTATTCATTAGAGCTGTAGACCTCACCAGTTACCCAATTAGCTGCGAGAAACCCAAATTTGTTTGACCCAAATGAGCGAGACATTCAGTAAAGTAATTTATTTTTATCTCTTTCCAGTTCCAAATATACTTTTCGCATAATTTCACCCTTGCTTGACGATGCTTTTATCTGAAAAGATTAAAAGAACAATGTTTTAAACTCAATTATGGGTCTGGAAATCAGCTCGAACAACTTTGCAGTTAAACCACTTAAAGTAACAAAAAACTATGATGTACTCGTATGATGATTCTAAATTCAGCGCATAAATTGATGCCACCTTTTCATTTGGTTCAAAAATGTAGATTATTTTTTATATTGGTGTTTTCTAAATTCCTACTTAACTAAGCTAAGGGCTCCGCAATTTGAAATTAAAACTCTAATCAATGCTGTGAATTGCCAAGTACACAAATATTAGCTTTACAGATGTTGATTGTTCACATCTTCATTCATTAATAAGTATTCATTCTTTCGTAAAAGTTTAGTTTCCAAAGGTTTTTGTTTGGGTCTTATTTACCTGATCTGATTTGAAATTCAATTTTCTGCCAAACTCATCAACGACCATCCTGTTTAAAGAAGCAAGAGGTGTGAAAATTGGTAGATAGTCTCGGGAAATGATTTAATTTGGCCACCCCTTGCAGTAATGTATGCTTCCATTGCCGTACTTTTTGAAACGCTCCCTGTTTGCTACGCACTTTTCCAAATGTTTCTAGTAACAAAAGAAAAACTTTATCAGTTCAGATACCTTTAAATCCATTTTAATAATTTGCTTCCGAGCATCACCGAAAAATGGTCTGAGCTGAAATAACCCTAATTGAGAACAATCTTCCCAATATAATGAAATTTATTTCAACATTTGAAGCTGACAATGAAAAAAAAGAAAAAAAGAAAAGATACCTATAGATTAAATATATATAATAAGGGAGGGAAAAAAAGAGAGTGACACAAAAGGGAAAACAAGAAGGAATTAAACGTTCTAGCTATAAAATCAAAATTGATTTCCCCTTTTGTTAGAATTAATAGAAGGAGAGGGATGTAGGAAAAAGTGTCACGGTATATTAAAAAAGCTACTTGCTTTGGGGAGTATACGCCATGGATTCCGCTATAGAAAACATTTATCCCTTTTCTTCGTACAATTGAACTTTGCCTAAAGGAAAGAAGATTTGATTCCCTGTGGTATACATATCTATTGTTTGACACTAATGAAAAAAGCGTGAATATAAAATTTTAATAAAAACGCCAAGAAAAAACAAAATGAATTTGCTATGTGGCAGGATACGAGGAAACTGATCGTCATTTAATCTTTGATTGCAATGGCCTGCTCAGTTCAATAGTGAGTATCATTATGTTACTAATCTCTAGAGTAGAATTCGGCCAAAACAATCCGACAGGAAAAGACTGCCCAAACTCTCTGAGCATTGGAACCTTACCTAAATAATCAAACTTCACCTCAATACCTACACAGAAACCCATGAGGTAGGAGGATATCAAAACTAAGAAGGTAAAAGAACTATGCTGTGAAGCATGAAGATTTTGTTATGGAGGAAAATGATTGAAATATTTTGGAAAGAGAAAAAAAACGAATGTCGAAGTAGTAATAGTAAATAGGGAAATAGTATTCGTCTCATCAAACTAGAAAAAGTTAAACTTATCGGCCATCTCTTCCGACAAAACAGTTCCATTTCGAACATTTTTAAAAGCAAAGTTCAAGGAGTCAAAAGTTTTAAACGACCAAGGACTTCTTTCCTCAAAAAGGTCGAGACCAGAATGGAGTTCTAAAATTACATCGAATTGAAAACTGTGGCATTTGACCCTTTCTGGGTCTGGAACGACAAGTCATTTCCTTTAGAACATGGTTATCTAAAGTAAAATTGTACCTACCTCTTGATTTTATGTAAAAAATTTAGAACGATTGTGAAATATTTGAACTGAATGTATCAAGACGTTTTTTGAAAAGGGAGAAAAATAAGAAGGAAAGAAAAAAAAGGACAATGAACGTAAACAAAGGGGAATTATCAGTGTGACAAACAATTAGAATAAATTCCCCTGATGGAGGAAATTATTGGGAGATGAATCCAAAAGAAGGGAAAGATAAGGTGCATAATAAATTATTATTCATGACTCCTGTATCGTATCACCTTATATCTGGGCTTTGTTTTTCTTGAACAATTTTCAAGTTAATTAATATTTCCTTTGATAAGATATAAAAAAACATCAGAGGAGCAAGAATAGTTTCTGTGTAATGTATACAAGTTATCCTTTGGTTATTCTAATTCAGAATATAAATTATATTGTATATTCTTTATGCCAAAGTTTATCACTTAAAAAAAGTAAAAATATTAAATTAGCATATACCTATCTGCAACTTTTAAGTGAGCCATAGCATGCCAAAGACAGTTCTTTAAAGGAATTTATCCAAACAAACCTAGTTCAGAGGTTCATAGCAACTAGGTAGATAGTAACCATGAAAATGAAATATTATGTCTGGATGATTTAGTGGAATCAACAAATATTCCTTAAGATTGTTCTGCTCTGTTCAGCCATGATTCGTATTTTCAGCTGTAGGAGATTGGATACCATCATAGCAATCACCTCTAGATAGTTCTTACATGCGCTTCTGGTGTTTGGAAAGCATCATAGCAACCATCTCTTTATTTTAGACAGCCTAGAACAATTTGTGGATGGAAGTCAACCATGTTCTTCTGAAGGTTAGAGGCCAGCATAATAACCACACCTTCGTTCCCGACAGCTTAGAAACATTCGTGGATGGAACAGTCAACCCATTCCAACAGATCGTTCAGCTATGATTGTGTGGAGGTTTGGGATCCTCATAAGGATAATCTAGAAACTTTCGTGGACAGATCCTGAGAGTGTTCGGGCGCAGCCTGTACAAATTCCTGAGTGAGGGAAATCAAATAGCATTCCCCCAGATTGTTGACATATTATGATCTTATCGTTTTCTAACAAATAACATAAGTCGCGTCAATTTCATTTCGGAACCCGAGAAGCCAAATATTTTTATATATTTAAATATTTCACAATTTTTTTGCGTATATGAGAAAGTTTCTTTTGAATAAATAAATGCTCCAAAAACAAAGTTAGATAGCTGCTACAGAAAGTTGGATATCCTTAATTCCCTGCCTGCATGTAAACTTTAATGAAATATGTTGGTAAACTTTTCACATTAATTTAGTACTGAATATGAAATTTAGAAATGATATGAAAAAATTTAGATTTAGTAGTAAGTATCCTAACTTGATGCATACGCGAATATGATTAGAGGAAAGGAATTACATGTTGAACGATTGGTGGTAATAAGTATTGAATATGAAATTCAGAAATGATAAAAAAAAAAATATAAAAGAGAAATTAGATTCAGTGGTAAGTACCCTAATAAATGCATATGCGAATATGAATATTGAATATGATTAGAGAAAAGAAATTGCATGTTGAACGATTGGTGGTAATAAGTACTGAATATAAAATTTAGAAATGATATGAAAATTGGTGGTAATAGGTACTGAATATAAAATTTAGAAATGATATGAAAGAAATTAGATTCAGTAGTAAGTACTCTAACTAAATGCATATGCGAATATGATTATGATTAGAACGATTGGTGGTAATAAGTACTGAATGATTGGTGGTAATAAGTACTGAATTTAGTACTGAATATGAAATTTAGAAATGATATGAAAGGAATTAGATTCAGTAGTAAGTACCCTAACTAAATGCATATGCGAATGAGATTGGAGAACACAAATTGCATGTTGAACGATTGATGGCAATAAGTAAAATTGATTGCAAGTTGTTGGGTTTAATCAATGTTGACGCTACAAAGGCCTTTATTTATCTTTTCCGTTGATTAGAAGATAGTGTACAGGGTAAAAAAATCAGTGCACAAATTTTCATAGGCGTGTTCCTTAAACTGATTTAAACATCATTCATTAAGCCACAGAAAGGTTTTCTATTTCTAGGACTCTAAGACCTATATTTTTTTTTTTGCTTAATGTCTCTTTCACGTCCAAGGTCATTTGGGATTGTACCCTCACTTCGCTGGAAACCTACAAAACAGCTACCCTAGGTGGTCACCCACAAAGTAAAACCTCGCGGGGCATTACTCTTACGGAAACTGGTATATGCCATTGACGCTGGCCGCACTTACCTTTCCTACGAGTATGAGAAATATAGTGGTGGTAGTATAATAGTGGTGGTATTCCTGATTTGAACGACTTCGCTACTGCGGGCCACCACAAAAAATATATTAAATTCACGTGTATGTGTGTGTCAGGAATCAGAGTAGCTTTTTCAGGAATATCATTTTGTTCCGAATAATTCATTCATTCACCCAAAAAGATATTTTATTGTGAAACTTTGACGCCAGCATTCGGAAAAAGGAATCATTTTCGGACTTTCATATTATGAATCATTCCTAAATCAGTCCCCACAATAACGCTCTTAGTCAGTGAACTTTTGAATTATCCTGTAGAACAGCACACCCCACATAACTTTTCTTTATTACTAACTTGATGAAAGTGATTGTGGCACAAAAGAGGGTCTTAACATCAACTTTAGGGTGAGTCATAGAGAATAATTAGAGAAACATTGGCGGGCGAGAATGGTTTGAAAGGGGAGGCAGAAATGAAATCAAATTCGAATGATAAAAACGAAAGAAGACATTGATAGAGAAAATTGATAGAAATGGAATGGGGGTCGAACGGAACGTATCACATTGTCAAAGCAAGCGAGAAAATTTGAAATATAAACACAATGTATTAGGGTACATAAATTATATCTCGGACTTTTGTGATGTTTCGAATAGATAGGGAACAGGGCAGAGGTCCGACAAAAATGTAACCAATTTAGAAACAGAAATCAACCTAATGAACTACAGGATTCTTGATGATTGAACATTGGTATCGAACACCAATACATCATTTTTTTACCGTTTTATTTTTGTCCGGGGCTCAGTATGATTAATCGTAAAACCGGAAAACTTAGTAAATAATCGGAAAATATAATTGAAAATAAAAATAGAAACGTCAAAAAAAAAAAAAAAANAAAAAAAAAAAAAAAAAAAAAAAAAAAAAAAAAAAAAAAATACCCAGCGGTGAAGCCCAAAATACTAAATTACCAAGACCAATATTTTTGTTGACAAGATCTTCATTTCGGCGAATTCATTTATCTGTTAAAATTTGCTCAGCTTTAAAGGAAAGCAGCTTTAAAGAACACTTCCATTAATCGTGACTAAACCAATAAATCGAACTAATTGGAATCAATTAAAAAATAATCGATTATATTCAAGAAACATCGCTAATGTAATGTAATGATTCTTCGACGTCAGTATAAGTCCGAGAGGATTTCAATTTGTCGATTCATCACAATTGTCAGGCTGAAGATGGGGTCCTTCATGCTGAATTCCAGCGACCTGATTATAATCAGGTCGCTGAGAATGTAGGATTGTGGATTGACCCCTATGGCGTGGGCATGGAAGATGTCCTTCAGCCTGAGTTCCAGATTATCATCAATCGCTGAGGATGTAAGATTGTGGATTCACCCCCATTATATACTCGTAGGAGGAGTTCTTAAACCTCAGTTCGATAATATATCAATAAATAATATCAGATCGAAAACCTGAGACATTTTTGTGGGATCAGACTGCTACAATGGGAGAAAGATAAATATTAAATATCTTCTAATATAATTGAAACCAATAAATTTAAGAAATGTCAGAAAAAAGTAGAAAACTATTTTTTAAGAAGAAGAAGAGGAAAAAAATCCCACAAACCGTCCAAACGATATTATTAGGGTACGAGCGAGACGGTGTAGAGGGGGATACATAAATATTGTACTTGTAACCGAAGAAACAGAAGTATGAAAAATGCAATTTGAAATTCTTAAACTTTTTTAAGGAATCCCTTCCAGTGCATATTTTTTATTGATTCCTAACTGAATTTACTGACAACGTGAGAAGGACGGGGATGGGAATCTTAAAAAGATACCTTCGCCCGACCGAAAATATTTGTCCAACCACAGCAAAATTAAGATTCCAGGTCGATTGGCGTGGAGGTTATGTCGGACCACTGATTACCCCTCAATTAAACCCACCCTCACCTATCTTCTCATCTACTAGCTATGGTCTAACATACTGACCAATCGACCAATAATTGTCTGGTCGATTTATGTGTTAGTTCATTGACATTACTTTAGCTTTATGGTGAAAAACAGAGTTTCAAAGTTCTTTCTAAAGGGCTGTGTATGGGGCTTGGCTCGCAGTTTCTAGACAATATGGAAATTGCGAACGGAGTGAACTGTAAGAATTTTTAAAAAACAAAAACATATTATTTTCAAATCATAGGTTTCACTCCGAAGATACAAGACCCATTATTGTAAAATCCCTGATTTCAAATAATATGTCAATGCTTCTCACCGCCCTCTTCGTCTTAAAGGAAAAGAACGCATTGTTGTATTGAGGTGGAAATTGATTTCTGAAACTGTTCTTATGTTGTTACCTTCAGAAATATGTTCTGCCACTCAATCCTCTACATCAGATTTATGTCAGCTTTACGTTTAAACGTGATTATGTACAACTTTGAAAAGTTATTACTTTTATTTTCTTTTTTTCTTCAAATGAAAATCATGACGTGTGGAAATGAAATATAACATTCTCGCCAACCTGAAAACCACATGACGAGTATTATTGATATTTGTGGCGGCCATTCCACTTTCCATTGTGCTGCATACTGCATCCACTTGATAGGAGATATGGTATGCGAGGTTCATCGTGCCATGTGCTTTGGAGCTTTTCAAATCCATCTCCAAAGCTTTTTTTTTCCTTCGGCAGAAGGACAAGTGTTTTGGATAATACTTCAGGCAAAGGATCTATTTCGAAATTTAAAGGGGATAAGATGCTTCGCCAAAAGCACACTGCCTCACGAGAGTGTCCAGGAGCAAGTATTTTACATGTCGTAATCCCTGCAATATATCTACCAAAATTCATTTGTGGCCTCCGCTGTCAAGGGTAATGAAGAATTTCACCTTGGATTTCACTAACTGAAAAAAGTATTAAAAGTAACATTCCTGAAAAAATTGTGACACGGAGAGATTGATGATTTTTTTAATTGACCCACTTGGAGAAGGTCAAGCATGAGTGATTTTTAAATCACCCACAGCTCCTAAGAAAGATAACTTGCTACATTAGTGTACCACAACAATTTGGATAGCAAACTTTCAACTTTTTCCTAATAAAGCTGAGGAATACAAAACTTTAGTTACAATTAATTATATTATCAAGAATTTTAGATTAGTTGAAAACCACACAGGACTAGGTCATTGTCCAATTTAACTTTATGACTCAAGTCCCTTTTTAACACTTGACTTTCAACTAAAGGACTTTCATTATAACAAAAAAAAACTTTCGGTCATTTGGTGAGAATTTCATCTATGTGGGAGGTACTTTATTTAAAAGAGGAGTAGGGGACATGGCAAAGAGAATTGGAGGAGACACGAAATATTTTGTTCAAAGGTGAGGAGGGAGCAAGAGAAAAGAAGAATTTGAGAAAATTTGTATTCCATTAGAGGCACTTAGTGTTTTGACACTTGAAAATGTAAATTTCGTCATCTTTTGCACCCTTTTTTTACCTTGTCTCCTTTATCCCGGGACATTTTATATACATATTCAAATATTTACCTTTGTTTTTAACAATTTTGCAAAGGATGACTGACTATAATATCTTTTGACCAAAATACAATGTTTTTGTTAAAAGTGTTGAATCCCGAAAAGTCTTGGAGGAGACAGAAGAAGGGGAGAGAAGATAAAAAGCTCTTCTGATTGGAAACTGTTTACTCTTTATTTTCTATGTGGAGTTTTCTTTTAGAGTTAAAAGCTCTTCCCATTCTGTGAAACCGTTGGCAGGTATATCGTGTCAAAATCGAATTAGATTGTGATTTGAGTTGATGCACACCACTTGAAAATAATAGTGGAAGGAAGGTGAATTATATTTGAAAATATTATGCCTCTGAAAATGGAAAATAGTTATAAAAGTATAAAACCATTTGAAATTTGAAAGGTCAATTCTACTAAATTTATCAAAAATGCGATTCGGGAAGGAAATTCAAATGCGGAGAACTTGCATGAATAACATAATGGAATTATGTTATTCATGTTCATTCTGTTATATTCTGGTAGGTATATGAAGAAGTGTAGAAACGGGCAGAAGAGCGAGTATTGTTGTAAAATTATCACTTCATTATGAACCGAAAACGTCATTCACACGTCGCGCCGGCTTCAGCGGCATTTTTTCTTTTGGTTCCAGTGGAAGAAACCTCTTGTTAATGGCATTTCTTTTTATGATCACCACTTTAATCTGGTGCTCTTTATCATCTGCTTTCCACAACAAAATATAGTCTTTTCACGTATTCGAAGTTATCAGCTTATTCAGATTATCACAACTAAAAAAAAGCCATCTTGAAATATAGAATATAAACATTATTACATTATTTTTTTTAAAAAACTCATTCTTCTGTTTCCTANCCCCCCCCCCCCCTGAAATGGCATTCACATAATGATTTCAACAACCGTTTAACACTCTTCATAATTCTATGGGAACATGAAAGAAATCTTCAGATCTTCACAATTCCATGGAAACATTAGAAACCTTGCAATTATATTTTTTGTTCCAAATAAAATCCCCCGCCCCTGCCAAAAGAGAGAAGCTTAACATAAAATATAGGTTTAGTCTTCAAAGCAGTACATTTAAAAACAGAAAATAAGTTATTTATTATTTTCAAGTGGAGCGTAGAGTCATAAACGTCAAGCCCAGGAAACGAAAAGAAAAATGTTGCAGTCACATTCGTACAAATGAAAAACCCAAAGCCTTTTGTTCAGAATAGATAATGCAAGAACATATAAGTGGAATGTACTTAATAAGATAATAATGCATTGCAATACATTATAGATTGCACTTATAATCATATTGGTACTTGGGTTCTCTATTGGGATATATTTAAATTGCTGTGATATTATTATAGCACATATCTCGTTCAAGCTGTATGAGCTATAGTCTGCCTTCGTAGCACAATGGTTCAGCGCTTGCCTGCTGGTTAGAAGAACGCTTAGTTCAAAATTCAAATTCAAAATCTTTTGTGACATATACGGGTACATAATCACAAATTGCAAATATAAAATATACATAAAATAATAAAAAATAAAATAATAATTGAAAACTGCAATCTAATCTTAATTTTCGGGGAGTAACAAACAAAACTATGCCTGATTTTGTTGTAAGATCTCTAAAGCCTTTTCTGTTAAAATCTGGTAAGATTTTGAATGGTCCAAAAAAATTGAAGGCTATTGTATATTTGGTTGTTTTATAGATTGGAGATATGTTTGGGTTTGTAGTTGAAAGTATGAAAATTGTCTTATGCTCCATGAGTCGATTTGATCGTTGAGAATGTTGTATAAAAACTGGAGCACATAGCTTTCCGTCTTATCTCAACAGACTCCAGAAAAAGGTTTTCCCTAAGAGAATTGTATGAAATGCAATTTCAAGACCCAAGGAATATAAACCATGCATTCCAACGGTAGAAAAGTTGTCTACAAAAATGGATTTGTGTACTTATGTACGCGCATGATTTTTAAAATTAAATGTAAAAATATTAGAAAACTGAACTTTTTTGATGTCACCCATCCATTGTTTGTCCCTACTTGGTGTAGCTTAACATTAGAGGGATGGGACCTAGATAAAAATCTTCCCAACTTTCTCGCCTTTAATTGATATTTCTTGTCGTCGAAATTTGTCGCGACAAATTTCTACAAATTTCGAAATTTGTCGTCGCGACAAATTTCGAGAAAGAATCGAGAAATATGAAAATCGTGAACTTTTTTGCTATCACCCATCCATTGTTTTTCCCTACTCGGTGTAGCTTAACATTAGAGTTGCAAAAGGTGTAGCTTAACATTAGAGTTGCCTAAACTCCTAAATGAAGGAGTAAGGTGTCACCTAAAACTTTCTCGCTTTGAGTTGATAGAGAAAAAATGTCATTTAGGTCGAAAAACTTGAATTTTTTGCAATTTCAAGACCCAAGGAATATAAACTATGCATTCCAACGGTAGAAAAGTTGTCTACAAAAATGGATTTGTGTACTTATGTACGCGCGTGAGAAGTTATACTTCTTTTTAAAATTAAATTTAAAAATATTTAAAAAACGTGAACTTTTTTTCTGTCACCCATCCATTGTTTGTCCCTACTTGGTGTAGCTTAACATTAGAGAGATGGGACCTAGACAAAAATCTTCCCAGGAATGCACCTATCAACTGTGCCAAATAGGTCGTCGCAAAAATTTTCGAGAAAGAATGTCATTTAAGTCGAAAAACTTGAACTTTTTTGCTGTCACCCATGCATTGTTTGTCCCTACTCGGTGTAGCTTAACATTAGAGAGATTGGACCTAGACAAAAATCTTCCCAGGAATGCTCCTATGAACTTTGCCAAATAGGTCGTCGCGAAAATTTTCGAGAAAGAATATCATTTAAGTCGAAAAACGTGAACTTTTTTGCTGTCACCCATCCATTGTTTGTCCCTACTCTGTGTAGCTTAACATTAGAGTTGCAAAATATGTCCTAAATGAAGGAGTAAGATGTCACCTAAAACTTTCTCGCTTTGAGTTGATATGTCGTCGCGACAAATTTCAAGAAAGAATGTCATTTAGGTTGAAAAACGTGAACTTTTTTGCTCTCACCCATCCATTGTTTGTCCCTACTCGGTGTAGCTTAACATTATAGGGATGGGACCTAGACAAAAATCTTCCCAGGAATGCGCCCATCAAATGTGCCAAATTTAATTGCAATCGGATAAGTAGTTTCAGAATGCATACATCACAGAGTTTGCGTAACGCTTTCGCGTCACGCGTGACGGTCTCACCTCTCGGAATTTGCGTGACGCTCTCGCGTCACAGAAAAATAAAATTTCACTCTCAACATTTTTTCATAACGCGCCTAAAGAAGTATAACTTCAAAAAGTTGCTTAATACACGTTCTCAATCAGGTAGGAAAAATGATGGGTGTGAGGTGAATAAATCATACCGCGTACATACTTTAGAGAGGACAAGCGATTTGAAAAGGAGTAGGTAAGGATCTGGATTGTCTATAGGACGAAGACATCCCGTGATAAAACCGAGCCTTATTATAAGCGGAACAAACCATATTTTGAATATGTAGATTGAAACTGTTTTTTTTTTTTTATTTTTTTTTTAATCTTCAAAACGCTTTCGAAAGGCTCTCTATGATAAAGGCATACAGCTGCCGATTTTTAATTAACCTTATTGTATCTCCCCTTTGGACTCAACATGTTGATCAGTGTCATTTACAATTTGGAGAACAAAAAATTATCGCACTGTCATCTCTTTTTTCGCAAGTGTAGGTATTCTCGACGTTCAAAAATATTTGTCCTGCAATATATTTCAAAATAAAATAAATAGTTATTAAAAATACGCACAGAGAGCAATGCGACCATCCGGTGCGGTTGTCTCCGGAAATATTTCCATCTTTCCTTCTGTTACACCAATTTTGCCGTTATTTTTTTCAACGCCCTAATTTCTTTGAAGATGGGTAATACCGGTATGAAATGTCTTCGGCTTTTCTAATATACCATTTCCTTAAGTTTTTCTGCATTTACTTGTATATTGAGCTTGATCGGGCGCATTTTTTCGAAGCTAAAAACGTTTCTTAACTGCAAATTAGCAATATTAGTCTCCACTTACACAAAACCCTTGTACTGCTACTAGTGCTACTGCTCGTAGTATGGAAAGCACGTGAGGAAGCACACGCAAGTTGCTTCTTCCATTTTGTAATGAAATTAGAATTATTACTTATTTCCCCTCCTCCCTCGCCCTCTCCCCTCACAATCAATGATTCTCTTTATCCCTTTACTTAAAGTACAACATTATTATATGGGGTAACTCATTAAAATGTCAGTCTACATTTGAAACTTTGAATGGTGTGTGTCAAAGGTTCTGAAAGAACCTTTAGCACACACCAGAAATGTATACATTGATTTGACATCTCCCAATTAAACAAAGCATTTTGAGCAAATAAGCAATTACATTTGTAATTATCTGAATATTTGTTCAAAAATTTCAAGAATTCTCTGGAAATTTTCAAGAATTAAAATTTGATTCTTGGTAATTCAATACAATGACTGGTACATTTAATGTCAAAGAAATTGTCTTGATGGACCATTTCTACGGCGCACACAACTTTTAAACGAAATAATTTCTTTGGATACAATCCTTAGGATTCAAAGCAGGGTTGTATTTCGGAATTAGTATCTTTATCTTTAGAAGAGTCTCCATAAGGCGGTAACAGTCATTTCTGTTAAGATTCTAAAGGATGCAATTGTAGTAAATTTGATGATGAAAGAATACAAATTCAGCTTTTCTAATACCTAATGATAGAAACAACGTAATTCTTATTTGAAATAATAATCAAGCGTGTCTTTGTCACCTGTCATTGAACGCCTGAGAAGTTTGTCCACATCCCACATTATCGAGTGGTTCTGCTAAGAAGACCATACATTTGTTTATTATACATATTTCCCACCCATCAGATATGACTGACAATCTGACATTAACGCCGAACATCGAGAAATTCTTAGAATAACATTACCTTTTCTTTTGTTTTTCCAGGTATGTACTTTGTGTATGCTTTCTTTGTCAGTATCAGATAAGGTAAGTTTTTGGTATACTTACAACTGTTTGGTATACTTACAACTGCTTTGGACGAATTCTTCTTTAGGTGTTTAGTGACTCAATCATACACACTGTCCACTCTCTAAGTGAGAAGAGAACTTCAATCAAAGATTACAAGAGAGGTTCCTTGTCTTACCTACATTGTGTACAGTGATGATTTCCATAGGGTGTTGAAACCAAAGTGTCTTGTAGTTAGTTAAATGACCAGTCTTGTTTCCGATTTACTCTAACCCCAGTCTTACTATGGAAGCGACTGCAAGCTCACGCCACTTCAAGCGACTACACTTTACTAAAAAGGTGGCGCTCGTAGTAGCGTGAACTTGAAGTGTCTTCCAAAGGACGATCGGCCTAAGAATTCTTTCACCCAACCACACCTATGACATCAGTTACAGAATACTCCTTGGGCTTTGTACTACCACGTGCATGGATCCTCTTCCACCCTATAATGTATATGTGCAATGCATGTTCATACAACAGGGGTGGGGGGAGCACAAATTTTCCATTTTCCCCTCTTTTTTTCCTTTAATTTTAAAATTAGATTATGTCACTTCCTTTTTTTAAAATGTAAAATTTATTTTTATTGTTTTTTTTGTTATCCGTTTTACTTAATGTGGCATAATAATTAAAACAACTTTGGCTCTTTAGGTTCTCAAACAAAAGATTCCATCTGTGGTAATGGTGAGAAGTTCTATTATTATTCCCTTGTTTTGTCTTTTTTGCTTTGTGAAATGAAAAATATCTATTATTGATGCTCTAACAATTTGAGAGTTTGGTTTTGTGGTATAAAACTTATGACAGATCTTTTGTTTGGGGACATTAATTCATCACTTTTTCTATTCAGACAATTAGATTTGATAGATTCTTTCTTCATTTGTAGATAGGGATCAAATTTTAATGGTAGTTGAATTTCTGAAGGCGTAACTTCTTCCAGTCCAAATTTGACTTACTAAATTCTATATACTGAAAATAGGACATATAATTTCAGATTCTGAGATGTTACTTGAGGGTGACATCCTCACGGACCGAGTATACCTGAGCTGATGATGTAAAGTAACGCAGAAAGTATTATGTTGTTAACGTAATTTTATTGCAGTGATGGACATGGTCCTGGGCGTCCATGTCAATTATTAACCTACAAGATTAGTTGTATGATGACAATCAAAAACTTTAGCAACAACTTCTTTAGAGCTGTATTCTTTAAAAATTAAGGACGGTTCCTTGGAGGGAGCCCCATCTTTTTCAGTGAATGTTTCGTATTATATTTAATTTTTTTCATTTTTATTTTCTATCAGAATTTTGAGCTCAAAAATGAAACCCAAGAAAAAAATAAATAGCAATCATTCTAATTTTATGTTGGGACTCCCTACGGAAAAAGGGTTAATTCAAAATAATGGGCAGTCGATGGATTCACCGCCACCCCTTTTTATTTTCCAATTCATTATGCCCAGCGCACACATCCTAATTTGATTTCGAGATGGAAAATTATGCTTGACTCACTTTATTTCAATTTCGATTAATAATAAAAAGAACATATTAGGGTTCGTATACACCCGCCGGCGTCGGACACTGAATCCTATACAATTGAACATGGTCAGAAATTTCCATTTCGCCGGAATCAGAAGGACATTGTCCAGAAGAAAAGCTGATGTCAGCAGTCCTGACAGATTATATGCCTACTCTGACCACGGAGAAGAGAGGGGAGGTTTAGTTGGTAGATCTTAGACTCAGATTGAATCTCACATCCATTCGGTTGTGCCCTTTGTTTAGTTGTGGCTGGACATATTATCTTCGCGTTGACACGTGGGAATTATCTTTAAAAGATTCCCCTCCTCGGCTCAATAGCCACTGATTGTTCTTCTAATGACATAGTCTGCTCGCATTGAAAAAAGCTATTAGGATGTATTTAGAATATGTATTTATGTATATTCCTGATACCTTATAGAAATCTACACAAAAAAGAAGAAAGTTAAACTACACTTGATATCGAAAGGGTTGACAGGCCTAAAAGAAAAATGACAAAGACAAGGGAATGCCGCGTAGACAGAGGAATGTGCAGAGGAAGAATTAAATTGGAATAACAAAATAAGGAATTTTCATTAAAAATAGAAACATAGTCAGCCAGATTTATCTGAATATATTTGAGAAGTTGTCAGAAAGTTCAATGAATTTTGAGGATATTTGTTCATATCTTAGATATTACTGGAATGTCAAATGAACATATGAGTATTTAGGAAAATACTGGAAAATTACAGAGTAATCCATATTCGTATTTCCATTTTTTAGCATATAGATTAATAGAGTTACTATGTTAGCTTACGTATAGTGTGCTGGATATTTAAAAACTTGAAAAAAAAACCAGTGAAAAACCGACAGAATACTTATATTAGAATCAGATAGAAATTCATTCAGAGATATCCTGGTTTAGTTTTATTTATCGTATGGCATGAAATCATCATATACAATCATTATCACTACAAGAATATGTCTTAAAACTAAATAATCTTCATATTTCAATACAAGACTTTGTTTTTAAATTTAGAGGAAAATAAAATAAAATTAAACAAATATAACTAAAAATAATTAAAAATCAAGCAACAAACGAACTACACAAAACGTATCCCTCGGTATCAGCTAAGTTTAAATCATATTACAGTTAATTCGATAGAAATTGACAATGTGGCCTAGAAAATCTCTCCAGCATGTGCCCACAACTTCTATTAAAAATTGGAAGTGATAAAATGTTGCTTCAATCAGGGAAGAAGAAAATTGTTTCCATTTCCCAGGGTGGTCACATTTTAGAAGAAAATCTTTTACTGCCATTATGTGATCTAGTTCTTTATTTACGTATGCACAAAGATTTTTTCCTTGGCCAGCAAGAGTTTGGTCCCAAGAGATTTGTCCTCGGATATTATCAAGTTGTATTTTTATTATTTTTTCTTTCTTCGCAATATCGTTTTGTGCTGTTTCTTTTTCATTTTTCTTTCCTCGTTGCTCATTTTGTTGAGTTAAGAATTTCTGTCCTCTGAGACTTTTGAGAGAGTTGCCTTGAAGGTAATATTTCTTTTCCAGGAAGATGAATATCATGATTGAGCGTCTGACGTAAACAATGACTGGTTTCTGTGCTTATATTTCTCTATCATCATTGCTCTCCATTGATCATGATTGAGCGTCTGAAATAAACAATGACTGGTTTCTGTGCTTCTATTTATCATCATTGTTCTCCATTGATCATGATTGAGCGTCTGACGTAAACAATGACTGTTTTCTGTGTTTCTATTTCTCCATCATAATTGCTCTCCATTGATCATGATTGAGCGTCTGACGTAAACAATGACTGGTTTCTGTGCTTCTATTTCTCCATCATCATGGCTCTCCATTGATCATGATTGAGCGTCTGTCGTAAACAATGACTGGTTTCTGTGCTTCTATTTCTCCATCATCATGGCTCTCCATTGATCATGATTGAGCGTCTGTCGTAAACAATGACTGGTTTCTGTGCTTCTATTTCTCCATCATCATGGCTCTCCATTGATCATGATTGAGCGTCTGACGTAAACAATGACTGGTTTCTGTGCTTCTATTTCTCCATCAACATTGCTCTCAATTGATCATGATTGAGCATCTGACCACTTTGGTTCGAGCAATCGTGATAACCCAGGCTGTATGAGGTCAATGAAGGGTCAAACCCCGTCTATAATGTTAAAGAGACATTAAGCCAAAAATAAAAAAAATATCCTGTGACAATGTACACAGTAGTACTCTTCTGTACGATTCGATAGAACTCTCTTAAATTTGGACCCTTTCTATAAATACTCATACAAAGTGTATTTATCGAAATCATCCGGGAAAACTCACTGTTAGAATTTTTTTTTTACACAAGCTAAAACTCATAATGAGGGATTTCCTTGGTGCTGTTATAACTGTGTTCCTCTTAAACTAAATTGTTCTCCTCATGCTCCACCGAAAATATTTTGTTGGCCCTTGAGTTAAAGTTCCATTCGGGTTTGTCCTGGTGAAAAAAATTAAACTATACATAATCCAATATTGGCCTAAATGAGTATTTGAAAGAATCCCACACTGATTGGCAGTTGTTTAAGTATAAGTAGGTACTGTTGATAAGGAAATTCATCCAGAACAAATAAAACTGAAAGGGTTGTGAAAGCCCCTGCACTTTGTATGAGTATTTATAGAAAGGGTCAACCACCCCCTTATTATAATAGAGAAGCTCTTTTTTTTCCTTTTTTTTTGGTATGGATTAGGGAGGGGTGTGGGAGAAGGGTGCACGTCAAGTGGTATCAGATTATCATCGAAATATCTTTTTCAAGTGCATCATCAACGGTAAGGTGGCGGGCGCGGTGCGGTTAGATTTAAATACGTAAATAATAAATTCAAATTAAACCGTAACACCCTTTTTATTTTTATGAAAAGAAGTGTCAATAATACATTAAGTCGATTTTAATTGAAGTTCTTATTTCGATTAAAGACGAGATAAGTCTCTTTCATCACAAATATCGTCTGATGAAAATATAATGCTTGATTAAAAAAAATGATAAAGGGATGACAAGTTTGAAGAAGCTTATGGGCTTTTGTTTTTAGAATTTCAAGATTAAAAATAATTTCGTTCTCTTTCTGTTTCGGTAGCAGTTACTGTTTTCGTTTTCTTTTCTTTGTATCGTATTAGGTCAAAGGTCATTTTAAAACCTGTACCTACTTTTTTTTTTGCTTAACGTCTCCTTAATATCTATATAGTTATCGGCCGAATATTCGAGACGAGGGTTTTATCCTCCATTCGCTGGAAACTTACAAATCAGCTACCTACATTGAACTCACCAAGGCCGGGAAAAGCCAGCATCACGAGGGGGCAAATCCACCTGGCCACCCATTAATTAAAACCTTGCGGGACGTTGCTTAACTCCAGTGATATTACGGTTTATTTAACGTGCCATAGACGCTGACTGTAGGTATGTGAGTGTACGTGTGGGCTTTGGCCAGAATTGGCGAATACTATATTAGAAGAAATTGGCGTGCTTTCGATTATTCTTTTCTCGATTGACTGAGCCTTCTATACTGGTCCTTTGATTCTCGTTAAGTATTTGCATTGACGTGGAGGATCATTATAGAAACCGAATTAGTCTTCAATTTCAAGTTTAGGCCTCTGCTGTTCCCGAAGGCCAAAAACACCAAGGTCTAAACTCTTGTAACTTCTGAAAAGGACCCTAAAGGTCTCTTCGGAACATCAGGAGATCAACAAAGGTCGCGCCTTGTCAAGATAGCTCTTCTCATCTTTTCATTGCTATAGATTTCATGTTACTGTTAACATTGTCGACAAGATTCATGCTTGTTTCTGCTGGTAAAAACTGTCTTTTTGGCCATTTTTTCCCTTGCGTCAGTACATACGTACGTACTCCAAGAAAACTGTGTGCCAAATTTTAAGTTTTTGCATTTCAGCACGTTAGTATACCAACTGGTCAGTCGGCATGTCAGTATACCAACTGGTCAGTCAGTATACTAACTGGTCAGTCAGCATGTCAGTATACCAACTGGTCAGTCAGCATGTCTGTATACCAACTGGTCAGTCAGCACGTCAGTATACTAAATGGGGATTGCGTTTTATAAGTATAGATACTCGTAGATAGATGTACAGAAAAAAAAAAAAAAAATTCAACAAATTAAAAAAAAAATGTACCTGAGATTCTATCATCAAATATATTTTCATTAAGTCTATGATAACCCCATCACAGAAACACCAAAAGTATCTTTTCAAAATTAAACATAATTAAAGTTCATTGGATAGTATAGCACGTGATTTCTCATCAATGGTGCATAATCATGTCTTTGCAATCTAATTCGTCTCCCCATTCCTCATCGCCCATAATGACAGGGTTTCAAATTTCATCTCGTCTGAATGAAAGGAAACATGACTAACTAGACACACGTGACTCGGAAGGAATGACTTCACGTGTCTCGTGTGATATGTCAAAAATGACAAGAACAATAAAGTTGAATTACTTCCCTGTTTTGAGTTTTGTTACAGATAGACAGACAAATATTACAGTAATAGTCATTAAAAAAGTAATAATCAGGGCCGGCGGGAGGGGGGATAGGCTTTTGGAGGAGCCCTTAAGAATTTGTTCATTTTATTAGAGGGCCCCGTAATTTGTTAGTCCTGGGCCCGGATTTTCTTTCGGTGGCCCTGGTGATAATACTAGACCAATAATAATA
>CM022875.1:33020811-33046296 GCA_012654025.1 Pachypsylla venusta
CTCTGCAACACTTAACTTCCTGCTCAAATATATTATTTTAAGGTTTCTGACAATAAGGATTGGCGAGATGTTTGACATTCGTTTTTTCAAAAATATTCTTATTCTCTTGCATTCCTGTTCTTTTGGGTCCGCTGTACCCTCTAAACATTGTCCCTTGTCAGATCTTCAATATGTACATCCCTGATGCCCATCTCTACAATGTGCGTTGGTTCTACGTACGAAGTACATTCGGTTTTTTTTAAAATAAAAATCGCCTATCCTTCGTTACGACGGCTTCATACCTTGTTTTTATTTTTTACAATGGAGCAGCTAGATTCCACTAGATTACTCCTTATGCTGCTACTTAGATCTAACATTGAATCATATCTTCAGTGAAAGTAGAGCTAGGATCGTTCAAACAATAGAAAACAATTGAAGAAAGAAAACCTTTTGGACACTTGGTAGAACTATCGAATACAAGAAATGAAAATGTTTAAAAACACTTGACTTTATGTTCAATAATTTTTTGTAGAACATAAAATAAAGTGCATAAATCAATTACCGTAGTGGGGTATTGATCATATAATATTCTGGAATACCGTGAATGTCGTCAGGAACCTAACTAAAAGGACCAGGGTATTTGGGTTTTGGGATTGTTGTCTCAGATGTTGAATATCTCCAAGCCTCACTCAGTTTTGGTTTAGGATTTTACATTTCTCAGTTGTATTCCTATTAGGTTTCCAGATTGATTCTATCCAGCATTTGTTTCATAAAACACTCGACTTTTTGCACAGAGGATTTTTTTTATAACCATAATAATGGGCACATGTTGTACAAAAACATGTAAGATTTCATATAAAGGGATTTCAGTTATGGCCATAAATCTGGTAGGGGAATTATTATTTTTTATTATTATTAGGAAACATATTCTCTCCCAACCTCTCCATCTTTTTGTTTTCGTCCATGCCTCATCTTTCCTGTTCTTCTATTTCCGAAAAGTTCTTTCTGGAAATCCTTCTTTCTGAAAAGATTGTACTTTGGGTTTTTGTTAGATACGCCCATCAACGACAAAGTTCGTATATTTTACAAGACAATGGCGGCCGTTATAACTTGTATTCGACTCAAGTCCATAAAATTCAATTGAAATACACCTTACAAGTAGGGGTACTCCAGAAAAACACATGCGATTTTTGAGATAGGACAGCAATTTTTATTTTAAGAAAAGAAATGGATATTTATTTTGATGTATATATGATTTATTGAAGATATGTAAATCATTTTTGCAAGACATGTGTAGATCGGCGTGGACTCTGTTGTATTGCATGTCGCACAGCTTCGATATGAGTATTGACAGGTGGTTCCATATAAACATTGAATTTAAACGAGTCCTACCTCTGTGCATACGCCAATGTTCTTTTTACTTTCCTTATCCTATAAAAAGGAAAGTATTGGAATGGGCTGAAATTTTGGTGTCTATGTTTCAATGCCAAAATGTGTTTATAAGTCCCCACAGACCAAATCTCGAGTTTCTGGTATTGGTTCGTGTCGTTGAACAATATGATCCTATATCTCAACTTCTAAATTTGGGGACTCAAGAGAAATAAATTTTCGTCCTTTTGCCAAGGACGAAGAGCGACACCTGCTTGAATCACGATCAGATCTAACAAAGAAGGCAACACAGTCTCTGGTGTTGGTCTAAAGTTTACAGAACCAGTATATACACCTCCGATGCGACCCAGTTCGGACACAATACCCTAAAAAGTAAAAATCTAAATTTTACAGTTAAAGTTGATAAAGCTGAACGAACAAAAAGGAAACACAAATAATGCGCTGAATGGAATTAATTATTAAATTAACTTCTAAAGCTATAAAATAAATAAATTGATTCCATATACAAACACAAGCGAGGAGAAAGAGAGCGGAGCGCAACGCAACCGACGTTATCCATTGCAACATAATTTATGAGTGTGCCAAGTTTAGTTTCTCCCCCTCCTCCCCCCACAGAACCAAACTCGGAGTCTCCTCCCCCACCGCAATAATTAGCCGCAATAAACAAAGCTATTAATTTTCTTTCGCTGTAGCGATTTGAAATTTTTATTGTACTTTGCTATCTAAAAGGAAAAAGAAAATATCTTTATTTAAGGAAAAGCACAGAGGAGATTTGTGGTAAAAGATGAAGTTGGCTGTGGAGGGAATGTGATAGTGAACATTCAGCCACGGATTGGACTAGTTTTTTTGTTATTTGGTCTCAGGTACTTTCCTTTTTATTAATTTCAATGACGTTTTTTTGTATCAACAGGAAAATTATCACGAGCGCTTTCGTCTGTTACGACATTCTCAAGTCTACTTGAGAATTTCATAACAGACCGAACAGACGTAGTCTACAAAGTCTACTTGAGAATGTCGTATCAGACGAAAGCGCTCGTGAATCACTAATATTTTTGCAGTTGATGCAAANAAAAAAAAAAAAAAAAAAAAAAAAAAAAAAAAAAAAAAAAAAAAAAAAAAAATCATTGAAATATAAATTTCATAATGGTGCATCCTAAATACCATCCCTAAATTTACTTTCCTCCTTTTAGGAGGAAGGAAAAACGATGAAGTCCTTTAATAAGTAGGGTTAACTTATTTAGAGTCCTCAAAAGAATGTCTAGTCGGACTGCAGGGTCCCGCTAGTAAACGTAATAGGTTGATGGGTTTTTAGTGGGTTGGTGAAGCAACTCATAATATACCTGACATCTGAAATAGCTTTTTCCCCAAAACTAAGCTCCTTACTGAGTAGGTTCCATCAGTCCACAATGAGGGGGGACGTCTATTTCAAGATTTTTCCACCTCACAAGAAAATGAATCTTAGGTAACTGCAGTAGAAATCGTTTATTACGACACTAATTATTACGAACAATCCATAACGAATAAAATTTCTGGTCCCTTGCAGTGTTAACATTGCTATCGATTATAGGGGACATCAGATATAAGGAACAAAACGGTTCCTCCTGGCCTAGTATCTATCGCACTGGCATTGCGTTTGGGTGACTGGGGTTCAATTCCCGGCCACTTCGGAAAAATTTCTACTTGGTGCTTGTACAAGATGGCATTTGAGTAGCGATCAGTGGCGGCATTATCAGAATAAAAAAATGGTTTGATAAAAGATTCAAGAGATTATTGATACATGGAGCCCTTACCAAGAGCTCCATGTACTATGGTGTGATATCCACATGTTTGACTTTTCCACAAAGAAACTCTACATCAATATTAAACAAACTTTTTTTTTTCTTCCAGGTATGTACCTACCTACTTCGGCAATTTCATATTCTACATCGTCCGTGTCACCAGGAGATCGTGTAGGTATGTAGCAGATGTTTCATTTGATTGTCTACTTGCACCACGGTAACTCTCGAACGCCATATCCGATTTAGATGAAATTTGATATGGATATTTATTGTACGAGTATTCGAAGATATAACTGATTGGTGAACCCTATTGGGCCACCGGGATCAATCACGCCAAATGGTGGCTGTTCAAGCCTCACTTGAACAAATTTGGTTTTTTCCATACATCGGTTCTCATGACATTTCATAAGTCCCTGGGATTAATATGTCTGAGCTATAAAGGATATTATTCCGCTCAAATTCTATGTAAAAGGGTCTTTTGACGATCCAAATGATCTTCTTTTGTTTAAAGAAATTCATATCTACTGCGTTTGAACTATTATGTTTCATTTATTCTTCCTATTGTAAGATACTTATATTTTTTAACCAAAATCCTTTTTTTTCCTTCCCAGTATCGCTAATACTAAAGACAATAGTTAACCCAATGTATTATATCTTGTCATTTTGAAACACTGTCATAAATAATAATTTCTTAGTTTCCATTGAACGACGGTTTGCAGTATTTGCACCTGTACTCGTACCTTTCTCAATTACCTAGTTCATAGGAATTTTAGTTCGATATCTATTGTTTTTACTTTTGCATTCAGGATCGGACCAGACCCTTTGGTATTTACTTCCCCTCTGGAATCTCCGAAGTTTGGGGCCTTTGGTCCGCCTACCCTGTTCTCTCATTGGTGACATTTGATCCACCAATTATATCGTTTCCACATAACGACTTGTTGAGCCTTGTCTCTCATACTTGATTTCTGACTGCCTATAGTTTTAATTCAGTTAAGTCACCAAGTCCTACGGCTTCGGTGTCGACTGTGACTTGGCATTACTCAGTCCTTTTTTATCTTACATACAGTCCACAAAAAATAAACTTATTAAATTACTGAAGTCACTTAATTACCTGTAAATATTTGTGTATGTGTTTCTTTAATAAACCTCACTCATTTCTTAAGGTGTTACCAATTATACTTTCAGTGTTAATTATTTTTCTCCATTTAAGTTTACGCTCTCTTAGCTACCGAAGCAAGGCGCCACGACCAAGCTTTTCGCGTTGCGTGAACTTTCACCAAACATGTGGCTATGGCCGTGCTCCATCTAGCCCCCCCCCGCTCTCTTATCCATTCGTCCCCCGTCAGTGGCCATTTGGTGTGATTGAGGTGTACATCACAGAACTAATATAGAGTTATTGTTACTATACAATGCTTTGTGTGACACTCAATTTGAGCCGTATTGTACTGCGATTTTAAGTGTCTGAGGTCTACGCTTCATGGCTCTACAAGTATTTTTCCTTGAGATTCAGGCTACATCACTTGCTTTTACTTCTTATAGTTTCTGAATTGGTAACACCAGTGGCGAATTTGCTGTATACGCAACATAGGCCATGACCTGGGGCGGCAAAATATGGGATTTTTTTTTTTTTTCTGATTTAGCTGCAATGAAAATAATGTCTTTGTTTATACATTTGCCTCAGTTTTTACACGATTGAAAATCAGAAAGATACTGTACAGCTTTCATTGTACATAGCAAACTCGAACTGCCGTAAAGCTTTGAAATATAAGTGAGATATCGAGCATTGTTTTTTTCATTAATGTTTGTATACCTATGAAAAAGCATTCCTTGTCAAAATAGGGGCGGCAAGTTTTAAATTTCCTAGGGGAGGGGCGAAAGTGTAAATCCGCCACTGGGTAACAGAGAAATGAAATACAGGTTTAGGAACAGGGTTCTTTTTCATACTTCGGAAAGGGGATCCTAACGGTAGATTGTGGACAAAAGTTATTCTTTCTCCGAAGAGATATTTTTTTCTTTTTTATAAAACAAAAAGTAAAGATAAATATTTATTTTAAACGAAACAGGGAATATTCATTTGCGCTTATACAACAAAAACTATGACATCATTGTAACAGGACACAGAGTCAAGGAGTATTATAAACCCCGGGGCTCATCGACATAAATTTTAGGGATGGAACAAAAGTCCGAACCACCGAGGGGGGGGCAAGACAGCTTCAGTACGTGACGTTCCCAAGCCCGTGTGAATACAGAAGGTTTGGTGTTAGGAAAGGAGTCAAACTTTAAAAAATCTGCGACAAACCAAAGATGGAAAGTCATCAACAAATTTCATTTTCTATGCAGAAAATCTGTAAGAGGCAAGCGAGAGTTACCGTGCCAGGAAAGTGCACGGCTAAAGAGATTAGGCATTGAATAAAAGATTGTAGCATGGTAGAATTAAGGAAGGCTATGCTGACCCTAAATAGAATGGGGAAACGGTGAAGGTAATTAAAGCAGATGATTCATTCTAATGCTAATAGAAAGAGAATTTTAAAGACCACACTACGATTTATATAACACTGTTCTAAAACATGTTAATGTTTTCCACCCTGTATCTCAAGAACAGTAATTGGTAGGAAAATGAAACTATCTGTACTTATAAAACGCAAAGCCCAGTTGGTATGCTGACTGACTGACTGCTTTTCAACATAGTTTGATATAAAATCCTCCCACCAGATATTTCAAACAATTTTCTACATAACCTTTTCTGATAATGTTAGTTTTGGGTGTTCGGCCGGCCAGCTTTTACAGCCCAAAACAAATCCCCCCCCCCCAAAAATGAGACGCTGCCTATTTTAACACTTTTTGGGTCCAAAATTAGTGCACCCAAAAATGAGTGATAATCGAGATACTGGGGTTGGGGTGAGACTTTTAGATCACACAGTATAATTTTTTTAGTAGGTGTACTAATTTTTCAACTGTACCCACAATGCTAGCAAAGGGTCACGCGCAACGGATATGAGCATTGATCTTCATAGCTAGATGCTCATTGTCCTCACGAGGCTGAGTGGGGTCCGAAACATCCAAAACACACTGAAAAATTATTGCCCTTGCCAGGATTATAACCCGGATCTCCCGAGTGCAGTCGCCACTAAGCAATAGAAACTACAATAACAACAACACCTAAAACAACAACATCACCATTAGAAGCAACGAACACAAGAGCCACACACACTTCGTTTTCTCTATCTTCTTCTTCCCCACCCTATCCCATCAGTGTCGGGTGGCTGATAAACCAGAGAAAGGGATGCAGCTTGTGACGTAACTTGGATCGATATTTTATACCCACCATGTGGTCGTTCCAAATTCAAATAAGCCTCCTCTACAATATACAACTGTCATCTCTCTCCTTCCTTCCTACACATTTTCTTCATTCTCTTCTTTATTCTCCTTGCTTCTTTTTTTCTATTTTTGTTATTCCAAATTTCGTTTTCCATGATGTTAATAATATCAACATAAAATATTATTATTTTGTTTCTAAAATTATAATTGTCCCTAATGCATGTTTCTGATGTGTGCTACTGCTGCTGCTGTTTGGAAATTTATTTTATTGTTTTTTGTGTTTTTAACATGCATGATAATTAGTTTTTCAGGAAAAAGGATTGTGTGGGGAAAGCAGAGGAAAATTGAGAACTCAATTTGCAAAAATACAAATGATATTTTGTTTTGTGTGTTCTTGTCACAAGTATACATGCGGTTATTGTATTTGTTTGTTATATTGTTGTTGCGCAATGTACTATTACTTGGATTAGTGCATGATGTTAACCCGTCAGCATAATGAACCTTTCGAATCTTGACGAAAATTTGATATTTTACGTTTCAAGCTATGTAGAATTTAAAAAAAATACTCCGCCGCGCCGTACGTCAATTTTGATAAAATTACGTGTCTTCATTTTAATGCAATCAGCGCTTATAATGCTTATATTAAAAATGTCAACTAGCGAGCGTCTATGACACGTTGAATATACCAGTTCCCATTAGATTACTGAAGTTAAGCAACGTCCAGCGAGTTTTTACTTGCTCTGTGACAACGTAGGTTAGAGCCCTCTCAACGCTGACTATTCCTGGTCCAACATAACCTCAGTGATGTAAATGTGGAGAGCTAGTTTGTAACTTTACAGCGAATGGAGGGCAAAAACCCCGTCCCGGATGACCATAGATGTTAAAGGAACGAAGAACAGAAAATAAACCCAGGATCAATCAAACAATATATAACTATAGCCCGAAATGCAGATTACATGAAAAGCATGTATTTGAATGGGTGCCCTAGAACATGATTTATAATTCTGTAGTGATCGTGTTGGAGCTGTGTCCCTCGTTGGTCTTAAAATAATGTCGTCAGAAACGTTAACAACAACAGTCTCCGGTATTAAAATTTGGGTATTAACATTTAATAATTTAATTTTTCAGGCTTTGAAGAATTGAATGTAGAAGCCACAAGTGATACCCATGTTGGTATTGCTCATACTAGATGGGCAACCCATGGGGCACCAAGTGAAGTGAATTCTCATCCACAAAGGTCAGACAATGATCACACGTTTTGTGTGGTACACAATGGAATTGTAACAAATTATAAGGAACTGAAAGCATTTCTTAGTCATAGAGGTTACAAGTTTGAGTCTGACACTGACACAGAAGTGATAGCAAAGTTAGTGCATCATATCTACACCCAACATCCTACATATTCCTTCAGAGAACTTATTGAGCAAGTCGTTCAGCAACTGGTGAGTGAAGAAAATTATGTCAGAACTTTGGTACCCTACTACGGAATTGTAGACATAAGGAATGACAATCCACCTGTGACTACAGAGACAAGTTGTTAACACACGATTTGATCTAACAACGGTATAATCAGTCTAATGAATACTGTATTACAACTCAAAATAAACATGGTTCCATTGTATTTTGTTACCTTTGCCAATCAATGGGAACACATTGGAGTCGGATGTAAGAAGTGCATCGAAAGCTTATTAAATAAGAAATGAGGATGGTTTCTCTTCTCTATGCTCAATCTATTTAATTTAAATAAAATGTTTTCATTTTTTTCTTCAGGAAGGAGCATTTGCACTTTGCTTCAAGAGTAAACTGTTTCCTGGAGAATGTGTAGCCACTCGGCGAGGAAGTCCCTTACTTGTTGGAATTAAAACTAAAACAAGACTTGCTACGGACCATATCCCAATCTTATACGGAAAAGGTGAGTCAATAAAAGGGATTTAAATAAAATATATACAGTAGCTGCCAATACAATCATAAAATCTATTGGCTGTCATTATCGAAAAAGTTTTCTTCTCATTTTATGGGTTAATACACCGGTTTAAGTCGTTTTTTTTTTCAACTAAAAAAATAGCTTACCTCAATTCCAAATGCCTTAAATTGATAGTAATATTTAATCTGATCTCCAAATTACGGTACAGATTCCCATTAAAAAGCACATGCTTTCACATGCATACACGTATACAGGGTGTCTATTTTTTAAAAAAATACGAGAGGTCAAAATAATAGTTCTTTTCTCTCTAATCATGTTCCCGCAAATGTTTCCTAACGGAGTTTGGGAGCTTAAAGTATATTACAATGAGCACAACTTTTAAGTATTAACAGCCCTTATCTATAGTTTCATTTTATAGAACATGGAGTAGTTTTTGGGGACAGTCTAATAATTTTTGGTCATATCCCAAAACCAGATAAGTTATTCTTTTTTCATTGAGTAATCTGTTTGAACGTGTGTTTCCTAAACCAGTTTACAAAAAGAAGAATATCATTGGCTCCTACGTTTCATAATCTTGATTTGAAAACATAGGTTCAACTATATTGCTTTATCTTTTGAACCCTTTTAATAAAATTTTCTCATTCAATAAACAGATCGAAAAAATGTAACACTTTCCCAACAACGAAGACTTTTGTTCAATGAAATGAAACTGAAGACAAGAACTATGTATACTTCAAAGTTGACCTCATTGAAATTAAATATTACAAAAAATATTTTAACTCATTGAAATTAATTAAAAAAATAATGGCGTTTGTGTTTTTAACCCTTGAGCATCCCCATAACTCCGTCCCCGAACATGGCAGGATAATTAGTTCTATTTTTCATCCTCTTCTAATAGCACTTACTGTTTGCGAGTTTTGGGCGTGAACGCAAAAAAAAAAAAAAAAAATGGAACTNATTCCTTGATGGTAACTCTTGTTGATGCTGTTATTGTTCATTATGTTTTGTGTGCTTTGATGATGATATATTCCTTGATGGTAACTCTTGTTGATGCTGTTATTGTTCATTATGTTTTGTGTACTTTGATGTTGATATATTCCTTGATGGTAACTCTTTTTGATGCTGTTATTGTTCATTATGTTTTGTGTGCTTTGATGATGATATATTCTTTGATGGCATGATTTTTGATGATGATGATTTTATTATTCATCTTGTTTTGTTTGATGTTGAAGATGATATATTCCTTGATGGTAATGATTATTGATGATGATGTTGTTATTCTTCATGATGTTTCGTGTGATGTTATTGAAGATATATTCCTTGATGGTAATTATTGTTCTTGTTGTAGTTCGTGTATTGCATGTTGTTGTAATCTTGTTATTTTTGTTGTCATAGCTACAAAGAAATAGCAAAGGTCTTTTAAAAACTGCAAATATTTTCTGTTTCATCAACCATGATTTCTGTAAGCTATGAGTAAACATTGTGCTATGTCTGACTGTCAACATATTTTTCTACACTGGAAAGTGATACGATTTTTTTTTTCTTCATTTTTTGGATTATGTTTTGTTCTTCTTGTTCTTCTTGTTCCTCTGATTGAATTGTTTCCAGAGAGAAAGAGAAGAAATCCAATCTTTATTTAAAATAATTTTGGAAACTCCACCGAGAGACATTTGCTCTGATCTTATATTGATGCTGATGGCTTGGCTTGCTGACTCCCTCTCTCTCTGTGCTGATGCTGTGACATATTTGCTCTTTGTCTCTGATTTATTAGATTCGATACTTTGTATTATATATCTGATTGAATAGAGTCAGGGGGGGGAGCTGCCGAATTTGATATTGATGATAGGATGACACTCGTTTCAGTTTATACGTTGTTCATTCGTCCACACCCAAAGTCTAGTCGTGTCGAAGAATAGTGAAAGATAGCCACATAAAGCTGTATTTAAAGAAGGTGTTTTTAGATTAAGGTCTCCTTAACATCTATTCGTCATTTGAGACTCTGGTTTTAACCTCCATTCGTTGGAAACTTACAAACCAGCTAATACCTCACACAGCCTGGGTTGGACCGGAAAAATAGCCATGGAGCATCACGAGGGCGCACACCTACGCGGAGTCCCACTCTATAAACCTCTCAGGAATTAGCTTAACTTCAGTGATATATTGGGAACTGGTGTATTCAGCGTGCAATAGATGTCTTTTTGTTGTGTCTTTTAAAAATGACTCCTGGGTGGTAACCCCTAGGGGAGGTTAATTCCTGGGGCATTTAAATCTGAGAGCTTTTTTGGGGTCAAATACTCAAAACTTTCATCGTGTAGTCTCTTGAAGATGTTGGCAGTCTCGTGGGTTTATACTCGCTTCAAAAAGACGATCAGTGTAGGTTATCCAACAAAAAAATAACAAGTCACCCTGTTCTTCATAACGCCACCATCCCATCACCTAAATTTGTTGGTGTTGCATGCCCTTAAAGACAAGATAAGCATCTCTCACATCCTAATAAAACACAACGAACCATTCAAGACAAAATGACACAAAAGACGAAATTTATGCTGTGTTGGAAGGGTGCGGGTTGCGGGTAAATATTCTGGAAAATAGTTTACAAATCATCTTTAATTCCATGAAATAATGCACCACATATCACAATATAGGATGAGACATTACCAACAGATATACATATATGTTCAGGTCGCATGGCGGATGGTGGCAAGAAAATGAAATATTAGATTAGATAAGAATGTATGGCGGTGAGGTGGTGAGGAAGAACACTGGAGGAGCAAGATGGCGGAAAATTGGAGAATTGCCATTTAATGTTAAGAAACTAGGAGGTGACGGAACGGGAGGATGATATACAGGGTGTATTTGTCATTCCAGAGTTCATCCTACGGAAGTATTGACGTCATTCAGTGCAGCAAAATAATAAAGAGAATTAAAACAGCATTAGAGAAGGCCGAGATGAATGACTTCATAGGTATTAAAAATGCGCAAATGAGTATGTTCGATATAACCGTTAATGACATCGATTATTCCATTATTTTACCAAAATAATCAAATAATCGGGAACAGTATATCGATTAATGGGGGAAACTCGAAAACTTGTCAAAGAGCAATCAATAGGGTCATGTTATGGGGGAAAATGAAATGATGATCAAGAGGAAAATAATTGAAAATAGAAATACAAAAATTTGGAACATCAAAAAATAAAACAGGCGGTGATAGCTAATATACTAAATTACCAAGAGCTTGTCTGCCAGACAGGTGTTTAAGCGGGTCCCTTTTACTCATCCTGGAACCAACCCCGACTGGGTGAGGCTAACGTTTGTAAAATGCCAGCGAATGTCCATGTAAGCAAAAAAAAAACAAAAAAAAAAACGGATAGTCAAGTGATAATGTCTCATCCTATATTGTGATACATAATGATATTACAGAGTTACTTTCTGCGTTATTTTACACCATCAGCTCAGGTGTACTCGGCCCGTGAGGATGTCACCCTCAATTAACTTCATACAATCTCAAATGTGATTTACTTTTTCTCATAGAATGTCATTAAGTCACATATGGATTGGAAGAAATTACGCCTTTGGTAGATGTTTCCTAGTGGACAAAAAATCTTCTCCTTTTACTTCATCTTTTCCCAATTCTATTTGGTTTTGGCGTTGCCTTCCCTAATTCTTCCATGCCACAACCTTCTGTTCAGTCTCTCTTGATGTATTCTTTTCTGGCATGGTAATCCTCGTTTTCTTCTCACTGTATCCATGTGTAGAAACTGCTATTTCCTGATTACTTTTCCTTCATCATTGGTGTGAAACAGAGTTTGTTTAAAGTCTGGATGCAATTCCTTACACCAAAATTTCTGTATTTACACGGGCTTAGGTCACCTAATGAAGCTGGATTGCTCCCCTCGGTGGCTACATTTCGAACGAGAATTCTTATACGTCTAATATTCTGGCGCCACAGCACGATTCTTTCCAAAAGCGAGATAATATTTTGTAAGTAATTTAGTGAGCAGTTAAGATACCATGCAGCAGTTGAGATAAGTCATTCTGTGTCAAAAGTAGGTCATTTCCTGAGAAATGTTAAATACTTCAACAAACACTATATCCTTTGCAAAACAACAGTTTGCTTTACTTTTTTCAAAGTGCAGGAGTAACTAACACTACAACGAAAGAGAACAAAAAAGAGGACGCCTTGAACAGTGTGGCGGCTGGGGCTCTGGATACAGCGAAGTTTAAGACAAAATAACAAACCACGGAGCCATGGACTCAAATATTTAGATATTCCATATTCAGTACATTACAAAATACCGGAAAGTATACAAGACTTATTTGGATTGTAGCCACCAAGGGGAGCAGTAAGCTAGCTTCATTAGGTGACGGTTCAAAGTCCGTGTAAATACAGAAGGTTTGGAGTTAGGAAGCGCATCCAGCAAATAAAAATTCTGCTTCAAACCAAAATTTGAAAGTCATCAGAAAAGTGCATATGTATATTACGCATTGATACTAGAGAAGAAGAAAACGAGGGTTACCAGGTCAAGACAGGATACGGATAAAGAGAGTAAATCCAGAAAAGAAGGTTGTGACATTTTAGAATCAGGGAAGGTGACGCGGATTCTTAATAGAATTGGGAAAGGTGAAGTTAAAGAAAATATTAGAAGACTTATTTACACCTCTTGAATCGATGGCAAGTTTATGAAAAAAAAAAAAAACAGACATCTTGTGGTAGGGTTTTCCAGAAGGCGGTCAACCTTGGCATTGTATGAAGGCCATGTTGATTCATGATAGATAAAATCACTACGTCCATGCGCGGAATATTTCGGAATAGGTGTTAAATAGTCGCCTTTTTTTTATTTTTTTGTGAGATTGTTGTTCCAGTAACGTCAAAAACATTTCGACAAGATCAATCGCACTTGCCGCCTTAAATGAAATGAAAAAAATAGAAGAAAAAAGAAAAATGGCGAGCATTGAATACGGAAAAAAAAGAGAAAAGAAAAATTACGCTGATGTTATCAACACCTCTATTTTGAAGTTATCTCGTTGAAAACAGAACCACTGGATAACAAATAATAAAAACAATGTTACCAGAGAAAGAAATACGAAAAACACGACAAAGAGGAAGGAAAGAGATTGCGAAATGAAATGATGTGAACACAAACAAAACATTAAAAGAAAATGAAACAAAACAAAAAAATAATTTGTTCAGAGGAGAGAAGAGGAAATTGAGAGAATGAGAGCAGATATCGGAGAAGAAGAAGCAATAAATGTAAAGAACTCTGCATCTAGTCGCCATTAGCACATAGCTTCATGCTTCGATTGCAGACGATGAATACGAAAGTAGGGCAACCCAAAAGAAAACTTTATTTGCAGAGTATCAATAATAGTTATGAGTATCATCATCTCCGGAGAGCGGAACAGACTATTGTTTGTTCATAATGATGAAAAGTCACTTTTTGTTTCCTTCCCGTGTAATTATTGGCTGTAAACTGTAAAGACTCTTTAATTAATGCCTGTATCTAAATGAAAAGTTACTTCTTAGAAGGAAAAACGTGTACACGGCAGTGGCGCGGGATGAACATTTAAGGTACTCATCGCTAACATTAAAAAAATCTAGATGTCAATTTCCGAGTAAGTATTCCGAGATACTTTCATATTTATCTTTCTAAAATGACAAATACATGCCACAAAAAAGAACATACCCAATTATGATGGCATGTTCTTTACTCAGTGAAAACGAGAAACTGTATTTCAGGACAGTTCAGGACAGTCCTTTAATTAGGTATTAAAAATATTTTTAAAAATTGTTTTTAAACTACGAGTATATAAGGATCATTTTCATGACCCTAGCTCACGTAACAGATACAGAGGCAATGGAGAATATGGAGATGATGTTGAGGAAGATGATTGAGACTAAATGTAAGAAAACGAATGGAAGAGTAGAGACTGAATAAAAAAACTTTCCTAAGGAGAGAAGACACAAACTGATGAACCTCTTCCATGGTGTAAAGGAATAGATGGAATGCACAACACATCCAACCAAGAAGCGGCAAATTACAGGCACACAACAGCCATACTGCCTTTATAATATCATAATATTTATACAAGAGATAACATAAATGAGTTTTCCAACAGACTCACCTAGTGTTTAGTTATTCAGCTAACTATTATTTTAAGTGTGCAATGTATTTAGAAATTTAGAGGAGTGTGTGATGTTACCAGGAGAAAAAAACGAGAACTATGAGAATCGGGATAACACAAATAGTTAAAATTATAGTAACATCAGATACCTATCGGAAAGGCGATTGAAGTGTTCTGGACTGGTGGAAAAGTTGATAGGAACTTCAGTTGAAATTAGATCGATGTGAGTAATAGGAAAAAGAATAAAGGAACACTGGAGAAAAAGATTTGGACAGATAGCATCATTGAAGATCTAATAAAACCACAAGTGACAAATTTAGATTGGTGTATCGCACCACTTTAATATAATAGAAGAAAAAGACAAGTACAGATTACAAAGAGCTCGTGACTCTTACTATATTTTAATTTGATCTATATTTCACAATGACTACAAACATACTAAATATTATATCTAAATTAAAAGGGACAAACACAAATAAGTCCAGAATAACGAAGTCCTTTCAAATACTCAGTTGTTGTCGAATGAGATTGTTCCAGAGAGAACAAAAGTATTTGCAGGTGAACGTCCTCAGCAACTTATGGGGACAAAAGAAGAAAATAATAATACAATAACAAGAGTGTTTGCAGAGAGATAAGGAAAAAATAGACCAATTCGTATGTTAATGTAAACGAAGCGATGAGAAAAAGGGAGGAAGAGATACAAAAAATGTGATAATTGTGTTTGTGGGCGGCAAGGGGTTTAAACTTCTTCTGTGGAAGTTCCAAACATGCATTTTCATCTTTGATTGACCCCTAGAGTAAAATGAATACGAATTTTCTTATTCTTTGTTTATTTTCTTTTGAATTTAAACTTTAATTTGATATTTTATTGAGTTCTAGAATTTAAATGTGACTGTTNAAAATGGGCAGATATTCTTTCTTCAAAATAATGTAGATGAATTAGGTACTGTTTAATAATTGGATTGATTCGATGGTAGGTAATCAATATAAACTTTTTTATTATATTAAATAGTCCGTACACTGTATCTTATTATAGGAAATGAATTTATAGATACAGGAGGTAACAATAAATCTATTTATGGGTTCCCCGTGAAGAGTTTGTTGATCCAGAGTCACTCATGTCACTTTCTTCTCTCCTGAGCAACACAAGTTCAATATTTCTTGATCGGACTTTAATGTTTTTGTTTAAATTGGGATGATTACTGATTAAATGGAATATGGCAATTAAATCGGAATTAACAAAACCGTAGTTATTGAAAAAAGTTATTGAAATTTTTGTCCCGTGAATTTTTAAGCTCCATCCAGAGCAGTGTAAAGTCTTGTGGCTCAATCAATTCAATCCTGATATTCTTTCTGGTCTTTAAAAATTGGGATGAAATGTTCAAAATTAGATCTTCTTCGTCTTGTTGCTATTGTTGGGTGGTTGCTGGACGGTAGCTGGAGATGTGGATATCGCTCTCTTATTATTTTGATTTTTTGGAGTCTGTGGGATGAGAAAATTTTCCAGTGTGGATTCACTATCAGTCTCTTGATTGACAAATGGTAATGGTGTGGGCGGGTTTTTACTAAAGGGCTAATTGGCTGCACATTTTCATCTACTTGCATGTTGGAAATTTTGGACTGATCTAACCTAATACTCAGATTGGGTTTATCATTTGTGATTCTGGTTGGGCATTTTACGGTAGGATGCGGCTCTTGTCTAAATAAATTTTGTAGGACATAGGTGACCATCATATAGTCGGGAATGCGGATTTCTTGAGAATCTGTAGATTGTATAAAGATAAATCTCGTGAAAAAAATAATTTTATCGTAATCGATGTCGATGAATCCCATACTCATATCTTTAATTGCGAAGATGAACTTTCGATCTAAAATTTTATCTAGCGCCTCTCCGAAAATGTAATTGGGAAGGAATGGCCAAATATTGCACATAACTAACTTGGCCGCAGGCTATTCCCTGGCAAGTTCCTCTGTGGACAGGAAAACGCAAAATTTAAATCCAGGAATCTTCGAGGCGGCTAAAATGTTATTGGGTCCCACAACAGCCGCTATAGTCCGGATGAACATGTGGTATGGAGTGTTTGTAATGTTTTCTGGCTGATTTGATGTAAGAACTATTGCTTGGTTCTTGGATGATCTGCTTTCATTGGTCTTCTTGACTGGTTCGTAAGATTGTCGAAGGTTCGACTCTGCTGTCTGGGTCACACTTGCAAATGTTTGAGACATACTGTATGTCAATATGTCTCATAAAATAAATATCTTTAAAAAGGTTGAAATTAAAATATTCGTACAAGAGTCAAGAAGAAAAAAAAGAAGAATTGAATAGTTTATTGAGTTTGGAACACGAAATGGTATGTAGTGTTAACAGGTGAAACAAACTGAGAAACATTCTATACTTGTACAAATTGTGATTGAAAATTTTAACTTTCCTCCAATAATGAATGATTGCCCCGCATNATGTCAATATGTCTCATAAAATAAATATCTTTAAAAAGGTTGAAATTAAAATATTCGTACAAGAGTCAAGAAGAAAAAAAGAAGAATTGAATAATTTATTGAGTTTGGAACACGAAATGGTATGTAGTGTTAACAGGTGAAACAAACTGAGAAACATTCTATACTTGTACAAGTTGTGATTGAAAATTTTAACTTTCCTCCAATAATGAATGATTGCCCCACATTTGCTAGATTTAGCAAATGAACTAGCATCTAGCATGGCATTTGTTCAATGATTTCAAAGTTCGCTATTGAAATGTCGAACACAAAGACTAATTTGGGACAATAAAACCAATACTGTGTTCCCTTTGAAGTTTCTAATTCATCATGCTGGCTTTTGTCATCTCTCTTTTGATGAACATAGGTCAGTATGCGAGGCAATCCAAAAAAAATTCAACTAATTTTAAATTAATTAGCGAGGTTAGGAAACGTTTTTACGGCCATGCCTCTATTGCGTATGTACAACCGTCCAACATGGACCCATGACGGCCAATAAAAACGCGAGTTTAAATTAAAAAAAAAAAATAGTTTTTTCTTACCTCTCCACATCTCCCCGGTGTAGGACCCAATAAATTTGTCGATTCCCACCAGCAACAACTTGTTGAGACAGCTATGCCTGGTGCAGTGGTGGAGCTACGATTTGGGGGGCCCTGGTTTGACTTATGGGAAGGGACCCCTCGAAAATAAATTTACTCGTGCTTAAATAAAACTTAACATGCATGGCTGACCTTTACATAAATTCTCGAATAACTTTGTTTTTGAGTTTTTTTTTTTTTTACTTTGGCTTAACGTCTCTTTAACATCTATTGGTAATTCAAGACGGAGTTTTGTCTTTTTTATGATGTATTGCATTTTCTGATTAGATTCAATATTCATGGTAGTTCAGATGAGGTAGATTTTTTAAAAAAACAGTAAGTTGTTACTTACATTATATTAACTTTTGCATGTACATTTGTACAATAATATAGCTGTACTAAAATTACTTATTTCCAGAAGTGATGCAGTTTAGGAAAAAAGAAAGAATTTGAAGTGTAAATAAATAATGATACGAGTTCTTTGAATGTCACGACTATAGCGCGTATAAGTATGTAATTTTTCAAATTAACGTGCGACAAACTTTCGTCTCTGCGAAAGTATCATTTAACTGCTCAAGTTCATTTCTCAAACTTTTTGCTATTTTATTTTCGATCGACAGCGAAATCAATCTACTCAAAAGTAATTCGTCCGTACTGTTTCTCAAATAAATTTTGATCAATTTTAACTTTGAAAATGACCGTTAAGCTGAGGCCGTCGTGACTGGTAGAATTAAAAATAACAGAAAGGATTCCTCTCAACCAGATTTTTCCCCTATAAAGATGTTCTTCTTGGAATCCTTATGCCTCTACTTTTAATCTCTTAATATTTGCTCATTATTATGCATTCGTTTTTAGTCTGTTTCCTGGAATAGCAAACTTTCAAGCGCGTTACAGGTATTTGAAAATTTTACTATTCTCCGTTTACCTCTTCTCTTGCACTGGTCTTATCTACTATAAAGACTGTGTACCCGTATGGAAGAACAATAAAAATTAATAGAAACAAAAATTATAGTATTTCTAAAAAATACGATACATTTTCAACTGTCATTTTTTATAGGGAACACTTGGAAAAACAATACGGTGATATTGATAATATATGTTTCGTTCGTTCTGAGAGGTGATTCTGGTGATCATCCTGGATTACACTCAGCACTTTAATCGGATAAGTATGCGGCAGTTAGAGATAATATTTAAGTAATGCAGTCGTATAATTACCTATCATATCGCATATTACTTTATATAAGCGAGGAAAAAACAAATACACAAACATGTTCCTATCATATCACATATATTATATCAATCATTGTTTATATATAAGCGAGGAAAATACAAATACACATCGTCACCTTATTTCAGAAGGGGTCTAAGTAAAAAAAAGCAAATTTTACAGGAGAGTAAAAAACCGTTTTTTTAAAGAAATATTTTACGTTTTCTTTTATATCTTGCAGACGGGTTGCATTAAAGGTAAGGAGGGATATTTTATTACCTCTAAAAAAATCTGTAATTTCTTTTACTCTTTTATTCCACTTGAAAAACCCTTCCAAAAAGAGGTCTTCGTTTTTGTACCTATAAGGAACCGTTTTAATCAATACTGTAGAGATCTATTTTGAAATGGATGCCTACGTCTTTTAAGAATACATTAGAATTGCATGAAATCATCAAAGTTGGCTCTTTACAGCTCCTTAATTGGATCTCTACTGTATTAATTTTTTTCCAAATTCAGTCACATAGATCAAAGTCTATTATGATCCCCCATGCTATAAACAAATTAAAGGCAGTATAGAAAAAAATAAAATTGGCTCTCTCTGAAGAAGGGAGCTATCCAGCAAAAACTGTAAGAGCTAACTCAATTCTGATTATACCATTGGACGCGCCTTGATAATTTACATTATATGGGACAAAAAAGGCGATTTTGAAAAATGTCGAGTTAGACGCCTTCTGAAATAAGGTGACATGTTCCTAACATATCGCATATCACAGATTGTTTATATAAGCGAGGAAAAAACAAATATACATGTTCCTATCATAGCGTATATCACGCATTGTTTATATAAGCGAGGAAAAAACAAATATACACGTTCCTATAATATCGTATATAACACATTGTTTATATAAGCGTGGAAAATACAAATACACATTTTCCTATCATATCACATATATCACACATTGTTTATCTAAGTGAGGGACAAACAAATATACAATTATACATGTTCCTATCATATCGCATATCACACATTGTTTATATAAGCGAGGAAAAAACAAATATACATTTTCCTATCATATCGTATATCACACATTGTTTATACATATAAGCGTGGAAAACACAAATACCTACACATGTTCCTATTATATTGCATATCACACATTGTTTATATAAGCGAGGAAAAAACAAATATACATGTTCCTATCATATCGCATATCACACATTGTTTATATAAGCGAGGAAAACACAAATATACATGTTCCTATTATATCGCATATCACACATTGTTTATATAAGCGAGGAAAACACAAATATACATGTTCCTATTATATCGCATATCACACATTGTTTATATAAGCGAGGAAAAAACAAATANATTGTTTTCTTTGATATCCAGGGGTAATTCACCTAGAATGGGTTCCTGAAGGCCAAACCGTCTCTTTGTAGTATGAATATTCCTTTGCTATTTCATGTTCAATTGAAAAAGGCATAGGCAACTCAAACGTTTCTGGTGGTCTCGGGGCCTGAGGCAACATATCTGCCCAGCCGGTCGCTAGTTACGCCACTGCTTCGAGTAGCATTCAGAGTGTGACCTAGTTAAAGAACATTACCTAAACGTTTTTGTTGTTTTATTAATTACAATAAGGCTGACTCTTTCCCAAAATTACTGCTCCTATTCTTGTCTTCCGTTGATTAATGTCGGCTTTGATCTTTTCCCTAAAATCCCTTTATCTTTAATATACATCTTCGTGATAAACTATTTAACTTTCTACTTAAAATTATCAGAGCGTGAGAAAGTATGATGAACTACCTACGTATAAAGAATTTAGCTGGAACCCACACTTGCCCTCTAATTTGCAAACAAGTATTATTGATTGAAAATCTGTTACTTTCAACCTAAAAATTTAAGTCCAAATTAACCATGTCGTTATCTCATTTAGTTTTCCCAGAAAAAAATTACAAAAAAAACCGCTAAAAAGAGTCATTTCTGGCGGTAACTTACTCCCACTTGAACTTTCGATTTTTTTCCTTTCTTATTACGCACCTAGGTATATACTAAAAGGGATCTGTGTGCCAAGTGTTTCAAGTCTCTAGGTTTAGCCATCGTGGTGCTACGTATTATCAGTCAGTATATCAACTGGGTTTTGCGTTTTATAAGTATGGATTTATTGTTATTAAGTAAAACAGTAATATTGACAGTGAGGATACAAATCTGTTCTGAAGGTGTGCGAGATCCTTGGCAGTTACCTACATTGCCTTTTGGGTTATGCGGGGTAAAAATTGTCCCCACCTCACAGCAAAAGCTTTGGTCACCCGGTATATTTTTAAAATTAACTCGATTTCTTTAGCATTGCGACTTTTCATGAAAAATGCGCGTGAATATTAAATTCAAGGAAAAAAAAAATGTTTTAACATTTTTTCCTTGTCGCGGGGAATGGGGCTACAAAATATTGAAACTGGCACCCTTCTTCTAAATTTAGAAAGAAATGTACACAATGCCTTCTGCTGGATGGGTTGGGGCGTACAAAACATTTTGGTGGTTCGAGGTGTGGACGTACTACTTGAGCAACTTTTTGCATCTGTGCATCAGCCGGAAGAAGAAAAAAGGAGGGCTCCGGATGTTGACAGAACGCTTTTTGGGTTTTTATTTAAGAAAAGGGTTTCTGGTGTGATTTTTCAAACAAGGGGCTTGATAAAACTTTGTTTGATTTTGTTGTTGTCCCTAATACCCGTTTGTATGTGCTCGGTAGTAAATGCGAACAAGGATTCGGCACAAGGCCCGAATGGAGCAATAGTTTTTCCGAATGGTGCAAGAGTTTTTAGGGATAAGCGACTTCATGATAAACAAACAAGTTTGTTTATTAGATCAATATAAGCGTTAAGATGAACGTCTCCCAAACGAGAGAGGTTGGGAAACGTTTTGATCGGGTATGTCTCGATTATGAAGTTGTTGTTTTTTCGTAAAAACTCGAAGTATATCTCTAAAAACTCTTGCACTATTCGGAAAAAAACTATTGCTCTTTTCGGGGCTTGTGTCGTGTCCGTGTTTAACTGTTACTAGAGAATCTCAAGTGTTCTTTGGATGTTTGGCAAGCGATGAAATTCGCACCTGGTAGGAGGGATACAACGCATTTTCTTTACTCAATTTGTGGAACCTTATAAAAGTACATTGCACATAAAAGAAGCATCTACCTTATCAGGTAGCGCGTCTACCTCGTAAACGCTAGGTTGCGGGTTCGATTCCCACTCGGGGTCTAAACAGAAAAATGTTGTCTTCAGAACGGCTGCAATTCTCCTGTTCTGTCCTCTCTCATTAATTTTGGATCAAAGAAAAAAATTGAATGCTCAGAAGTCAGTACCCCAAAAATAAGGACAACTCCTCTAACTTTCTTTCCGGTGCCAGTCTTCTACTTGGGCTGCGTGAGCTCAATTTGAATGATTGGTCAGAGTGTTAGGAAATATTTATTCTCACATTTTTTNTTCATTTTCGCAATTTTTTTTTTTTTTTTTTTGCTATTTCATGCATTATACTTAGGAAAATCAATTCATTTTAGTATTATAACAAATACAATAATTCCAATCATCTCAATGTATCCTTCTCAAGATGGCGAGTCTGTTCACCAGGACGAACTATAACGCATATCATGACACTTCCAGTCAAGAGCCATCAAAACCTAATCGGTAACCTCATATCAGAATAAATTTACACCACTTTTGTAAACCTGAATCTACAAGAACAACAAAACACCAGCTGACGAGCTGGTGTTAGCGATTGAGAATTTCAACTCAAGTTTTCGTTTGATGGAATTCAATTTGCCGGTGATATGAACAATATCCCAAGATTGCTTGGCATCCACGAGTTCCTATATATTTATTGTATATCGTATGGCATATAACATAAGATACAAAACATATCATAATAGTAAAATAAAAATGAAATATAAACAGAATCTGGACCCCTTGTTCAGATAGGAATCAATCTATTCCGGACCATCTGCATTACACAACTAAATGTTTACTAACAGAATTTGGACCTCTTGTTCAGCTAGGAATCAATCTATTCCTGCCCATCTACATTATCCGGCATTCAATCTATTTTTCCTGCATGTTTTTTTCCTTTGGATTCTTTTATATTTTTGAGGTTCTCTTTGAATGCAAAGTGTGTTCATATAAATATTATAATTATTATAATATTTATGCACATTTTTTATTCATTCCTTTTTAAATTTCCCTCTCACATCGTCATGGATTCAATTTTATTTATTTGTTTAATATTCACCCTTTTCTTTTTAGATAGAACTTTTGATATTTTGTTTTCATTTTGAACTTCCACCCTTATCCTCTTCTCCCTTAAAAGCGCACCAAGTGAGAAGCTAAAAGCTGAACGGATATGTTAAAAAATTCAAACAAACTTGTGTTCTCATATATGAATTATTTTTTTATAGAAGAGAAGAACAGAAGCAAATAAATTAATAAATTATACATAATGCTCTTGTGGATATATTATATGATTATATTTGCGTGATGAATAAGGGTAGACTTGATTGCCGGTCTCGGTTTGAGATGCGAGAACACTTGTCGCCAATCCATGGCATGTATTAGACAGTATGAGAGTCTTCAATCAATCATTAGTGACATCATCTTTTCCGATGGTAGCCAGGTGTACGGGACTGCAGCT
Organism: Pachypsylla venusta; assembly: GCA_012654025.1. Taxonomy (NCBI): domain Eukaryota; kingdom Metazoa; phylum Arthropoda; class Insecta; order Hemiptera; family Aphalaridae; genus Pachypsylla; species Pachypsylla venusta. Next base: position 33,044,278 of record CM022875.1, read on the forward strand.
CCAAAGAAGTTGTTGCTGCAAAAGTTCTTGTCATTATACATCTCATCTCGTTGGCTAAGAATTTGCATCCCCCGAACTATGACAGCAACATAATAATATTGCAGAGTCGCTTTCTGTATTTACATCATCAGCTCATGTGGATTCAGCCCGTGAGGATGTATGGCCTATTTTCACAATTAGCAAGCCATAATTTGTTTGGATGATAAAAGTCTTAATATGATATTTTATATCGATGGTGAAAACAGACACCTTCTACAGAGTTTTTCAATAAGAGCGGGTCGATATTGAAAGACTGTGCTGGCCATGAGGTTTCGCTGGTGTCTGTCTAATCTGTTTTTCCTTATACACGAGATGGGTTACCAAGTAGGTTCCGTGCAACGTAATGAGTGTGCCTCAATGTATCCAATTACAATTTAGGTAATTGAAATGGTGCTGATGATGCGATAGTGGTCAATGTTGCGTCTTTGTCACTTTGAATACACCAGTTCCTGTTAGGTCACTAAAGTTACTGAAGGTGGTATCATACTATTTGTCATGATCCCAAAATTTTGGCACAATTTATATGTGCCAAAATTTGATATATTGGTTCAATTTGTGTGTTAGGTATATATTAGTGCCTCTATCACAATATTTCATAAGACAAAATAGCAGCAGATATTTATCTGTATAATAAATATATAACATTGATTTTTTATATTTTACCACTTACGATTTCTGAAGTTTTTTTTCACTTGTGTATTTTCGATAATTGAGGACTTAAGTGTTCACAGATACCTCAGATACGCATTGCAAAATTTGTCATGCGTTTAAAACCTATCAGACTATTTACAAAAAAAAAATTGATCACTTCATTGTTTGATATCAAATAGCGAATTAAATCAAAAATATTTGCCAAACACACTGTTTGTGTGTTTGGCCATAAGTCGAAAAAATGACGAAATTTTGAATCATGAAAAATAGTGTGATACACCACATTTAGTGACTGCGTAGGTTCGCGCCTTGATGATGTTATTCCCGCACTAACCCAGCCAGGGTTAGGTCAATGTGGGTAACTGGCTTGTACGTTTCCAGCGAGTGGAGGTTAACACCCCCGTCTCAAATTACCAATGTTAAAGAGACGTTAAGTAAAGAAAATAGTAAAATTGTAATTGTATAAATAAATAAATTCTGAATTAGGTAATTGGACGAAATTTTGTTCCTCTAATAAGAAGATTGTGAAAAAAAAATTGGATTTTTCTTATTCTAAGAGAATGAAGAGCTTAAAGCATTTTAGGAGAATAAAATTTTAAGATGCCTACAGAATGAGGATTAGAGGGTTTTTATCTTGTCTCAAATTCAGGCTGTTTGTGCATATTAAATGCGCACAATATGAGAACAGTAACACAACTGGGGCAGAAAAGATATACCCCAAGCCTTCTTATTGAGTAAACAAAGTTTTGTTTCCTTCTTGCTGAATACACTTGGATTTATAGTATCAGTTGAAGTGCGTCGTAAAGGAAAGGATCCACAGTACTTTCAAATTCACAAGTCTACCAGATATATGAGTGTAAATAGATTTGGTGTGCTGGAAAGATATTTATATGGTCAGTGCAAGATAATTTATTGGATAGACAACAGCACACCACATGTCTCTTCCAGGGGGGTTATCCAAGAAGCCCTGAATAGAGGATTTGGTACAGGTACCACAAGATATATTTGATAAACTGTAAAAACATCGTTCCAAGTCCAGGGGGGTTATCCAAGAAGCTCTGAATAGGGTAAATAGAGGATTTGGTGCAGGTACCACAAGATATATTTGATAAACTGGAAAAACCTCATTTCAATTCGAGGGGGGTTATCCAAGAAGCTCTGAATAGGGTAAATAGAGGATTTGGTACAGGTACCACAAGATATATTTGATAAACTGTAAAAACCTCATTCCAAGTCCAGGGGGGTTATCCAAGAAGCTCTGAATAGGGTAAATAGAGGATTTGGTACAGGTACCACAAGATATATTTGATAAACTGTAAAAACCTCATT
>CM022875.1:33065674-33094392 GCA_012654025.1 Pachypsylla venusta
AGTATACATTAGGAACGCCCTCTATACATGTCTCAAAATCTACGCCCTAGAATCAACATCACTGACTAAAAAGTATTTGGCCAGTATACATTAGGAACGCCCTCTATACATGTCTCAAAATCTACGATTAAAAAGTTTGCAAGTTCACGACTTAATTAAAAAATACCAACTTTTTTTTCTTTGGGTATCCCCTTACTTTTGCTCTTCTTTATATTTTTTGAAACTCATCCAGGTTGAAAGAGATCAATACTTTCATTGTATACGCCAGGCCTTTGTCTTTCTTATTAACGATCTAATTATAAAAAAAAGTAGCTTTAATTAGAAGCTCGATAATTACGTTAGAATAATCAGACCCCCCCCCGTCGGCACCGCACTTTTTTGAAAACTTTTTTGCCGGCATAAACTTGTTCATTTTGTAATAAATGTTTATACAGTTTCAGTTTTGAACCTCGTAAATTGTTCAGCTTGAATGAGAAATGCCACTTTTTTCCTTAGCAAAGAACAGACACTTCTTTCGGTTTATTATTATTTTTATATACAGAGTGAGACTTTTAAAATCAATTTTCCTAAATAATTGAAATATTATTGATCGTAAACTTTCATTTCCATTTAAAATAAATTAAATTAAAAAAAACGCTTACCAAAAAACACTATTTATTTACAAAGAAACTAGTTCAATTTATTATCAGTCTAGTCGAGTCGCAGAATAGTGATGATTTTCATCATCATAGGTTAACAGCCGTGGGGCTGGTTTGCAACAACTCGCCATGAGTTGTTGATACTAGAGAATGTTCCTTACGGATAATGCAGTAGCTTCTTCTTGCTTTCTGTATGGTTAATGTAAAAGATATCGTTTCCAACCCTTCCCTTAGTCGCCTTTTACGACTGGCATGGATTTGAGTATCTTGGAAGTATTCTTTTTATGTCCCCCTATCCACAGGTGACATAGGAAAAATAAAATACAGTAGCTTCTTCTTGCTTCCTGCATGGGTAATGGAAAGGATATCGTTTTCGACCCTGTCCTTAGTCGCTTTTTACGACTGGCATGGACTCGAGTGCCTTGAAAGTATTCTTTTTATGTCCCCCTATCCACAGGTGGCATAGGAAGAATATAATACAGTAGCTTCTCCTTGCTTTTTGCATGGGTAATAGAAAAGATATCGTTTCCGACCCTTCCCTTAGTCGCCTTTTACGACTGGCATTGACGTGGGTGCCTTGCAAGTATTCTTTTAAGTCCCCCTCCCCCTATCCACAGGGGACTAATGGTTTTAACTGTAGTTTAAAATTGTCAAAATATCGATATTATGATAATGTTAAAATATCGATCTTTTATCTGAAGGCAGACATTGAGATCGGCCAAGTATTTTTTCTCATAATTTATAAATAAATAACAAAAAATATATATATAATAAATTATTTGAACTAATATAAACTGGTTTCTTCTCTATGCACTCAAACCATTTAATTGGAATAAATAAAAATGTTCCGATATGTATTACTAGTCTCGCAGTTCCTTCATCAGAAGAATTCACTGTTCATCCTCCAATTGAAATACACATAGCGTAGCATTTAAACGAATCTTTTGTACTTTTGACCTATAACCGATTCATTTTCTGTGTTGACGTTTAATTTGACAGGGGAATTGAAAGGTCCGTCCTCTCTATGATTTTTCTTCTCCTAGTAAAACTTTTCTAAATTCAATATTTTCAATATGAAATATTCAACATTGCAATATTTCAATATTCCAAATTGTCTTCTTCTATGCATGCCACACTTTGATCAAATTATACTTCTTTTAAAATTATTTCATACGGGATGATGTAAGAGGTGAATTCGTTTGGGTTTAGAAAGGAAAAAGAGGGAGTAGGGTAAAAGTTTATGGTGCAGGGGTTATTCTATCGCTCCAATATTTCTGTGCTGGTTTACTCATAATGTTAGTGTATATCCTTCACTTGTCACTAATTTTATATTAGATACTAATTTGTCACCAGGAGGTCTTAATTACTTCCTATCACAACCAGATTAAGTATTAGGAAATTTAAAGAAAAAAAAGAATCTGTTTTTTTACCCAAGCAGTATTGAAACCTGGTACCTCTCTGGTGCATGCCGATTTTGACACTTTTTAAAACACGCGGGCCGATATATATAATATATATATATATATATATTTTCGTTCGTAACTTTTTTGGGGGAATTAAAATAAATAATTCTTTATTTCCATTCCCTCAATGTTCAAGGAACCCTTTTTCTTCTTTAACTTCACCTTCTCATCAGCTCTTACCTGAAATCAAGGCCGCGAGTGATGTAGTATTATTATAAAAATGCAAATCTCATTCAGGGCTTAAAATGGTAATGTTTTCCACTAGGAAAATGACTTAAAACTCGTTAAGGTCGCAATGTCTGAAAGGGTTCTTAATAATATAAAAAGTTCTAATAAACCTAAGTAAAGACCGAAAGGCTTTTCTGACAGCCATTTCCTGTTTCCACTTTTCCCCCAGAAAGAAAACTTAATATCACAATGTGGAAGATATTTGGAGTAAAGCCAATAAAAATATCAATAGGGTGACTCAAATCAACTTTCCATGAATTATCATTTGGAAGCAGATCACCGAACGGGAAGACAAAAATGATTGTTGCAAAAATGGTTGATCTTTTTTTTTGTAAAAAAAAAAAAAAAATGGNCATTTTTCTTTTTTTTTGTAAAAAAAAAAAAAATGGTTTTAGTGACGCTACATACATTTGATTTCCCATTCTTGGGTGCAATAATGAGATATCTACGATCGGTAATTGATAATGTAGACTTAATTTGGAAGAATTAAGTCTACATTATCAATGTAGATTTAATGTACATCGGTCTCTAGGGGTCCCAGAGAACGATTTTGAGCAAATTTTAACCAATGTGCCTTACTGCTCTTTATACCAAATAAAAATTGACATATACCTAATCGTTTTAGGAAATTTAGGAAAGAATGGACTGTTAAAAATATTTAGCCAAGATAATCAATCAAACACTGAAACTCAGGATTCGAAGGCAGAAGCACTGCTGTACACTGAGTTTCAGGAACTCATAAAAATTGCAATGAATATATTTTTCCTATTTTTTTATTTTTCATATTTTTCCTATTTGAAAGTAAAGCCTGGTTGGGACATTTAATTTGCTGGAAAATGTAGAAGAAATATGGAAATGTTGTTTTACAACTGAAACAGAAATTCAGGATTTGTTGGACTTCTTTCAATATCCTGATGTTCTATACGAATTTGCGCATCGCTTCGATCAATAAGTCCTGCGGGATTTTTCGTTGGAAGATAATCATTTCAATAGATCTTTGTAGGTGGTCGATGTTTGTTGATGTTGAGATAGTGTCTATTGTTCTGGGAGTTATATCAACTGACGTTCAAAATCCTTGGAAAGCTTTCTATGAACGATTCTCCAAACATGAATTTCAGAGTAATATACTCGGGGAATGTTCTGTTGCTGCATCATACAACATCATATTCATATCACTCTTTATCCAGATCATGGAAGGGAGCCATTGCAATAGGTATGTATGTTGAAGGTTGATAGGATTGACGATCCAAGCTCTTCTCAGCAGGATCTGGAGCAGCTTGACTAAAATAAGCAGATCCATTGCCATAAATCAAACAAAGTGGAGAGGTAATATTATTAAATTGGGATACTTGACGTAAATCCATAAGGAGTTAAATAAAATTATATATATATATATATATATTCACTGGTATTTTCTCGAAAGTGAAGTGACTTTCTCACTTAAGAGAGTGAACAGGGATGATTGCAACGATGTAGAAGATCTTTGGTCGGATCTCTCCGAGTAGTTCCGCGGTGTAGAAGCAATCGCCGTCAGAACGTTCTGTGATCACGTTCATAAAAAGTTGCATCTGCTAAACATGACATTTTTTTTTTTTTTTAAAAAAAAGCTAATTTTCTATTTCGTTTTGTCCTTTTAGAGTTATGTCTGGAAAGTGATGGCTTGATGTCTGCAAGACACTATTTGAAATTACTATTATTGTGAAAGAGGAAAACTCATCTCGGGGTGTACAGTAAAGGGGAAAATAGAGGAAATTCAAGAGAAGATATTTCTTTCCCCATTTATTATTTATGTTTATCATGATTTCTTTTTTCTTTTAAAAATTATGAAAAAAAAAAGAGAATGACGAAAACAAGCATCCTTCTGATGATGAGCTCGTTGATGATGCAGGAGGAACTGGAAAAAGTAGATAGAGCTTATCAAAACACTATGCAAGCAAACAGTAAGAGTTTTGGCGATATAGTCCTCAACAGTATGAGTTTTGCGATATAGTACTCAATAGTATGAGTTTTGGCGATATAGTCCTCAACAGTGTGAGTTTTGCGATATAGTCCTCAACAGTATGAGTTTTGCGATATAGTCCTCAACAGTATGAGTTTTGTTGATATAGTCCTCAACAGTATGAGTTTTGGCGATATAGTACTCAACAGTGTGAGTTTTGGCGATATAGTACTCAACAGTATGAGTTTTGGCGATATAATCCTCAACCGTATGAGTTTTGGCGATATAGTCCTCAACAGTATGAGTTTTGGCGATATATTCCTCAACAGTAGGAATTTTGGCAATATAGTTCTCAACAGTAGGAGTTTTGGCGATATAGTCCTCAACAGTATGAGTTTTGCGATATAGTCCTCAACAGTATGAGTTTTGCGATATAGTCCTCAACAGTATGAGTTTTGCGATATAGTCCTCAACAGTATGAGTTTTGCGATATAGTCCACAACAGTATGAGTTTTGCGATATAGTCCACAACAGTATGAGTTTTGCGATATAGTCCACAACAGTATGAGTTTTGCGATATAGTCCACAACAGTATGAGTTTTGCGATATAGTCCACAACAGTATGAGTTTTGCGATATAGTCCACAACAGTATGAGTTNCCCCCCCCCCAAAACAAAAAAATCTGGGGCGTAATTAGACCCTAAATTTGACATACATACCAAATTTCAAGTCTCTGGCTCTTTACCATTCTCTTTTTAGACAGGATTAATGAAAACCGCCAGCGGTATATTTGATAGCACCCAAAAGTTTGGGGGCACAATTAGAGCCTAGATGGGACCTATATACTAAATTTCATCCAAATCGGTCTTTGGATTTTTTTATTCGATTCTACGTACCTTGAAACGTAAAATATCAAATTTTGAGGGGGTATTTTTTTTTTCGATTCCAAAGGTTTATTTATGATAAACCAAAATTAGATTTCACAGAGACACGAAACCAAATTTGTTCGTTGATGTCGGAAACTTGTTTCACTTATGATGGAAATTTTCAATCCTCGGGACAATATTGTTTTCATCCCTTCCACCAAATAGTGGCATCTTCATCTCTGATGGCGGCCACATGTATGAGAAATGTTGTTTGTTGCGAAATGCTTTTTAATGCTTTCATCATACATTTAATCTTGGAGTTTTTTTTCCATTAGCCTCCTGAACCATGTCAATCAATTAAGTTAGTTTTATCATCAACTCTCGGTGACCCGGATGCTCATTAGCTTCCTTTCTTTTTGTCCTAAAATTCCCCTATCCCCGTTGTCCCAGTGACACTGTCACAAAGTGCACTTTTCAGGTAATATATTGCAGAAGCAAGTGTGAGGTAATTTTTCTGCGAACAGATATTCGGTATTGTAAACGAAACTTTTAAAAGAAAATTCATCTCCGGATTAGTTTCCTTTCTTTTTGAAATGTATTTTTACATTTTTTCGGTTTGATGAATGAAATTATTCCAATTATAAGTTATTGTCGCTATTTCAAGATAGGCCAGTCAATTTTTTAGCATCTAACAAAAATGATATTTTTCTGCAAGATGAACATCCTAATTCTTCAAATAGGTAGCAGTCCATTTTCTATTTGTCTATTCTAGCCATTCCTTAATAAAATGTCTTTTTTTGCTCAACGTCTCTTTAACAAATATAGGTCATTCGAGACGGGCGTTTTACCCTTTTTCGCGGGAATCTTATAAACCAGAGACCCACATTAACCTCATCCAGCTTGGGTTGGGCCGGAAAAATAGCCGACAACACCAGTGCGCAAAAATACGTGGACCCCACTTAGTAAAATATCGCCGGACGTTGCTTAACTTCAGTGATCTAACGGGAACTGGTGTATTCAACGTGCCATAAAGCGTATAATAAATAATATCTGATCAGAACCAACACCTTTTCAAACTACCCAAAATTCTTCCAATGGTTTGTTATTGAAAATCGGAAACCAAAAATTTAATTCAATATGAATTTCCACTTTCTGGTTGTTTGTGAAAATGTTTAGATTAGGATAATATCATTTATCCCGATCGTGCTTGGTTGTGAAAATGTTTAGATTAGGAGAATATCATTTATCTTGCTCGTTGGTAATTTATAGAATAAAGAAACAGATGGAAGAATAAAATGAGTTATTGAGGAATAGTAAGAGCAGAATGGTGCATGAAAATTACAGAGGAATGGAACGCTAAACAAAGAGGGTTTCTACGGAAAACCTTAAGAGGTCAATTGTTGTTTTCTATTTACCAATCATTTTTTGTTTCCGATTTTTTTTTAAAAAACGAAGCTTTGACTGCATGAAATGGATTTCTTCCAACAATGGAAAAAAAAATCTAATAATTCTTCCAAAAGTATAAAATTTTCACTCTTCTCCCAAGAAAGGAAAAATTTCACTCACCAAGAATGGAAAATTTTCACTCACTTCCTCCAAGAATAGAAAAATTTCACTCTCTTCTTGCAAGAAAGGAAAAATTTTACTCACGAAGAATGGAAAAAAATCCACTCACTCCTTCCAAGTAGATTTCGTTAATCATATTTCCAGCTATTCTTTAATGTCGATTTATCTATTTTTATTCCATAGATCTAACACAAGCGGTTCTCGAAATAATCCTAGTGGTCCAAGTGGTTTGAATCACCCGGTAGAGGTAGGTGCCCAGATGATCACAAATTAATGATCCCCTGATGATCAATATAAATATAATGAATTTGTATTGATTTCTGTTCCAGGTATGTGTTAAATAAGAAAATAATTGTCAATATGGTACAGAAACTGGTAAATAAATTTAACTTACTTTTATAAGTATTTCGAGAAAACCAGAGTTAGTGATCCAGCAAAAAAAAAAAAANAAAAAAAAAAAAAAAAAAAAAAAAAAAAAAAAAAAAAAAAAAAAAAAAAGAGCGTACTTTCACTTCTTTTTTTCACTTCTTTTTTTTAAATGAAATTTTCAGAGAATATTGCGGGCAGATACCCTTAACTCCCCCAGTCCTAGATGTGAGAATTTTCTTCGAAATTTGGTCCCGGTCTGATACAGAATGTCATTAGGACTGGCAGCATTAGATTGATATGATATATTTCTTTGGATTTTATTTATGAAATAAGAAAAAATATTTGCATACAAAATCATATTTTCTTTTCGTTCAAAAATATAAAAAATTGAAATATAAGAAACGGTTTGTGGAGGGAGGGGATATCAAATACATTATCCTGGCACCGAAATGAGTCACCAAACTTATCTCTCTTTGGAATACAGGGCGCTGCTGAAAATATCTTTTATTATTATCATAGCTGGTTCAATTTCACAATAAAATATATAATAAAAAGTGACACACTAACTTTCACGCAAAGATTGGAAAAACAGTTTTAGATATAAAAACAGAGAACACAAAAAAAAAATGTCTCACCTGGACGCTTCTAAATTTAATACTGATGACTGACTAAAACTGGTTGTCAGTCAGTCAGTCAGTCAGTCAAAGGTAGATTAATGACGTCACCGATGATATAAGTGATATCACCAGTTTAAACGTTGACTAATCTAGTCGTACCGAACAATAAGAATTTCTCATTTCATTACAAAAATTTACATTATTTCACAAAATATTTTTTCAAATCAAAGCATGATAAAGTAATAAATGTCCACTAACAGACACATGCTTTGACGTATAAAGAAAAATTGTGGAATTAAAACATTGTTTGATCAATTGATTTTTCAAAACAATATAAGAAGAAGACAAAAATAAATTACTGGCGTTAGTCAATATTCTTAAATTCGAACCACCTGAGTTTCCTTACTGTACATCATTATAACAAATCATAACTTCTTTTGAATAATTAATTTTCATCCAACCATGGAAGATGTAGGTATGTCCCAAGTGTAACGAAAACCTACATTGATGCTATCGATATTTTCAACTGTTCATCAAACCCTACAACTCTGATAACATCTGACTTGCGGACGAATCCAATAGAAGTGGCCAGATTTGATGGCGCCGAAATACAGGTCACAATAGTCCTAAATGAAGTGATAACCACCTTAATAGTACCTAATAATATTCTTAGTATTCCTATTAAACAGCATTAAGGAGCATCCACTCTATACAGTGAAAGTGTCAGTGACCGTGATCCCACAGTGATTTAAATAACACCCGTCAGTGTTTTCTCCGTGTTCCAGACAGTTAACATGTGTGCTTGGGAGTATATCACATCCGTGATAATTTCAAATCTCTGCGAACATCACGGTACTGCGTCGGACAGCGCCGTCACTGACACTTTCACTGTGTACTGTGAATGCTTCCTTATTTCTCTAAATATTTTCTCAACAATCTTGTTTAACTTGAAATGAAATCAATTACAAAGTCAATGTTTATATTTTCGAAAGAAATTTATTTCAGAGCCCTAATATTATTTGTAATCCTATTTTTATTTATTTTCTAAATTTGATATCCGGCTTTTTCTTCTTCAATTTCAACGCGAACGAAAGCTATTGCAATTTTTTTTTTTTAGTTTCTTGAAATGGAAATTTAAAATAAATCTTTTTGAAAAATTGGCACCATATTGTTTTTATTAGAAATTTTGTATGATTGCAGTGTGACCTAACAGCGCTAAACTTCATTTTTCCATTTTTTTTTTTTTCTGTTATTCTTTCTTGTTTTTGAAATTAATTTGAAAGTTTTTACTATTTGACTCGTGATGTTATCAAACTTCTGAGCAGTAATTTTGTTTTGAATCTAGGTTTCTAGGTATTCGGTTGATTTATTTTACTCGTGTTGACTTTCAAAACTGAGAAAATGAAATCTATAAGACACGTTGAGTGCCTATGTGACTCACAGTGGCAAAAAGTTTCCGGGTCTAATTGTAGACCAATCCTAAATACATTCTAATACTCGTACATATCTTGAGTCGAAAAATATCAAATTTTCAGGGTGCATTTTTTTTGTTACGATTCCAAAGGATCATTATTGACAATAATAAACCAACATCTAGAGACCAAATTAGGAAACAGAAGATGTTAGAATATAAAGTTTTACAGGATGTAACAATATGAAGTTATTTAGGTAACAGGCAGTATTTTGCTTTATATCCTTTGGTATTTGTGTGTGCGCGCCATGATATGAATTAAAATTTGTTCAAATTTTTTTCCCCCAGAATTGTATTATTAATTTGGTAACAGATTTTCACGTTATGATTTATAAAATTGATAGAAAACTTAATTATCATTCTTCTATATCAATTCAAGATAAGAAAAATTGAGCACTGTGTATGCATCAACATTTGAGTCTGACAAATGCTGTCCCGCGTTCGCTTTACTAACCATCAAGGCCGCATGTATTGGGATGTTGAATACTCTCCTGAGAACTTCGTCAGAGCAAGGCTCAGAGAAATCACATCATTCCTCTGTCACTCGTTTGGACGATGTTCTCTGGAGAGTAGGAAACTGCCAAGTAATATTTTATAATTTTCATTTGAGTGTCAGATGGTTAAATGGCATTTGCTTTTGGTTAATTTTTTTCAATAACGAACCTTTGGATTTGTTTATTATTTTGACATTATTCAACGCTGGATGTTGACTCTTTTTTATATAGGGACAATTTTTTTAAAAAAAGGATCTTGTACGGCTGGCTCAATATATTATCTCTCCTTATCTTTTTGGGGGGGAGGAGGGGGTAATAAAAATAAAAGAAAATTATAATATTATGGTTAGAAGCGGCGAGGCAGGCGGAACGGGACGGTAAATGTAATGAAAGATCAGAGTAATGCGCGTGGAGAGCTTCTAATACAGGATAGGAAAGGAAACCCCGGAGCCCGGGGCTTTTAATTTCCTTTAGTCACATTCTGGTCTGACAGTCTTTACTCATAATTCAATTTTTGTATTTTTTTTCGTTTTTTTTATAAAAATAATGGAAATTATGTGCTTAGCATTAAACGCACCGAACACTCATTAGCTACTGCTATTTGTTATGAGCGAGTTTAACTCACTCATTACAAATGTCGAGCCGGTTGATTTAAGTGAGTTATACTTAGCATCAAATAGAACTTTCAGAAATACAGCAACTGATTTTTGATTAATCAAAGACTGACTCTTCCATACAAAGAAAAAAATCCCAGTTTTCGTTACGGTGATCATCTATGGCTATGTTCCTCATTTTCATCCGTCCCCTTAACAGCCTTCTCTGATGATCGGTCTCATCAGAAATTTCCCTGGCCGATGATGAACATGTTATAACCACCTTGCCCAGATAACTCAAAATGATCAGCCTTTAGAATAAAATAGATTTAAAAAAAAAAAAATTAGGGGAAAGGACATAACACTTATCTTTTCCTGTTGGTTAAAAAGTCTAATGCGTACGTCGTCCGGCGTACCCTGTACCGCGAGTGCGGCATATCACAGGGTAAAGAAAAATCCCTTTTTTCAAAAACCCACAACTTTTAATCCCCTAATATCCTTAAATTTTTCCCTATTTAATCATTTTCAAAAAGTCATCAAGGCATGGCCGTAAAAACGTTTCCTAACCTGTTTAGTTGTGTTAAAATATGTCAAGCTAACAAGTAAACATAAAAAATTAAAAACAAAAGAATAGAGGTGGCCGGAGGGATATTGCAAATGGCAAGCCGCAAATGGGAAAGATCCCGCGTGTCTGAAAAATCCCTCGTTTCTTGTAAATGATGCCCTGTGATATGCCGCTTTCGTACACCGCTCATCTTCCGCCTAGAGCGGACATTTGCTTACTTATAGTTGAAATGTAGATCCAAATTATGTCTCGAAACTTTTCGTCTCTGACAAATTTAGTTACTTAGCGTTGAAATATAGGTCCCAATTATGTCCCGAAACTTTTCGTCTATGACAAATTTTGTTACTTAGCGTTGAAATGTAGGTCCAAATTATGTCCCGAAACTTTTCGTCTCCGACAAATTTTGTTACTTAGCCTTGAAATGTAGGTCCAAATTATGTCCTAAAACTTTTCGTCTCGGACAAATTTTAATACTTAGCGTAGAAAATTAGGTTCGAATTATGTCCCAAAACTTTTCGTCTCTGACAAATTTTGTTACTTAGCGTTGAAATGTAGGTCCAAATTATATCCCAAAACTTTTCGTCTCTGACAAATTTTGTTACTTAGCGTAGAAATGTAGGTCCAAATTATGTTCCGAAACTTTTCGTCTCTGACAAATTTTCTTTGACAATTTGACCACAAGTGATTATCACGGTGAAGGTGTACTGGCTATAGTAGACGTACGGATTTGAATTAAATTCGATTTTTGTGTTCTACATACCTGAAACTGGTAACTATGAAAGCTAAAGTGTCAAATGCTTTAATTTTTTCCTTATCAAATTTTGAGTTGGGAGGGGTGTATTTTTTTTTTTCTTCGTAAACCAAAACATTTTCATTCTTGAGTTTTTCTAATTTCCAAAAGTGCTTCTAAAACTTTCAATTTGTTATCCATACAATATTCAGATAGCAGCTAAGTTAGAGAATAGGATGATTTTCAATGAACTTTTCGCTTTACAAAAAAAAACCTTTTCTTTTTAGTTCAAATAAGTAAATGAAAAACTCAAAAATGAAAAAAATACATTTTTAATATTTTTCTGACGTTCTTGTTTCCTGTACTTGTAAAATTTATTGCTACAAATAAAAGAAAGCGAAACGTGGTTCTGTTTGGGGGGGGGGACTGGCGGAGTCAAATGGAAGAATAGAAAGAAGATGCTGCTGCCAAGTACATTGAAAATTGAATTCAATTAAAAAGTTGTGAATAGAGACATTTTGGGGGAGGGAGAAATGAATAAAAAAAAAAGTTTGCCGAAGGAGGCTTTTGGTGTGAATTGTGAAAAATGCCTCAGGGTGTACAGATGGAATATTGAAATGATATATTGGAAAAACATGATGCTACTCAATATGCTCTACAGTAGGATATAGCTTCAGTTGCTCACATTATCACATACCGTGCTGAGGTGTATCCGAATTGCTAATTTTGAAAATCAGACATGTTCCAAGAGGTGTAACCATTATGTAAATTTAGAGTTTCTTTGTGGTAAGGCCCAACGACCTATTCACAGTTTTTGTTAGTATCACAGCATTAATAAAAGTCTCTTGTAGGCCCGAGGAGAGGGGAGAATCCCCCCAGGCCGAATGAGAAAATTGTTTACGGGTAATTGAGTAAAAATAATACAACAAGCGAATTGTATGTAAGATAATCGAATTATGTGTTGCCAAGAAGAAGGCGTACACGCCTTTTCACATGAACTACGTGCATTGCCTACTTTTACTATTATTACTGGCCAGGCGGTGATTTTAGATGAAATAATAAAAGAGCGTCCCTTAAATTTTTCCCCCCGTCCCGGATTTTCTGGCTACCTCGCTGGTCTCTTGTACTATACTATAATACGCTCTTCAATCTTCCGCACTACAACATCTATTTCCACTCTGGCAGTGACCCGCCAGTGGTCGTTAACTCACATCAATGTCGTCACGAGTGCACCCTGAAATCACAAGTACTAAGCCGAAATTTTTCCGACCCCGTCGATAATTAAACTTTCCCCACGTGCCCTGGCAATGTGATAACCTCTAGACCTCCTGAGGGATTTACGAAAATATCCCCTGTGCTAGTTTAAACCCGAGATCCCCGATTGTTGAAATGTGGCGAAGTTGGGTCTCTAATTATAAATTCAATCCCCACCCAAGAGGAAATTTAAAAACCTCAGTCACTTCTCAAATAAATAATAAAAAAAAACAAAGTGTTTAAATCTAACTCACTTTGTTGAGTTAATAAAAACTGAAATAAACTCGACAATGAGGGGGAACGTTCCAAAGTGAGTTAGCATTGCCAAAGTCTATTATTTTAAGCATTTTATATAGTTTTTACAAGCCCATAAAAAGTTCTTCTGTATTTTATAGAGATTTTAATGCAAACAGGGAGTTTGGCAGAAAGAGGTGAGTGTAGACTAGAAATCTGGAACAAACTTTTGTTGTGGCTCATTCGAATTATTATATTACCTGATATATTATCTCAGAAATAATAACGTCTGTGTTAAATTAACCACTTATTATTACAGATGGGTGTATCCGTTCACTTCAAAGATTCGCTCTTACAGTTTAAGTTCACTAAAGTGAACTGTTCTGCATATAAGTTCATGGTTCTTCTTTATTATCAACAAGGGGACAGACAACAAAGCACAGTAAGAGTGACCTCTTGTGGGTGTACGGTCTCTCTTCAACTACCACATGACTGTTCTTCCACCCCTGCAGGTTCCAAACAAGACATCTTTTGTTTGATTTCTTTAGCGTGTGCGAGGTTTCATTATTTAATCTGCATTTCTTTTTAAATTCCTTTACAATAAGCGTCTGGAATAGTATTCCATTATTCTTTTGATGAAACTAAATGTCGAGAATAAAATGCCCGGAATAATAAATAAATGCTCGACTCTTGGAAAAGCTCAAGGATTTTCATGTAAATATTTAAAGGAAATGAAAGCGAAACAAGTTAAAGTTCCCTTTTTGAAAAATACATCTATTATGGCCTTTGGGAAATCTCGTTTGCCTTTTTTTCTTCCCCTCTTCCCTCTCTCCTCTAACACTCCTCCAATTTTTGTGTTTACCTTCGCCGTTATATCTTTAGCCTATTTTAAAGGCTTTTTCTAATACGTCGCTCCTTCCTGTGTGTTTAAGGTTGGTTATTAAGTTTTTATCTAAAAGTTTGTAATAGGTAACATAGAATTTAACAAATACAATAGAGGTATTCATGACAATGTATCTTACTCATGATGACCGGTTCTATGCACAAGGGCGATCTGGAACGCACACACTGTTCGAGCCAAGGCCCTTTTGGATAACCTCCATCTTCTACCATTTTTCCATAATAGATCAGAATCGTTTTTAGAGGAACATCGCTACAACAAAAGCAACATGTGAATGATGTGAGTTAGACACTCGCACCGCGCCGGGTCGTGACGGTTTACCTAATATATATATATAGCATTAGGTTCCAATTGTGGTTTGCCAAAATATTATGACAGTTCTTTTTTGGGGCCTGTACATATCGTGGGTTCCATTTTTCCTGATTAATGTCAGTTAATGACCACATATAAATTGAGCTCTGAGGGTGAGGTGGTAGAAAATGTCTTGGGGGTTAATCGCCTAGTGGTTATTTTCCACTCAAATGACAATTATTTATACATATATACACTATGTCCCAGAATGACCGGTCACCCCCCTTAACTTTTGAATTTGTCAATTTTGAAAAGTTCTAGGGATAGTAAAAAGACCATGGTCAATCGAATGGTTTTGGTTAGATCCAGGTTCAATTTTATTGACAAAAAATGTCGCTACCTCAAGAAGTTTAAATGGATTTGTACCAATATATTTTGCACAAATAAAATTCCAAATAAAATAAGGACAAAATTTTAATTTTGTTACACCCTGTATAACGGTGTTTGTTTTAATCTTTGCTGTAAAAGTTCCCTTATTGTGATCCAAAAAAGGTTTATGATGATTCAGGTACTTAAAGTACCTAAACCATCAAAAGTTTACAATTTTTATTTTCATCCATGTTGTAAGAGAATAGAGTGAAGCCTAATAATTATTTTTTCTCTTGGATGTTAAAAATAGGCCGATTAGTAAATGGCCTGTAGCCACTTTCTGGTAGAACGTTTGAAGTAAGGTGATTATTTAGGACAAGAAGTGATAAATAACCTAAATAAGGAAACATTTTAGCAAAAATAGTAAAAATAACCTTCTAATTTTTTTCACGGCAATACCAGAGAAATGAGAAAATTTCAGTGCAATAACATAGGAAATAACTTGCATTCTAAAACTAGTTATTTCCTATGTTATACAATATATAGTATTTAGATTAATTTCTCATTCCTCTGGCCCTGCGTTGGAAGAATTGAAAAGGTGAATGTTTTTCTTTTTTCCGCTGAAAGAAGGTTTCCTTATTTAGATTAGTCCTAAATGTATGATGTGTACAGGTGTACACTTTTGATCGTTTGATAGTTTAAAACGATTTACTATTTTTTTGAAAATATGAAAATATGAGTTAGTCCTTATTTTAATTGTAATTTTATTTCAACAAAAAATATTGGTACTATTCCATTTAAATTTCTCGTAAAATTGACACTTTTTGTCAATAAAATTCACTTCCGGGGATCAAACCTGGAACTCACCATAACCATTCGATTGGTCATGGCCTTTTTACAGTTTTTATGTCCTGTTTTCGAAATTGAATTTTCCAAGCCGTTCAAATGTTAAGGGGGTGGTGACCGGCGTCATTCTGTACTTTCCAGGGGCACAATTTTTCCAATTATGATTTTTTTGACTTACTAACTTCCGTGAGGAAAAATAGGTCATCCTTGAGATTGTGAGATTGCTTGAGGTTGACACCTTGGCTAGCCGTGTAATAATTAGCTGAAGCCCCTTCAGCTAATGGTGTAATAATTATATTACTCTGCATTGCAAATTATATTTGTTCCCTATGTTGTTATAATTATTGCAGTGATTGAGATGTATGATGACAATTACAAACTTTGGTAGCAAACAACAAATTATTTGGACCTTACAGTCCCATACATGTGGCTAAATCAGAAGTGATGATACCGCTATTCAATGATTAAAAAGATAGGTACTTCTTACTGCTCTTTTTTGACAGAGCTCTAGTTTTCGAATGTGTAAAATTCAGATTCATTCAGTCTAAAGCCGTCAAACAATTTCAACTCAATAGATATTTTTCAACGCAATGAAATTCTATTCTTTTTGTGTATTGATGCCATTATGTGATATTAAATGTTATTTTACTGCTTGTGCTGCACTCAGCAATAATGTTCAGCAGTGTCCAGAGGCAAGGATAATAAAACAGCTTTAACCTTTCCAAATATGTCCGGCCACATTATATTCCACTGTTTTTGGATTATTGCCAAAATTTAATTTAGCTTTTTGTGAGACTTCTTCTTTAATTTTTGGGACTAGGTATTTAATTATATATTGAATAGTCCTCCTGAGGCATATGTTGGCGTGATTCAAAATGAATATTTTTCCAAGCTCTTTTCGATATTATATCACGCCATTGGCCGTATGAGGTTGAAAAGACCATATATATACTTTTTCATCAAGTTTGTAATTAATTGTTTTATTGTCCTCCTATCTATCCAGAGGAGGGATATCTGTTTCATGGTCAACAAGTTTTTGGTGGATTCTTTGACGTTCTGAATTTCTGTCCCACTTTCATGGTAACATCTTTGAAATTCAAAATGTAACTTTTTCCAAGCTTGCTTTGATATACGTAATCAGGACATCGACTGTACCGCGTTGAAAAGTCCAACTTCATTTTCATGTTTGTTGTTGTTTTCTTTCTTGACCATGTTCTATAAAAATCACTGTTCTTTCCATTTCTATAAAAATCACTGTCCTTTCCATTCTTGTTTTTCAGTTTCCTTTCCGTAAAAAAAGGATAGTATTGTAATGGGCTGAAATTTTCGATGTCGAGTTCTCAATGTCAAAACATGTTTTGGAGTCCCCAGAGCCCAAATCTCGAGTTTCAGTCATTGGTCCGTGTGTATGTCTGTCTGTCCGTCCGTCTCTCTGTCTGTCTGTGAACAAGATATCTCAAGAACGGCAAGTACTAGAGACTTGAAATTTGGTATTTCAAGTCTCTAGTACTTGCCGCGAACCAACAAGGTTCCGCTAAAACCAGTTTGGAAAGAGCTAGAACTTGAAATTTGGTGCCTATTCATATCAATTCCATACAAGAATTGCAAATACAACTCATGTTGATGTGTATTCGATATTGGGTTTTGTGGACCTCAAAACGTCTTTTGGCATTGAAAACTTAACATCAAAAATTTCAGCCCATTACATTACTTTCTTCTTCTAGATAAGTCATGTGATGTTCACACCAGATTTTTTTTAAATGTGTGAGAAACCAGTTTTATATTGATATGATGTTACCGATTACCGAAGAGATTTTAGTCCCGTTCTATGCACCAGGTTGTCCTGGTGCGTGGATGCGGCCTTCGTTCGTGAGAATATTATCAATTTTGGTGTGTTAGAAAAGTTACTGGATATAAAAGCACTTTTACTGCGATCTGCATTATGTTTTCCCCTTTGTTCTACATTATGTTTTCCGATTTGTTATTCTAAAAGAGATCTAGTTATCCCCCCCCCCCTGATGAAGCTTGGATCCCCGTATAGTTTCAACTTCCCCAGGCGTTAAAATCATTCGTAAGAAGGTTTTAGTCGTTTGTGAGCGGTGTATCCTAATATGGAGAGATGACGTTTTTGCTGCCTCCGTGACTGTACTCAGTTCCTCAGTGACCTGTGAGTCTTCAGATATACCTGTGACTGTGTCTGTACTCAGTTCCTCTATGTCCTGTGAATTTTCCCTGTTCTAGAGTCAACCATCATGTGAATTAAGAACTCCTCCTCTAGAATAATCTGTAAATAGCAAATTAGGGTTCGGTAATCGATCTCGATTTATCAAAATTATCGGCTTATCGATAATATGGAAAATATTGATATTTCGATAAATATATCGGTTTTTGATTTTTCATATTTTTAACCTCTAGTGGTGGAAAAAAATCGAATGTGGATTCTTTTGGGATAAATTTTAGCAGGAACTACTTTTCACTTTTTGAACACAATATGTTTTCCCAATGGTGTCATTTTTTATTTTGATGATTTATATCGAAATATCGACATTTCTATTCGATCTCCCAACTGCAGAGCAAATATGTATTGCTCGGTATTTTCTTTGCAAATTTCCCGATATTTTCTTTGATACCAGCAATGCGAAGTTAGTATTCATGCAATAGTTTGTTGAAGTGCTTCTACGACGTCAATCGCGTTTTGTTTTTTACCAAGCAATGCGAAGTTAGTTATTTATGCAATAGCTTGCTGAAGTGCTTCTATGACGTCACTCGTGTTTTGTTTTATACCAAGCAATGCAATGTTAGTATTCATGCTATAGTTTGCTGAAGTGCTTCTATGACGTCACTCGTGTTTTGTTTTATACCAACCAATGCAATGTTAGTATTCATGCTATAGTTTGCTGAAGTGCTTCTATGACGTCACTCGTGTTTTGTTTTATAGTTTTATACCAATAGCAGTGCGAAGTTAGTATTCATGCAATAGTTTGTTAAAGTGCTTCTATGACCTCACTCGCGTTTTGTTTTATACCAAGCAATGCGAAGTTAGTATTCATGCAATATAGCTTACTGAAGTGCTTCTATGACGTCACTCGTGTTTTGTTTCTCTATTTTTAGATCTTGTTTTCATAATATGCCATTTGCATTACATTGTTCCATACAATTCTAAATCACGCAACATATTCCAAGGAGTGAAGGTAACACTGTAATTATTGCTCACTTGAAATCCGCTTGATTTTACAAAACCTGCCAAGTTCTTAATTTGTCAGTTAATTTTTCCTTTCCGTGTTCAATACTTAAAAAGAAAAGAAAAAGCTTGAAATAGGCAGATATTTTTGATGTCGAGTTTTCAAATTTAAATCTCTTTTTGGCCCCCACAGAGCTCAAATATCGAGGCTCAGCCATTAGTGGCTGAGCCGCTTGTGACTCCGTGATCAAAATATCTCAGGAAGTGAAATTTGGTATGTATGTCATTTTTATTCAAGTATGAAATACGGCGAAATATTTGGTTGAATTCGAATCTGCCTTTTTCCACGAATTCCATCTAAAAGTGTGAAAGTTTAGCAGCAGGTACTGGGATTGGAGTCCGCTCAAGGACACTGCGTGTTCTTGGCCTTTCTTGGTGCACTCAGCATCGAGAGTAGACCTGAGTATAGCTGTTGATGCTGACAGCAAAACCACAGGGGAATCTATAGCTTAGTTGTAATAATAAGGCGCTTCCCAATGGTGATCTAAAAATAAAATTCAATTCCAATCATTTCTGAGATAGAGTCCTGTAATAGATGGACGTAGTATTTTATATATAGGCTTCCGTTGTTGTGCTCGCTTGTAGTTTTTAACTCAATAAAAGGCTGAGGCCAATATGAATGGTAAAAAGCACAAAAATAAGATCAACTCCTTTCGGTAGTTTCGGCGTGAGTGAGTCTGATAGTAGCGTTTGTGCGTTCATGATCTGTCCAGCTCTTGTAGACGATGTTCATGGGTTTGAACATCATCTACAGATTTGATATTTTTCCTGGTATGCATAATCTAAAAATCGATTTAAAAAAATTCGTTCGTCCGCCGCCTTCTGTATCCTGCACAAGTGATGAGTACTTTTGCCACTTCGCGTTGACCGATTTTTTTGAAATTTGGTATTTAGGCGGCCTCTATATACACCGCTAAAATTGTATATGTGACTGACGGTGACGAATAGTTTCGTAGACCCTAAATGGGGACTACAAAACAAAGTTCATAAAAATTGGTCAACACTTAGTGGGAAAAGTGCCCATTTAGAGGGGGGGCAAAAATATCAAATTTGGAGGGGGGTATTTTTTTCGTGATGATTTGAAGGGTTCATTGCATATCTCATTCTAAAAATTTTAACCTTCAAAATTATTTTTCTAGAATACCTATAAGCGAAAACTAGAATGCCTCGTGCCCCTTCAACTGCTAATCCATAATGTAAAAAACACATTCCTATTCAAATAATTCTTTTTCCGTAGGTACGTGCAGCCCACCCTTTTATTGACTCGCTCAACTTTCGCCTACTTTTCTCTCTCTCTCTCTCTCTCTCTCTTCTGCGAGTCTATTTTGTCTGTGTCTAATAACTTCCGAAACTTTTCATCAATTCATATCCACCGCTTTCACTGCTATCAACAATTGAGACAAAATTTTCGAATTATTTTGTGCATTACTTCCATATTTTTGTGACCAAGATCAATGAGATTGGTGAGAAATCTGATAACCCCTTTGAAAACAGAGCTCATTTTTTGTGCTAAAATGACGTCCACATGAGCGCAGCGCATCTTGGGACATTTTCCCTGCCCTTTATTATCTTGGACATGATGGCGCTTTTGTATGATTTTTCACACGAGATAAATCTGTTTCAATGTCACGAAGCTTTTAGTGTATTATTTAGCGTCACCGCAAAGAACTGGATGTCCGTTATATCTTCATGGAAACATCTTTGCATTCAGATAGTCAAATCTCTTCCAACTCTGGATGTTTTGTGACAAGTCGTGTGAACAAGTCGTCATCCTTGCAATATTTGTCGGGCGGAGTCCACGCTCTAATGTGCTCCTAGTACTTTTTGGGTGCCAGGTCTTTACACGCAAAGCACTATCTTAAAATATAAATAAGAAATTTGTGTGTATCTATGTATGTACCTATGTGGGAGGGGTTGTCTGTTACAATACCACAGCCCAAAAGGTGCTACCGTTTGGGCTGTGATAACGAAAAATTGATAGGAATGGACCCCCCCCCCCAAATTTCAATCAAAGCGAGAAGTTTTAGGTGGCACAGTTTAAATTTTGTTTTTTAAAGGTTTCAGTATCTGTACACTGTATGAACACAAATGAATACACCACCCCCCCCACCCCACCCAATTTCCATTGTCTTTGAAAAATACATATAATAATCGTAGCAAAGCACGGGCGAAAAGGCTAGTCATTGATATGTGCATGGAACAGTCTACACTATAATATGCTACTAGCTAATAGTTCTTATTTGGGGGTGCCCACACCAGTCCACACAGGGCCAGCTCAAGAGAATTTGCCGCCCTATGCAAAACGAATTTTGCGGCCCCCTAAATATAATATTTAATTTGTTCGTCAATTAATATTAATGGTAAAAGTACTCATATTCATATTTTTAATGATAATACTCAATAGTTATCCTTCCTAGTCGTGAAATTCATGATTTTTGCACAAATTTCTATCAAAATCTGGCCATGAATTTTCCTCTGGTTAATACTGAACAATTCAGAGTCATATATATATATATTTACAACAAATTCTTGTTATGAATTATCAATCATATACACAAAAATGCACGTCTATATATGTATACANTAGACAGGGCCTTGTCTCGTCTCGTCTCGTGATTTCACGAGACGAGACAAGACCCTGTCCCGTCTCGTATTTTTTACGCGAGACGAGACAAGATCCTTGTCTCGTCTCGTCTCGAAACTTACGAGACGAGACGAGAAATTTCTCGTCTCGCGTCCATCACTAGACGGTTGCCTAGTTCGCCTATATGGTACAGTCGGGCCTGATGTCCACTATCACTAGTTTGTCAGGCATGGAACACTTAAAGTTTTAATATGATCTCAGTTCTTATTCGGCGTCAGGTCCTCCGACCCGACCCTCCATCATTGTTTTGTCAGACGGGACTCCACACTTTACTGTGCTCATAGTTTTTTTTTTTTTTTTGACAGTTGTCTCAAATCTCAAACTGGAACACTTCGTGTGGTTTTTCAGTTCTCGACATTATTTACCTTTGCGTGGTTAACGTTGTAAGGGAAAGCCTGTCAAGATATTATTTCTTTTTTGTTTTGGGTTCGTGTTTACAAAATCATCTATGTCACATATTATCACGATTTCTGAAAATGGATTATTTTATCCCTAAGTTTATAACTTGGAAAGCGGGGTAAAATTAAGAGAAATTATTTCATACGAAAACTTTGGTTTATACTGTTTTCAAAATGGGTATAGGCAGGGCTGTGGAGAGAATATTCGGACCCCCCCCGGGGGGGGGGGAATCTCGAATGTTGGCTCCTCTCAATTTTTTTTAAATTCATAACAATATGTAATATGTATACTTGTTAAATAGCCATATTAACCTCACCCAGCCTGGGTTGAGCCGGAAAATAGCTAGCATCAGGAGGGCACGAACCCACGGGCACAACCACATAGAACAACCTCGCTGGTCGTTGCTTAACTTCAGTGATCAAACAGGAACTGGTGTATTCAACGTGCCATAGATGCTGGCTATAATTTCGATTTTTTTTTTTTTTTTAATTTGGCTTAACGTCTCTTTAACATCTATTGGTCATTCAAGACGGGGGTTTTACCCTCCATTCGCTGGAAACTTGCAAACCAGCTACCCACATTGACCTCACCCAGCCATTTGGAAATAGACTTAATTCAAACTTAAACTATTAGAACCTTAATTTTTTATCAGTTTAATTATTCAAACTTTCTGAAATTATTCTCGAGTCTGGGCCCTCCTGGGAACTCCGGTCCCGGGGTAAAAAGTCCCCGATCACCCCCCTCTCCACGGCCCTGGCCTGTAGGAAACAAAGCTCAATGTATTCTGCTCGATTCAAACAAAACTGTTTATCTCATTCATTGTGATTTAGATGTCTCTCGTATCTTCTTTTTTTGGTCATTCATGAAATCATTGTGTCAATGATCTTCTTCAATGAACTTCGTCTGCCTTGTCGGTCTAGTCACTCTTCCTGATTCATGTTGAACATCTCACCAAGTATATTTACGATGTAAATATACTGGGTGAGATGTTCAACTTCATAATGGTTAACAGGTCTTTGAAATTTTATTTTCTAGGTCGATCTCTTGGTCTATTGAATAAACATTGTTCAGGAATGCATTGTTTCGGATGGTCTTTTACCACTTCTTCTGCCTTTCCGGTGTAGATGGACCTTTTGCTTTTACTCTGCCTTATTATACTCGTATGTTCTTTATGAAATCATTGTCCCGCATGGTGTGACCTACTAGCTTTAATTATCTTAATTCGATGAATTGATTTACTGCTTTCTTTCTTGGATTTTCCAAAAAAATTAAAGATCTTTTTTTGCAGACTTCTTTTGGTCATACGTCTCAATACTCTCAATTACCTACACATTTGTTTCCTATTTTACTAATAAGAAATTTGAAAAATTGTCGATGCAAAACTTTGTGTAAGTACAACTGTCCTGGGCAATCTCCTGCTCTGAAAGTAGATTTTTTTTTTTTTTCGGTATATGGAGGAAACTTTGCAAAGCTAACCATCTTCAAAGGCGGAAGCTCAGTACATCTGTTCAAAACGGAACACGCAGCATAAAACAAAAATCTCACTGCAGTGGTGGAAAATCAACCATCTTAAAAGGCGGAAGCTCAGTACAACTGTTCAAACTGAACATGCAGCATAAAACAAAAATCTCACTGCAGTGGAGAAATATCAATCATCTTGAAAGGCGGAAGCTCAGTACATCTGTTCAAACTGAACATGCAGCATAAAACAAAAATCTCACTGCAGTGGAGAAATATCAATCATCTTGAAAGGCGGAAGCTCAGTGCAACTGTTCAAACTGAACATGCCGCATAAAACAAACATCTCACTGTTGTGAGGAAAGATCAACCATCTTGAAAGGCGGAAGCTCAGTGCAACTGTTCAAACTGAACATGCAGCAGAAAACAAAAATCTCACTACAGTAGAGAAATATCAATTATCTTGAAAGGCGGGCGCTCAGTACATCTGTTCAAACTGAACATGCAGCATAAAACAAAAATCTCACTGTTGTGGGGAAAGATCAGCCATCTTGAAAGGTGGAAGCTCAGTACAACTGTTCAAATTGAACATGCAGCATAATGCAAAAATCTCACTGTTGTGGAGAAATATCGATTATCTTGAAAGGCAGAAGCTCAGTGCAACTGTTCAAACTGAACATGCAGCATAAAACAAAAATCTCACTGTAGTGGAGAAATATCAATCATCTTGAAAGGCGGAAGCTCAGTACATCTGTTCAAAATGAACATGCAGCATAAAACAAATATGCCACTGTTGTGGGGAAAGATCAATCATCTTGAAAGGCGTAAGCTCAGTACAACTGTTCAAATTGAACATGCACAGCATAATGCAAAAATCTCACTGTTGTGGAGAAAGATCAGCCATCTTCAAAGGCGGAAGCTCAGTGCAACTGTTCAGACTGAACATGCAGCATAAAACAAAAATCCCACTTTTGTGGGGAAAGATCAGCCATCTTCAAAGGCGGAAGCTCAGTGCAACTGTTCAAACTGAACATGCAGCTTAATACAAAAATCCCACTGTTGTGGGGAAAGATCAGCCATCTTCAAAGGCGGAAGCTCAGTGCAACTGTTCAAACTGAACATGCAGCATAATACAAAAATCCCACTGTTGTGGGGAAAGATCAGTCATCTTCAAAGGCGGAAGCTCAGTGCAACTGTTAAACTGCCTGCAGAATCTCACTGCAGTACAAACACATCTAAACAGTGGTGCAACAAAGCTGTAGAGTACAACCAAAATTAAGAAGAGAGAAAAAAAAAATGAAAGTTTCAAAAAGTGGAGCGACGTAAGAGGATAAATATTACAGAAAGGGATTAAGTTCCCGAGGACAGTTTTTAATGAAAAAAGCTGGGGAAAAAAAAATCGCGCGCGTTACATCCCCAGACTAAGAGCAACATTCATTAATTCTGTATTCGCTTTGTCAGCGTCACTTTCAATTAGAACGGGCGTCACTTTCAAATTTCAAACAATTTTGACACATTATTTTATATCTTTTAGCATAGCATGTGTATTAATATTTTAAGCTGAGAAAGGGATGAGCAGAAAGACAAGCTATTAGGGTGTATATTAGATAATGCTGCTGGCTCTTTTCTCAATTCGTTCCAATTTTTTTCTTTTAATAGCAGTTAAAACATCAGAAAACTTAATCTGGAAGCTTCCTAGCTCTTGATGTTGCCTTACTAGTTTACTGATGGGCTTGAACAGGCCACGAGGGGACCTAAAACCTCTCATGATCATGCCTTACCATACTGTTCTAACTTGGACAAATTGTTCCCAGTTTATAACATATTGTAGAAATCGGTTATATTGAAGTTCAAGGGGCCGACGATTTTATTTACTATAACCGATGTATCGATTATAACGAATATAGTTGACTATATCCGATGTATCGATTATAACGAATATAGTTCAGTATATCCGATAAGTATCACTTATGAAGTACAATGTTCGTTATAAGTGAAGGCCTAAGAAACATCTTAGGTCAACAAACATATACAAGTTCAAACAGAACTTAACAAGTTTGTTGTTGTACTGGCACAGGATTGATGCATCTTGTTCGTTATAACCGATAAAAAGTAGCCAGGGGCCGATTCTACTGAAATTGGGAAATTTTAAATTCCTGAACAATTGCTGTATCTCCATTTTTTTTTCTCTCTCTGTATGTGATATGCAGAGCTTTGTTAGTATGTTAGTAGACCAATAGATGAAACAATCCTTAAAGATTGTTTCATCTATTGGTCTACTAACATACTGCGCCCAACAACCCTTGATGTTTGATTTAAGTACTTGGATAATAAGGGGGTTGTTGGACAGGTTCCAAAATTCAGCGTTCTTTCTTATCGTCAAAATGTCATGGTCTGTTTTTATCTGAGAAATGGATGAAATTTCCTTTTTATAAGAGTTAAGAAGCTACTAAGCTACGTTTTTTGATGGCTTATTTGGTAAAGTTACCGAACTTATTCAACACTTTAAGACTTTAAAATTCAAAATGCCACCATTTTAAGGGAATTTTTTAATAGAGCATTGATGCCTTACTTGGGAGATATGGCCCCAAAGTGGGTGGTAGAAATGTTCTGATAGTATTTTGAGCGATAAAGGGGCGGTGGCCCTAAAATAAAATCCCTAATAGCTAACTCATTTGTGTCAAGTATTTATTAATTTCCTCGTCTTATAAAAGGAAAACAATGGGCCGAAATGTTCGATGTCGAATTTTCTACACCAAAACACGTTTCAGGTGCCCCAGACACCAAATATCGAGTTTCACCCGTTGACCTTAATTCCCTCGACCTGAATGATAGTTTGCTGGTCTCACGCTGGTTGCACGTTTCGTTATGCTGTTTCTTCCTCCCTCCGTATTGCGCTTTCCACAACACATTGTGACCATTGCATTTATCACAGTAGTTCCTAGGTTCGATTTAATTGTTTTGGTCATGCGATTTCTCGACTTATACTTTGACAACAAAATTAAAAAAAGAACTTAATTCATGACAACAAAATTAAAAAAAGAACTTAATTCATGACAACAAAATTAAAAAAAGAACTTAATTCACATTAAAAATAGAAATTATTCAGTTCTATTTTTAGTTTTGAATAAGCGTTTGTCGGGATGGTTTACAGATGAAGTGAGGTCTATTTTTAATATGACATTGCTTTTTTCTTTCTTTGTTTATCTTTTCTACCACCATCCACGATAACTCTCGAACGCCATATCCGATTTGTGACGAATTTGATATGGATATTTTAGTGCTCTATTTTAGGCATTTTTAGTGAGCGAGTCTACAGTTCACAAAACTATACTAGAATATTTTTATTTTAGTCGTTCAGAATTGTCCTACAAGGGTTTGATTAGAAGGCATCTCATGAGAAAAACTCAATGTATTTAGGTAAATACAAGATTTAGCTACAGAGCAGCATCTTGTTATAGAGGGCCAGGCGGCCATCCCTCTTGGCTCAGTGGTCAGTGCACTAGTCTAGACTATCGTTCAGGATATCGACATTGGCATGCTGCACACACAATCAGCTGATATGCCGATTGCAATACTCCATGACTCCTGCCTTTTTGTCACACTAGCGATAGAGATTCACCTTTCCTTCACCACATGGTAAAATTAAGCCAGTTCCCGCACTTTCCGTTTAAGGTTGCACCTAAGAATAATGATGTGTTGTCCTTTGTCCTGACGCATTGTCCACATTCTTTAATTATCACCCTTTCCCAATTCCACAACCTTTTGTTCGGTGCCTCCTTTCCTGATAACCCTAGCTTGCTTCTCACAGTATCAATTGAAACTGCGTAGGAACCCGCTTTTTGCGGATGATCTCTCATCATTGGTTTGAAGCAGATTTTTTTATATGCCTCCTGACACCAAACCTTCCATATTTGCTTAGGGCAGTCACCTAATCAAGCTGGTTTGCTCCCCCCTGAGGTTACATTATTGTTCACATTCATTAAGTTTTATTTAAGGGATATCATAGAAAAGGGGTTCAAGTTGACCGCCTGATTGTTTCAAAGAGATAGCTTTCATTTGTTCTGCCCCCCTCTCCCCCAAAAAGCCCTTTCGTATGACATGCCCCCAAGCCCTATCTATTTTATCATGCTAAGGATACACATGTCAAGGGTGTGTTTCCAGTTTTTGTTCAACAACAAAACATGTGTGCCCCCTTCTCCCTTCTTCGCCGTGGAAGTTATCCACGTGAATGTCATTATGAACATCGGCAGCAGGTTCTGCGATTGTGAAGTGAACACAAAAGTTCGTCATTAGATTTTTATTGTTATCAATATTAAAAAACCGAGCCATTTCTTTTATAGACGTTTCGACATCCCTCACATCTCACCTATTTTAACATCCACCGCACCACTCCGTCAGTCATCTACCACCCTCTGTGAAATTTTCAATAACTTCCATTGTCGGAGGAGCATCATATTGGAATAATGAACTTAGGGGGGTTGGGGTGACAAACTTGTTAAAATTATTATTCTGATAATGAGATTTCAAGAAATCATATTTGATGGCTGGATTATTGTCAGAAGTTGCTTAGTGAGGTCTGGTTTTAACAATACAATATTTTCTTTTGTTTGTCTTCTCGTTTTGCACCGAAATAACTGTCGAACACCATAAGGGCGGTCGTCCCTTGGTTGCGACTACTTGCTTACGCTACTACGAGCGACTCATCCAAATCAATATACGACAAAAAGGGACAAAAAGCTTAAACGTATGTCTTGGATTTTGTCCGATTTTTGACACTACTGCTTGTCCTATTGCAATTGACTTTTTCCGTCACTAAGTATATTCGGACAGATCGCTAATAAAGATCTGGACATCTTTTAACACTTATCCCAAGAACCAACAAGGAGGTTCAAGGAAACCTCATATGAGTGGTGAAAGATTAAATTAATGATTACAAGTTATGAGTTATATTTGATGTTGTTCGTCTTATACTAGGATTTTAAGACGAATAACATCAAATATAAGGGACTGTTTAGCATAGAGAGGTGTCATGAGATCACCATCTGGAGATTAGGTATTCTAAAACTCATTCCATACAGGT
Organism: Pachypsylla venusta; assembly: GCA_012654025.1. NCBI lineage: Eukaryota > Metazoa > Arthropoda > Insecta > Hemiptera > Aphalaridae > Pachypsylla > Pachypsylla venusta. The sequence goes on from CM022875.1 coordinate 33,093,934, forward strand.
TGAATTTGACTCAAATGGCTCCAATCCACTAGTCCTACGATTGTATACCTATTAGCCCTGCCAATAAAACATTAGAAACGTTATGTTGGTATTTGTTCCACCTCAAATCGCATTATTTTAGACTGATTGCAATTATCACTGCGACCTTTGTTCAGATCTATTGTGTCTCATCCATCAAGTAACTCAAGGCTCTTTTTCAATCTTTACCCACTCAAGTGGGTCATTCCAAAGGAACTCGCTAGAACAGAACAGTCACCAAAAATGACTTCACCCAGCCGAGGTAGGACCGGAATAGCCAAAGTTACGAGGGCGCGAATTTACGTGGTTACCCACCAAGTAAAATCTCGCTGGACGTTGCCTAACGAATATACGTTCCCCTTTTTTCTAAACCTGACTCCGCGAGTACGGAACCATAAAAAAACACGTAAAATTTAAATGAGGAAATGGTGAAAACCATAT
>CM022875.1:33100072-33111621 GCA_012654025.1 Pachypsylla venusta
ATCAATATTAAAAAACCGAGCCATTTCTTTTATAGACGTTTCGACATCCCTCACATCTCACCTATTTTAACATCCACCGCACCGCTCCGTCAGTCATCTACCACCCTCTGTGAAATTTTCAATAACTTCCATTGTCGGAGGAGCATCATATTGGAATAATGAACTTAGGAGGGTTGGGGGGACAAACTTGTTAAAATTATTATTCTGATAATGAGATTTAAAGAAATCATATTTGATGGCTGGATTATTGTCAGAAGTTACTTAGTGAGGTCTGGTTTTAACAAGACAATATTTTTTTTTTGTTTGCCCTCTCATTTTGCACCGAAATAACTGTCGAACACCGTAAGGGCGGTCGTTCCTTGGTTGCGACTACTTGCTTACGCTACTACGAGCGACTCATCCAAATCAATATACGACAAAAAGCTTAAACGTATGTCTTGGATTTTGTCCGATTTTTGACACTACTGCCTGTCCTATTGCAATTGACTTTTTCCGTCACTAAGTATATTCGGACAGATCGCTAATAAAGATCTGGACATCTTTTAACACTTATCCCAAGAACCAACAAGGAGGTTCAAGGAAACCTGATATGAGTGGTGAAAGATTAAATTAATGATTACAAGTTATGAGTTATATTTGATGTTGTTCGTCTTATACTAGGATTTTAAGACGAACAATAACAAATATAAGGGACTGTTTAGCATAGAAAGGTGTCACGAGATCACAATCTGGTGATCAGGTATTCTACAACTCATTCCATCACTTTTCGTACAGGTTGAATTTGACTCAAATGGCTCCAATCCACTAGTCCTACGATTATATACCTATTAGCCCTGCCAATAAAACATTAGAAACGTTATGTTGGTATTTGTTCCACCTCAAATTCCATATTGACCCAATTATTTTAGACTGATTGCAATTATCACTGCGACCTTTGTTCAGATCTATTGCGTCTCATCCATCAAGTAACTCAAGGCTCTTTTTCAATCTTTCCCCACTCAAGTGGGTTGACTTCACCCAGCCGAGGTAGGCCCGGAATAGCCAACATTACGAGGGCGCGAACTTACGTGGTTACCCACCAAGTAAAATCTCGCTGGACGTTGCCTAACGAATATACGTTCCAATTTTTTCTAAACCTGACTCCGCGAGTACGGAACCATAAAAAAACACGTAAAATTTAAATGATGAAATGAGGAAACGGTGAAAACCATATCTAGAATTTTTATCTTAAATTTGCAAACATCAGCCATTTGTCCGAACTCCCTCGGTTCGGTCTGTACATAAATTGTTGTAATTATGTGATATCCTCCCCCTCCCCCCTCAGGTGTGTGGTAAGGTATTAGATTGTCTATTGTGGGGGCTCAAAATGTGGGACTCCCCCCCTCTCTTTTTCTCTCAGTTTATGAATACTTATATTAAAACGGATATAAAACTTAATTAAAACAGAATGAGTGGTGGAGGTATATTTGGTGGAACACGAGAGGAGGGGAATAAAAAAAGAAAGTTTAGCACCCTCCTCCATATTCATATCGAGTTGACTGGTCCGGTGGGAGTTACATTTTGCATTTAGCTTAATAACCGTATTTTATTTTATAATATGGGTGGGGGAGGGGGGTAATATCAAATCGGCTTATCGGGAACGTTATCCCTTGGCAATGAGACTCATCAACACCACAAGAACAGTTTTATCAGTAAGCGTTATTGTGTCCATTTTAGTAGACAGAGTACCGGCAGATGACCGTACAGGGTGTACTAATGAAAAGAAGAATTGCGGTCCGATATGGGGTCATATCATCACCATAATTTTTTTTGAAATGAGAAAAAGGTATTAATTTTTATCGTGGTCATTTTATTGGCGTTCCAAGGAAGAGAATGTCTTGATTTAACGACATGATTTTTGTGACACGATAACTCTCGAACGTCTTGTCCCCTTTTGATACAACTTGTTTAAGTTCATAGAATTAAACTTTAGGTTCCCGTCTGCTTTCGTTTCACAGGAAAGGAAGATTCCAAAAGATGCGGATTTTGGAAGTCGGTATTATTTGGGACGAACTTCCTTGTACTGTTTGCGATGGGACTTAAAAATATTTAAATTTGTGTACCTAATTCATGATTAAATTTCAAACACTTGATGTCGATATGGTGTGCAACAAGCTGGAGTATTTCTCGGTGATTTGGGTGTCCCACTTTGTAGATGGTATAACTCTCTACAAAACTTTTGAACGAATGGGATTTTTTGATTTCTGTAAAACTTTAGGGATAGGAAAAGGGACTTCCTATTTGTTAATATAAAATCTAGGTATAACCCCGGAGGTAGCTTTTTTGGGACAGAAGTGGGTTTCTAGAAATTTTTAAATGGTGGAGCACAGACATTTAAATTAAACTGGCCCCATTTTGGCATCACCAGTTTGTCCAAAATCTAATCACCTAATTCTATGAATATAATGAATACCAAATTTCATCAAAATCGGGTTGGGCGTTCGAGAGTTATCGAGAGTAGTGGTACTAAAAGTCAAACCAAGAACATCTTGGAAATTGAAACTAAACGTTCGTTCGATAAATTAATAATATGTAATTACAAAGTATAAGAATGGAATTGCTTTCTGAAAAAATGGCGCTCGAACCTGGAATTTGATATCATCAGCGAATTGTGACCATTATTATATTATTATTAATATAATTCTTTATTGAATGAACTTTTATAATTGCTCAGAAATGGTGAAAATAGAGATAGAAAATATGAAGAAGATAGTTTTAGAAGGAGGTAAATAATATAATATAAAGTTCATTCAAAGGGCGGGGTTAATTCCTGAGGAATTCTCTTCAACCCAAAAACAAAATCATATTTATAGTGCTGCGTTGACTTGTTCGATTTGATTTAGGGTCAACCCTGTACACCAGAAAGTTTTTGGAATGTTAAAAAAAAAGTATTGCTTTTTCGAAACCATATGTGTGCCGATCCCCCTCCCCCCGGAAACTCCAAAATTTTGAATGAAGGAAAATACAGTGTATCTCTAATTTTTCATCGAACTCCGACAGAATTTTGATAACAGATAAGGTGCGTGACATTACATTTTAGACAAACATTTTTCTTAACATTTGAATATATTCTGATGAAAAATGTTTTCTACGGCTATTTGGTATGTCTTTTACTTCTTTATCCATATTATTTAATTTCCATATTATGAGAAATAGCTTCAGATAAGGTGCGTGACATTACATTTTAGACAAAAATGTTTCTTGATATTTGAATATATTCTGATGAAAAATGTTTTCTACGGCTATTTGGTATGTCTTTTACTTCTTTATCCATATTATGAGAAGTAGCTTCAGATAAGGTGCGTGACATTACATTTTAGACAAACATTTTTCTTAACATTTGAATATATTCTGATGAAAAATGTTTTCTACGGCTATTTGGTATGTCTTTTACTTCTTTATTCATATTATTTATTTTCCATATTATGAGAATCAGCTTCAGATAAGGTGCGTGACATTACATTTTTATGTAATGTCACGCACCTTATCTGAAAAAATCAAGTTGGCATATATGCAATTTGAAATATGAAACGAAAATGCAAAGTGATTTATGAGTCTCCGACGTAATTCCAGATCCTAATGGGGATAAACAAAGGGTCAACACAAAAATATAATCTATGTTAGTATACAGTATAAATTGAATAAAGAAGTATCTCTACGGGAGTCTTGAAAAATGTTGCCAGTTTTTGAAATATGAAACGAATATCCCCAGCAAGTCATTTTCCTCTGATATGGTGGCGCAAATATATCAACTGTTCTTTTTTAGTTTGTTTATTGAAAAAAAAAAAAATCTCGCTGTTCTTAATATGAATTCAATTTATTATCTTTTCTTATTTACAAAATGATGTGAGATTTTTGGTCTCATCATTTTGGATGAAAAGTGACTTAAATTACGAGGTCTCTCTAGTGTTCATAATATGAACTATGGCACCCACAGGAGTCTAGAATTCGATTTGCAAACATTTCAGATAATTTAAGATTTCAAATAACATCAAATATACATAGATGTCCATTTGAATTCGCTCACTCCAAATATATCCAAAACAATTTTTGCCCCTCTTATAGTTATCAGATATTAATGTTGGGACTCTTGTAATTTTGGAAGAGATTGAATTATTTGTGGGGCAGTGGAAAATATTATGTTTTGCATGAAAGTAGAAGAGATTTTAAATGCCGTCTAAATATCTCCAAAACAGTTAACAATTCAAAAGATCTACGCTGTACAAAATTTCACGATACCAAGGAAGACATATTGTGGTACCTTAGTGGATATTAACTTTTAAATTAATTAAAATAAAACACTACTTCTAGTCAACTTCCATCTTTCGACTCGACCAGACGAATGATTCGAAACTAGTTTCTTCATAAATAATTATAAATATTGTAATTATGTTTTGCATGAAAGTAGAAGAGATTGTAAATGCCGTCTAAATATCTACAAAACAGTTAACAATTCAAAAGATATACGCTGTACAAAATTTCACGATATCAAGGAAGACATATTGTGGTACCTTAGTAGATATTAACTTTTAAATAAATTAAAATAAAACACTACTTCTAGTCAACTTCCATCTTTCGACTCGACCAGACTGATGATGAATCGAATGATTCGAAACTAGTTTCTTCATAAATAATTGTAAATATTGTTTTTGGTAAGTGTTTTGTTTTAATTTATTTAAAAGTTAATATTTTTTAACACTTATTAACATGCGATTAAATTAACACTTATTAACATGTTATTCAAAGTTATTATTCCTGAATGTTACGAGTATTTCAAGGTGAAAGTTCTTGTTCAACATGTTATTCAAAGTTATTGTTATTTCAAGGTGAAATTTCGTTTTTTAAATAGGACATTTTTTACATATACAAATTCTACATTTATTTTTGTCTTCTTATAGGTCAGGAATTTTTCCACCCCAAACATATATGCGTACCGTATCAAACAAAAGGTCTCGTCATTCTGTATCGAATGGAAACAATGATTTTTTTCCAAAATTCAGAGGATGAATGGTCTGACACGAGATTCGGATTATGCTTTGATATTGAATAAGCTATCATGCCTAAAATCCGGAATTTCAATTAATTTAATCGCATTTTTTTAGAAACAAAAATACGTTTCATTGGTCCCATTCGATCCGGAATGACAGACCTGCCGCTTAATACGTCACACACGTATCTTTGGAGTTTGGAGTGAGAAATTTGACGGAGAATTCGATTATTTAAAAGGACAATTGACCTTGAAGGGAAAGCTCGACAGATCTACCAAGGTCACCATAGTAAGATCCGATTCATATTTTGTTCATAATATATTTTTGTGTTCTTATCATTTTCAGAGATATTTAGAATTTAGACAGTATTTTCAAACTCTTTCGAAAGAAATCTAACATTTCATAACTAATATAAATGCATAAAAATGATGAATTAATTATTTATACTGTTCGAATAAACCGAAGAGTGCCTTTACACTGGCAGTTTTTTGGGTGCTATAATTATGTGGTAAATATCTTAAATTCATGAGGATAAAATTCCCCTGGTTGGTTGGGTTTGAACCCACGCCCTTATCAGTCAGAACGTCTTACCACTACACCATCAACCCATAAATTTTCATGCAACAAAGATAATATTTTCCACTTTCTCAATACAAACAGCATTTTCAATCTCTCCTAAAATCAAAAGAGCCCCCAACATTATCTGATAACTATAAAAGGGGCAAAAAGACTTGAAGCCTCATATTTTCTTTCCTGAAGTTTGACAGGAGTCATTTGTCAAGACGTCTCCCGTAGGCTTTAGTTTCTCTGCTTATCCATTAAATATGATCTCAAAGCTTGATTTATGAACAACGAATTTCAAATTGTTCCCCTAAGTTTTTCCCAATTTCTGTTCGAATGTCAGCTCTGTTTTTCTGATTCTGCATAAAATAAAATGTTTATGATTGAACAAGACATGTTCATTTATTTGTGGCGACCTTTTCTTTCGGAATTTCATGCGCTGCTCCATTAGTAAGGACTAATGTACCATTGCACACCAGTTTTCCACATGCCTAGTATCTCTCACCCAGCTCCAAAATTGTCGTACCCTTATGATGTTCAACAATGATTCTTCTGGGTCAAAGAGAATATCTATATTAGTTCACAACCCGGGAAACCCAAATCCCTCAAGCGTTGTAACGTCAGGGATGGGCAGTCACTCACCACAGTGTCCACACATCCTGAACATCGCTCTTCCCCTTTCTATTCCTATATAGTTTTTAGGTATCCATATTTTGAAATTTTATATTTGCATCACGATCTCATTCATTTTAATGCTTAGCATCCCTTAAAAAAGTCCACCTTTGCCAGCGTCCATGGAAAGTTGAATACACCAGTTCCCATTAGATCACTGAAGTTAAGCAACGTCCAGCAAGGTTGTACCATATAGGTGAGTTCGTGCCCTCGTCATGCTGGATTATTTTTCCGGCCCAAACCAGGCTGGGTGAGGTAAATGTGGGTAGCTGGTTTGCAAGTTTCCAGCGAATGGAGGGTACTATACTTATAAATCGGAAAGCCCACTCTATAGGTACTTATAGACGTACTGACAGATTGACTGATACATTCAACGTAACTGAACCAAAGGCTAGAAACTTGAAGTTTAAAATAGAGTTTCCTTTCAGTATGTTGGTACGTGATAAGGAAGCGATTTCCAAATAGACGCTAACGGACAGCAGAAACGGTAAGACACAGTGCAGCTGGGCCAATGCAATGATCTATCTGAGGCTACCATTTTGTTTTCGACATTTGAATACAACATACTCGTACATTATAAAAGATGTCCCGGTATTCCGGCGCCTTAAAATGTGGAAAGCTATAAAATGCTGAGTGCAAGGGGTATCGCTTTCCGACGCATCTTTTGTCAATAAAATTGTCTTTCCAAAAAAGTTTCAGTTTTATGAAAACTTATCCAAGATTTAATTTAAAAAATCTGGCCCCACTTGGAGATTATTATTTTCCTGTTTCTCTGGTAAAAAATGAGGGACAGTGTCGCCACGGTTCAAGTAACGATTTGAGACCAAATGAAAACCTCCAAATATTATGGAACCCTGAAAATAGAATGGTGTGAGTTAACAAGAAGGATACATCTCTCAAGCAGAAATTTCACACCAAAGATAGTAAGGGTGTGTTATCTCCTATGTGAATTGGCCACCAGAATCATGCAATTTGACCCCGCCAGATAAATTAGAAGGGGGTTTCCTGAATTCCAAGAATCCCCAATAACAAGCTTCCATGACTGAGTTGTCTTGCTCTCGGGAGAACCAGGAATAAATCTGTATAGCGACTCGGTGACAGCATTGAGGAATTGGATAGATGATATTGGAAATCCTACAATCCTGCAGTAAGCATCAAGTTGTGACATAATAACACAAACAAACAGCATTTATACCTATTACCTAAAAAATGTAATCCATATTTAAATAAGACATTCTTATTTTGCTAGCTTCACTCACTTTATAAACATAAAGCCCCAACATTATCAAAACATACCACCGGCCCATCCATTTAAATAAGACATTTTTATTTTGCCGACTTCACTCGCATTATAAACATAAAAGCCCAACATTATCAAGACATATCCTCGGCTCATCCATTTAAATAAGGCATTTTTATTTTGCCGACTTCACTCGCATTATAAACATAAAACCCCAACATTATCAAGACATATCCCCGGCTCATCCATTTAAATAAGACATTTTTGTTTTGCTGACTTCACTCGCATTATAAACATAAAAGCCTAACATTATCAAGACATATCCTCGGCTCATTTAATTTAAATAAAACATTCTTATTTTGCCGACTTCACTCGCATTATAAACATTATAAAACCCCAACATTATCAAGACATATTCCCGGCTCATCCATTTAAATAAGACATTATTATTTTGCCCACTTCACTCGCATTATAAACATAAAACCCCAACATTATCAAGACATATTCCCGACTCATCCATTTAAATAAGACATTCTTATATTGCTAGCTTCACTCACTTTATAAACATGAAATCTTCAAGACATATCCTTGTTCATAGCATAAGTAACTTAATTTATTATGTAAATGAACACAGCAACATTTTTTCTCCTCAACAAAGCAAGCTTATTATGAAAACTACAAAGAGAAACTTAAAGCTGATACACACACAAGGATTCTACTGCAAACTTTTGTCTCTTATATTTTAAATAATAATTTTTATAATTTTTTCCCCCACTATCTTGTAAAAGAAAAGAAAGGTTTAAGCAGAAAATTGCGCTAGAATAATTATCTCTCTTACATGCAAAGCAGCACACAAACGTATACGTTAAGTTATACGTGTGTATATGTTTCTATATTATACTCTGGCTTAGCTGCATAATTGCTGAACTCATCTACAGTGTGTTACTTTATAATTTGTATAGAATAATGTATGATTGTGGCTGTATGACGGAAAAGTGTCACAGTACGTTACAGTTTATAGTAGACATACCAGGATGAATAATTTAGGTCATTATGTATTGATAAGGGACATTTGCCGTCCCAAATTCGTCTAGTTCTGCGCATTTAACTTCTCACTTTTATATACTTATTACTTTCAAGTAAACATGATTCTGTGCGGTCTACTGAGTAAGTCAATTAAATCAATAAATAGTGACATCATCGTTTCCGATGGTAGGAAGTTGTCGTTTACTTACTGTTAAAGATTTTAATTGTCATTATACTTCTAATCTTGGAAGGTTAATAATTGGCACAGGCCGCCAGAACTATTTCTGCAAGATAATTTCGTCAGTAATATAATAATATTCCAGAGTTGTAACATAATATTGTAAAATAAAATACTGTATTATTTTACACCTTCAGCTCAGGAGGACACTGCCTGCGAGAATGTCACCCGCAAGGAATCTACTCGAACAGTAAAATAAACATTGTAAAATATGATTTCCCCCCCCGTCAGAAATGTAGGAAAAATAATAGAAAACAATGACACCGGCAAGAATTGGATAATAATCTTGGTTGTTGTCGGGGAGAGAGAGAGAGAGAGAGAGAGATGAAGATGGAAGTTTCATTTGCTTTACAAAAAATAATAATTTTATTTGAAAATAATAAACTTTCGATACAAATTTAGAAAAGGAAAAAAATGCGAATGATCGAATTAAAATGTTGAATTAAATTAATAATGTTGACAAACAATTTATAAAATATTTTTTTCCATAAATTGTTGGCCCCAAAACGAAAGTTAAAAATTAAAATAAAAAGATTCACGAATTTCCCCCCCCCCCTAGAATTCTTGAAGAATTGCACTTTTTCATGTTACACCCTGTATATTTCCGGTCTATTAACATTCTATGTCTTATGAAATTATAAAAAGTTATATGGCGTCAAAATCTTCTTCAGGTCGCCGTAAAGTTGATACTGACAACAAAAGCTGTGTTTTGATGCATCCTACATATCCCATCTCAGTTTCTATGTCAACGTGCTTGTATGTCGTATCGTGTTTCCACCTGCTGTGAAATTAAAATTTTCTCTTAACTTTACTATTATTATGTGTAAGAGGTACGTGAATATTTTTTCTTCTCTTAAGATCTTACTAGCCGATTCCTGCAATTCGGTCTGCTGGCGTGACTGAATGTCCAAAATAATTTAGTCTGTCTTTACAATTATCGACAACTTTGTCGATTTTTTTTTTTTTTTTTTTTTTTTTTTTTTTTTTTTTNTTTTTTTTGTGGAATTAGATTTTTTTTCTGAAAAATTTTCGGTTTGGGTAGGTTCATTCCTGAGTATATTTTGTTCTCGTGTATTTGGTCTATATAGGTGAGGTCAATGTGGGTAGCTGGTTTGCAAGTTTCCGGTAACTTGCTTCGATTTCGAAATTTCGATTTTTTCCTTTCTTATTACGCACTANAAAAAAAAGAGCTACGTTGATTATGAGTCAGTCAGTATACCAACTTGGCTTTGCGTTTTAATAATTACAGATATTACCCTTAGGAAGCGTCATTTTGGCTAACATATAACTCACCTTCGGATATCGAACCTGGTTCTGTCTATATCTTGCTCGCTGATTAATATCGTTTGTTATTATTTGATTGTTGCAGGTATGTGGGAGCTNTAGCTGGTTTGCAAGTTTCCGGTAACTTGCTTCGATTTCGAAATTTCGATTTTTTCCTTTCTTATTACGCACTACAAAAGGAATCTATGTGCCAAATTTCAAGTCTCTAGTTAGCCATTCAGCAAACGTCAGGCGTGCAATGTCGGGCGTGGTCAGTACTTGGATGTATGACCGCTTGGGAGAACCACGTATCGTTGGTTTTTTTCCGGCCCAACCCAGGCTGGGTGAGGTCAATGTAGATATCTGGTTTGCAACTTTCCAGAGAATGGAGGGTAAACCCCCCGTCTTGAATGACCAATAGATGTTAAAGAGACATAAAAAAAAAAAAAAAAAAAAAGAGCTACGTTGATTATGAGTCAGTCAGTATACCAACTTGGCTTTGCGTTTTAATAATTACAGATTACCCTTAGGAAGCGTCATTTTGGCTAACATATAACTCACCTTCGGATATCGAACCTGGTTCTGTCTATATCTAGCTCGCTGATTAATATCGTTTGTTATTATTTGATTGTTGCAGGTATGAGGGCGCTCTTAGGAACAAAAGAAGAACATTTATCAAGTAAGATTTTTTAGCTTCTAAAACCTGAATCACTTGAAATGGCCACTATATAGCTCAGGGTGGCCAATAGGGCCCCAAAATCAGCTTAAAATGTCAATAATAATTTCATCAGACATTTTTTGCTAAGTTCACTGTTATAATTCTAATAGGGACCAAAATCAGCTGATTCTTGTCCATATTAAATTTTATTAAAATCGGATAAGGCGTTCGAGAGTTATCCTTGTACAGACAAAAGAAAAATGGTGGCGTAAAAACTAGAACCTCCCTTGTTCCGGTCAATAACCATAAGAGGCCCTTTGCTGCGCTAGAGGTCTTGATAGCAGTGTTGTTCAATGTGGCAGTAAAAACTCCATTTTTGCCCGATTTTATATGATTTTTCGTGTAAAAATCGAAAAATGGTTAAGTATTTTTATTCTTACCTATCTAAATATTTTTATTTCCATATTTTTGAAATAGATTTTTATAACCAAAATTTTTTTCTGATCGAGTGAAGTGATTTGTCTTTCTGTACCACGCTAAATCTCGAAGGCATTTTCTAATTTTGTATGGACAATCCTTTTTTTCATTGAATTAGCTGATGACTTCTATTGGCCCAAAACCCCCCGGGCTATATATTGGAACTTTTTGTTGAGAAAGATCTGTTCAGAGAACCACTTAACCGTTATGGGACGCTCATAAGAGTCTACCAAAATCCTTGAATTGCTGTGATGAATACTAAAATATTATGAAATGATGAGAGTGTATATATTACGGTCCAAGTAGATAATTAGGAATTGTATGCATTGACTGGCTATTGAATACAATTCCCAAAGTCACTTGGTCAATGTAGGAAATAATCTTTAA
>CM022875.1:33166652-33206711 GCA_012654025.1 Pachypsylla venusta
TCGATTCATCATCAGTCTAGTCGAGTCTAAAGATGGAAGTTGACCAAAAACACTATTTATAATTATTTATAAAGAAACTAGTTTCGAATCATTCGATTCATCATCAGTCTAGTCGAGTCGAAGGATGGAAGTAGAGTCCACTTCCATCCTTCGACTCGACTAGACTGATGATGAATCAAATGATTCGAAACTAGTTTCTTCATAAATAATTTTAAATAGTGTTTTTGGTAAGTGTTTTGTTTTAATTTATTTAAAAGTTATTATTTTTTAACACTTATAATTAACATGTTATTCAAATTCAAAGATTTTGAGATACTCAGAACCCGATGAAAATGTGTGCTCATCCACACTGTTTATAATTTTCTATTATAAATACTTACATGGTATACAACCTACCTGCCTTGTTAATTAAAGTTATTTTAAAGATAATACGATGTGAACCCCTCCTCACGGCACCCTCGGTCCCCCAGCCCCACCTTCCGTCAGCTCTTCTTTGAAACATTTTGTTACTTTTGAAAAGAATCAAACTTTAAATCTTCAAAGTAGATGCGGGCGGGATTGTTTCATATTTTATTTGTGTGGATGCACCGTTACGTCATCCTTCCTGTATACAGGATGTAACACGGACGGGAGTGTTTCATATTTTATTTGTGTGGATGCACCGTTACGTCATCCTTCCTGTATACAGGATGTAACACGGGCGGGAGTGTTTCATATTTTATTTGTGTGGATGCACCGTTACGTCACCCTTCCTGTATACAGGATGTAACACGGGCGGGAGTGTTTCATATTTTATTTGTGTGGATGCACCGTTACGTAATCCTTCCTGTACACAGGATGTAACACGGGCGGGAGTGTTTCATATTTTATTTGTGTGGATGCACTGTTACGTCATCCCCCCCGTGTATAGCATATTACATGCTATACACAGAACGTTCCTTAAAAAAAAAAAAAATATGTTCTGGGGGTCATATAAAGGAGCTACATTTTCCAAACAAATCTGCAAGAACGCTTTCCAATTGAAGGAAATGCCTTGAAAAATACGAAAAAATCGTGTACGTATATTCTTGATTCCCAGTTGTGCTTTTGAAAGAAATAATCCCGACCACATCATCTCATTGGAATCAAGAATATCCAGCATGATCCTATGATCACCACACACGGAGTCCTAAGTTTAAGTTATCAAACTTCGAACACATGTTACAGTTGGAAGTTCTTGTGCCATCCTTATGGAGGTTTTTCAGCGAGTCGAGTCATCACAAACTTCGCCAGATTTGTCAGCACCCGACTATTTTCTTTGGGGTCATTTGAAGGAGCTAGTATATGTGAACAAACCCGAGGCAATCCTTGATTCAAGGTCAACACTGTTGCAGAAATCCGAACGCTATACAACTACAAATTTTGAAAGATGTTAAGGAAAATTTTAAAACAAGTTCATCATTCCGAAGCTGAAAACGGAGGTCATTTAAGTGACATTACTTTCCATAATTAGTGTAAAAAAAATTCCATTTTATATATTTTATAATCTGAAGGAAAAAAAATACATATATACGAGTATAAACGAAAAAGTTATTAATTTTTTAAACCCAATGGTGACTTTTGGTCCAGCCTCTAGTAGCGTGAGCTTGTAGTCACTTCCATAGAGCGACCGCCCTAGGACGTTGAAAAACGAAAAGAAAAACGTTTGCTAAGTTAAGAAAAACGTCCGCCAAGTTAAGAAAAACGTCCGCCAAGTTAAGAAAAACGTCCGCCAAGTGAAGAAAATCTTCCGTCACTGTAAGAAAAACGTGCGTCAAGTGAAGAAAAACGTCCTTCAAGTTAAAAAAAAAAACGTCCCAGGAACCCAATATATATTGTTGTTAATCTTTTATCTGGATTATTCTGGTTTGACCCTGACGAGACTTGAGAATTGAAATAGTGTTTTGGCAGAAGAAGAGGAATGGGGAACCAGATTAATTAGGAGTTGATTAAATTTATTGAGGTACTTTTCATTTTGGATAACACGGCGAGTATTCACTGGGGAGGTTTTATTTTGCTCCATACACACAACTTACCCTCAAATTTACCCCTTTATCTTTCATTTTGTTCATATATGCTCTTCGAACATTTTTTGTAAACACATTTCTTTAAAATAGTTATAAAACTCTTTCGGACAAGATGACTTTGAAGCCGTCACTTACCGTAACATCTTTTATATTTAAATACATAGGAATCTACTGAGCCCTATACCAGATCGCGACAATCCATGACAATAAAAATTATTGTTATAGTATTATACTTTAAATTTATGTCACGGTGCGTTTGCGGCAGTAAACCTACTCCGCTTGAATAAAGTTCAAACTTGGCCCCGAATTTCTGTTCAGGCTCTCAATTTCTAATTCCGTTTATTTCGTTTGTTTTGTTTCAGGTATGTGTTTTGTCGAAATATTCCCGTGATGATCGAAGTCCTTTAGGAAAAAGTAAATTATTTTTTTGCCGAACTATTTGGATTAGCAGTCATAAGAATCAAAATTTTCATGTTGTAACTTCTCGTTTTTTCTTATTTTTTAGTATCATATCATCATAGTTCCATCTTCGTATCCGAAGGTTACGTCAGATAATCCCAACCATTCGCATTAATAAGTTCTAATGTTCGCCCATTACTTGATATCTTCGAACTATTTTCTTCCTCTGTCACGAGAACCATCAATTCTTCCCTCTAATACGTATATGAAGGAAAAACTCTCCGTTCCACCTGAGTCCCTAATAATATTTCTTGCAGACCTATTTAGTAGGTAGTAAATCAAACGAACATTCAAATTTTTCTGAATATTTTTGTATTTCTCAATTTACCCACTTCTTACCTTTAATAACACTAATTTTTGAAACCTTTCTATTACTGATGTCATGTAAATATCCTTTTTAAATTTTCTCTCTTGCCAAGCTCCAGGAGGCCCGCCTGCCAAATCTATTACAACTCAGAGTTTTCATTTCAACTCTTGCCGCTGACAAAAGACTCGTTTGATATTATTTAAATTCTTATGATCTCCCAATTTGACTCATTTCAATCAGTGAATAGTTTCTGGGAAAGTTTTGTCCGTGAGAAAGAAGTACAATTTGTCTTTCTTTATTTTAGTTACCACATTGCTCATCATGCTTAGGGAAAATGTGTTTGAAAGTTTATTCAATTTCATGCTTTAGCTACTCATAGTTATTTTGTATGAAGGAGTAGGAGTTGAAATTGCAGGCAATTACGTTAAAGAAACTCTTTCTGCAGATTACAGCCAACCCAAAGAAAGAAGTTATAGAAGAGTACTAGAGTGATATTCAAAAACTTGATAGAGTCTGGGGACGAGTGTAGAGTGGAGTTGAAAATTGTAAGCTTTATTTTGCGGTTTGAAGCCACCAGGACTTTGATATAATTTTAAGGAAACATCTTTTTGAGGAAAAAAAGGTTTTTAGTGAATAGTGTAACTTTATGTTTTGATTTGTAAAAGGAGTTTCCTGTCTAGTTTCATGTACGTCTATGTGTTTAGCATTTCGATTTCCCAACAAACTATTTAGGTCATCTGAAGGTTTTAACGTCCTTTTAGGCACAAGGTATTTTCGAAATCAATTGTTCTAACATTTCTAGGTTTAAAAAAATTGACAGTATGAGTTTAATATAATTATGATGTTACTGAAAAAGCTATGAGGGCTTGATCTTTGCTGATATGCGTTCTAGGTTGCCCTGGTACGTATATGTTTTGCTACTATCGATATTGGGCATGGACAATATTGATTGTTGTTGATTGACTCAATCTATACATTCCTTGAAAGTCGTTTCCCGCAACCCCTTGAAGAAATCCGATTAGCTTTGATTAAAAAAATAGCCATTTTTGGTTACAGTGGGACGAGTATGAGTCAGTGTCCAATAAACAGTGTGTTGTTGGTGTACCACTCCCAAGTTGGGGAGACACTTTTCTTAAGTGCGTAAAGGAGAATTCTAAGCAGTGACAGTGCCGGCAAGTGATTTCCACTGGACGTGAGCTCACAGTGATGCACTACCACTGTACGTGCCGGTCTAATGAGAACTTGTTCCTTCAAACTCCTGGGAGAATATTTTTGATTTTGCCGGACAAGTCACTGTTTAAGTTATAATGCTCCCTTATTCGCTTACCCGGTAAGGTGCAAGGTATTTCTTCGAAGAAATTAATAATATTAGGCTGGAAAAGTAACCCTAGATTATTGATTTGCACGTCGGAGATAGTCGTCGAATTTTTCGGATTCAATCAGATAACAAAAATTTTCAGATAAAGCAAAGACATTCACTTTAGACAGATGGTGAAGGGAGACGTGTTTCGTTAAGAAAAGGCCCAATAGATGCGTTATTTCAGTACGTGGCTTGGAAATTTTATGTAACGTTCCTCCTCTCTAGGAGTTTGGCTTTGTTCTAGATGTTTTCGCCCATGGTGTTTGTTTTGTTTTATTAAATATTCACGCCAAGTTTTGTTCCTAATATTAATGCTTGTCTGTAATAGAATATCCCGTACATTGCCACATTGCATGCGTGCAACAATTCCAGCATTATTCCACACGTTAGTTCTTCATTTCATGCTGATAGAGTTTCATGTGCTCATATTACACCAAGAAAATTTTTGAATTCTTTCCGAATTGCGAGAACAACTTTCAAAAAAATCTGAGGAATAGTAATCGAACCCTATTTTGCACAGGAACCGTTCTCAATATCTTGAGAACGGCTTAGAATTTTGAAAAATGTTGAAACACTTCTTTGTTTGTTTCAAAGGAGAAACTTTTTCGAGTGGATTTTAAAATTTTGGCACTTTCATTTTTGAAATCATTTTAAGATTTATTTGAGATCCGTACCCAACTCAGGACCTGAGTTATTCTAATTTAAGATTTCAAACACATTTGCAACATCTATTTGAGAAGTAAGTGTCCAGGTTTGGTTGAGATAAGCTCCAAAGTTAATGTCTTTCCCGCGAGGAACATAGAGCCTGAAAAAATAAAAAGGACACACGAGGATGTGTGGGCGACACTCAGCATTTCTCCTCAACAACAAGTGAGTTGTGGACTTCTTTAAAAGACAAAGTCGTGACTTACTCGTGTCCGCCACGAAGTGTGTTCCGCAATGGGTGCTCAATAACAGCCTCAGTAACTCAGTTGGTCAATAACAGCCTCAGTAACTCCCTGTTGTTTCGAATCCAACTCCATCCCCCCTCTTCGAAACAAGATTGGAAATAGAATCTTTAGAAGACGACACCTATTAAAAAAAAAGTGCTCAGGCTTACTTTTGATATTTGATAATCACTGTTGGGAGCATAATTTTCTGTTTATTTTCTTCGTTATACCCAAGCATGTCCCGAATTTCAGCATAAATATCCCTTAAAACAAAATCTTCCTGTGGAACTCGATAAGTCCGATGGCATCAGCTTTGTCGCTATTGAAATCATCTGCCGTTTCACTAGTCCATACGTCATTATGCCTTAGTGAATAACTGATGTATGACACAAAATCTTTTTTGACATTCTAATTTAAGGACCTTGATAAAACATGTGACGTCATTATACCCCATTTACCATCACAATCTGACACAAAACTTGGAATTTATTTTTACGTTCATTGCTTCTTATCGGATAATTTTTCACCTAATGCATTGTGTTAAGTTTGAATATGTCGTATGATGTTTTATTATCCTCACAACTTACTTTTGAGGACATCACTGCATACATAGCTACCCAATTGTCCATACGGGGCTCAGTGCATAGCTACCCAATGGTCCATACGGGGCTCAGTGACCCTCGAATTTGTAAAGCAGTTCCGAAAAAGACCACTAGTTTATTCTCCACAGAATCAGTTTTCTAGTGTATCTTCCAGTTGATAAACTATAAGCGTTTGGTATAATGTTTAATCTTTTAACGGTCCGCCATTTGGTGACCTCCGTTCTGCGACATAGTAATGTGACATATTTTCCATTGAAAAAGTTGAGCAGATAATTTGCAATTCAGTATTTGCTACCTTTTCAAATAAAGTAAAGGCTTATGTCTCGCACATTTGCTTCTCAAATCCTGATTGAATATTTACAAGTAAACTAAGAAGATTATGTCAGTGACATTATCCTGTCTTATCTCAATAAGTAGCTAATGGTGTGCATTGTGCAATGGTAATGGAAAAATCTGAAGCCTCATCGAACATCGTTGTGTAAAAAAAGAGAGAATCTGGTGTGAACATCACACAATTTTCCTACTCTATAAAAGATGGGTTGCTGTTGCTGTGGTGAGACGCTCTGACTGACAACAGTAGGGCGTGAGTTCAAACCCAGCCACAGCCAACCTATGAAATTTAATCCACCACATGAATTTGAGATATTTACGACTGTTGGAGCATATGGAAAGGACCGGGATTATCAATATCTGGTCCGGCGTCCTCATGGTAGTATAATACGCTACCCAAGCCTTCCACCACAATCATTTTCGGTGATTGACACAGAAAGTAAGTATCTATAAAAGGAGAAGAAACTATTTTATTGGGTTGAAATGTTTGATGTCCACTTTGGATGGAGACTGAAGCACTACCCTTCCAATCTCTATCTGCACGTCAGTTGTTCTGTGAAATATGTCGCAAATATTTTTTCAAAGAAAAACTACAAATATAAATCTTTCACTTATTTTTTTTTTACCCCACTCGGAAAATCTTCCTCGTTTTCCTTGTGTTCGGATACGAAATTTCCCTTTTCCCGATTGCAGTAAATTGACACTCTAATGAAAACATAAGAAGAAAATGAAATTTGAGTAGGTTAGGTCAAATTTTAGAAAGTTTAGAAAACTTCTTACCGCAACATTTGTGTCAAAGCTCAGGAAATTTGAATTAGGAAGAAAAAGAAAAAGGGAAAAAGCATGATGATGTTGATGAAGATATTTGAGGGGGGGGGAGGAATATCTTGAAAATGCCGATGATGATGGTTTATGTTATGGTCAGCCCACGAAACCACTCAATGACAAAAAGAGAAAACCAAGGGTTAGATCACTTGCCAGCGTTTATGGCACTTTGAATACACCAGTTCCCGTTAGATCACTGAAGTTAAGAAACGTCCAGCGAGGTTATTGTATATGGGTGTCCACGTGGGTTCGCGGCTTCGTTATTCTGTATATTTTTCCAGCCGAACCCAGACAGGGTGAGGTCAATGTGGGTAGCTGGTTTGCATTTTTCCCGCGAAAGTAGGGTAAAACCCCCGTCTCGAATAACCAATAGATGTTAAAGAGACATTAAGCCGAACTGTTCACTATCTGCAAACATTTCGACCTCCATCTGATTTTACAGTAAACATCTGTTGGTTCAGGATAACTCTCGAACACCTTGTCCGATTTTGAATAAACTTCTTTTTGATATTTAACTTGATATACACAAGACTTTCACCTCGTTTGGTTAATAACTATCTAGTTCTGTGAACTGTAGGCCTCATTAAGGCAAAATGACCTCCATTTGTACCAATAGGGCCATAATACATAATCAGATAATTATAATATGAACATAATGAGTGTCAAAACCGAATTTCATCCAAATCGGACGAGGCGTTCGAGAGTTATTATGATACAAAAAGACGAATAGTCTAACAAAAGGAGAATCGTGAAATTTTCTTTTGGGTCTATAAATAGCACTTCTGTCTGTATAGCTCAATAATATAAAATAACCTCCACTAAGTATGAGTTTGCACAGTAGGGCCCAAAAAATAATCAACTAATTCAATCAAAATCGGACAAGTTATTGTTGTACAAAAGGACAAACGAAAGAAAAATCGTGATGTTCAGTTAGCTTTTTAGACGTTTATTCGTTCGGTGAACCAGAGGTCAATTTCGCAATGAACTACACATTAATATTACTAGTCTTGTACTTGTTATTTAATAGCTGTATACAAATTATTAGTACAAGACTAGTAATTTCAAGGTCAGTTAATTTTTTTATCTCTCATTGAACTGTATTCGGGGTTTGATCCCGACATACCTATACACCGGAACATCCACCTTACCCCTGTCCCAATGAAAATTACCTTTGATAGAACATTTTCACAGAGTAATACCAAAAAGTAGAAGTATGGGTTTTCCTTGTTTCAAAAATATGTTTTGGCTGACCAGAAACTTTTCCTCTCGGATGATGATTTGCTATTCAGAAAGGATGTTCAGTTACCTTTTTAGCATTTTATTTTTCTTTAGTCAATCTTTAAAACTTTATCCTCTATCTCAGCGGTTCTCAACCTTTTTTCGTCCGCTTACCACCTCGACAGCCACTTCTATTCCTATGTACCTCCAGCACCTTTTCTTCAATAATGTGTATCTAACGAATTATTACATGCAATACTAGTTTTATACCCAAAATTTGGTTTCCCGTGGCTATAGAATTCCGTTTAGCCAAAATATTTCAGTCTATTTTTTTTTTTTTGCAAATATTGGAAAATCAACCATAGCTAGGGTACGAACTAGTGGATTTTATATATTTTCTGTAGATTTGGGGTTGGTATTGGGTGAGAGTGATTCATTTTTCAATATCTTTTATGGTTTGGGCTGTGTCGATGGGGAATTCTATCCATTGCATCGTGGAGTTACGTTGATTATTGATTAGTTATCAGTAAACCAACTGGACTTTGTGGAACAGTATAGTACTATTGACCAAAAGAAGTGAGGTCTACTTTTAACTCCATGATTTTCTTTTCTTTGTCTAAGAAGTTTTTTTTTTACGTACCTCCGGCTGATAATTGCTATCTTATCCTACCTTTTCTCTCCTTTTTGGTTTGTTGGTACAGCCACGCTATAAACAATACAATGACATTGAACACTTGATCTTAGGCAATTGGGAGCGTCCGAAATTTGGCTCTACAGAAGAATTTTGAAAATCTCTGTGGGTACATGACGTAACAAATGGAGCTAATCAAAAATGAGACGGAAGATATAATTAATGTCGTCCATACCAAATGTATTCAAAATCAGATGATCTTTTCGGTACAAAGAAAATCTGTTGCGTTAAAACTAGATCTCACTTCGTGTGTAAAGAATATGATCTTTGTTCCGCACATGGACTATGAGTATATGGACAAAAGTGTATTATTTCTTAATTCGCTCATTACCTACTTTGAAATCCGAATTGGTTCAAATTTTGAGTGTATGCTCATAATACAAAATTGACTTTAATGTTTCCTAGCTCACCTCAATATAGGTTCCTCACCATTTCACCTTTGTAGATGAAATAACTCTTTCAATGTTGAACATCTACACTTCTTGTCATGACAACATGTGATTTTCTATTATCCATATTGTACCTTTGGAATAGACCCCTCTCAAAAAAAAAAATTACGATTCGCCAAAACATTTTGTCCTTTTCTTATAGACTCAAATTCTAGTTTAGAAGCCTATATATGTTATTGACGGCATAATTCGACTCCAAATAGGACCTGAATACCAAATTTCAAATAGAACCTAATACCAAATAGGATCTGAATACCAAATTTTCTTATAATAAGTGGCAGATTTTCTTATAATAAGTGCCGTTCACGGAGCACGGGGGACTGCGGACGAACGGTTTTTTTAATTCGTTTTTTGGATTCTACGTACGCGTACCTTGAAACGTAAAATATCGAATTGTGTTTTTTTTAGCTTGTAAAATAATAAACCCATTTGTCTCAATGGCAGATTTTTTAGTTTAAATTTTTTTTCCATCGCTTGGCTCCACGCATTTTGGCTGCGCGACAAAATTAGTTTATTGATAACACTTGGAATTGAAAAAAAAAGTACCTGAAAGAATCTCCAGCCCCCCCATTAAATAATGAAAGGGCAGTATAAAAGAAATTCCTTGCCGATCTATTACAAAGGCTGATGACGGGCTCTGTGGAATTTCTCTGTCTTATGTTTTTCACTTCATTTTCAACACCAATATAATGTTCCCATTCGGGTTGCCTTGAATACTAAGCAAGCTGGAATTTATTCCAAACTCTTGACGAAATAAAAGAGGAAAAAGAACTTCGTGGATTCATGTGATGAAATTTGAAATCGACCACCAAAAAAATACATCCCTTGATCAAGCAGAACAATTGTTCTGTGAACGAACGGTAGCAAATTTCCAAATTATTCATCAAATTCAGCAATTAACGGTCGTCAATCTGTCTAAACGCAAAGCGCAGTGGGTATACTGACTGACTGATAATCAACGTAGCTCCACGATGGCTAGGGCTAGAGACTTGAAATTGGGCACGATTCTCCTTAGTCTTTAGGTGCCTAATAAGGAAGGAAATGTTCAAGTGGAAGATAAAAATTTACCGCCAAAAATTACGCTTTTTTTCGTAGTTTTTGCATCTTTTCTGGGTAAACTTATTAAATATAAAAATTGAAATTTTCCGGATTCACCCTTCTGAGTGAGCGATAAATCTGAAATGCCATACAAAGTTGCTCCGCAGTACAGAAAATAATAATCCTTGAGTAAAAAATTGATTTTCTAAGTAGCCTAAACCCTAGGGATCGGTTCCGCCAAAAAACCAAACTTGAGAAACTTTAATGTCGCAATTTTGAAATTTTTATTGAATTTCGTAACCGTGGCGAAGCACGGGCAAACAGGTACTATCTTATATTTTGTAGTAACAATAACATATCAACTCAAAAGGAGAAAGTTTTAGGTGGCCGTTTTCTCCTTAATTTAGGACGTACTTTAAACAATTATGACCAGTCATTCCAGAGTCACGAGTTCTCAGATCGGACACCCCTCTAATAAAGCTTCTGGCGAAACAAACGCTAAATCTGTGCTTTAATATACTAGGTGGACACTATCCCATGCTTCTCCCTCCAAATCGTAGGAAGCACGGGGGAAACCCATGCTTCCCTCTCTACCGAAGCACGGCTGAAAGGGTTAGTGCTCAAGCACTATATTTTTCCCTTAGTTTTAGCTTTTGCTTGGTTATTGTCACCAGAGACACCCAATANCATTAGTACACGTTCACTTATCCTCGAATTCTAAGGCGAGAGTTGGAGTCAATTTGGGACCTTCGGATTCTATATTTATAGAGACGAGTCCACAAATGATTTACAAATAACTCTTGCTTTAGAAGTATCCCAACCCCTTAGGATTACAGCTGCCGGGGCGGTTACATTATATAGAGTAGTTCTCCATGAAATCGAAATTTACGCAGGAGATACGTTTGTGGGTACGATTTCAGTGTTCGTCAGACTAGCCTCCCCCTGCGATTCTTTAAAAAAATGGCAGTTTTCTATAACTGGACACTAAAAAAAAGGCCTTGTTCATTTCTATTTTTTCTACCCCTTCTTTATTTTTTCTACATTTTGAAAATGGGGTTCAAAATGTAAAGGGAATAGCTATAAAATTTTCTTCTTAGATTTTTCTCAATGGGTCTGGATTGTCATTTCCATGTGTTTTCAATTTTGAAAATAATAAAAAAAGGCAGTTTATGGACTTTCCTTTTTTGTCTGCCCCTTCCCCCCCCTTTTGTAACACTCAATCCTAAAGATATTCTTTGAGGTTACGATATTTAGAGAGTGGATGTATCGAACGCTAATTTTGATATTATCGGAAATCGGCACTTATAATATCACTATAATTTTAAAATTTGATTTATTCAAACGAATTTACCGGACCTTATTTATTGCTTATTATCACTTTAAAATCTAAAGGCCACTGGAAATGGAGGATGAAACATATAAATGAGCTTCTTACGTTGTCCCCGCCCAGTGTGTGAGGTCCAAAAAGTCACCATAACGGGGACCGTCAACCACCAAGATAAACCTCGCTGGATTCTAATACGGGATCTGGTGTGTTCAACATGCCTTCGACCATGGTTTGGACCGTTTTTCTAGAGGCAGTACTCATTATTTTTTACGATTACTTTAGACAATATGAGATTTAAGTTGTTTTTTCTTAAAAAAAATAAAAAAATCAGTTTTGGAATCGAACACGCGGACATTCTAAAAAATTAAGGAAAAAATTATACAATTAAAACATTAGAAATTTCTTTTTCACATCTAGAATCTTTTAATAGCATGTTAATTATAAGTGTTAAAAAATATTATCTTTTAAATAAATTAAATTAAAACAAAACACCAAAAACACTATTTATTTTAATTTATGAAGAAACCAGTTTCGAATCATTCAATTCATCATCAGTCTAGTCGACTCTAATGATATAGTTTCTTCATAAATTAAAATAAATAGTGTTTTTGGTAAGTGTTTTGTTTTAATTTAATTTATTTAAAAGTTAATAGGTAATTACATCTAGAACTCGAAAACCTGTAGAATAAACTACCACAGAAACAAACAACAGTTCATTCAAAATAAGAATAGACAAACATAGGTATATTTGAAAAAGCATTTGATAATTGATTGCTTGGAAACAATATAAATATTAATTTTGGCTTAATAGGGAAACTTTAGCCCTAATAAGAAATAATAATTAAATATCCCCCTCAAAATTTGATATTTTTAGTTTCATTTGGTTTTTAGCACATCCACTAATTTTGAAATGCTTATGTAATTCACCAGATTTGAAATTTTTGGTTTATTATGTCAAAATAAAAACTCTGGCAAAGTTTTTTGAACTCATTGAAGTTTTTAACATCAGTAGAAATAGATTTGGCGAAGTTTTGTCACTCCCTGTATATATCGTCCATCCCTAAGTACACCCTCTGATATCCATAGCCATCCCTGAAAGCACCCTTTTCCTCCGTACTCACTCTTATCGTATCTTAGGTCCTCGTACGTACTTAAGACTATTTTTTACCTCTGTATCTTTCTTTTTCACTTTTTTTGCTTACGTTTTATTTTCGTGCATTTAAAAAACCGAATCTATTTAACACTTCGGATCTATCTTTTGGAAGCTTTGGGGGAAAAAGTTGTTTTTTTTTTTTAGAAAGAATAAAAATGACTTTATCCTAAAATGTCATCATTATAGATTAGAGAACAGGGTCTTTGTTCCAGCACAGGGTTCGTATGTTCCCACTAACATAACAGCTAACACAAATGAATGCTTTTAGTAAACTTGTGTGACTTCATTGGAAAGCCACATTAGCTTGCTGAATGACGCATACTTACAGATCTTATACCTTAAGTCTTTGCACATATTCAAGGATAAACCAATACACAGGTACTTATGGGAGTCTGCAAAATGCTCGATCTGCGCTCCCCTAAAAAGACAAGTGTATTTGTTATTCCTTTATTATAGGCGGAGATGTGTGCTATTCCATATTAAGATAAGTCAGTGTGCGTCTATCTGAAGGCACCCTTAGGTCGTAGGGTACAATGGAACAGTTTCAAAAGGAACAGCTGGCAGATGTATTTAGGTAGCTTTTTCAGCACTAAAAGTAAACCTTTAAGTAAAAAAGAAAACTCTGTATTAGTTGGAATAAAAAGTATCTACGTAAAGCATAATAGTAGAACTGACGCAATAATGAGGCCGCTAGTGGCCCAATACGGCCCTACCTAAGTGACTGAGTGTAAGGGTCCTCGCAGACAGTCGCATACTTACTGATCTTATTGCATACCACATATCATCGTATATATGTAAGGAAAACTAGTTCTACCATTGTGCCCAAACGACCCTATTGATAAATCCAGGGAGTGTCATACGATATGTTAATCATTAGTCCCGGAGCTGGTGGGGGAAACATGTCAAGATAAGTGAAATATGGTGTTTTGTGAGAAGGAAGGAGAGTGAGAAAACGTACAGTACTGCTCCTTTTGTCAGTCCCTGCTTCCGATTTGACTCGAAAGAGATTGACAAACCAAAATGGGTGACAAACAAGATAATGAGAATTATTTAGCCAACACAAAGATGTGAATGGAGCAGCCTTTATTGAGAACTTTCCTGCCAGAAGCTTCGATTTGACTTTAGGAATTAAAAAGTCATAGGAGACCAGATGGTTACAGTTACGGTGGCTGATCCAATAACAATTTCGTATTTAGCCAAGGATGCTAAATACGACCATAGGCCACCGGATGGTTACAGTTACGGTGGGTGATTTAATAATAATTTCGTATTTAGCCAAAAATGCTAAATACGACCATAGGAGACCAGATGGTTACAGTTACGGTGGCGATTTAATAATAATTTCGTGTTTAGCCAAAAATGCTAAATACGACCGTAGGACACCAGATGGTTTCAGTTACGGTGGGTGATCCAATAACAATTTCGTATTTAGCCAAGAATGCTAAATACGACCATAGGACACCAGATGGTTACAGTTACGGTGGGTGATCCAATAACAATTTCGTATTTAGCCAAGAATGCTAAATACGACCATAGGCGACCAGATGGTTACAGTTACGGTGGGTGATTTAATAATAATTTCGTATTTAGCCAAAAATGCTAAAAACGACCATAGGAGACCAGATTTTTACAGTTAAGGTGGGTGATTTAATAATAATTTCGTATTTAGCGAAAACGACCATAGGAGACCCGATGATTAAACTTTGATTTTTTTCTGGCGAGACAACGATTCTTTGACATCTATTGGTCATTCGAGACTTTCACCCCCCAGCATCACGAGAGCGCGAACCAATTTAGTAAAACCTCGCTGAACGTTGCTTAAGTTAAGTGATCTAACGGGAACAGGTGTATTCAATGTGCCGTAGACGCTTGCCACTATTGGCACAATGTGTTGAACTGGTTCATGAAGAGTGTGCACTCCGTACAGTTAGATATTGTGACTGGAAGTCCCCCGACACTATTCTTTGATCTTGATACCTAATCTCATCTTACAACTTCATTACTATGCAGAAGATGCTGTCTAGTAATAAGAGAATAGATCTGATGGTCTGATATACAAAGTGAAAAAATAAGGAAAATATTAATAATTTTACCATCGGGAAATTCCATCAGCGATATACTTTATACGAGTATTGTATAACGGAGATAATATTAATCTTGACAGTATTGATGTTGTTATTGTTCACAAGGAAAACATATTTCTTTCTGTAGTTGTCCTGGTTAATTATTTTTCACTGATGGACCTTTGCAATCGTCACGAAATGAAAAAAAAAAAAATAANAAAAATATACCCCCCCCCCTCAAAATACATATTTTGAGTTGGAAGGTATTGTTAGAGGGATCATGGAGTATCAATTAAGCAGAGACACTCAGTCTCTGCCGAGCTAAGAAATTTAATCCAAAATTGAATAACTAAAATTTTAGTTATTTAATGTGACTTACAATGACGAAATGTTTTCGGGGCACAATTAGACCCCAAATGGGAACTACAGACAAAATTTAATCAAAATTGTACAACGCTAAGTGATAACAGTTCTGTGGACGGAGGACGGTGTACAGGGTTCTACGTACCTTAAAACGTAAAATATTTAATTGTGTGTGTGTTTGAGGGGGGGGGGGGGGTATAGTCAGTAATATACTAAACCTATGTATCACATAGGCAGAGTTTTTTAGCATGGGTATTCTATATCGTGTCACTGGGAGTTGTAAAGGGCCAATTTTGTTCGATTTCGCAATCCCAATGTATTAATGATGTTTTTGCATGTGCCGATTCTTATACCTAGGATTCCGAATAACTTTATAGAAAGATATGCGTTTTCCTTCTACTGTCAAACTACCTATATACCTACTACAACTTTTAGTAAAATAATTGGAAACTCTCGTGTTGGGGAAGTATTGAAGTGAAAAAAAGGGTAGAGGAAAAATTAAATTGTGTGAGTAATATCTGTCTGGAATTCGAGGCGCTATTTGCAAAAAAAAAAAAAAAAACTCACTTTACACTTTTTGAGAACTTTTCTCAATACTATTATTTTTCAAAATTGTTGTGGCGACAACTTTTCCCTTCTTTTTCCTTTTTTGTCTGAAAAGTTTTTTTTTTTTTTATAACAAGACAAGATCATCCGCCATCATCTTCTCAATTTCATGGAATTTCTTTTAGATTTTTTCCCAAATCATTTTTAGGAAAAGAAAGTCTTCAAAAATTCATCATCTGAAATCCATGAAATATCCTCTTTGAGAAATATTTCCCAAATCATTTTTAGAAAAAATTCATGATTATCATCTCATTCCTCTTTATGGGAACTTATGCTTCAGAAAATTTTCCTAAACCATCATCTCATCTTTCAGAATTTTTTTTGGAAAAAAAAAGACTAAAAAATGTATCATTTTCTTCTAAGATCTCATTTATTTCAATTTATCTTTTGATAAATAGAATGGAACTTAAGTGTCATTCTTTTTTTATTGTCCATACTCAGATTTGAAAAGTCTTCTGTTCACCAGAAAACATTTTCTTTCTTCAGCCTTGTTTAAAAAAAATAATCGGTCCGATTTTGCTGTGAATATGCTGTTGAAATATAGTGGTAGTAATGATGAAAGGACCGATCGTATCGATCTTAATTTTCGGACACAATAAAATATCAATCTAAATCGAGTTCTACTAACAGTTTAAGCTAATTTAAATCTGCGGTCCAGGTCAACTATCAGTCTTTTCCTTAAAATTCATTTCTCATTGGAAAGGTGCTAATTTAAATCTGCGGTCCAGGTCAACTATCAGTCTTCTCCTTAAAATTCATTTCTCATTGGAAAGGTACTTATTACATTACCAAGACGAACTGTACAGAGACAGTCGGTCTGATCCTTACAGGAGCCACCTAGAAACATCGTTCCAGTTTCTGAAAGTCCAATAGTTTCCAATTTTCGTTCATAAGCAGTGGTACATTCGGCTTGACATTGTATGTGCATTTGATCGGAAAATTCTTCCATTCCATTCTTCTGACAAAGAACAGTCGTTGTGACTTCTGATTCCAGCCATTGTTGAAACCACTGTGAACGATTTACACCAGACGGTTTTGTCGGATCCGGTCCTTGTATTGGCATGACAGAATTTGGTGTATGTGTTTGAGTTTCAGGGTTTTTAGTCGAATCCGGGCCTAATATTGCCGAAGGAGAACCTGGATAAGTTGTTGGTGCTGCAGGTTTGTTGGACGAATCTGATCCTTGCATTAGCACGGAAAAACTTGGTGCCTGTGTTTGTGCCTCAGTGTTTTTGGCCAAATCCGATCCTGGTATTGGCGCAAAAGAACCCGAACTAGTTGTTGGTGCCGCAGGTTTTTTAGAGGAATCGGATTCTTGGATTGGCATGGTAGAACCTGGTATATGTGTTTGTGCTTCAGTGTTTTTGGACAACTCTGGTGTTTGTATAATTGGAACTGCAGAACTGGGTAATGTTGTGGATGCTCCAGGATTTGCAGAAGATGGGTATTTAGTATTATGATCAAGAATTTGATTATTTGCTTGTAACGTTCCCATAGCTAAAAGTGACGATACAATCAGAGCCCCTAAAACTCCTAAAAGATTTAATGGATCAATATATTGTGGACGATAAACATATTGTCCTGTCGGAATAGGTTTCGGATATTGATATACCATCAATGGCTTGATTGGATGATGGAATCCAATTTGTGAAAAGTGTTGATTACAACGTAGATCATGCCCATTGGTTTCAGATTTCACTTCCATTATTACAAAACAAAGTGAAATTAATTTGAGTAGCATGATGATTTTCCCAAGAAGACGCTGGATTTCGAACAATTATTTGCAATGACACAACTTTATTTATTCTTTACAATGCATTAAAAATATTTTTCGATTATAATATATTCAACAACGGATAGATTGGTACTGCTTTTGAAATTCGTACTACAGACAGACAGAGAGAATATAATTCCCAATAGCGTGCAAGAACAATTCTGTATAGCGCTACAGAGTGTTGTAAAGTTTTTTTCTATAACAGCAGGAACATAATATAAAAATGTTATTGCACAGTTATTTCTGGCTTTATTTGAAATGATCAGCCTATCAGGTAACCTTGGCCTTTGAGAAAGTCATATTATGATATCCATTCAAAATTTTGAATATTCTCTTCGAAGATTTCAGTGGCAACGGAGGCGTAGACCCTGCGACGCGAAGCACAAACAAAAACCAAAAAAAGTTGTCCTTAAACGATATTTTTTTAAAAAAAGGAAGGTGCCTCTGCGTTATTTCATCTATATGAAGATTTCTGAGGAACATATAACCCTGTTGTACCCAAAGAAAAATCCTTTAGGGGGTCGGTCATGCACCTATACATATATACATTTAAGGTCCCTCAGGAGTATAAGCGGAAGGGGGGGGGGGACAAATATAATTTCTTTCGCCATTGTCACAAAATGCTAAAAGGTAACGACATAGTGGAAGCGAGTACCGCGATAGGTGACGGACGACATCTTCATGTTGTATCCTACAGATTTAAAAGGTTCTTGATGTTTGCCGTATTCTGTCGTGGCACAAACAAAAACGCGACAGCCATTGAATTCTCTTAATACAAAACTTGACGTCATCGGCGAATAACGTCCGTCGTAGCAATATGTGAAAAAATACAAATGCACCCCGAACAAGCAAACACATTTCCTAAAAAATCCTGTTTTTCCAGGATTCAAACCCGGGTCTCCCGCGAGAGAGGCTCGCTCGCGGAACTATCAAGTAAATAATCTTCACCATGACTGGTTATAACGTACCCCGTAGGTCCACATTTTCTCCCTTAAAGTGTTGTAAACCTCAAAATGACTGATAGTAACATGACAGATGTTGTCCCCCCAAATAGCTATGTTCATGTCATTCTGGTTCACCCTGTATATATCTGAACTATGTTTAATAAACGTTGTACAGAACAATTAGTAAAATTCCGCTGTCTTCCCGTCAAGCATTTATTACGTCTGAACATAACAAATGAACTTATGTGCCTGCCATATACAATATATTACCACTTCCACCAATGAATGTTTCACTGGAATTTTTCACTCTAATTAAATTCTACGGGGACAAATCAGTCATTTTCTTGTGTGGTGCTGAAAGTTTGGATATATCTACATGTCTGTCGCTTATGTGTACCTATTAGTTTGGGGAGTTGGGTTTTTTGTTTTAAAAAGTTTCGAAAAGTCATCGTACATCATTATCAGGAACAAATTTGCATTTTGTATTAATATGCCATGGGAGATCATTGAAATGAGGATTGATTGAAGTCTGTTCGATAGTTACATCATAGAGGGGCGTACACAGGTCATCAGTTGTGGGGGGGGGGGGTCCGNGGGGGGGGGGGGGGGGGGATCGAGGCTCTAAATTATAATCGACATTGGAAGTCAGTACCAAACTTTGATCACCAAATTTGAGAAAAGTGTTCCGACGTTCAGTTTCCCCGATCATTCCCCATCATATTCCCTCCCTCCTGTATCCGCTTCTGACGTTAGCATATGCGCAATTTTCTTGGTTCTAAATTTCTTTTTTTTTTTTTTACCAAATATTAATCCCTGATGTTTTTACAAGGCAAATGTGCTATGGTTTTGGTAGAAAATAAAGTATGCACCTATACGCTCAACTAATACAAGCTCAAGCTACTACGAGCGACTTCAAGCGACAAACTTCATTGGAATATTTTAGTCGCTTGAAGTTGCCCGTAGTAGCGTGAGTTTGTATTCGCGCGTAGTCTCTTCCAAGGGAAAACCGAGGTAAAGCACCCCGCAACTAATAATGCGTTTTATTTATCCTGTTCCAATAGAACTGAAGAGTCCTTTTACACCAGCAGTTTTTTGGGTGCTATTATCAAGTCGTAAATATCTAAAATTCATGAGGATAAAATACCATGTGTTGGCTGGGTTTGAATACTGCTTGACAGTGAAGCGCCTTACCACTACACCACCAAACAATAACTGATCTGGTATGCCAGAACACTTTTCTCATTCCCCAATATCAATAGCCCTACTGCTTGCCAGTCAAGCGTCTTATCACTACACCACCAAAAATTACCTGGTCTGTTATGCCAGAACACTTTTCTCACTCCTAATATCTTTCCAATATCGGAGGTATCCTCTTGTAAGTTTTCTCAGGAAAGTCTTTTAGGGCGTCCTTTAGACCATGTCCCTGTATATACCTTTAAAATCCCTCAGAAGCTTAAGCGGGCCCCTGATGTACCAAGAAAAAAGTCCGCCTGTAGGTCCTGTAGGCCATGTATAACCTTTTAGGCATTCGCTATCAGTGACATTCCGGTGTGATATTCACGATATGACTCAATCAGACGTAGGTTTCTACACAAGCTACGTTGTCAGCTAAAATGTTCCACAGCTACATTTGTTGTAACATTCTGGTGTGATATTCAAGCTACGTTGTCTGCTGGAATGTTCCACAGCTACATTTGTTGTAACATTCTGGTGTGATATTCAAGATACGTTGTCTGCTGGAATGTTCCACAGCTACATTTGTTGTAACATTCTGGTGTGATATTTAAGCTACGTTGTCTGCTGGAATGTTCCACAGCTACATTTGTTGTAACAATCTGGTGTGATATTCGAGCTACGTTGTCTGCTGGAATGTTCCACAGCTACATTTGTTGTAACATTCTAGTGTGATATTCAAGCTACGTTGTCTGCTGGAATGTTCCACAGCTACATTTGTTGTAACATTCTGGTGTGATATTCAAGCTACGTTGTCTGCTGGAATGTTCCACAGCTACATTTGTTGTAACATTCTGGTGTGATATTTAAGCTACGTTGTTTGCTGGAATGTTCCACAGCTACATTTGTTGTAACATTCTGGTGTGATATTCAAGCTACGTTGTCTGCTGGATTGTTCCACAGCTACATTTGTTGTAACTTGTCGATAAACTCATTTTAAAAAATGAAATTGCAGCTCGTCAGGTCATGTTTGCAATAGAAAATATTTGCACGTAAACTTTGTCGAGCCTTTGTAGAAAAATTAATTAAAATAAAAATTTAAATTTTTACCTTTCTCTCTTTGATAGTGGAAGGAAAAAGAAAGTCTCGCTTTCCGGGTTGGAAGTTCAAATAGGACGGTAGAACACATTGAGAAAGCATTGTATTGAAGGGGAGGAAACGTGTGCTCCAAATCATACCAGTATAGAGCAGCGGTGCGGCGGACACTCTGATGTTGGGTGGAAAATGTAATTGTGTGAACATTACGAGCCATTTGTACTCATCACACGTAGTGCTCCTTTATTGCAAATGAGTTTAGCCCTAATAATACTGCTGCTGCCGGCATTGTGTTCAGTATTTCACAAAAGACAATATTGCTCTCTGAGTAATTTTACAAAAATATGTTCAGGAATGTTTTTGTTTTTTTTAAAAAAAATATGAATTAATGTGGAAGCAAAATTAGTATATTTAGCGAATGGCGGAACATCGTTCTTGTTATTTCATGTTGACAAAGAAAATAGTATTTTCGATAGACATGTGATTCCACTATTGTTCATGGTTAAGTAGGGTGCAAATCCACCACTTTGCTCAATCATGTGCTTGGCTTGTCAACATTTTCGTCTTTGAAAATGAAGCATCCCATCTTCTTGTTGACTCTCCTATGATGCATCCCAATTATCTCAATCTCCAACTTGTCACATCCGTATTTTTCTAAGCATTCTCGTCAATCCGGCATATTCATCCACAATGATGCAAGTCGCAACTATTTCCCATTGTCTCAATCTTCAACTTGTTACATCCACATTTTCCTAAGCATTCTCGTCAATGGGGCATATTCATCCACAATGATGCAAGTCGCAACTATTTTCCATTGTCTCAATCTTCAACTTGTTACATCCACATTTTCCTAAGCATTGTCGTCAATCGGGCATATTCATCCACAATGATGCAAATCGCAACTATTTCCCATTGTCTCAATCTCCAACTTGTCACATCCACATTTTTCCAAGTATTCTCGTCAATGGGGCATATTCATCCACAATGATGCAAGTCGCAACTATTTCCCATTGTCTCAGTCTCCAACTTGTCACATCCACATTTATTCAAGCATTCTCGTCAATGGGGCATATTTATCCACAATGATGCAAGTCGCAACTATTTCCCATTGTCTCAGTCTCCAACTTGTCACTCCACATTTTTGCAAGTATTCTCATCAATGGGGCATATTCATCCACAATGATGCAAGTCGCAACTATTTCCCATTGTCTCAGTCTCCAACTTGTCACTACACATTTTTGCAAGTATTCTCATCAATGGGGCATATTCATCCACAATGATGCAAGTCGCAGCTATTTCCTATTGTCTCAGTCTCCAACTTGTCACATCCACATTTTTCCATGCATTCTCGTCATTGGGGCATATTCATCCACAATGATGCAAGTATATCTATACCGGACATCCTACTCCTGATATAAAAAAAGGAGCTGATATTTCATAATTTCGTATAACCCTATCGATAAACTCTCTTTTAAAATCAAATGGCCAGTATTTTTTTTTCTCTCTCTCTCTTTCTCTTATCGGTCAACCCTATTGAATTTAACATTTGTCTAAATTTATAGTTTTTTTAAAAAGGACATTTCTCGCAATGGGAAACGAAATTACTACCATTAAACCCCTTTTCTTCTGTACAATTTGTTTTAAGGGACAAGATATTGACACAAAGAATTACATATAAATCGAAATCTTCTGGTATTTTCAAGAGGGTTTAGATTAGATTTTTATTCTTATGAATATTTGATAACAACACACGTCACATACATCCCAAAATGATTTAAAATTCAACGCATCAGATTTTTGCTTTATGAATCCCCATTGTGTAATGAAATGAGAGGTTTTCAGGGTACGCACGGATAGTTATACAATGCTCGGAGTCACAGTTGAAGACTTGAGGATGTATTGAGTCAATATGATCTTTACAATTTCTATTTAATTTATTTTTATTTAAAAATATGCACCTTAAATAGCAGAACAAGAAAGATGAAAAAAAGTAAAAGATATAAAATGCAGAAAAAAACACTCTCCAAATTCTCAAAGAGATCAACATTCCTGTTCAACATGTAGTTCCCCAGACGAAAACTAGAAAATAGTGGGTTCAATTTAAACGAGGACAAATAAATAGGTGTTTAATGCACACTTAACAAATGCTTTTACTATAGCAAATGCTCAGAAGTTAAGATGTTGCTCAATTGTTAAACGTGGTGCCCAAAATAACATGGCAAATTAAAAACGTATATATATTTCTTTTTTTCACTGTTACAATACTTTACTTACCTATACTTCGTATAAGGGAAGATAAAGTAAAAATCAGAGCATATCCTTGATGCTTAATTGCTCATACTACGAAGCATTTGCTTAAGTGAAAGCATTGACTTTATTTTATACAAGACTAGCTGTTTGCCCATGCTTCGCTACTAACTCAAGCTGAGCGCCTTAGAGGCATGGCCGTTCCGGCCCATATAGTATTCTATGATTTCCCTTAAAAAAATTGGAAATCGGCGGTAACTCGAAAACGGTTGGACAGTTTTTGCAAACTATGATGTCACTTAAAGCTTGAAAGTCCTCCTAGAACTTTTTCACATTGAGTTGGTATGTTATCGCGACAAAATTTAAGATATCGTACCATGACCGGCTAAATTTTGAATTCTGATTTTAATGGGGTTTCAGCTTATGATTTCGGGGGTCTATTCCCATCAATTTTTCGATATCTCTTACCGTTTTTCCTAAACAATTAGTGATAAATACATACACATTTATCGTTACATTTAGTTTTATTATTATAGAAAAAGATCGAGAAATAGTTGGAAAAATGCGATACGTGATGGCAGAGAGTAGCACAGGATGGTCCGGAGAGCTTTGGAGGAGACCATTGTTCAGCAATGTACTATGTATGTTTGTCAATGATGATGATACATGCCCTGAATTTGAAGATGTTTTGAAAATTATGCAAAATAAACCAAAAAATGAATATTTTTGTGCAAGAACAGATCTAAAGTTAAGTTCTGACGATTAGATATGAGATCCATTTTGAAAGGATTTACCTAGTTATAACGGCAATCTGTATTAGGAGCAAAAGTTTTCAAAACAAACTTTATGAATATGTTAGCACCATATCTATATATTAATTGTTAGCTTATAAATTATTCTCCATGTTTCTGGTAAAAAATCTTATGCAGTTTCTTTTTTCCTTTTTGTTATTTTGCAGAAAATTGAAAAGTTTGCTTCCAAGTTGTATATTGTAAGCATAAGCACTCAAAGTGTTGCAATATATTTTATCAATTTATTATTCATTGCATCCACATCACCAATACAGGGTCATGGAATCCTAAGATACAGGGTGGCGTCCAGTCTCTTCATACACATAAGGCTCATAATATTGTATACAGTCATCAGCAGGATGACCCTGAGCAAAATTATACTTTGACGTTGGCGTGATTTACACAGAAATGTAGTAAATACTGACGCTCTCCAGGAATAACTACAGTCAGAGTATGCCGGCTTCTCCGCTATACCGTTGTAGAGGGATTCATTGCCCTCTTTCAATTTAAAATTTTCAAACTTATAATCTTCTTTGAGTTAATGCATATTGTTACCAATTTCATGCTGACTTTCCAATGACGAATTTTTTCACCGTAACTTACTTTCTCATTTTAACGAAAATTTTTGTAAACTAGCCCAGACGGAAACATTTTTGGACATTTCCTCATAGAACCATTTTAATGTAGCCACCAAGGGGAGCCAGTGAGCTTCATTAGGTGGCAATCCTAAGTCTGTCCCAAGCCATAGAGCAAGACAACTTCATTATGTGACAGTTCATATACATTTAGCAAGCCGGCTTCGTTCAGTGATCCTAAGCCCGTGTATATACAGAAGGTCAGGTGTTAGGAAGGTCTTCTAGCCTTTAAAAAACTCTGCTTTAAACCAAAGATCATAAGCAAAGTTTAGTTACCATGCATTAATACTATAAGAAGGAAGAGAGGGTTAGCGTGCCCGGAAAGGATCCTGCCAGAGTTGCCACTGAACAGAACATTGTGGCATGGTAGAATTAATGAATCCAGTGCGGACCCCAAATAGAATTGAGAAAGGGAGAAGGATACTCGCTCTATATGCGCCACATATTCTAGAAAGGTACGGAGTATTAAGGACACTCGCATTCAATAGGAACTATGAAAGACTGTCGTATCATCAGAATCAACGTCGGATATATTCAAACCATCTGTCCAATCTATATCCACTGTCATTAGGTAATATTAGTTGCTCAATTCCCCCATCCACAGCTCCTTTTTTAAAATCCCGAAACAAGCACCCATTAATAATATCAATAACAAACATGTCCTCAAAAGTTCAAAAACTTGTCCCCTTTGTTCTAAAAATAATGTATAAATAAATCGAATCCCCCGTTCCACGTGTCATAAAAACAGAACTCGCTACGTTCAAATGCAATCATTATGCAGGGCGTGTTATCCTTGAAAACTTCAAAAGTTGCACAGTCAAGCAGTAGCAGCAGTTATTATATAAAAAATGTTTGGGCATTAGAAGACATGAACTTTTTCTTTTTTCGCCCCTTTGTTGTTCCCCAGAAATTTTGGATCGTTGTGTGAATTCAGAATTATCTGCTGGTCTTGTGTTAGACTGGCTCATTAATAAACGTGTGAAAAAGAAAAAGGAAGAAGTTTTTGATGGAAAGAAGGGAAAAGGAAAACATGTTTAGAGAAAGACGACAATGAGTTGAAAATGGCACAGAAGATAAGAGCATGCTGGAGTAACTAAATAGTTCGACACGAATTGGATGCGATGGACATCCTCAAGCTGGTCAGTTCTACGCACCAGTTCGACCTGGAACACATATCAAAGAGTCAGCTAAGGGCCATCACAACCTTTTCGGTAACTTAATACTAACCTCTTTCCAAACCTGAATTTGGGGGAACAGTTCATTTAAAGAGTTGAAAATGGCGCAGGAGATAAGAACATACTGGAGTAACTAAATAGTTCGACACGAATTGGATGGGCTGGACATCCTTAAGCTGGTCAGTTCTACGCACCAGTTTGACCTGGAACACATATCAAAGAGTCAGCTAAGGGCCATCACAACCTTTTCGGTAACCTAATACTAACCTATTTCCAACCCTGAATCTGGGGGAACAGTTCATTTTAAGAGGAACACCGCTACTGCAACAACATCTCAAATCTGACGATCTCATTTTTTTTTCTTTCTTTCGATTCGATATTTGGATTTGACGTACCTTGATACGTGAAATAACGAACAAGAAGAATTTTGTTTGAGAAAGAGATGTATCTCTTTGAGCCCAAGAAATAAGAGATTTATTTGTCAGAATTTGGAAGATTTCCAGAGAATAATCCAATTCCAGAGTGGCTCTATGACGGATTACAAATTTGAAGTTGAGAAATAAGTAATCATACTGTGCTTGATCTTGAACACAATCAAATTAGTTCGGATTGACTTTGTATATGTCAGAACGCTAGTAGCATTACTTTAAAATTTAGACACCATTCTTATCTCTAAATCAAAATAAGCAAGAGAACCAACTTTGCGTGAAAGTTTTTCCCCAATTCTTATCTCTTAAATAGTTATGAAGTAATCTATATGAGAATATAGAAACCCGGGAAAAATGAAAGGGCTAATATGTACAATGTACATGTTCCAACCCGCTATCTAGCTAGCATGACAGCAATCAAAGAGATTCTTAGATAAATAATTAGTAAGTAGGTTGCGTGTTCAAATGAAGACAACACGCAATCCAACAGAAATTGAATCTCATGTTGCGTTTTGAGGGATGCACAAAATTTCCGAGGTTTTTCTCAAAAATTTTGTTTTCCCGTAGAAAAAAACTTTTGACTTTCTTCATTGAGCTACAATTTGGAAATTGGTAATTTCAAAACTGTTATGGTGACAACAAAGATGCATGATCAAAAACGTAAATTAACAAATTTGTTGAGGGGTATTTTTGGTTTANTTTTTTTTTTTTTTTTTTTTTTTTTTTTTTTTTTTTTTTTTTTTTTTTTGAGGCTGATTCCAAAATTGCCAAATGTTCATTATAAGTATACATTTTCTTTGGAGTGTAGAACTTGTGAACGCCTGGTTATGAATATGCAGTATGCAATGCTCTCAACATAGACTATATGTCTCACTTGGTCCTTAACAAATCAGTCATTTCTAGCCAAAAACCTTATAAATGTCCATACCAAGTTTCATAAGAATCGAATTAACCATTTGGAAGTATAAAATTTCTCGAAGGAAAGGACAAACAACAAAATTTATTGTGTCCAATTAAAGACTGGTTATGGTTACTTATCTCATTTGTCCAGTATACATTAGTTCACTACAAATTAGAATTTCACTGAATTCAACAGTAGTGACAGCATTTGTACCATGTTTTGTCGATTCACTATATAGAAAGCTTCTGGAATTTGGTCACTTCGGTAGGATCGTCCCATGCTTATAGCGCACAAGGTGTTAGTCCTATGGGGTTGACTAGGGTACCTGATGCATTGTGTGCATTATGAAAGAACCATGACATTTTTCTCCATATTACATATCCACGGTGCACAGTGCACACTATCCAGGTTTAACTGTATAAAATATTCTTAATTTTCTCAACACACATCTGCCTTCCAACCAAACTATCCTTTCAGAATCCAGTTTAGGTTCCCCTAAAAATTCGTTTCATAAATATTTTTGTTTTTCATTTTTCACGAAAGATATTTTTTTTGTTCTTCTTTGTTTTGGCGAATGATAAATAGGAACAAATTTTTATCTACAACGCTAGTTCATAAAAAATGTAACTCATTATCACTTTCCCCATGTAGAACAAAAAGATCGTTGGAAATTCTTTTGGGTAGCTGAAGATGATTAAAATTATAAAGTGTATGAGACCCAAAAATCACTCTCACGCGACAAATATTTATTATATGTTTCACTGAGCCTTTAGGGAGAATTTCAAATCATGCTTTGTTTTGAAGAGTTATTTTCAAAAATGTGATAAGACACCAGCATATTTTGCTGAACTTGTGGGAGCCTCCCACCCCTTTGAGGGTTATTATTATATGACCAGAAGATATTTTTTTTTTATATTCAAATGTGGTCAATGATCAAAAGAAATGGATCAAGAGACCTGTTTCTTTTTATTGAACTGAGATTACTCATTTTATTTACCTACTTATTTCTCATTTCTCTTTGATTCTGAAGTCAAAGATCGTTGGAAATTCTTTTGGGTAGCTGTCTACTCGAGATATTTCGAGTAGACTGTTCTCGAGATAAACAACCCCCCACCAATTTTTAATTCAAAGTAAACTTAAAAGAACACTAAAAACTGAAATAAGTTAAAATCTTAAGGGATATGGAAATTTTAATTTGACTAGAATCTGCTTTGACCTTCAAATTTTCAAATATTATAACAGTATTTCCTCCCCTTTTATACAAATTTTCTTCCTAGTTAGAAAAATCAGTTCTATTAGTACCTATGCCTAACTTAAAACTTAATTTTATTTATTTTATAGATATTTAAATCACTTGCTTTCGAAATGAGGTTCAAAATGTCGTCATTGACCTCGCATTTACTTTTGTCCATTCAAGTATTCTGAGTTCCTTTTCCCCATTTTGTATAATACTCCATTTTTGATTTATTATTTTCAATATTAAACCTTAGGAATCATCTTCATTATTTTCGAAAAAAGCACACCAATTTCAATTGAAATCGAATCTCAAAAGTTATCGCTCGGCCAAAATATTTTGACATTTTTACCTCGAGAAAGGTCAGAGATGCTACAAAAAAGTATGGGAAATTTAAACTTGTTGGAAATTTAATTTTCGTTCATCAATGTCTAATAAAATAATTCGAGTAGACTGTTCTCGAGATATTTGCAAAATATTTAAAAAATGAACATAAAATTTAGGATGGCGGACGGTTCCGCAACTTTTCCACCTTGGGACTTTTTATAATATTGATGAGGGTGGTTTAAGCTATCATTTTCAGCAAAATTTATAACTCATTTAATGTATTTTCTTTTTCTAGAATTGCTTGGTTAAGGCGTGACCATTCTGCTTTGATTAGGATTCTAATTTGTTAGAGTGTTGCATACATTTTGTTATCGCCTATAGTGCCAAATTTCAAAACACAAATAAAGTACAGACTGACTCCACATTTTTCTCGTGAATCTGCAAAACAGTCTGCAATGTAGAGAGTCAGGAGTGGGAGACAGCGATGTGTATCGAACGCCATTTTTAACTGTCTATGACTTTCTCCTCTACATGCATGATTAAGTTGACTTTTGATTTCAAGTTTATCTTCAGCTATTTATTCAGTTTGACTTTCCAACGTTTGATTTATTCCGTTCCATTCTGTTCTACAATCCTTTCTTCTGATTATGTGACTTGTGTTTTTGTGTTTCCCTTCAGTTGCAGCTTTCCCATCGATAATAGTCTCCTCTCAAACTACATTATTGTTGGTCAAAATAAATCAGTTTAACAGTATCTAAATAGGACGGACGTTAAATTGAACTGTCACCGCAGTACCGACTAGTGTGTCCCACTAAATGCACTGTCACGTGCCCGTCTAGTATGAACATGTTCCTTCAGCCTGGAAATATGTTTTTAGTTTAGCGGGGCGGATTACTTGCCCGTCACGACACTATCACTGCTAAGTGTGAATGCTTCTTAGGAAGGACGTTCAATAATTCTCATTTTACCCTTTTGTTCGGCTTCAATATGTGTCTCATCCGTTGATACCTCCTGTTATACCTTTGATATGGGCTTCCTGTCCCTGCCTATTCTAAGGTCTAAACATAAAATATCTGTTGTGAGAAAACAATAACAACTGAAATAGCTTCAGAATCCAGTATGTTATTTCGAAGCT
Organism: Pachypsylla venusta; assembly: GCA_012654025.1. NCBI lineage: Eukaryota > Metazoa > Arthropoda > Insecta > Hemiptera > Aphalaridae > Pachypsylla > Pachypsylla venusta. Next base: position 33,196,277 of record CM022875.1, read on the forward strand.
TTACCAGAATCTAGTTCATCAAAAAGACAAAAATGAACCCAAAAATGTCCACCATCAAGACGCGTCCCCGTTTGCCAATATTTATTCTTTCGTATTAAAAGATGATTTTCCGATGAAATTCCGGATGCCTTTGTGAGAAAGCCTGACGTTGAGAATGATCCTGAGACTTAAAATCTTGTATTAACTTCGTTTAGGGGTGTTAACCAAGATCTTTTCACAAAAGTCGACTACGATATATGATTTTCTGGAATCGACTGATTTGGTTTGTTCTGTACAGATGCTTTAGTGACGCACACTCTAGTGAAACGTGAGTATTATTGAGATGAGGCTTTTGTGATGCTGGGTTTGATTTCAAAATGCTCACCTTCGAGGGAACACCTTTAGAAACTTTTCAAATGAAATTGATGAGCTCTAATAGGTTACTTGAAAATTCAACATAATTAAGGGATAGTTAAAGATACTATTCTTTATCGTACTAGATTAATTCACTACAAATTAGAATTTTCCTCCACACACACACACAGCCCCTCCCCCGCCTTTTTGTCTTGGCTGTAAACACTGCTACGGCATTATAAAACATAACCTGTTATCTTGTGTAACCTTTTCTTCCCCCTCTATCGCCATCTCTCCCGAACTTTGTACCATTTCTGCAGGAAAGCAATTCTAATATTTCATTTTAACTCCATTGTCTGGGTGCCGCAAAGTGGAAACTTTATTGTTCAACATTTTGATGGTGGCTGTTCTGTTTACCAAGTTGATCTTTTGCTCTGTGGTGTGAGATTGAGGAAAAGGATGTGTCGTGTCACACTGTATTAGGAACTTTATAAAGGAACCTACGTTGTTTTGAGGTCAAAAGAGAATAGAGTTTTGGGCTTTTAAAATACCGACGTATCTCTTAAATTTAAAATGAAAAAATAGACACTCTTTTTTTTCAGCAAACCTTACCTATATGAGTTGAAATTACCTTGCTTAGTTCATAGTACCTCTTCTCCTGGAAATCTCGGAATAGAAGAAGAGGAAATAGAAATCATATATCATATGATAATTATGGACCTTATTTCGAAAATCGCGTGATTAAAATTGATACAAGAAAATGGCGGAATTAATTGTTGGAGCGTAGTTTCAGCTTTGACATACTTTTATTTATTGAGATTTGAGTAAAAACAAAAATGTTCTTGACTTCCCATCGTGTTATATTTGAAAATATCTGTCTTTAAAGTAGGTTAGTCAAACAGCATGAACATTTTAGGCTCCGTTTTCACCGTGGNTGATATTACCTTGCTTAGTCCATAGTTCCTCTTCTCCTGGAAATCTCGGAATAGAAGAAGAGGAAATAGAAATCATATATCATATGATAATTATGGACCTTATTTCGAATATCGCGTGATTAAAATTGATACAAGAAAATGGCGGAATTAATTGTTGGAGCGTAGTTTCAGCTTTGACATACTTTTATTTATTGAGATTTGAGTAAAAACAAAAATGTTCTTGACTTCCCATCGTGTTATATTTGAAAATATCTGTCTTTAAAGTAGGTTAGTCAAACAGCATGAACATTTTAGGCTCCGTTTTCACCGTGGGTTCGACATTGAATTGAAACTCATGCAAACAACAGCAAGACGGTGCAAAAGCACGCATTGTTAGGATTACTTTGGATTTTCTCCGATCGATTTTTCTAGGACGTCTGATTTCAAGACATGGATATATGCTTTGGCATCCGCGCGTTCCCTTGACGCTGTATGATTAANTGTTTGGGGGGGGGGGGATACCTGAAATCCAAAGTCTACGTGAACAAACTGCGTTTCATTCACTATCCTTAGCAGTAAATAAGACATAAACAAAATCTCGCAGGCGACTGTAAAGAGTGATGGAAAATTTCAACTACTTCAATTAAAATTTTCGTTGCTTACATATGTCTACATATGCAGCTCATTTTCATCCCCGTATGATTAAACTTAAAAATCTGTTAGCATTTTTACGTTCGTCGTCTAGCGTCTGTTAGCATTTTTAATTTCTGCCGTTTAAGCATTCTGGCCACTCAATACATTCATTTTCACTTGTAACTTGCAGTGCATTTGAAGATTTTGAAATCATTTAGGTAACCCTGTCAACTATAATGCCTCGCGTAGAATTCGTCAAATAGGTTCACATGTATATTTAGTATCCCCTTATGTGTTGTCTTGGGAAGGCGACAAAAGATAAAATAAAATGTAATCGCTGCACTTTAGCTTCACGTTTTTCTTGTGTTTAAATTGAAGCTCAGGAAGTATCTCTATTTTTAGAACTTCAAGATTTTCCATTTAGAGATTTGTTGAGATTTGTTCGCGTGTTTGATGACAAATGTGATCTTTTAACACCCTTATTCTTTAGAAACAAAATTGTGGTCTGCTGTTGAACTGCTCATATACATATTTCGAGAGGTAGAAATACAAAGTTGCCAATTTGTGATGTTAGTACATCCTGGCATGTATGGAACAGAAACAGCCACCACAAGGCTGCATCTCTAGGGTTAACTGTTCTTCTGAATAGTATTGGAAGAATCGCATCCATACTGGTATTGATATCTGCCAAAAAGTAGCGATTCCACATTTTCTGCATCTAAGCCAGGAACCAGCAACTGCTTGATGTTTCCCCCTGGATATTAGTTCTAGTGGATAGGTACCTATCTCACCATTCTCACGTGCACGCTGGAACAGAATGGTGCAAGGGATATTTTTCAAACAAAAATAAAATCAAACATTTATAATATATTATGGGGTCTCATTTCTCCCTTCTTTGCCGTATATCGATCCGACCTCCACATCCGCTTATTTCACTGACACTGAGGAGAAAACCAATTGCTCTCCTGGGAGGAATTACAATTTTTAAGTACCTTTAATTCTAAGGAGTTTTTGCGAGTATTTCCTAGATTAAACTAACTGTGTAAAATCTCCACAAGAGCACGAGGGACTATCCAGATTTTACAAATAAAAATTTCTGGAATAAGAAAATATCAATACCACAAAAGTATCAGATGTAAAGTATCGATTCCGGTATCGAAAGCAAAGTATCGATACTCTATTCCTATCCCAATGCATCTCTAATTTAGTTTACAAAGCGTTTATCTCTGTGGTGTCAACTCTAGAAATAAGAACTCCGCTCAACCAATGGTTTCAAGATTTCCTGGTGTTGATCTTCGTGATTGAGTTGTATATCCTGTTAGATGACCAAATATCTTTAGAAATTAAATTAAAGAGAAAATTCTCAATATTTCGAATAAACCTCTGTCTTTCTTTCAGATCACATTAAAAATTTGTGGAGAATTAAAACGCCATTTTATTTTTCTCGCAGAATTGGAGAGTTTCAGATTTTATCTCGTATTATGTTAGGCTCAACGCTCTAAATCGCTCATTGAGGTAAAAAAACGAACTCATCGCGATCTGATATTCAGCAAAAAGCTTAATGACTTGTGGTTGACTTTAAATAGATATGTGCCCCTTGCCTATAATAGGTAACATTTTTTGGGAGACATTTTCGTAAGTACGTTTCTTACGCTCTTTTTTTTTTTTTTTTTTTTNTTTTTTTTTTTTTTTTTTTTTTTTTTTTTTTTTTTTTTTTTTTTTAAGAAAGAAGCTCTATCCAATTGTCGTATTTCCAGGATTGTGTATTTTGCAGATTTCAGATCGCGAAGTGGTTGTTAGTTTTTCACATTGAGCGATTCCTGGGATTGAGCCTGAAATTTACAACTTTTCACTCGACTTGATTTGGTGGTTGATGTGTATAAAGAATAGATAACAAGTGAAGCCTTTGACACAAACAAAAAGATTGTAGAATTAAAGGCTGTCATTGTGTTGCAATATCTTGGGGAGGCTCTTGGAGCGTTAGTCAGAATGCAAAACAGTATAATCTTCATACAGTTCAGTGAGTCGTAAACAGCACTTCTTAATTCTTATTGTAACCAGTTGTTAGGTTTGGTTGTATTGTTAAAATAGAAAGTTAAAAAAATATGGATTTGACAGAACTGTCACCATCGGAAACATTTGAATTTGAATTTTTTAGAATACTCCCTTTTTTTCTTTGTTTAGCAAAATTAGGTACCACCATACTGTTTACACCAACCTCCAGTGATCAAAGATGGAGACCTTATTTCATTGTACAAGGAATTCCACATTCTGTATAATTTTTGCGGCAAAACTTTATACTGATATAGTATTGTTTAATGTGAAGGTCTGGGGCATAAGATTTTAAAGGTATCGATAGATCTTTTTTTTTATGGTAACCAGATCACCATGTATCTAATCTTGGAGGCTAATAATTTACGCGATGGGCCCCTAAAACCATGTCAATCACTGCAATATAATTATGTCGCATCGGTATCGTAATAATATTGCAGAGTTTCTTTCTGACTCAGGATATCATCCTTAAGGAAGATTTCACAATCTCTAGTATGACCTATTTTCGTTATGGGAGATAGTAGGTAAGTCATAATTGGATTGGAAGAAATTACGCCTTTGGAGGCCTTAGTATTGAGCAATGAATATCATCCCATGTCCTCTGTCCAATGTATACTCCCTAAAATATCGTGGAATCTGCGAATTCCGAAATTATAAACCGTTTCCGTTGATTTTTCGACGGGTTCAAAAGTAGTCCTTCCATATTATTTCTTGTGATGGTCTCAGTATTGTATCCAATGAATCGTTCCTTGTACAATTTTGATAGCAAAAGGATCTCGATGAGGTTTTGAATTAAGTTCTCCTATAATAATTCCTATATCATCCATCTATATTATTCCTTGAGGACTTTTCTTCTACAATTTTGTTCTGAACTCTCTATCTTCTTCGTCTTTAGAATTGTGAAAAGGTGAAATGCCTTTGTCTAATGGGGTCGTCGTTGCCTTCCTTAATTTTACCATGTCACTGTTACTACTCTCTTTAGATGTTCTCCTTCCTGGCAGGGTAACCCTCGCACATTGCTGATGACCTTTCATCATTGGTTTGAAGTTTTCTTTTTAAAGCTGGATGCCCTTCTTAACGCCAAACCTTGTGTATTTACACGGGCTTAGGCTAACTGTTTTGCTGCCCGTGTAGGATATTAAATTAATAAGGTTTTCTGTTATTCCATATCATCTTTCTTTTGCCAATATTGAGCCACGCGTATCCCATGTGGTATCAAGTTTTGGGCACACGCGGAGGTTTAAAATAGTCTGGATGGCGCCACCTTCACATTTATCATCATCTGACAGTCCCCATTCGACATTCTTTTGTGCGCAGCGACCGACTCCTGTTTTCAAACAGTTCAGGCATTTTTAGATTGGAAAGGGCGGGTAGATCCCTCTGATATCTGTCCTTTTAGGTCAAATGAAGGTGTCGGTGTCTTCAAGTTCCAGGGTTCTATCCTTCTCGCCATTGATGTTGCTTGAATTTTACTAGTGGTTTCAGTAACTTATCTACGAGATTTCTTTAGAATGGATGTGTTCTTCTACATCATCAGGTTTCAGAGCTCTATCGTTCTCGCCATGGGTGTTGCTTGCATTTCAGTAGTGGTTGCAGTAACTCATCTAAGGAGATTTATTTAGAATTGATGAGTTTTTCTACATCATCCAACCATTTAAAACAATTATTTAATATTTGAGAGTTCCGGTCACATCTCACATTCCTTCCATAATGTAGTCCTTTATGAAATTGAAACTTTATCTCCAAAGTTAACGACGAGTGCTATTTTTTTTTTTTTTATTAAAAGCAAAGATACAAAATAAAAGAAACACTCGAACAATGAAGGTTTTTCTGTCAAGTATATTGAGCAGAATCAGAGCATGCAAAGGACATTGTCTTGAATTTTTTTTAGTCCTAAGTTACTGATAAGGTTTCGAAAATATATATATTTTTCCTCTCTCTTTCTTCTCTCCAAATGCCTACAAAAGATAGAAGGAGGGAGAAGAAGTCGTGGTGTATACAATTTATATCTTGCATCTAAGTAGAGAAAAAGAAGTTGTTTTTGAAAAAGAAGGAAATATAGGGTAATCAGTGAGAGGGAAACTTTGAATTGAAAGTTTTGTTGTTGGAAAGGAATCAAAAGTTGAAAAATAAATATAATTCTTCAAAATTGATTTAAACCCGATCAAATGCAAGTGGAACTGGTCAATAAAAGGGAATAGTCACCATTTGTTGAAACAAGAGCTGTTAAATAAGAGGCAATTATGGATATTATTACACATTTCTGAACCAATCGTAGATAAATTCCGAATTTCTCTTTATTGGCATTTTGAGAGCAGGTATTTTGGTTTATTACTATTTTCAATAATGAACCTTGTGAATCTGCACAAAAAAAATACCCACCCCTCCCCCTCCCGTTAATATTTTCCGTTAAATAGTACATAGTATTCAAAAATCGGATAATTCATCCGTTTGTTCGCCGTACTCATACCAAATTCCATCAAAATTGGTAAACACGAAGTGGCGAAAGTGCCCTGCGGACGGTGTGAGGCGTACAGGGCGTACGGCGAACGGATTTTATTTTATTTTTGGAAACGAATTCTACGTACCTTGAAACTTAAAATATCATATTCTGAGGGGAGGGGGGATATTTAGCAGAGTTCTTTTATGTAGAAAGTCAAACGCTCCGGAAATATTATATGGATGTTCATCAACATTTAGGAATGGACAAGACGCGGTAAAATAAGAAAACATGGTCCGAATATAGAAATGTACATCTCACTAGAATACATATTGTATAATATGAAATTTTAAAAGAAGTTATGAAGCTTTTTACAGCTCTTTGGGTTGGCATTGATCCAGCCCGCATTTCTTTAACTAGAAATAGATTTTATGATTAAATGTTGCTTTCGACTTTCTAGGAAGTAAAATTATGAGATCTTGCGTTCGAAAGATCGTTATCTTTCTTCGTACTCTTGATTATTCAAAGTTTACAGGTTAAGTATATAATTATGTAAGTCTGAATGCGATAAAAATATTTACATTTCAATGGTAAGGTAATAGGAACTTTTAATGAAAACGTTGTCCACATAACTTCCTCACCATTTCAGTTCAGAAAAAAACCCTGAAACAATCGGTAAAGCTATAAAAGTTGATTTCTATTGTTTTCTTTCATTACCTTCCACATCCTCTCCTCAGCTTTCTGCATTTTTAGAATAAAGATATAAACATTGTAGGCCCCATCATTTTTATTATATTTTTACTGACGGCATGAATGTAGAACTTCATTAGTCAAATTTGATAGGATGTGGGACGGGACGATGTGTGTAGGTTAAACCAGCTGTGAGCAGGACGGTCATTTATCATTATTGTATCCCTTACGCTTAGCACCCGGAGAGGTAACTCCCCGGTCCTCAATTCAAAATAAAGTTATTTTCGAAATTGGAAGCTTAATAATGTAAAAATACGGTAGTCTATAACTCAGGAACGGTATAAGCTATTTAAATGATTTTTATTTCTTTTGTTTTATTATATTCGATGGGAAATATAGACCCCTATTATGGGCCTCATCATACCAAATTTCATTAAAATACGTCAGCGCTATTATTTTCAACCAATAAAATGAAAAAAATTTAGCCAGTAAAATAATAAACCCGTGTGTCACATTATCCCAATCGTACGATTAGGTCTTCAGGTGATATTTTGATCAATTAACCCCAATAGTAGGGACTCTTTTATAGGAAGTCAAGTCCCATATAATCAGAGCCTTTACAACTCTATAATATCCTTTACATAATATCTATAATATCCTTTACAACTCTATAATGGTCTCTATTGAGACTGGTTGCAATTAGTACCACTGATGCGACTTTATTTCGATCTATTGCTATCAATATTTTGATAAGGCGGGGATGGAGTTAGATTTGAACCAACAGCCTCCTAGTTACGAATCCACCGCCCCAACCAACTGAGCTACTGAGGCTCTAATCCGGTCTTAGATGTAGGGATTTTATTTAGTTCGACTTCTGGGTTACATACATCTTTTAAAACGAAAGATATCGAATTTTATGTGCCAGTGTTTTGTGTGAAGGGCTGGTTAATCAGATCTACCAAGTACCAAACTTTGAGGGTTTAGTTTATACGTTAAAGCATATCCAGTATACACACCAATCTTTTGGTTTGGCTCGGATTAATTTTGTTCATTTCCTATTTAAAATTATGTCGCAGGGACCAAAGAATGCCTCCCCCCTCCCTCAAATGAAATATGTTTGTTTATCATGAGAAAAAAAAAAAAAAATGTTCGCATAAAACTTTTGAACCAAATGTCCCCACAGCAAAAAGTTTTCATCCAGCGTTCCACTACATTGGGCAGGGACAATGTCTTTGTGTATTAGAAAGTCCATTTTGAAAAACAAAAACAACACCCTTTGCAAAAGGGAGTAGAAAGAAGAAGACAGTTGCATAAAGCGTCTCTTATATGTTAGGTATACGTATGTGCAATAGAAAGTCCATTTTGAAAAACAGAAACAGCACCCTTTGCAAAAGGGAGTAGAAAGAAGAAGACTGTTGCATAAAGCGCCTCTTATATGTTATTGGAAAGTCCATTTTGAAAATCAGAAACAGCACCCTTTGCAAAAGGGAGTAGAAAGAAGAAGACAGTTGCATAAAGCGGCTCTTATATGTTATATGTGTATTGGAAAGTCCATTTTGAAAATCAGAAACAGCGCCCTTTGCAAAAGGGAGTAGAAAGAAGAAGACAGTTGCATAAAGCGCCTCTTATATGTTAGGTATATGTGCAATAGAAAGTCCATTTTGAAAAACAGAAACAGCACCCTTTGCAAAAGGGAGTAGAAAGAAGAAGACAGTTGCATAAAGCGCCTCTTATATGTTATATGTGTAGTGGAAAGCCCATTTTCAAAAAAAAAAAANAAAAAAAAAAAAAAAAAAAAAAAAAAAAAAAAAAAAAAACAGCACTCATTATTGCAAAAGGGCGATGTTGGAGAAGAATTCTGATCACAAAAATAATAAATGGGGCAGTGTGTTACAATGGTGTAGGGACGCGTCGTGCATCATATAATATATTTAATTAACTTTTTCTCTGGGTTCAAAATTTAATTAAAATTAATTTCCACTGAATACAACAATTAATAATAACTACCAATAATGTATTTTACGACAAAGGTTTGCATACAAAACTTTCTGTGTCTCACAATTAATTAAATGTCGGCACGAGTTTATCAATTTGTCACTGATGATGATGATACTGTTGCCACTGCACCTGGTCACACTGTCATTGCACACGGGGGACTGAAGTTTAATTCTCGGCCGGTTTGGAAAATCTTCCACTTAGTGTTTGTGATTTTCGAGGTATACTTAACCTAGCGAGGACGATCGAGTAGCTTCTTAAATATGAGTAGCGACCAGTGACGGCATTGCCAGAGTAAAAAGATTTGATTTGAGTTATTCTGTGATACCCACAAAAAATGTGCAGAGGCCGTTGGGTCAAAACCGAGCAACGAGCAGTTGCCCAGTGTTCTGGTTCTACATAATCTTAGATAAATGACCTTAAATATTGATGTGGAACCATAATATAGGTAGGTTTTTAGTTGAATCATTCATAATTAGGTAGAATGTGCAATTAACAATTAGTTTAACTTAAAATTGTGCCTAGAGTTGATCAATTTGCGTGTCCAAACGTTTACTTCCAGTAATTGAAGAAATCACCTTGTTGAGCCATAAAACAGCTCTCGACAGACAATATAGATAGACGTCATGGGTACCTATAACGAAGCCTAATTAAAAACCCGAATAAAAAAGGGCACTGTTCTCCATTTTAAAATTTTAGATTCTACGTATATAGCTTAAAACAAGGCAAGTAAGCTCGTTAAACAGACTCCAATGCAGATTGGTTCACTTGGTCTGTTCTGAAATCTGGCTTGCTCTGTAAGTTGAGAATGAAAAATCTCCTCTTGATCTCCCGGTCCACTATACATCATCCGTCTAACTCATATTATATTTTACTCAATCTGGCTACCTCTGTTCGTTAAGAATGAAAAATCTCCTCTTGATCTCCCGGTCAACTATACATATACATCATCTGTCTATCTCATATTATATTTTACTCAATCTGACTTGCTCTATTCGTTGAGAATGAAAAATCTCCTCTTGATCTCCCGGTCCACTATACATATACATCATCCGTCTATCTCATATTATATTTTACTCAATCTGGCTACCTCTGTTCGTTAAGAATGAAAAATCTCCTCTTGATCTCCCGGTCAACTATACTTATACATCATCTGTCTATCTCATATTATATTTTACTCAATCTGACTTGCTCTGTTCGTTGAGAATGAAAAATTTCCTCTAGATCTCCCGGTCCACTATACATATACATCATCTGTCTATCTCATATTATATTTTACTCAATCTGACTTGCTCTGTTCGTTGAGAATGAAAAATCTCCTCTAGATCTCCCGGTCCACTATACATATACATCATCCGTCTATCTCATATTATATTTT
>CM022875.1:33206831-33243564 GCA_012654025.1 Pachypsylla venusta
ACCCGACCTGGCCCCGTGCGACTTTTACTTATTCCCAAAAATCAAATCTGTCCTGAAAGGTACCAGATTTGACAGCGTAGATGCCGTTAAGAAAAAAGCGGCAGAAGTCATGAAAGGCCTCACACAACATGACCTCCACCACTGTTTCGATCAATGGAAAATTCGCCTGGAAGGTTGTAGGGATAGAGGAGGGGAGTAGATTGAAGAGGATAACTACTAAAGTTGGGTAAGTTAAACACACATCGTTTTATGGGAAGAGTGTACGAACTTAATAGCCACACCTCGTATTGTACTTCATATTATACATTTATTTATTTTATTTCATATTATACATCATCCGTCTGTCTCATATTACCTATATTTTACTCAATCTGGCTTGCTCTGTTCGTGGAGAATGAAAAATCGCCTCTTGATCTCCCGGACCACTGTACATCATCCGTCTGTCTCATATAATATTTTACTCAATCTGGCTTGCTCTGTTCGTGAAGAATGAAAAATCGCCTCTTGATCTCCCGGTCCACTGTACATCATCCGTCTAACTCATATTATATTTTACTCAATCTGGCTTGCTCTGTTCGTGGAGAATGAAAAATCTCCTCTTGATCTCCCGGTCCACTCTACATCATCCATCTATCTCATAATATATTTTACTCAGTCTGACTTGTTCTGTTCGTGGAGAATGAAAAATCGCCTCTTGATCTCCCAGTCCACTGTACATCATCCGTCTATCTCATATTATATTTTACTCAATCTTGCTTGCTCTGTTCGCGGAGAATGAAAAATCTTCTCTTGATCCCCCGGTCCTCTATACATCATTTTTAATGCATAGTAAAGAACCATTAGCTAAGTAAATAAATACCTTAAATCGTAAAATATCAAATGCTGTAATTTTCTTGGTCGACTCAAAAGACTGATTATTTGAAATATTAAAGCAAAATAATAATTAATAAATAACATGCTTCGAAATTCTCCTGCTCTGAACGTTATACTCAATGATGACTCCGCAGGGTAAGAAACAGAACTCCAATAAAATTTCAATTAGAGCCTCAAATTGGACTTTGTATGATGAACTTCTCTCATGTCCATTCCTTTGAGGATATAAATAATTAACACAAGTTAGCTTTCCTTTGCCCCTCGGCTCCTTTCTTTTGTAGAACCCTTACGTTTTGTGGTCAAAGTTATACGTTTCAAGATATTTAAGTAAGGCTTTTCATATCATTTGAGGGTTTCGTGTGTCCGTAGTATAAACACGTCATATATAAGATACAGGGTGAGATCAATTCACAAAGATCCATACTAGTTGTAGAATTATTGATACTGGTCTACTGGAATTGATAACAAAATATTCAAGTAAGGCTTTTCATATCATTTGAGGGTTTCGTGTGTCCATAGTATAAACACGTTATATATAAGATATAGAGTGAACTGAATTCACAAAGATCCATACTAGTTGTAGAATTATTGATACTGGTCTACTGGAATTGATAACAAGATAAGAGGTTTTGTGGTCAAAGTTATACGTTTCAAGATATTTAAGTAAGGCTTTTCATATCATTTGAGGGTTTCGTGTGTCCATAGTATAAACACGTCATATATGAGATGCGAGGTGAGCTTAATTCACAAAGATCCATACTAGATGTAGAAGTATTGATACAGTTCTACTGGAATTGATGTTAAAATCAATGTACAGGGTTTGCACTTTCTAGTTGACCCATAGGATTTCACATCTAAATTTCGACGTATGGTTGACATATCCTCCGAGTATGTCACAAAATAGAAGGGATAGTGATTAACGGTGTAATTTTTAGCCAGGATTCCAATGCAACCATTATCCCAAACATCGGACCTACGTTTCTCGACTTAGAACCAATATAGTGGACTAAGGTTCCTTCATGGCATAATGCTTAATACCTACTTTTGATAATTTGTGGAAAAATGTATGAAGAAATCTACTTTTTTGAAATTGTAATTTCCTCAATTATCAGAAACTGAGTTGTCTAAAATAACAGTGACGTACATACCTAGTAATACGAAGGGCGTGGGTTCGAGTCATCTAGATTCATGGATTTTTTTAGGGGATATTATATATTATCCTGTTTCTCGTTTGATGAAATCTTGTTTAATCAAAGTGAATCGAAACAGTCTTGCTTGCTAGTCAAGTGAGAGCATTTGTCTCTTGAAGTCGAGATTGGATTTTCGAGACTGCCTGAGGTGAATTTTCCTCAAACGGTGGAATTATTTCTCAGATCGAGTGTTTTTATTTCATTCCATTGCATTATTAAATTACAATTTCAAAAATGTAGGTTTCTACATAATTTTTTTTCCTTAGACCACTTGATCGGTTCTAAGTCGAGAAACGTAGGTCCGATTTTCGTTTTAATGGGTTCATTTGAATCCTGGCTAAAATTTATACCGAAAATCACTATCTTCTTTATTTTGTGACATACTGGGAGGATATGCTAGCCATAAGTTGAAATTTCTATGTAAAATCCTATGGGACAACTAAAAAGTGGAAACCCTGTATAGCACGCTGGTTTTGTTTTTCTTGGCGTTGCAAAACTAGCGTTTTCCTTGATCGGCTGTTGTTCAATCAATCTATTACCTCAACTGCAAGTTCCAAGGCCTCCTTTTTTTTAAACAAGAGATCAATAGGCGTCAGATCGGTAAGTTTTAACGGGCAACTAAATAGGTGACACTAGCATGAGGTTCTTCTTTCTATTTTTGACACTTGTTTTCTTTATGCTGGTCTAGTTGTTGATGCTAAGAGTTCAAGATTTTTCTCCAACCAGAAGGAAGATGAACATATATTGTGGGCGTGGATCGTGGTAACCCGAAATAAAATTGGGAAAAGGTGAGTGAAAGAAGAAGAAAGTAGTGAAATTAAGGAGGGAAAATACCTGCCTCTGCTGGGGATTGAACCCACACCCTACTGTTTACCAGGCGAGCGCTTAATCACTGAGCTACCGAGGCATTTATTGATGTTTTTAGATGATTTATTGCATTAGCAGCAACAAAAAATAATTGGTTTAGAAAGCAACATGATTCGCACCAAGAAAAAACAAAATTATGTTCAGGAGAGACAAAATTATGTTCTGATTTTGTATAGTTCTTGCTGTGGCTTCTAAAATTGTGAGTCCTTGATCTCACACACAAAACATCAGATGCAGTTCAATATATATATATATATATATATATCTGGGAAATCTAAAAGCTTATGTCCTTTCCAAATTTGAACCAAGCTACGCTGTTTCCTTGTAAGTCGTAAACATTTCGCCTTCACAATTTTTATTTCATAAAAGTCCTGGAAAAAGCACTCCTCAATGAAAACCAGAGCATTGCTTCTTTTGTCTGTGCCACAATATCTACCACCACCACTGCCACCATCCCCACGCTTTGAGAGGATTTAAAAGCAGTTTTTGTTTTTACAGAAAGCGACGGATGGATAGAGGATGTGATGCAGTAACAATTGCTGTTCCGGACAATAGAATTTTATAGGGTTTTTAGCTTTGAAACGTCCTTTTGTATATTGATCTTGCTAAAAGCTTCTTCTAACTTTGGAGCTGAACTAAGACTTAATAAGTTTCATAAAAATCAGGCCTGGATTCAATTAGAAGAAAATGTATTCAACTTCTGATATGTACATTTGGCTTTTGCTTTCTGGCGTGGGATAGAAAATAACGCCACCATTTTGAATAAATTCAATGATGATTTCCACATTTTGTGAAAATGATTACTGTTTTCTATAAGTTCGTAGTACCTATGTAGGCTTCATAATCTATTTGAACTTTGCCTAGCTTCGAAGTTCAACGAGATTCTTTAAGAGATCCATATACTACATAATTGCGCCCTTGACGACCAAATTTGGAACTTGTTTTTAACTGTCATATGACTCTGGGGAGGAACTTTCTTCTTTTCTTATTTTCATCATTTTTTCTCCCACATATTTTTCTCAAAGACGTCGAGGAAATCCCATTTCCATGTTTGATTCTTTTACATTGAATACAGAGATATTGGCGTTAATATGTTCCCTATTTTCCTCCGTGGTCGATTTGAAATATGTCAATCTGTACTATTTGTTATGTTTGCACAATTCCCCTCCCCCCCCCCAAAAAAAAAGAGTGGTTAGAAAACGTTTATATATAGCCATGTCTCGATTTTATGATCAATAATTCAAATATGCCTAAACTGAGGAGATATAGATTGTAAATATCCCTTCAAATATGAAAAAATATTTTTTAGAGGAGGAATTGTTTATTCTCGGTAATCCTCGGCGTGTTTTGGTTGCCGTCCAGATTAATAAAATATTTTCAAAAAAATCGCGGTATATTTTATATATATCATTACCCCTGCCGTACTTTCTTCAGATTTATATGTATACTTACTTTGGTGATAATAAAGGTAAAAGATCGGGGTGAGTCCACACTACGAAGTGTGGCTTCGTTTTAAACCGAAAATTACGAGATTATTTTGATGTCGCCTTCAAATTGACAATGGCCATTTCGAAAAAGTTACCTAGTTTGATAGCAAATGAAACGCAGAATTCAATATGTTTCTTTGACCAGCATCTGTGGCATGCTGAATACACCAGTTCCCGTTGGATCACTGAAGTTAAGCATCGTCCACGTCCAGTGATGTTGTGCCATGTGGGTGTCCACGTGGGTTCGATGCTGACTATATTTCTGGCCCAACCCAAGCTGGGTGAGGTCAATGTGGGTACATGGTTTGCAAGTTTCTAGCAAATGGAGGGTACAACCCCCGTCTCGAATGTCCAAGAAATGTTGAAGTGACGTTAGGAAAAAAAAAATCTGTTTCTTTATTCAATTAGGCCAGCAGAAATAACGACGGAATTTCTTAAAAATTACAAGTGGCTGCTTTTTTATGGAATCCGAGGGAAATAAGAGGCCATGCATGTCCTCCGTTCATATTTTTATCTACTGAACTACCTATATTTTATATTTTCTTGCTTGGAAAAAAATTTACGTAGGAGTCATTTTGCATTCAAAGCTTGAATTTTAAGATTTTGCGCGCCAAGTGAATCAAATCTATTCTGCTGTCAATATGCAACAAACTTAACGTCTCTTTAACATCTATTGGTCATTCGAGACGGGGGTTTTACTGTCTATTCGCTGAAAACTTACAAACCAGCTAACCATATTTACCTCACCCAGCATGGTTTTGGCCCGAAAAATAGCTAGAATCGCGAATCATGAACCTACGTGGACACCCACTCGGTAAACCCTCGGTGGACTTTACTCATCTTCAGTGATCTAACAAGAACTTGTGGATTCAACGTCCCATATACTCTGGCCAATTTTTGTTTGTTTGTTTGTTTGTTTTTCTCTCGAAATGTCTGATGTAAATTGTTATGCACCTTATTTCAACACGTTAGAAGGTGATGAACACATTTACATATTCAAAACTGAAATCTATTTATTTTTTCTTCTTGCCTAGAACTAGAAACTTGATTATAAGCCCCCCTTATTTTCTTTCTCTCTCTCAAAGGCTTCTGCTTTTCATATTTTCTTTTTAGAAAAAAAGCAACAACTTTTCTCCGAACTTTAATTAAGATTGAAGATTTAAAATTTCAAAGGTTGTCTGAGAAAACTTATATTGATAACGTTTGCATAGGCAGAGCATTTTTTTAAAAAGTAAAGGCACTGTGAGGGGATGGGGGTGAATAGCAATAGAAAGGAGAATAATTAGGCTTTTAATTAATAATCAACCTCCCTAGAGGGTCATAATTCAAAATATGTCAGCAAATTTGAAAATAGAATTTTTGGGGGTAAAATAAAACAAAGTTTTTACAGCGCATTTTGTGGAAAGCAATACACAGTCAAAAGTTTTTCCCTCTGAAGAATTTCTTGTGAGTTTTGTGCAATTTTGGGTATTGAAATGACCTTTGTATATCATGCTATCCTAGTATTCTCACTCTTAGCGAAAATTGAGGGGGAAGTCTTAATTAGACCTGAGGGCCCTTTCTGACAAATATGACTGGTATGACAAAATAAATAAGATGTCGAAAATAAATAAGATCTAACTGGGACAATACTAAAAAACTGGAACTTGCTTAACCAGTGATCTAACGGGAACTGGTGTATTCAACGTGCCATAGATCAGAATCAGATGTGATTTTTTTCGCCGCTTGTCCCTAGCGTCAGGTGCTATCGAACAGTGTTCATGTGTCAGGGTGGTGTTGTGCTCTCGTCGATTTTTAGTGTTATGTCGGATGTACTGAAGCAGCGCTACTACATCAAGGTTTTCCCAAAATCGTGGGAACGGTCAACTGGTCGACTGACGACGGTCTCACTTCACTAGAGTTCACTTTGGTAATGACATGGTTGAAAGCCGCACTGAATAGCAGACGAAAGCACTACACTCTACGACACTGAACACTACTCGGTAGCTACTGATGCTAGCTACGACGAAGGTTAAAACACGTTTTTTGTTGTAACGTTATATTTTTGTTTTGTTTTTCAGGTGCCGGCGATGTCTTCAGATTCTCAGGAAACGAAACGCACACAGATCATTTCAAACTTATACTCCTGGATGGGAACTCAATTCTCATTGGGGGAAGGTAAGAGACTTCTACTCTAATTATTATTTTTATTAGCTATAGAGGTTTTGTTTAATAAGGAGACATGACAATGCGTCAAGCTAAACATGTGTTGTTTGTTGCTTACATCTTTGTGATTGTAAAAATCTGGTGTGGAAACTGGACATCGAAAATTTAAGCCAATTACAATACTTTCCTTTTTATAGCATAAGGAAAGTAAAAAATGGCATTGTCTTACAATACGCATGGAACCAGTGTGCACTGCGTCCTAGCTATATGTGTAGTGAAAATCGTCCAGTGATATTTTACAACTACAGATTTGAACGCCGCATTTTCTAATTTCTTTCGAAATCGGCCAATATGATGGGATCTATTTAAATCGGCCAATGTGATGGGATCTATTGAAATCGGCCAATGTGGTGGAACCTATTTAAATCCGAATAAGGCAAACAATGTGAAAAGAAATTGTCACATTGGCGGGGATGGCGTCAAGGTTATTAAAGTTCGATTACAGAGTGAACGCAGTATCGGCGAGAAGAAAGCCAGTGTTACCGTGCCATGAAAGGTTACAGCTAACAAGATCAGGCACAAGCAACACCAACCCCAAACCGAATTGGGAAAGGGTGAAGTTAAGGAAGAAGAAGAAGAAAGCCTGCTGCTCTCAAGGGCAGCAGGCTGTTTTAGATACATTCGATCGTCTTTCACGTACATATTTCTGTGGTACACAATTTGACTATATGCTGATCCCACGAGATTTTAGTTAAGTTTTTATGTAGCGCCAAAGAAGGCAAAAGACCGTTAAACTATGGAGTGTTCGTCCGTTTCAAACTTTACCAATCTTTTTCCCCCTTTTTTTTACTTCCACAATAAAAAAAAACTCTTCTGTAGGGTTAAAAAAAAGTTCAAAGTTAATGTAAACAGAAAGTAGAAAAGTTCAAATTTAAATAAAAAAAGAAGAAGCTAAATTTCCCCAATGTACAAAACAAGATTTTTTTTTTAGACTTCTTTCAAGTGATTCCCAAGTTATTTAATAATTGTATCTCAGCATTTAGCCGTAGTTACTGCATTTGTAAGCACCATCAAGGGGAGCATGCCTTCATTAGGTGACGGTCCTGAGCCCATGTCATTACAGAAGGTTTGTTGTTCGGAAGGGTATCCAGCAGCCTTTAAAAAAACCTGCTTCAAACCAATGATGAAAGCTCATCAGCAAAATTTGAGTTTCTACGCTTTTATAGAAAATGTGAGAAGTTTTTATAGCTACTGCGAGAAGCAAGCAAGAGTTATCGTGTCAGGAAAGGATACAGCTAAAGAGAGTATTTACGGAACATAAGATTGTGCCATGGTAGTATTAAAGAAAGCAACGCCGACCCCAAACAGAATTGGGAAAAGGTGAAGTTAAAGAAGAATCCTGCAGGGAAGGCATATAAAAGAACAGAATTGTTTTTATCTTCAAGCAGAATGGACCCAACGAAACATAAGTCCTCCAATCTGATCTATGACCTTGCCCTTAGTCGAAAAGTGATAAGGCGTGATCATTGTAATTCAATGGGTACATAGATCAGATTGGAGGCATTGGATGAGATTAGATCGCTTCAGCTTTTCAATTTTGAATAATATAACATCAAATACCTGCCATAAATGCTGTCGTGGTAGTATTGTGGTGATAGCAAGCTTGAGGGGGATAACAGTGACTCACCAAAACAGAAGGTGACACATGCAATGTTGCACTTGTAACAGGTAACAGCTATTGAAGTAAATCCCGTCCGCCAAAATAGTACATTTTTTAAATCTGTAAACATATTTACAAGAGATTAGATTGAACAGATCACAAAAACAATGTTCTTTAGTAAACATGATTTTGCTCAAACTGCAGGTAATTTTACGAAATCATTTTTTGAAAGCTGTTAATACGAAATGGGGCCTACCAATTTTTTCAGCCACAAAAATGAAGAAAGGAGTTGTTTGCATATGATCATCATGGGTTAACATGAGGCTGGTTTCCGACCTTGCCCTTAGTCTTCTTTTACGACTGGCATGGACTTGGCTGCCTTGGAAGTATTCTTTTTAAGTCCCTCTAGCCACAAGGGAAAAAAATAAACAAGAAAATTCGAATACTAAAATAAAATATATTATTTTATTTTAACTGAGCAAATTCTTAAGTAAAGCTCCGTTTTTTTTGCATACGTTTATTAAGTTGCCGCGTAAATTTGGATAACATATACACAACTCCTGAGCTTTTGCTATTGTAAATGCATTTGCTCAGTTTTTCATTGTTTGGCACCCAATGTGAGGAGACGATCATTCAAATTAGTTTCTTACACTAATACCATTTTTTCCAAAGTTGAGTTACGTCGCGTCCACAACAGAACGTTGCGTGTAAAATTACTTTGAAAATATATTTTTCTAATCTTGCTGGACAATCTTAATTTTGATGAATTAGTGATTATTAAAATTAGATTAAGCCACATGAGTTCTCCTCGCCACCTTCATCCAGCAATGTAATACGTTGAAAGTTTGGACTAACAGTTGAGTCCTTGGAGGTCATTACAGAGAGGAGTAACGAGTGGAGTTGTGTGTTACAGAAAAAAGCTTGGCTCTACATGTCAATATTTTCCTAAAGAGACGTTGATTTGGGCCATTAATACAACTAGACTGAACGATATACAATCAATTCCATCAAACTCAGGGTGGGTAAAACACGCAAGACGCAAATACGCGGCGAGACTCTGCCGATAGCAGCACCAGACCGATTATTTAATTACCTCGTACCTGCATCGGGAAATAGATGAAATTGCTTCTGGTAAAATCCTCACCCCCTTTTTCCCTTCATTACTATTTACCTGCCTATGGCCGAAAACAATCAATGTCTCTTTCCACTTTATTTCCAAAAACCACAAAAATTCTCCGCGTTTATTAACATTATACTGCACGGAGGGGGTAGATGGTCTTTTCATTGATGTTTTTGCGTCTCGTTAACGAACATTGAATATAAAATTGAATAAATTTATGTTTATTTTGCAATAAAGAGATATCGACCTGTGAACCTGAAAAATTCTATTTGAATAGTCGACAGTAGAAGGTGGAACAAATTTACAAAATTGGTGCTGCCTATAAATTTTGTTGGATGAAAGAAAAGTAGGTCCACATTTTTTTATGTAAATTTTTTTAGGATTCAGTCAAGTTTTTTTAGTTAAGTGAAGATATAGTAATTTTTAACCTTCATTATGGTTTACTTGACATAATATCCCAATTTAACCAACTTTTTTAGGATTCATTTTCCTTTTTATTTGTAATCTGCAGTAAAATATATTAGCACACAGTAAACACATATGCATACACCGAGCAATCCTTATCAGCGGGCGATGCGTAAAGATTGCTTAAGATTTTGTATTTTAGTCATAAAGCTTCTTACCAGTATTTTTCAATACACAAAAATCTTCATATCCCTTTACATAAGGTACAACGAAATTTGGTAGAGGAAAAAATCCCTTTCAAAAGACTTCGTCTAAAATCCCCTCATTTACATACTCGGCCACTACATTTCAAGCCCTCCAGAATTTTGGAATAGATCCGTCGACCACGTCCTTTTTGTTTCTCCTTGGCAAAATTCATAGAGTGCCCGCACCACTAGAACTTTCAACGATAGTCCCCTAGGGAACGAGAGAGTTACCCTAATTCTTCCTTTTCAAGTTTGGAGTTTCGTCTAAAATTATAAATTTCTTGGATGGCTTGGTTAGCTTGGTTATAATCTTAAACGTGACAAAAAATTATATATTTTGAGTGTAGGAATAGGTTCCTATTGCGATTTGAACCTATTGTAATTTCAGAATCTTCGGTAGCCAGCGTCTATGGCACGTTGAATACACCATTTCCCGTTGGATCACTGAAGTTAAGCAACGTTCAGCGAGGTTGTACCATGTGGGTGTCCAAGTGGGTTCTCGCCCCGTGATGCCGGCTATTTTTCCCGCCCAACCCAGACTGGGTGATGTCAATGTGGGTAGCTGGTTTGCAAATTTCCAGCGAATGGAGGGTAAAACCCCCGTCTCAAATGACCAATCGATGTTAAAGAGACGTTAAGTCAAAAAAAAATCTTCGGTCTATATTGTGGAATAAATATTCTCTTGCAAGGAAAACTACATTGACATTAGATGATAATTTCTCAAGCGAGGGAGAAAAAGAAACACCAATTTGAAAAATCTATGAAAAAACAAAAATGTGTGGGCAAAAAGAAAATCAAACGCGGCCATTTGCATTTTGTTTTCCAAAATACCATTTAATAAATTGAATATTTTACAAAAGCTCTGCAAAAGAGCTTTGAAGGTTTGAATCCTTCCCATTTGAGTGAAAATTGTATGGGATTAGTTCAAACAAAATCTGAAAATTTTTGGTAAAGTGATGATACAGGGCAATGGCCACCTCGAACAAATAATTTTGTTATACTTAGTTGTTCGTACTAAGAATTCTTCCATCAATTTCGGCTACTGAACTGATTAGGGGCTTAAGAGTGGAGGTGAGGGAGCTGGCATCTGTTACGGAATTTTTGATTTACTAATTCTTATTCGAATAAATTTCTCGACCTCCTTCAAAATTCTCACGATGTTATCTCGCACAACTACAAATCCAATACGGTTTATTTGGACTTCCTGATGTTTGTTCAACTGCCATAATATTTTGAGAAATATTGAATTTAAATACGAGGTCTATTCAAAAAATACGCGGACTGAGTTCATAAAATAAAATCTACTTTATTTGGAAGTTACACGTCTGGGTCTCCTTCAAAGTACTCTCCCTCCCAACGCACACACTTATCTCAACGGAGTTTCCACTTGTTAAACAGGCCCGGTACGCTTCTTTTGAGATGGCTTTCAGCTCCTTCGTCGCATTTGCCTTAATCTCCTAGATCGTCTCAAACCTTCTTCCTTTGAGGGTTTTTTTCAGTTTTGGGAATAAGAAAAAGTCACAAGAAGCAAGGTCAGATGAGTATGGGAGATGGGGAAGAACAATAATCGAGTGTTCAGCCGAAAATTCACAAGTTATGAGTGCTGAGTGAGCTGGAGCGTTGTCGTGCTGGCAAAATCATTTGTCACTTTTCTGGCCTTTTGCGTAGGACGGCGTCACTCACACGTTTCAGTTACCCTCGATTACTGTTCTGCCCCGTCCCCCATACTCAGGACCTTTCTCCCTGACTTTTTCTTATTCCCAAAACTGAAAAGAAACCTCAATGGGAGAAGAATTGAGACGATTGCGGAGATTAAGGCAAATGCGACGAAGGAGCTGAAAGCCATCACAAAAGAAGCGTTCCAGCACTGTTTCAACAAGTGGAAACTCCGTTGGGATAAGTGTGTGCGTTGGGAAGGAGAGTAATTTAAAGAAGACCCAGACGTGTAATTTCCAAATAAAGGAGATTTTTTTTTTTATGACCTCAGTCCGCGTATTTTTTGAATAGACTTCGTATTGAATTGTTGGACAGTTACATCATTCCATTCTCTGTCATTCTCAATCAAATGGATTTCGGTACTTTCAACAATTCTTCCAGCAGTGTACTATTCAGTTCAGTTTGGAAAAAATTTCCGAGCATGTTGTCTATGTAGTAAAGGACTATATATCTAGTGCGTGACCTGGAGACATAATAACATTGGACAGGTCGATAAGTTACAGTAAACTTTTTGATTTTTCTTTCTTTCTCAAAATAGCTTCCCTTGAAATACAAATCATGGAACTTTATTGAGGGCAAATAGTTTTCAATATTCATCGACTGGTTCGCCTGCTCATAGATAAATAATATTAGTATTAGATATTCGTTCTTGTTCATTGTGCAGGGTGCCATACACATTTTACAAGATTTCTAAATAATATTATTAGTATTAGATATTTGTTCTTGTTCATTGTACTGTGTGCAAAGACTGCAAAGTATAGTTTATAGAATCTCGTACATTGTAAACGTTACATATTAACAGTGGCGAGGTTTAATTTGAACGTGTTTTGTCAAGTGCTGCCTAGTTGCTAGTTGCATTTGAAACTGTCTGCCGTCCCTGGAGACAGCCACATAACCATCTGCTAGTGAGCATTTACAGTCTGTACTGGGATCACTGAGAACGTTAAAGGAGGATGCACCTGGTGCTTAACCAAACCAGAGATTTCCTACGAAATATACAAATATTTTGTGTGGACGCTCCAATTTGAAAATATGTTCCGATGTTAATCATGGTGTTTTTTTTTTTTTTTTTTAATTGGCCCAACGTCTATTTAACATCCTTTGGTCATTCAAGAGGAGGGTTTCACCATCCATTCGCTAGAAACTGGAAACTAGGCAAACCAGCTACCCACATTGACCTCACCCTGTCTGGGTTGGGCCGGAAAAATAGCCAGCATCACAGGAGCACGAACCTACGTGGACAATAATGGTACAACCTCGTTGACGTTGTTTAACTTCAGTGATCCAACGGGAACTGGTGTATTCAACGTGCAATAGACGCTGGCATTCATGTTTCTTGAAATAAGATTCTTCAATGCTGAACTCGAGCAGCAGCTATGGCCTTCTTTTAAACCAAAATTTATTCAAATTTCTAAAAAAAAAGTTGAACTAATAAGAATATCTTTTCAAAAGTTCGCATTCAAAATTTAGAAATCATACTTTGGAAGCAGGTATTATGTATTAATTTCTTTTCGGTACACCATCAGGTGCATGCGTAACAAATTGAACGTAAAAATTAAAAAAAGATAGCAAATATATAAAAAAAGTATCAAAAAATTCGTCATCCAGGAAAGTTTAATTAAAATCGTGAGCTTTCGAATAGAAATTTCAAAATTGAATGAGTTTCAAATTTGATATTTTTCCCCCGCGATCGTGTGCACATTAGCGCATCACACCGCGCTCTTTCAGTGATGTTCTATGTTGTGTTAAATAGCGTGGAAAAATCTTTAATTTTATGCGTTAAAAGTTTTTCACTTTTCCATAATTGTCAGATAATGGTTCGAAATGTTTTATTAAAATATAAAACATTTCAAACCATTATCGCTCCAAAGTGTTTTGTAATTTTCGTTTTCTGTCGATGATGAGTTTTATCAAACGCTTTTTGGTTCATATTCCAAAAAATATTTGGACAACAACTTGACCACACTAAAAGACTATCAGAGAGATCGTGAATACATTTTTCGACATCTTTCAACACTCATATGAGTGATGAAAGATTAAATTAATGTTTAAAAAATACTAGCAGTGTTGCTTCACAACTGCTAGCCACGGTTAAAATTTGTAGAATTTGACGAAAAATTATCTTTATCCCCAAATATATTTAAAATTTCTAACTCTGATAATTTATCTGATGTCCAGAATTCTGCGCCTATTTTGCTTGGCGCATTAGAATCATGGCCATTCCAGTGCTAAAATTATTCCATGATTCCATAAAAAATCGTCCCTAAACGGCTCGACATTTTTTAATACTGATAATATTTCTTGGGTTCTCATACTATATTTTCTTTAGGTTCTATGCCCATTACTTTTTCGATATCCCTTACCGTTCTACCTAAACAAATAATTTTCTAAGTTCCATACAAAAATCGGCCGCAAACGGTCCGATATTTTTTAATTTTTTATTCCGGTCTCAGTCTATATTTTTTTGGAAGGTGGGAGGCATTCCCATAAATTTTTCGAAATCTCTCCTGACCAATCAGTTTCGGACAAATAAACATACATATATACACACACACATACGTACAACATGTTTCTCTTTTATATATACGGGGTGTCCCAAAAGTCCGAGACCACCTGAATATCTTTTGAACGGCTTTATGTGGAGTTTTGAAATTTTGCATGGTATTATATCCCAAAGCAAACCACCTGATGGTGTGAAGTACTCTGAAAAAATACACGTCTAGCGTATTTGGTTTCAAAATGGCGGCCATTTGAAATTTCCAAGATATGACTTCCAAGAGTGTCTAAAACTAGGCAAATTATTTGCAATGAGATATTGAATGATTGCATAGGACACCAAAGTCTAGGAACCTGCTTTTTAGACATAATTCGCCTAGTTTTAGACACTTCGCTTACTTTTAGAAATAATTCGCCTAATTTTAGAAACTCTTTGAAGTCATATCTTGGAAATTTTGAAACCAAACACGATAGACGTGTGAAATTTTTGGCGAAGTACTTTTAATTTTATTCTCTTTCTGAAAATGTATCAAAATATGGGGGTTCATATTTAAAGAACGAAAGTTGGGCCTCCTGGGTGCCATATGGGACCCGCCCCTGAAAATTTTGGGATATAATACAATGCAAAATTTCAAAACTCCACATAAATCCGTTCAAAAGATATTCAGGTGGTCTCGGAATTTTGGGACACGATGTATAGATGAGTGATGATAACACAAACAACGACAAATATAGGGGACTTAGCATCCGAAGAAGGAATCAAATTAGAAGCTATATCACTGGTTATTAGTTATTTGCTAACCCCACAGGAGCGTTCCTAATTCAATCCTCTTCTGTTTATGTATACAGGCTGGATTTGACTTAAAGGATCCCAAAGGAATTTATATTGCTCCCCGCCTCTGGGGCCCTCCCGCGCCGCGGGGTCTGCGTTAGCGCTTTCGTCGGCATTGTCTTGAGATCGTGTCAGTAACTGATCCCCGACACATATAGCGTTCCTTTACCTTTTCAAAGTTTTTCATTTGATTAATCTGCCTCACTAGGTAACATACTAATCCTCGGTATTATATTTTCACATATAAGTAAAGCGCTTTCATTTTTGACGGAGCGCGACGGGTTGAAGGAATGGGAAGTAATATATCAGAGGAAATAATAATTTCCAAATCTTCAACATCTCTCGTATAAATCTTTATTAGGTCGGTTTGTTACAATGTCTTATCGGTATTCCATTGCTCGGATCTCTGATGGTATACTACTGGTTTTGGTCAAATCTGGAAACCACAAAACTAGCACTAAATTTGCCGATTAATCCTGAAATAACTGATGTTAAGAGATAGCTGTAAAAAAATATTTTGGGACGTGTTCCTCTCATGGAAACAGTTTTCGCTCAATTTTTTAAACTTTCCTATAAAAAGGAAAGTTTTGTAATGGGATGAAAATTGTCGAAAATTTCATCCGCGGTATTGAGATTTTTTTTTACTGAAAGTTTCAAAAACATTCTGATTTGTTCAAACCCCCCTCCCCCTAATCCTTTAAGATTAGGTGTCTCTTAATTGACCCATAGAATATTGTATCGATAGCTCTCAAATGTAGAATTTCCCGGGAGAACCAAGGCTTTTCACCTTGCAGATGCTACGCGCCAAAAATAAATTTTTGAAGAAAAAAAAAAAAATTGTAGTTACCACCTAAGCAAGTTAGATCATCGGTATTGTGGTTTCCCAATACAATGAACCTATCTTTTTTTCTGTTACATCACCCTGTATATTATCCCCCCCCCAAATTATTTGTTTGAAGGGAAAACTATTAACATTTTCCGATAAAAAAAAACACACTGTCCACCAAAACGTTTTATCGGAAACATAAAACGACGCTGCGTTATAAAACCAAAATGACGGGAACTGGCAATATAATGACGTGTAAAATATATCTCGATAGGATGAGCCCTAAATATTTTAGCGGAATACTTAGGTTCCTTGTTCGTTGTTTCCAGAAGGGATCGGCATGTTTTTTACAGACAAAAGAGGATGCGTAGATCAGGAATCGAACAAGTGGTGTGTTCAGGTATCTATTATATCTGTGATCTGCGGAACTCACCCATATTTAAATGGCCACAATTTAACCCAATATGGTTAAAAAATCAGCTCTATGAATATAATGATTTTTTTATATAAAAATCGGATATAATGATTTTTTTTATATAAAAATCGGATAAGGCGTTTGAGAGTTATTGAGGTTTAACGTCTCCTTAACATTTATTGGTCATTCGAGGCGGGAAACTTAAAAAAAAAGATACCCAATACCTCACCCAGTCTCGGTTGGTCCAGAAAAATAGCCAGCATCTCGAGGGCGTGACCTCACTGGACGTTGCTTAACTTCAGTGATCTAGCGGAAACTGGTAATAGACCAGTTTCCTTGAAATTGGACGCTGACTGAATTTGACATTTCTATGAATATAAGGCGTTCGAAAGTTCTCGTGGATCAGGGCGCTGCGGTACTGACTCATTTAAATTTGGCACCGGGTGGCCCAGTATGGCCCAAAATGTAGTAAGCCGATTGATTCTATGACTATTGTGAACTGTGAATTGAAGATCTCATAACTAATCCGAATACAATATCTTTAAGATGAGTGTTCTTTTGAGTAGTGATAGGGAAAAATGTCTCTTCAGATGTTGAGTTCCAACGAGGATATCGTGAACTATAGCCCGGGATATAAACACATATAGACGTTTAAACTAAAATAGTAGTCAAAGCTAGACCTGAATTCATTCGGTTAAGAAAGTTCAAACAAAAAATAAAGCTTTCCAATGTACGAAGCAAACTCATTTTTTTTTTGCTCGGAACATAAAATTGTCGCGTCATGTTAACACACAAATATCAACAAAACTAACATTCTTTTGTGACACACACATGACGTCATGAATTATCGTCCCTCCCACCCTTAATTTCCAAATGATAAAAAAATTACCCTCATCCCCACCCCCCCTCATTGTCACGTTCAATATTTATTTTCCTTTGACATATGAAAAAAAACATGCCACAGTAGCGTTTGACATGTGGCTTAGAATTGACGGACAATGGACGTCATATGTTATGTATTGTTGTCCCATATTCTACAATCATTTCGCATCATTTGATATTCTTGTTCAGGGTAGCATCAGATCACAGCGGACCACCCTATGCTTTTTGTATGAATATATATTCTAACTTCTCACTTTTTCTTATTTTTAGGCTTTTAATTGTTAATATAGTAACATAAACGTTATGCTCCAGAATGTTAAATTTGAACAAATCCTATCTCTTTAGATTCAGGTCTTTCACAAGTCAAGCCTAAGAACTATTTACAAGAGTCCGATAGCTTGCAACCCGGAACGGGGTGGGCAATGATAGTATTAGGACTATTAGGTCGGTCGGGTAGAAAAAAATATCGGCGGGTGGAAAAATTAATTGACATTGATTGGTTGTAAAGGTAGCGTATCGGAGGCTACCGGATTAGGTAGTGTAAATTGAACTTCAGCCTGCCAAATATACATCAACACGCACTTTTGAGCTCTCATTTTAGTTCTGCCTCTGCTTACAGCCACCTCACTCTACATTGTTTCAACTTTTCCTCTCATTTGCCGTTGAAAAGATTATTAGTGCATGCTCTTAGTAATGCTGTTGGGTCCCACCAGAAAGAAATTGTGCATCTTTTTTTTTTACATTAATGAGCTTAGAAAGTAATTATGGAAGGATTTTTTTTGTTTAAATATAAATGGTAGAGTTAAAACGAGACATCACTTTGTTTCTGAGAGTCATAGCTGCTCCAGGAAAATCAACACATGACCCAATTTTGAGGTGTTTGTCCTTGCAATTATGAAAATATTTGATTGTTTTTGGGCATCTGGACACGGGATGACGGCAAGATAAAAAACTCCTAATGGGTGACCATTAGGTAAAGTTGTAAAATGTATTTTGTCCATCATAAAACTCTGTACAAAATGTTGCTGGAAAGGGTAAAATGGACTCTAATGCTATTTTTGGGTCCAAGCCAACTCTGTTCATAATATGACTTTTATTTTGTCTTGTTTTAAAGTTTCAGCAGAGATAACAAATTTAAATTGAGCTTGGCTTTTCGTTCTGCTCATTAAATGTTTTTATTAGATTTCAGTAATGAGTACAAGTAGATTATATTTTTGTTTATATAGTAGGGAAATAAATATGGGAATAGCATTCCTAATGACTCTCCCTCTAAATATACTGTTTAGCTTTGGATTTTTGGGTTGCACACAACTTCAGACGGACAAATTCTTCCCAAAGCTACTCTTAACCCTAGAATGACTAGGGGGGGGGGTCAAAATTTTGCCCGCGGTTTGAAAAAAAGCCTAGATTTTCTTTTTATTTGGTACCAGGGGCTTGATATCCAAGCTATTTGTCAAAGATGTGATTTATTTATCTATGGTATTGGTGGCATAACCCCTCCTACTGATAGCTCGTGGAAAAATCAGCTCTTCTGGAGCGCGGGCAAATTTTGACCCCCCCCCTGGTCTTACTTGGTACAAAAAATTTAAAAACAAAATGTACACTTCTTTACCACCTCATTGCATCTCTGGAAAAATAAATTTTTAAAGCCATTGTGCCTTTTAAAATGTACTCTGATGCTGACTTCTTTGGTCATATTGATAAAAAAAAGTCAGCAGAATGGACTACAAAAAAACACAGACTCAGACTTGGGGGTCAGTTGGGCAAATCAAATGATATATAATGGTTTCATTTGTTTCTTTTCATTTTTGAGTTCTAAATGAAAATAAATAAATAAGGAAATAAGGTTAGTTATCCTATTATTGTGTATAGTTATTATTATTCTCTTTTTTGGTACGGAACCCTTTATTGTTAATGTAACGCTAAGTGCCAAAAATTCCTTTTGGCACTTAGCGGTTGGGGGGTAGAAAATGTAAATGTGTATATTTCTTTGTGTTATTATATCAAAATCTTGTGGGCATCATAGCATTACAAGGTATTTTCTAACAATCACTTCAATAAACCAAGCTATACTTAACAATTACCTCATAACGCTACTTCTTGTCGCTATTACTGTAGCTACTAAATTATTCTCAGGAGGTTGTGTTACCCCCAAGCACAACAAGACCAGGTAGAAAAAACCTGAAGTATTGCGAAAGCAGGGCATAACTTTTTTTTTCTGAAAAAAGACCAAGTAGAAAATTCGAAAAAAAAACCTTTTTCAAATTTTTCACCCAACTAGGATTCGAACCCGGTACCTCCCTGGTACCGGGGGGAGGGGGGGGGTAGTTAATGACCCAACATTGTGATTCCTTGCACAATACAAGTTTCTTCTTCGGTTTGCCCTCAATGAACAACTTTTGCTCCACTACGTGATTTTAAGAAAGGGAAAAAAATCAGCACACTTCTCACAAATTTAAATAACTTTTAAATTTTGCCCTATTTTCCTCCTCGTTTTTCATTGTACATACTTCCATTCATAGAAATCTAACTTTGCCCCCTCCCCTCAGTAAGTTGCTTCGTGGCTTTTGGCGGATCATGTTTAATACAGGGTGCGGCTCGGAAATGGTACCCTTTTTTGAAAATGCTCCTGTATCGCAACAAAAAATCGTAGGTTGACGAGGCCAGTGTCCCTGGACGCAAAACGAACGGAATTTTCTTATTTTGTGAAAAAAAATTTAACCAGTAGCTTTTTTCTCTTGGAAAACACAAGTTTTCATTTTTCCGTTTTTGTAGAATATTTTTTCACCTCTAAGTTTAATTTTTTCAAACCCCTCGATCAAAGAAAGATGAGGTGGTCCAAAGAACGCAAATCTTTTGTAGTGGAAGCATACTTCTCTTACGAGCATTCCATTGAGGCGACACGGCGTGCATTCCGAGTTCGCTTTCCGAGTTCCGTTCGCAAAACAATTTTGCTTTGGGTAGAGAATTTCATAAGAACAGGAAGTGTGATAAAGAAGTCTCCAGGACCAGCTCAAACTGTAGGACTCCATAGAATATGGAGACGGTTCGACAGTCGATTTTAAAGTCACCAAAGCGCTCTGTCCGTAAACATGCAGCCGAGTAACGCCATGAAAATTTACCACAAGACGCTCTTGTCTTCTACAATGATGAGGCTCGCTCTCAGCTGTCTCTCGCCTTGTGATTTTTTTTCTCTGAGGCTATCTGAAGGCAGAAGTTTTCAAACATCTCCAAGAAATCTTGATGATTGATTAGCTAAGGATATTCATTCGTTAAGAAATTGAACAAATCTCCGATACTCCGATTAAATATTGGAACGTGTACACAGAAATTTCCAAAATCGTCTTCAGCAATGTATCGACATTGGCGCCATCACCTTCAAGATATTGTATTCAAAACCACTTGAAAATAAAATTCCGACCTTTGTGATTCAATTGAAAAAATATTTTTTCTTTATCTATAATACTTTCGTTTTTATTAGCGTTTCAAAAAAGGACATTTTTGAGCCGCACCCTGTATGATACTAAGGGGTTTGAATTTTTTATTTCTTGGATTTTCCAATGGGTCAAGGAAATCTTTTTCCAAAGAAGATTCTATATGTAACAAAATGCCACCGACAAAAAAATATGGTAAATACCTATGTAGTACATAGAAAATAAACTTATTTCTTCTCAGGCAAAACCCGGAAAAATGCTTCCTCTTCGCTCTACGATTTTTGGAAGTTACCAAATAAAAATCGATTTTTTTAATAAAAAAAAAGTACTTGAGAGGGTACTGGGTGGAAAAATGTCGTAAACTTTTTGGTGGTTCAACCAATTCCAAAATGGATGCCAAAATGAGATATTCCGTTTAATAATAAACAAAATGGTCTTCACATATCGTTTGTCTCCGACTTTTAGAAGTTATGGAATCCGGGGAGGTTAGCAGGAAGTGCTCGAAGTGGCTTCGATGAGCAGCGATACACGCCTCTGCCCTTCGAAAAATGCAGTTTAGTACTCGTTCTGTGATTCCTGGTCGGTTCATTATGGGGTAGAATGCCTGGAAAATCTTTACTTGCAGTTCCTCAAGATTAGTCTATTTTTAAAAAATTTAGTCTATTTATAAATTTATTTATATTTAAATATAAATTTATATTTAAAAAAATTAGTCTATTTATAAACAATTAGTCTACGCTACTCCTGTAGGGACATAGAAATCTATGGGATTGTGATCAACTCGACTAACATTGGTTACCTTTAATCCACGCAATCGAAATCTCCCCGTCTGGGGTTCAATTCCATAACTTCTGAACCGTAAGTCGAAGACAAACGATATGAAGACCTTTTTTGTGTATTTTTAAACGGAGAATCTTGTCATCCATTTTGCAATTGGTTGGACAACCAAAAAATTTAGACCATTTTTTCAATCAGTACCCCATATCTCCGGCCCTGGTCATTGGACAATTATGAGGCCCATGTCAAAAGATGCCAACAGATCCGTTTAGGATCAAATTTTTTGTTTCATCGAAATATCTCAAGTAGTTTTTTTGTTATTAAAAAAATCGATTTTTATTTGTCCTAACTTCCAAAACTTCCAAAAATCGTAGAGCGAAGAGGAAGCATTTTTCCGTTTTTTTGTTTCAGAAGAAATAAGTTTATTTTTTTATGTACTATTCACCTTTTTTTTTTGACGGTGGCATTTTGTTACACCCTGTATATATTTAATGCTTAAAATTTTACTTTGGTTCCCGGTCAAAATTAGAGAAATAACCGAATTTCATTTTGGAAAATTACCGGGCGTTCAACCGCCGACGAAAGCTATGTGTTTTTGACTGAAAAAGTTAAGGTCTAGTTTAAAAACCACCATTCTTCTTTTATTTATCTGTTTGTCTTTTTGTACTTTGATAACTCTCGAACGCCCTATCCGATTTTGATTATTTATTATATTGGGACACCCGAGACCAATTAGTGACATTTTAAATGAGATAGATCTACTCCGAACTACTTGAGCCAGTGAACAGGATTTCGTACAATGCCTAATAATGAACGTGAAAATCCTTTTCATCTAACATGAGTCTTGATAATTGGAGGGAGGCAGCTTAAGTCCCCATAGATTATTTCAATTTTGGGAGCGAGATTATTAAGATTGATTCTCCTTAAGGGGCGACACATCGTATTTGTATTAAGCTTGACGTGAGAGAGTTTCAATTTTTAAAAGGCAAAATTCCAGGCAGGATGTGCAATTGAATTTTGAATAGACATGAAAATTGCATTGCAAGCTTCCTATACATACAGGGTGTAACATTGCCAGCTTTCTACAGATACATGGTGTAAAATTTCAAGCTCCTGTATCATGCAGGGTGTAACATTTCAAGCTTCTGTATCATACAGGGAGTAACATTGCAAGGTTCTGTATCATATAGGGAGTAACATTGCAAGGTTCTGTATCATACAGGGAGTAATATTGCAAGGTTCTGTATTATACAGGATGTAACATTGCAAGATTTCTATGCATATATAGTGTAACATTGCATGCTTCTGTATCATACAGGGTGTAACATTGTAAGCTTTCTATACATACAATGTGTAAAATTGCAAGGTTCTGTATCATACAGGATTTAACATTGCAAGCTTCTGTATCATACAGGATGTAACATTGCAAGGTTCTGTGTCATACAGGATGTAACATTGCAAGGTTCTGTGTCATACAGGATGTAACATTGTAAGCTTTCTATACATACATGATGTAACATTGCAAGGTTCTGTATCATGCAGGGTGTAAAATTTCAATTGCAAGCTTCTGTGTCATACAGGATGTAACATTGCAAGCTTCTGTGTCATACAATGTGTAACACTGCAAGCTTCTGTATTATACAGGATGTAACATAAGCCAGCTTCTACAGGGTGGTCCATTTTGAATTGCGGCGCAGTCTTATCTCCGAAATTCTTCTTATTTAACTTAATTATTCCCCAATTCTATTTAGTGCCTACCCTCCTTAGCTGTATCCTTTCCTTTTCTGGCACGATTCTGCCTTTAGTATCAAAGCGTAGTAACTCCATTTTGCCGATGATTTCCTTCTTTGGTTTGAAGCGGAGTTTTTTTAAAGGCTTGAATGCCCTTCCTAAGTTCCCTTCTGTATTTATATGGGGATAGGACCGTCACCTATTTATTAAAGCTGACTTGCTCCTCTCGGTGGCTACATTAGAATACATAAAATCTATTCTTACTAAAATGTCACATGACAACGAGCAGATATAATGTGATTACCTTGATAGTTTTGTCAAGGTTACACATTTTAATTACAAATTTCGTTTTTTTAAAAAAGACGACCTGATTTACCTTTTAACAGAATCGAGTTTTCCATCAAATTCTACATTCAATCGAATTTTCCATCAAATTCTACATTCAATCGAATTTTCCATCAAATTCTATATGCAATCGAATCAGATTCTACATTCAATCAAATATTTATTTTATTTTTTTTTCGCTTTTTTTCTTCTTCTGTGTCGAGAACTGTTCCACTCTAAAGATGCATGTGTGACAAGAAAGGTCTTGTCACTGTAAATCAATGCTAATAATGAAAAATATAATAAAAAAAAAATCCCCGAATTTCAGAGCATGACGGGAATGTAATTTCCATTGTAATGTGTCAGAGGTTAGACTCCTCTGAAACACAATAAATAATAATAATAATGACACACGATTTGGCATATGCGTCATCGTGCTCTAAGATCTTTAATTGTTTCCATTCGCTTCTATTCTGAAGGCCTTTTGTTTGATATGTCACACACGCAAAAAATAAAATAATTTTACCATTAAATGTAGAATTTGATAGATACCTACACCCTGTATATAATAACTTTTGTGAAACACTTGCGCCTTCGCTGAACTGTTTTATTTATTTCATATTGTCGAGTATTTTACAAAGTTTTCTCTACTCGTTTTTTTCTCCTTATTTCTTCTTAAATTGAAAGGAAATGGAACTTTAGCAACGAGCCAAAAGAGGCCAGGTGTTCCGTTTTTCAGCTTTAATTAAATTGAAATAATTATTTCTTGCCGTAATGAGCGTGACGTTTAAACGATTGCAAACGAAAAGTACAACATGTATGTGTATACTTAAAATACTATTTACACTTGTCCAAAAGCTTCCGACACAACTGGATAAAGGGATCGTTGGCAACGATTTATGTCGGTAGGTTGGAGAAATTATCAATGGGTGGAGAAAATAATGAACTCTGTTTGGTTGAAAAATTATCGTGTCGTATCGGTTTGGAAGCTACCGGACTAAGTGTGTATAGAACTTAAAGGTCTCAACACTTTGACACACAAGACCCGACCAAAAATATTGACGGGTCCTTTGTACAAGGTGATTTTATGTAGAACGGTCAAATATCTCGGATCCTGTTGGAGATATAAAAAATATATTCTGACCAAAGTTTCATTATATCTAATGGGACAAGTCGTGGTAAACACGATGAATTCTGAAGGATTCATGCAATTTTGATTCAATTCGGTATAGATGTTACGGTGAAAGTATATAATTGGTGAATGTATACAATTGCCGGGTATACAATCACCAAAATCACTGGTAAATGTACGAAATTATTCCCAATTATCTACTTTTACCGGTAATTATATACAATCGCCAGAGGAGCTTGGTGAAAGTAAGAAATTCAAATTTCAACGATCGACACCCAAGCCCAGTACCTTTGTTTACTACGTTTTTTTTNTTATTTATTTATTTATTATTTTATCAATATAAGCGTTAAGATAAATTCTTGAGAATAATTTCCTACATTTACCGGTTCGAGGCATGGTCGAATCAAAACGTTTCCTAACCTCTCGGGGGGGGGGGGGNCTCTAGGGGGGGGGGGGGGCGTTTATCTTAACGCTTATATTGATAAAATAATAAATAAATAAATAAAACGTGGTAAACAAAGGCACTGGGCTTGAGTGTCGATCGTTGAAATTTGAATTTCTTACTTTCACCAAGCTCCGATGGCGATTGTATATAATTACCGGTAAAAGTACGAAATAGAGGATTTTTAAAGATTATTTCCTACTTTTACCAAAGACTCCGGTAAATGTATACAATTACCGCATTATCTACTTTTACCGTGACATAGACATTCATAATACGCATAGAATTAGCTGATTCTTTTAGGACCAATTGGTGGTCCACTGGTAGCAATTTTAAGTTAATGAGATCTATGGTTCACAGAACTTGTAGTTCAAAATATAAGTCAGAATATGAAATGCCATGCTTCCAAGAAATTTTAAAAAAATCGAAATGAATTTTTTTTCCAATTTTGGGAAATAATTTTCATTATAAATTCGCCTCTCATTTGACCTACCACCCACACTTGGTTCAAAATTGCATTTGATGTTTATATCAAATGCCTCATTTGCATAAAATTGTCCATCTCTGATTTCCTCGAAAATTATCAAATCTATTTCTAGAGGAAGTAAAATGAAATGCATCGCCATTGCGTTTTGCATAAATATAGCCGCACCATGCAGCATGAATCTGACATGAGGGAAAATTTTAAGCTCAGCACATCTATACTGCACTTTGCATGCAGTTCTATTTAAATTCTCATTTCATAAAATGTTTGCTTTTTTAAAAAAAAGCAAACATTTTATGAAATAGACGACTCTGTGGTGGAGTGTGTGTTGCACTTGACTAGCACCAGGGAGGTAGCGGGTCCGAATCCTGGTCAGGTCGAAAATTTGGAGAAAGGTTTTTTTTTTTACTTTTCTATACTTTGTCTGGTTGGTGTTTGAGAGTGAATCAGCATCCTGAATACAATAGCGACAACTAGGAAAACGACAATAACCGCGCGCTAACTCTAGATTCAATTATT
This sequence comes from Pachypsylla venusta, assembly GCA_012654025.1. NCBI lineage: Eukaryota > Metazoa > Arthropoda > Insecta > Hemiptera > Aphalaridae > Pachypsylla > Pachypsylla venusta. The sequence goes on from CM022875.1 coordinate 33,232,834, forward strand.
TTAACCAAGAGGTTTATCCTTGGCATGAAAATAACTTTATTGCCAAATTTCAAATGTCTGGTATGTACCCTTCTTCATAGACCGACAGACAGACACTCACGGACCAAAGGTTGAAACTCGAGATTTGGGCTCTGGGGAACTCAAAGTAAAAAAGATATTAAAAAAAAATATATTAGAGACAATTGGTAACATTATGAGTTACTTATTATCCGTGTCCAGGATAGCATATTATGCTACTCTGAGGACGTCGGAGTGGAGGTTGCTGGGTTTGAACCTTTGTCCTACCCTACTGTTTCCGATTCAGAGCGTTTTACCACTACACCACCAACCCACACCTAAAATAATACAGAAAGTAACCATGCAATATTACTATGTTACTGACATAATTATATTGCAGTGATTGATATGGTTCTGGGGCCTATGTCAATTATTAGCCTCCAAGAATAGATGTATGATGCCAATTAAAAACTTTAGCATCAAAAACAATAACTTGTGTTAGCTCTGCAATTATGAGTTTATTTTTATGCTGCTCCTGTAGCAAAGTGCTATTGGAAAATGTCTCACCCCGTATAGATGCACATTCGACTAGTGCATGCTTGCATACTGCTGACCTTTGCTGCCCCCCCCCGCCTCAGAATGTTCATCTCACTGCATTCTCCACAATCCGCTGTCAAGAGTCAAAACTGATGTATGCAAATGTATTTAAACATAAAAAAATGCTCCAATTGGGTTTTATTTTTATTTTTTGAAAAAATCGTGAAATCCCTCCATTGTGAATCCGACATTTTCTTTTTCCCTAAAGGCGTTTGATGTCTGTCTGTCTGTCCGAATTTAAAATTTGTTCCATTGAGAGGCACTGCCTCATAGGGTTTCAGTGGATAACAAATGTATAGAATATAGGAGGGAGGGGTTTGTCGGTAAACGAGACAAAAATTGTCCCACCACCAATTTTTTTTTTTATATTTGTAATCTCCACTTTTGACCCCGATATACATCCGGAAGTGCACTTGTTTTACACGATGCAAGCCACAATTTTCATTCGATTTTGACGAAATTTGGTATACATGTTTAGGACATGGGGGAAATTTGCTGTATAGTTTTTGGGGGCACTGCCCTCCCCCCGGGGCCCAATATTGTGTTCTTTAAAAATGATTTTTATCTTTTTAGCGGTTTACTGTAGAAATGTAAAATTTTGATATGTTATGGCTACTGTTAAGGGCTTTTCTATTTTGAAAAATTCGGACCCCAGGGGCCCAAGGTCCTAATATTTTTTTTCTATAAATGACTGCAACACTAACGTGAACACCTGCTCATCTTGATCCACTAGTTTACTTTCGAGGTAAACCAAAAATTTGAATAAGAAAAAAATCTGCCCCCCCCCCCCTGCTCTACATATACACCGCACATGAGTAGCCACTTAGCGCTGACCGAGTTTAATGAAATGTTTTATCTAGTTCAGTGCTCAGCGCTCTTAAATTTTAGTATGGAATATTTGAGATTGATTGTGACGAAAATTTGGGGGCACAATTTGACACCAACTGTAGCCTGCATACCAAATTTTATCAATATTGGACAATAAATTAAATAATTAGACAGTATCGATTCGGATTAATTACAAAGTTGACAAGATTTCGATAGTACTCTGACTATCATCGTCAGGCCGATGTAGAGTCAACATCGGCCTGACGATGATAATCTGAGTACTATCGAAAGCTTCCCAACTTTATAATTAATCCGAATCGATACTGTGTAATTATTTAATATATTTATTATCTTGCGATTCTTCTATAAAAAAATACTACAGGATACGCCCGCTTCTCTTGGCGCCTTATAGGCATGGCCGTTTATAGTTTCAACCCCAAAAGTAGCCTATGTTCTTTCCTATAGTTTAGTCTATCTTCATACCAAATTTCATCAAAATCGGTTCAGTAGTTTAAGCGTGAAAGCGTAACATACATACATACATACAGACAGACAGAGTTACTTTCGCATTTATATATTAGTATGGATATGGATATGGATTGGACATTTGGACAACATTGTTTGTGAAAAGTTTTATTCGATTTTTATACCTTGAAAGGAGAGAATATAAAATTTTCACGGGGTGATACCTACTTTTTCGTAACGATTCCTAAGGCGTAAATTATTGACAGATTGATTTTCTTTGATAACAGATACTATCTAACGCACGAAAGATTGGTCCCAGTGCGAGCCCAGAGTCCTTCCCAGATGTAGGACTCTTCTGAAGTCTGTTTCGACTTTCCACATCAATCATTCCACATTCTCGTTGGCCGAGTCCATATTTTTCATTGTTCAAAAGTTTGGGTGAATTGAAAAATAAAAGTTTTGTTGAAAGCGTGATGCGCGTTGCTCTAGTACAGAAAGCTTTCCTGCCGAAAAGAGAAATCCTTTTCCCCCGCAGCATATCGCTTTCCATGAGGATGTGTATTATTACCAGATGTTCAAATTCTCAAGCTTTTTTTTGACAAAATTGATTCTTGGTTAAAAATAAATATTTCAGTGAAATAATAATATTAAAAAAAAACTCTGCCCATTGTGACACGTTGGTTTAGCCCCCTCAAAATTCGATATTGTACGTTTCAAGGTACGTATAGAATCCCAAAAACGAATTGGAAAAAAAAACGTTTGTCCTCAGCCCTCCATACTCTTGTCATAATAAAGTTTTAGTATGAAACCCTATTGATGTTGACCTATTTTGATTAAATTTGTTGCTTGACTGACGGCGAGGAAAAATTTAGGGGCCAAATTAGAGGGTTCGATGGTAGAGATTGCCACAGGCAATAATCGCGCTCTTTGGTAACATGTAGATTATAATTTTATCCTGTAAGTTTTTTTTATCATTTATTTTCATCTGTATATTATTTAATTTGTTATCAATAAAGAATATTATTATTAAAAACGGCCATCCCTAAGTGGCAAATTTAACATGAAATTTTCCAAATGTTCATTATTGAAAAACAAGAAAGTGCAAGAACTAACACAAAGGCTTTTTTGACGATTTTTGGAAAGAAATGGATGAAATACAATTAGGTTAGCTAAGTTGTGAACTCCCCTGCTAATTCGCTGCAATTAACAAGAGCTACTCAGTGGTTTTAAGAGGCTGAGGTTACCCCGAGAAGCAACACGCCCGACGCCACGTTAACTAACTTCAGTTATATGACTGGAACAGGTGGATTTTTCAGAGCAGTTTTGGGAAGATCTTCATTCGCTGCCGTTCAGTGTAATCAACAATAGCTCCCTGAAATAGTCAGCGACACCTGGTGTCTTCGAGTAAACTCCCATCCTGAAACTGAACACACATGACGTTGTTTAACTTCAGTTCCCGTAAGAGAGGAACAGGGAGAATTTTTTGAGAGAAGTTTTAGCAAACACTCCATTCGCTGCCTAATCAATAATAGCTACCCCAAATAGCTAAATTCACGTTGTGCCCTCGACTAACTTAAATAAATATTTCTAAAAGAAATAGTAATTTTTCTAAAAGAAATAGTTATTTCCTGATGCGTAGTTTCTTCTAATCCAACTATGGGAGTTATATTATAATTTATTTTATGAGAATTTATTTAACGGGCCGAGTCCTGATAATGTAAAATAAAAATCATCTATCCATCATCGTGTCCGATGGATGCTGTCTCATACAACTATCCACCATGTCACTATTGATTGATTAAAAGGAACTGGTGTATCCAACGTGCTCAAGATTTGGCTTCGTGAACTCTTTAGTTCCTAAAATTCGTAATGTTCAACTTTTATTAAATTTTTTCTTGAGTTCAACGTTTCCTTCCCCTTTTAATCTTTGACTTAATGCCCATACGGTACGATATCTTTTGAGCTTTTGCCAGCAAGAATGTTGATCTTTGAAATATAACGCTCTGTCCCTCCTCCTGCCCATAAATAATAATAGACTTTTCAGGTCAAAAACTCAGATGCCCCCCTCCCACAACCTCGTGACCCCACCCAGTTCAAACATCTTTTTTTTTTTCATTTTCCATTATTTTCAACAGAATTTCAAAGAAAAAAAGCTACTGTTTTTGTGTTAATTTGAAATCATTAGAGTCCTCACATAGTGTCTAACAGAGGCATCGCCATCAAAGTCTTGTCATCGTATCCAGAAGTGTACCTCAGTGATGCGAGTTCAGAACGCAGATTATTATTCAACAATTATTCGGTCAATCAGCAATCAGTACGCAAGTTGTTCTGTGAACTGTAGACCTACATCAGTTGAAATGACCACCACAAAAGGCCCTGGTTGGCCAAATATTGCACAAATGCCCATACTAAATTTCATCAAATTCAAATAAATCGTTCGAGAGTTATCGTAGTACAATTTACATTTACAAAAAGACAAAGAAAATAAAAATTCTCGTGTTAAAACTGGACCTCTGGTTGTACCACATTAACTCTGTCTATGAAACCCTACTTAATATTCACTACATTAATAGAATCGATTATAGTTTTGGAACTTTATTGGGTCACCTGGGACCTTCAAATGACCAGAATATATGAAAGAGGTCTACATGTGGGAGCTTCTAATGACCAGTATAGATGAGAGAGGTCTACATGGGACATTCTAATGACCAGTTTAGATGAGAGAGGTCTACATGGGACCCTCTAATGACCAGTTTAGATTGGAGAGGTCTACATGAGACCTTCTAATGCCCTGTTTAAATGAGGAAAGGTACAAATTAGAGAACTTTTTTTAAAGAACTATCGTCGTTAGAAGTGTATTTAGTTTGATTCAAACTCCTTATTTCCAGAATAATTTATTGCTAAATCTGGGTTCTGATTATTCCGTGGACAAACTAGTCCAAATTTTATAAAATTTCTCTTTTTTTTAAAAAAAAAAAAATATATTTCAAAAAAATATTTTTTGCTCAAAAAAGCTTGGCTGAGCTAATTTATATTCCATCCTCCTTTGTCCCCAAAGTTTCACGGAGAAAATATAAGTATTTTTGTCAGGCCTTTAATAATATATATCTTATATATATTTTTTTGTTCCGCAAAGTTAAAGTTTTTCAAATTGGAAAGCTGTGTCTCGTACTTTGTCTTTTTTTTGTAAAGCACAGCATTTTTAGCCTTCTTTTTTTCTCTTTTTCTCTCTCCGACAGATTTAGGATAGAAAACAAAAGCTTTTGCACACAACTAGAGGATGACCGCAACTTTGTATGCGTACTTTCCCATGGCTGTGGAAATATTTTTGGTCAAAATATTTTAGTCTGTTTGTTTTTTTCGTCGCAAAATATTCCATAGCTGAGATACGAACCAAGATTAAATAGATGTCATACTTTTCTTGTAGTTTATAGCTACGATTTTGGAGGGTTCATTTCTCAGAATTTGTGTAGTTAAATCTGTTGAATTTAATGGTATAAATCAAAAATAAGTATGTTCCTAGGGCCGTGGTCTCTTCCAATAGCACAAGCAGGTAGCAGATAGCGAAAAATTGATAGAAATGACCTCCCCCCCTAAATCAGGGTCTGTGACCTCAAGAAAATTATCAGGGCTAAAAAAAACTGTCTTCGATTTTTTTTGGCCAAAGTCGGCAGTTTACGGTTCGATATCTTAAATTTTATCACAACAATATATCAACTAGTTGCGGGAAACCAATCCAGAGTTACGAGTTCGAAAATGCATTATAGATTCGAACCCACTGGACTGGCTACCCCTCCCCAATCTCATTTGTTCTTTTAAAAACCAAAAGCAATGTAAGAATCGTAGCGATGCACGGGCGGAACAGCAAGTTGTAAATAATCGTATCAACCAATTTGTCACACAGATATATTTATTTTTAGTTCTTCTTAAAATGGTGCACCCTTTAAATTATAGTTTCCTTTATTGTCATAAATCAGCCTTTAATTTTCTTTTGTCCGTAATAAGGAACGTGTGTGGAACGTGGATATAAGATAGTCAGCAGAGCTAATTTGGTATTCATGAAGCAAAACATATGTCTTTTATTGCATAAGAAGAAAGTAGTCCTTCCAGTCGACTAGAGTCCACCTCTTCATTGTTATTCGAAACGACTGCTGTTCCGTTCTCTCATAATATTTTATCATTGCAAGCCAAGCATTTGCAGACACTTTTCAATTGAAATAAATTCAAAGTTTTTCTGACTTTTGAGAGATGAGTAAATGAGTGATTGAGTGAGTTTTATATATGAAATAGGTTCATATAACTCTCTCCATCGCTGAGCGAAAATTTAAGAATCACAATTCTTTAATTACCTAATAATATAGCAACTTGAGAAAGAAAAATTATACAATGTAGCCACCGAGGGGAGCAAAAAAGCTTCATTGGGTGACGGTCCTATAAGCCCCCGTAAATACAGAAGGTTTGGCATTAGGAAGGGCATCCAGCTTTTAAAAAATCAGCTTCAAACCAAAAATGGAAAGTCATTTGCAAATTTCAATTACTACGCATTGATACTATGAGAAGAACGCGAAGGTTACCGTGCCAGAAAAGTGTCACAGCTAAAGAGAGTTGACACTGAAAAAAAGGTTGTGGCATGGTAGAAATAGGAAAAGAAAGCCGACCCCAAATAGAATTAGGAAAAGGTAGAGGAAAAAAGTAAAATTACAGATTTTGAGGAGGGGGGTAATTTTGTTTCGTGACGATTCCAAAAGTTCATTATTGAAAATAATAAACCAAAAAGACAAAGTTATGAGTTGGTACTTTTGTTTTTAAGTTTTATTGTTTTCAATTAGAAAACTTTGGATTCGACCCCGGAAAAAGCCCCCCTCCCCCCTCAAAATTTGATATTTTACGTTTCAAGTTATTTGTTACCATATTGTCACTTAAGGCCGTCACAGTTTTTAATAACATTTAAATGTTAGGTCTTATGTTGTGTCTGAACGGCCGGTGATTTTTTTTTTTTTTTTTTTTTACTCTCAGGTACATATATTAAGATACCTAATACCTTGTCAAGAAAAAAAAAATTCCTCTAATTTGGAGAGCGCTGAGTGGAATATCAAACGATTTATAATGCTTGAGAGAGCGGTGAGCGGAATGATCTATTGATCCAATCACTGAACTGAACGACACTTCCCAACATTTCTAAAATTTGACGCACACAGCAGCAGAGTTGAAATAAGTTAGACGAGTGCATTTTTTATGCAAATTTCAAACGATTTATAATGCTTGAGAGAGCGGTGAGCGGAATGATCTATTGATCCAATCATTGAACTGAACGACGACACTTCCCAATATCTCTAATATTTGACGCACCCAGTAGCAGAGTTGAAATGAGTTAGACGAGTGCATTTTTTATGCAAATTTCAAACTATATATAATGCTTGAGAGAGTGGTGAGCGGAATGATCTATTGATCCAATCACTGAACTGAACGACACTTCCCAACATTTCTAAAATTTGACGCACACAGCAGCAGAGTTGAAATGAGTTAGGCGAGTGCATTTTTTATGCAAATTTCAAACGATTTATAATGCTTGAGAGAGCGGTGAGCGGAATGATCTATTGATCCAATCACTGAACTGAACGACACTTTCCAACAACTCTAAAATTTGAAGCACCTAGCAGCAGAGTTTGAAATAAATTGAAATGAGTTAGACGAGTGCATTTTTTTATGCAAATTTCAAACGATTTATAATGCAGTGTATTTAATGCAGTGCTTCCTTTCCTTTAATTGGATCGCGCATTGAAAGCTACTTTCTGTTGATTATGCTTCTTTTTTTGAGAGAAAAGTTAAGTTTGTTTTCTTACATAGCAATGTGTCTCGTTAGCATTTTAAATGATTTTGAAATGTAGGTACATAATTATCTACAAATTACGCTACTTTTTTTTGGGGGGGGGGACAATACTTTGATTCAAGAGTCATCAAATATCTAATCTCGAGAGCCATCATGAATATAATTACGATTTTTTTTTGAAAATTAATAAATATTTATAAAACGATACTCATAAAAGCAACGTCCAGCAAGGTTGTACCATGTGGGTGTCCACGTGGGTTCGCGCCCTCGTGATGCTGCCTTTTTTCCGGGCCAACCCAGGCTGGGTGAGGTCAATATGGGTACCTGGTTTGAAAGTTTCCAGCGAATGGAGGGTAAAACACCCGTCTTGAATGACCAATAGATTTTAAAGAGACGTTAAGCCAATTTTTTTTTTTTTTTTTTAACAAAAAGATATTTATAATAATCTATTACAATATAATTATACGTCAGTATATCTTGGAGGTAAATAATTGAAATGAGCCACCAAAATCATGAAAATCACTTTAATATAATTATGTCAGCAACGGACGATAATGAAATGATATTACAGAGTTGCTTTCTGTGTTATTTTATGCAATCAGCTCTTGTGGACTCGGCCCGTGAGTATGTCACCCTCAGGTAACATTTCCCGTACGACCTTATTTTCACCATGGAAGTTTGGAAACTATCAATACCAAATTCGAAAAAAAATTGAAATCTAACGTATGAGGTCCATGTAGAAAATATAGTATGTTCGTGTCAATAATTTTGTTCTTAGGTTTATTTGATTGACCATACAAGACCCATCTAGAAGAGCAGAGCCATTTGTACCGTAAGGGCAACAAGGGCAAATGACCAAGGGCGGCAAAATTTTCAAAATTACAGAATAAATAATAAGATTGATCAAATTTTTGAATGGAAATGAGTATTTTTACTTCTTTAAACTGATAGTCATTTCTATTGTTTTGATGTTTGAAAACTCAATTATTGTCTTTACGTACAAAGTTATTCCCAAAAAGGCGCCACAAAAATTTGGACCAGGGCGATAAATTAGGTATAAATGGCCCTTTGCCGATCTTCGTGGCCGAGTTGTTAAGATCATTGACTCTTAGTCCGGAGGTTGTGGGTTCGAATCCTGCCCGGAGCGAAAATTTTCTGATCGAATTTTCTCGTTTTCGGAATGACATGGCTGTAAAAGGAGTGCCCTGAAGTATTGCGAAAGCGATTCCGGTGGACATTTCTTTTTTAAAAAAAGGTATAAATGGCCCTGAGAAAAAGAGCGTTTTTTTGTAAAATCGAAGAAAAAAAAGATATATGATGGGTAAAATAAATCATTAGAGAGCCCCGATAACCTTACATCCCGTTTTTTTTTTTTTTTTTTTTTTTTTTTTTTTTTTTTTTTNTTTTTTTTTTTTTTTTTTTTTTTTTTTTTGTTAATTTATCCCTGACATCTTCAGAGCAAGAAAAAACAAATAATAATTCTGACAATGAAAGGTTTCACATCGGTAATCAGCCAAAACTATTTTCTTTCAAAACTTACCCCTTCCCTTTCGAGGACAAGTCATATTTTTTCATTCTCTCTCTTGCCGACGAGTTTCCTCCACCAAAAAGTTTGGACTTGACAACCATGACGGATGACTGGCCATCCATCTTGACGTTCACATTTTTTTCCTCTTCACTGAATCCGACTTTTCCTCTCGTCTTGAAGAAATAATAATTACTTGTGTGGCTCGTAAATGCGGAATGGAAAAGTTTTCCGCTTTAACTGGAATTGAAGATTTGTTGGAAAAACTTTTGTAGCAAATAATGATGAAAATAGTTCTCGCAGAACAGATAGTTTGGAAAATGATGGATTTTATGATTTGACCAATCACAAAAGAGGAAACGTAGAGTAATATTATATGATGGAAACATGGGTTGGTGTAGTGGTAAGATGCTCGCACTGGTAAATAGTAGGACATGGGTTCAAACCCAGCCAACCCATGGTATTTTATCCTCATGAATTTGAGATATTTTTCTTTTTTTTTGCTTAACGTCTCTTTACCTTCTATTGGTCATTCGAGAAAAGGGTTTTAACCTCCTTGTGCTGGAAACTAACAAACCAGCCACCCACATTGACCTCACTTAGCGTGGGTTGGGTCAGAAAAATAGTAAGCATCACGAGACGCGAACGCTCGTGGACACCCACTTATATCCTCGCTGGACGTTGCTCAACTTCAGAGATCTGTCGGGAACTGGTGTATTGAATAGACGCTGGTTAAATATTTACCACTATTGGAGGACATGAAAGGGCCCGGGATTATCAACATCTAGTTCAGCGTTCTCAGAATATACCCAAACCCTTCCAGCACCATCACTTTCTGCGATGGACATGGAGAGTAAAGTAAGTATTTAATGGAAAAAAGGCAGACAACTTTTTCGGTGGAATCTGAGCGCACGGCAGTGCGCTAGGCCAAATTTCGGAAAGCACCAGTGTATCTTTACACGAAGCAATTCACCGGGTTTTTCACACCATCAGATATCCGGTTCTACAAGGGATAGGTCATTAAAATTTTGAACATATATTCCGTAGTATAGTACAATACTACAGGATAAACTTCAAAAGTCAATGTTAACCTGGACAGGAGATAGGTAATTTCAAAGTTTGTACTTTTGGATACTCACTGACTGACTGACATATTGACTGACTGACTGATTCACTCATCATCATAAGTTTCAGGCACTTTCCGTATACTTAGAGCGCGGAAATTTTGCATGATGTTAGCAATTGACATCCACGTAAAGGGAAAAATCCGAAAAATTGAACTTTTTACCTCTAAGTGCTCCAAAACGGTGTCGCTTTAGGGAAGAAAATACAACGTGTTTTAATGTAATTTTAACTGATAAAACACTGAAATCTTGCAAACCCTTTCACTCCCGGTGCTCCAAAACGGTTCCGCTTTAGGGAAGGAGATGCTCAAAAACTAGTTTAAACTGGTAGGACGCTGAAATCTTGCATGAAAGAAGATATTTAT